>JBBGZY010000449.1:18695000-19295000 GCA_037952925.1 Lithobates clamitans
GGGCGGATTATAGGCGCTATTCAGGCGTTTTTACAGCGTTTTCAATTCATTTCAGTGGAGAGGGGCGTTTTTGAAGTGCTTTTTTTAACGCCCAAAAGCTGCTCCAAAGGTGCTGCTTGCAGGACTTTTCTCAACGCCCTGCCAGCGCAACGCCTTAGTGTGAAAGGGTCCATTGAGATGCATGAGGAGCGTTTTATGAGCGTTTTAATAGCGTTATTTTTAGCGCTAAAACGCTGCAAAAACGCCTTGGTGTGAAAGGGGTCTTAGTGAATGCTCAGCGAGGCATCCATCACGCTGGTCTAACAGAGGCGATCTGTCACAGCCGCTCTGCAGGCGCCTTTGAGTGTAGACTGTTAAGTGTGTATTGAAAAAATTTACAAAGTGACTTACATTAAGGATTACAATGATGGGTACATTTCTTAGTGAATGCTCAGCGAATCAGCCATCATGCTGGTCTAACAGAGGCGAGCTGTCACAGCCGCTCTGTGATCTCTCCTGGCCGGCAGAATGGTGGTGTAGTGGAGGAGAGCTGGAGAGGAGGCTTGGAACGCTCTCTGGACCGCAGTGCTGGTCAGGATGACATCACAGGCATATTTGCAACGCATTTCCGGGCTAGCGCACCCTGGTGGTGGGAGGAATGCATCCTCCTTTTTCAAGCTAATCTAATATTGGCTTGAAAAAGGTGCATACATTCCTCCCACCACCAGGCGGTCCAGATGGCATTCCAAGCCTCCTCTGCAGCTCTCCTCCACTACACCACCATTCTGCCGGCCAGGAGAGATCACAGAGCGGCTGTGACAAGTCAGTTTGTAAATGTTTTCAATACACTGTTAACAGTCTACACTCAAAGGCGCCTGCAGAGCGGCTGTGACAGATCGCCTCTGTTAGACCAGCGTGATGGATGCCTCGCCGAGCAGGTCAAAGGAACTGCCTGAAGAGCTCAGAGACCGAATTGTGGCAAGGCACAGATCTGGTCAAGGTTACAAAAAAATGTCTGCTGCACTTAAGGTTCCTAAGAGCACAGTGGCCTCCATAATCCTTAAATGGAAGATGTTTGGGATGACCAGAACCCTTCCTAAAGCTGGCCGTTCTGCCAAACTAAGCTATCGGGGGAGAAGAGCCTTGGTGAGAGAGGTAAAGAAGAACCCAAAGATTACTGTGGCTGAGCTCCGGAGATGCAGTCGGGAGATGGGAGAAAGTTGTAGAACTTCAACCATCACTGCAGCCCTCCACCAGTCGGGGCTTTATGGCAGAGTGGCCCGACGGAAGCCTCTCCTCAGTGCAAGACACATGAAAGCCCATGACAAGCTGACACATGAAAAAATACAACAATCCTGTGTTTTTCTGTCAATATGGGGTGCTGTGTGTACATTAATGAGGAAAAAAAATGAACTTAAATGATTTTAGCAAATGGCTGCAATATAACAAAGAGTGAAAAATTTAAGGGGGTCTGAATACTTTCCGTCCCCACTGTACATGGTTACCTCCATTAATAAGGGATATAACCCACAATGTCTTCCCAACGCTTATGCCCCGTACACACGAGCAGAATTTCCATCAAAAAAAGTGTGATGGGAGCTTTTGGTCGGATATTCCGACCATGTGTATGCTCCATCCAACTTCTTTCTGAATTTCCGCCAGCAAAAGTTTGAGAGCTGGTTCTCCATTTTTCCAATGGAAAAAGTTCTTGACGGAAATTCCGTTAGTCTGTATGCAATTCCGACATGCAAAAAACCATGCATGCTCGGAAAGAATTGGGCGCATGTTTGGAAGCATTGAACTTCATTTTTTTGGCTTGTCGTAGTGTTGTACGTCACCGCATTCTTGACGGTCAAAAGTTCAGAGAACTTTTGTGTGACCGTGTGCATGCAAGCCAAGATTTTTCTGATGGAAATTCCGCTCGTGTGTACGGGGCATTCGTCTAAAATATCACTGATGCAACAAAGGTAAAGTGTCCCATAGAGTACACTTACCTAATGTCTCATCATAGTAAGTCCACAATCAGTATGGTCTGATAGGTCCAAAGCCAAACAAGCCAGTGAGAAGTGGCAGGAGGAGGACTCCACTTAGATCACCACCATCACATCTGTTATTACCCACTATTGACCTACTGATCCAGCACCATGTCTGCAATGCTGATTCCTGCACATTTCTTTTGCCACTGCCTGCCTTAAAGTGGAATTCCGGTCACATTTCTTCCCATGAGTCAATTAATCGCCTTTTGCATTATTCATTCTTGTCTGCGTAACTACTAGTGACTATTTTCCTCTCATTCTGTCCCTTTTTAAACAATTCCCTCCCTCTTGCCTACAACAACATAATGTCACTGCCATCATTGGCTGGGAGACTTAACAGCAGAATAACCTTGTAAAGAATAAGAGGGATACGTTCCTTTCTAGCAAGCAGCCAGGCAAGTTTGTGACTGACTTGTGCATAGTAAACTTTTGGAGGGTGCAGTTTGGAATCTTTGCCCTGGGCACTGGATGACTTTGTCCCAGCACTGTGTAAGAGACCCAACTAATACAGCAAGACCACCCTGTGTTTTTTTGCTGTGCTTGGTTTTGCCATTGATCTTTTATAAAAAAAAACAGGCTTCTGGAACCTCGGCTTGTTAGTGCATTCATTTTTTTCACTCAATTTATTTCTGCTTGCACAGTAGATTTTCTTTTGCTTTATAATTGCATTTTATCCTACATTGATCAGTAGCACCTGTTTGGTGTACTTGTTTACTGAAACCCATATGCCTGCAAAATCTGTAAGTGTACCTTGTAGAATTTTTAGTATTAGGGGCGTGGGGAATTAGATTATTCATTTATTTTATTCTGTTTGTGTGTTCATGTAGCTTTTTTCACTTTTTTTTTTCTCTTTTTGGGAGATTTTATCTGGTCAGTGAATACCTAACCCGGGGCCACCCATTAAGCTCTGTAGCAACAGATCACTTCTCATTGAGATTTTTTTGCTAGCTGCAACCATCCAGCAATATATCACTATAACATTGATATTAATGATGCAGGGAGAGGCTGGGAAGAGTAGCAGTTGCTCTGCCCAAGTCTACATACTGACAGGAAGTGCCATGACAACTTAATTTCCTATATAAACACAGTGCAGAATCAATTGTCTGCTGCAGAACTCTCTCCAATGGTGTGTTCTGTAGTAAGACCCAGTAGCCTAGGATCTGATCATTTTAGCTTTTGGGTTTACCACTGGACCCTGGCTGTCACTAATAGCTGGTGGTTTCAACTTAAAACTCCACCAACACCTTCCAGAGCTGCTGAGTCAGAGACGTCTGGCACAATAAGGTACCTTTTTTATATTTGACTCTGATATTTGACTGATATATTTGTCTACCCATATAATGCTTCAAGATTAAAAAAAAAAAAACACAAATGTTTTTGTATTGAAAGGTTTTTAATTGTTTTCATTTTCAATAAAATTGTAAACAAAAATCAGAGGTAAACTTTTTTGATGGTCTTATTTTAGTTATACTAGCAAAGGACAGAAAACGTTGTTGATAACGGCCAGGTTATTAAAATGTATAAAATGTAAGAAAAAACAAATATATTTCTGCTTGTTACTGGGAGGAACGCGTTGGGAATGGAGGGTAAAAGGAGGTTGTGAGCAGGGATTCGCTGTAAATAGGAGGTGAATGCATGCTGCCAGGAGGCATGTGCTGGTGGAAGGGGGTCCTCATTGCAGGTTGCCATTCCAGGAGGGACGTGTAGTGATTGGAGGCGAATGTAGTTTGCCTGGGAAAGATGAGCTTTAATGGGGCTGTTTGATGTCTGGAGAGGAATTTCACGTTGCCAGGAAAGATGAACTGATAGTAGAGGCAAATGCAGGTTGTTCGGAGGGATGCACTGTACACAGATTGCCGATGCATTTTTCTGGAAGGGATGAGCTTTAGGGGGAGGGGAGATTTCCAGTTTATAGATCTGGGAGAGATAGGGGAGAAAGATTGTGAGAGGGTTGGCAGATTAGAAGAGAGAAAAGGGCAAAAGGTGAAAGAAACGGAGGCACAGTTTTACGTGTGCTTCTGTTTTCTCCTGGGCTTAGCTTTTAAACAAATATAAATAATGATAAAGGATTGTAAGATGGTTGTTTTGTGTTTCGTTATTGCATGTAACCAGTTAGTTATTTTCCAGGGGTAAGGGACTTGGCTAAAAAAAAAATTAATTTAGGTTTTAGCGAAAAAGTTCTGTGGTCTAGGTTGCTCTAACCACCTTGAGTAGTGCAGAGAATTGGCTCAGAAGATAAAAATTGGAGAACACTTGGAAGGACAAGAAAGTAATCACAATTATTCTAGAGAATATCTGTTTATTTAATCTACTGGCTTTTGCTCAGTTGGCCTTTATTTTGGAAGTTGTGGTGTGCTTAAAAAAGTTAAATAAACTAACTATATTCGTATAACAGTAATATGGGTTGTATGTATTCGTTATGATGCTGTAATGCATCTTGTTTACAGATGCATTATTCTAACCCATAACTAAACAGAGCTTTCCTGTTAGTTTTGTTAGTATACAAATATGGTGTCTGCTGTGAAGGTCGTATATTCACATGTTCCTTTCTCATGTGACATCATTTATACCAGAGGTCTCCAAACTTTCTAAACAAAGGGCCGGTTTACTGTCTTTCAGACTTTAGGGGGGTTGGACTGTGGCCATCATGAGTAGAAATTGTCCCAGAATCAGTTGGAGTAAACAATGCCCCATCATTGGTGTCAGTGGGAGGAATGGTCTCCCCATCATTGGTGTTAAGCCTCATTGTTGGTGTCATTGGAAGGAATGGCCCCCATTGTTGGTGTCATTGGGAGGAACTGTTCCCCTTCGTTGGTGTCAGTGAATAAAATGCTGCCCCAAGGGCAAGGTAAAAGCAAGCAAAGGGCCACATTCGGCCCCTGGGCCGCAGTTTGGACACCACTGCTTTTATACCGTAGAACATTCTTTCTCAATGCAACACAATTCCATTCTGTCTAGTTTTTGACAGTGATTTGCTCAGTCTGACATTTTCACACTTGGCTTGCTATCCCTCTGTAAAAGCCTTCCAATCTCCTTGAGAAAGTAAGGCAAAATAGTAATTGTAAATTTATGGCTGGCAGATGTTGCTGTATTGACATTCAGTAACCTTCATTAAACTTTGTTTTTTTGTTTTTTTTATATACACAGCCTCATTTGTTTGCATATGGAGTACCTACTTTTTTCTTTTTATTGTGATCTACCACATCTTTACAGAGGAGCTTATTGTCCGTGTGACTAATAGCCAAGTATCTCTAATTATCATTCCTCATTGTGATATGTTTTACTGGAGAGGCTCATGCTTTACTTTTATTTTCTACTCGGCTGTGAACAGTTAAGTGCAAGCTCTAATTCCCCATCATGGAATTTGTATCTTTGTTTCTAACATGTGGAGCCATTACCATTTCTCTTCACTACCTTTTAGAAAAAAATAAAGCTTCTAATTTTTGGAATGAAAGTGATCTATCCAGGGGGATGTCAAAGTGCTAAAATAATTTTCTGATATGGGCATAAAGCTGAAGATGTTCTAATCCTTGTCAAACCAGACCGATCTTACTTAGGTTTTACAACTAAATACTTTCTAACCTGTTTATGCATGGACAATTTACTATCAGTGTTTGGCAGTATGTATTTTACTTTGGAGTCAGCTGGTTTCTGTATATTTTATTCAGCTTAACATGCTTTCTAATATTTTGCTTGCAAAAATCTTGGAATAGCTGTGTCAGTGAAAACATGGATCCCATTTAAAGGGCACACATTCTCGCCTTATCATATTGTGTATGACTAACATAAAGGATGTCTGCATCTTCCAAAATCCTTGGTGAAATTTGTTTTTGTTTTCCATTTTTATCTTTTCTAGCCAACAGCCAGTACTTGAAGTAGCTGTTTGCTACTTATACAGGAATTTTGAATACATTTAACCACCTCAATACCGAATTATTTTACGCCCTTCCTGCCCAGGCCAATTTTCAGCTTTCAGCGCTGTCACACTTTGGGTCCTTTCACACGGGCGTTCAGTTTTTTAGTTCAGTCACGTTTTTTTTGTTGTAATAAAAAACAGATTAAAAATGGATACAGATGTCAATTTTTACATCCGTTTTTATGTTTGCTGACATCCTTTTTTTTACAAAAAAAAGTGACTGAACTGAACTTCAAACACTGTATATATAGCTGGTTGCTAAGGAGGGGCCGGTAAGCTGGCCGACGCATTCTTAACAACCGATGAGTCTTCATCTGTCAGCAGGGTTCCCCGCTGACAGCTGAATGTTGGGTCTAGTAAGGATTCAGAGGGGACCCCCCCATGCGAAAAAAAATGGTGCGACTCCCCCCAAAATCCATACCAGACCCTTTTCTGAGCATACAGCCCGGCAGGTCAGGAAAAAGAGGGAACAGTGAGCGCCCCCCCTCCTGAACCATACCAGTCCGCATGCCCTCAACATGGGGAGGGGGTGGGTGTTTTGGGGCAGAGGGGCTCTACGTCCCCCACTCCGAAGCACCTTGCCCCCATGTTGATGGAGACAAGGGCCTCTTCCCGACTTCCCAGGCCGGTGGTTGTCGGGGTCTGCGCGTGGGGGGCTTATTGGAAGGGGGCCCCCCGTTCCCGCCCCCCCCATGTGAATGAGTATCGGGTACATCGTACTCTTACCCATTCACCAATAAAGCAGTAAAAAGTAATAAAAAAACAAGAGCCAGTTTTTGACAAGTCCTTTATTAATAGCTCTGAGCCGTCTTCTCCTGCTGCAGTCTTCTCCCGGTGCTTGTATGAAAGGACCCTATTGAATGATAATTGCACTGGCATGGAACACTGTACTCAAATTAAAATGTTACCTTTTTTTTCACACAAATAGAGGATTCTTTTGGAGGTATTTTTTTCACCACTGGGTTTTTTATTATTTATTTTGTATTTTTTTTTAAACTTGGACAGTCCAAGGTATTTAGTAAGAGGCATGGTGAGTTTTTTTGAAGTTGTAATTTTTTGTTGCTTTTTTTGAAAATCGAGAAAATATATATATATATTTTTTACATACTGTCACTAGTGCAGTACAGCATCATCATCATATACCTGGTGTTGTGGTGATCTACTGATTGATGACCGTATGTAAAGAGAGATCCTGAGAGGACTTTATTCCTTCCAGAATAATAGGAAAACTTGGCACACCTTTTTGTTTTGATGCTTCTGGAAAGTGTTAAGCTAATTTAAACTGGAAGTTTCTGTGCAATTTAAAGAGGAAGTAAACCTCGATAGGTTTTACTTCCTCTTTTGCTCCCCGCAAGGCCTGCAAATTAAAAGCATAATGGGCTAGTATGCATTGCATACTAGCCCATTATATGACACTTACCTGCAAACTAAGCCCGCGCTGTTCCCTGTGCAGTCCGTGTCCATCTTCGCCCCTCTTCCCTCCGGGGCCGCAAACTCCAGCTCTGTGACTGGCCGGAGTCACGTGACATCACTCCCGCGCATGCGCGTGGGAGCCGTCAGTCACGGCACACGCTGGGGGAAGAAACGGCACAGTGGTCCGTCTCTTCACAGAACATGTGCCGATGACTACATCGGCGCACAACAAGTGAAATATCTCCTAAACGGCACACGTTTAGGAGATATTTCCACTACCTATAGGTAAGCCTTATTCTAGGCTTACCTATAGGTAAAAGTCACTTAAAAGGGTTTACAAGCACTTTAATACCTCATTAAGGTCTTTTCGCACCAGCAGCTACATAGCAATGCTGTGCATGGTGTGCGCTGTGAGGTCAACACTACAGATGCACTAATTACAATGCATCTCACTGCTTTATTTTTTGATATTTTTTGTTTTTTTGATAACCTAATTGAAATTCACCTTTTAAACACTGCTGTGCATCAGTGACAATTGGGTCTTTAAGCTGGGAGCGCACGTGTTCCCAGCACAAGGTATTCACGTATACAGCCCCACAGAAGTAGACCCACTTCAGTGAGACTGCATATGTATGCTTGGTGGGAAGGGGATAATGTAAAAGTAATTACAGCTGCCTGATAACTTCTACAGGGCAGCAATTTGTACTGCGCCTTGGGTTCACTTGCTGCTCCTGGAATCCCAAAACTGGCAAACCTTTGAGAATAAAGAGTGGGTGGATTAGTAAACATCTGTTCACTATCCTGCCTCTGTGTAGTTAACCCAGAAGTGTACTTTTCTGAGTAGAAGGTTGTCAGATCCTGGTCAACTGTGACTAGGTAAGCAGTAGGTCAGGGACTCTGTGTTCGATCTACCTGGCCGTAGTTCAGGGAAGACATTAGGCATCTAATAGAACCTTGATATCTCCATAAAGAGGACCTGTCATGCCATATTACTATTACATAGGGACTGGACAGCAATACATGTTCTGTTACACAGGGACTTTTACATAGGGACCACACAATAACAAAGTTCAAGGTGAATCCCAGGTATGGCAATTTTTTACAAAAGTTACATTAAAGTGATATTAAATGATTATTTTTTTGTTTAAAAATAACAAACATGTTATACTTACCTGCTCTGTGCAGCGGTTTTGCACAGAGCAGCCCAGATTCTCTCCTCAGGTCCCTCGCCGGCACTTCTGGCCTCTCCCTCCTGCCGATTGCCCCCACAGAAAGTAGCTTGCTATGGGGGCACCTGAGCTGAGCCGTGGCTCTGTGTGTCTATTCAAACATGGAGCCGCAGCTCGGCCCTGCCCCCTCTCTCTCCTCATTGGCTCACTGACTTTGACAGCAATGAGAGCCAATGACGTCCACTGTCTGAGCCAATGAGGAGGGAGAATTCCGGACAGCCGCGGCTCTCGTGCAACATTGCTGGATCGAGATGGGGCTTAGGTAAGTATTAGGGGGGCTGCTGCACACAGAAGGTTTTCTTATCGTACATCACGGGACACAGAGCCATAGTAGTTGCTATGTGGGTTATAGGCTACCTTCTGGTGATGGACACTGGCACACCCTAAGACAAGAAGTCCACTCCCTATATAACCCCTCCCACTATTGGGAGTACCTCAGTTTTTTCGCCAGTGTCTAAGGTGTTGGTCACGAGTAAAGATGTGCTGTGCTGAGTTCCACTGGAGCAATCCTTGCTGGGGCTAGCTAATGCAGCCGGACCCATTCAAAGTGTCTTTTAGGCTGAATTGAATGGTACCTAGGCCTCGTGTCCTAAAAAATGAGCTTTTGCCTGTAAACACTTTTCTTTTTAGAGAGCTGGATCCCAGGATCCAATACTTTTGGTATTAAGGCCATAAAGTTTTACTGGCAGGATGCTATTACGGGTCCAGGATTGTGGGTTCCCTGAGGGTCCCCGGCTCCTGAAGGTTTGTTAACAGAACTCACCGTGAAGGGTGAAGATTGGGTCTGTTGGTTTTTACCACAGAAAACCCTACGGTGGGGAAAGGTAAGTGGAGTTTTCTAAGAAATTTTTGAATTTTCTTATGAAATGTCTCCTTTGATTAGTAAATGTTGTCATGCCTAAGTGTCACCACTGGGGGCTGTATGGAGCACGTACCTTCTCATGCTTCTTCAAAGAGATGATGCTGTGTCCGGAACAGGCTTCTTTTTTTCTCCAGCTAGCAGCAGACTTCTGGTAAGTCTGGGGGGTTTCCTTTTCACCAGACACCCCCCACCTGTGCTGTACTCTAACCTGCTTCACGAGGAAGAGCGTCAGGAGAAAACAAAATTTAAAAAAAGATCAGTACGCCACCCTACTTGGTGGCTTCCAGGCCCTCTCCTCGCCATTTTTTCCCCACACAGAGTGATCCCATAGGATCAGAGGCCCGCGCTCACGCGGGAAAGCTTTTTTTTAAATAAAAGAGGAGGGGGCCGAAGGCGACAGGGTGGGCGGAGCTTAGCACGGCATTGACATCCTCCAACGTCCAGTGTGGGAATGTGTTTTTTTAAAGTACCATTATTGCTGCTGCAAGCTGACTGAGGGACACAAGAGCAAAGAGGGGCATGAAAGAGGTTTAGTGACACAGGCATTCCTTTTGACACATTTACTATTGCATCAGACTGAGCATTATTAGCAGCAGCGGGGCTGGACTATTGCTCAAGCAGTGGATGCGTTCCTTCTGGTAGTACCTCTGTTTTGTGCATCGGCTATAGTCGGAAGGGAGGGTAAAAACACCTCAAAAAGGGCTATAGAAAGACTTCTACAGCCACAAGGAAGCCTAGAACCATCTCAAAAAGATGGCATCCTCCCCTGAGAGTGGTATGGCTGATCAGAGTGAGCCATTCAGGGACGTGTTGCAGTTGCTCTTAACACTGCAGCCCCTGTATATATTACTGAAGAGGTTTTTTTCCTCAACCATTTTAGGTATGGAACAAAAGATTGATGGGACTTAGCGTGACAGGTCCCCTTTCATTACCCAGGACCCTCAAATTGAGGAACAGGGGGCGAGAGATGATGAATTTCTCTCAGGGAACCAGGAAGAGGCTGATGACTCCTCTTCTGAAGAGTCTAATACAGAAGGATCAGGTTCACAAGAAAGGTTGTTGGTACAATCTCTCACTGAATTGGTCCGCGCCACATTTTTGCTACCAGTAGCAGAGTCGGTCGATGAGCCCACTTCTTGTTTGGGTTCGCTAAATCCTCCCCAAGCTATTCATGCTTTTCCTATCCATTCATTACTAAAAAAGCTTATGTATTCTGAGTGGGAGCACCCAGATAAACAGTTTTTTCCTCCAAAAAGGTTTTCAACACTTTATCCTAGGAGGAAGAGTTTAATAAGAAATTGCGGATTCCAGCAATTGACGCTGCTATATCCTCTGTGGATAAAAACTTGACTTGTCTGGTAGACAGTGCTCAAACGCTGAAGGATCCAACAGTTAAGAAGTTGGAATTCCTATTTAAAAACAATATTTCGCTGGCAGATTCAGTGGTTCAGCCTGCGCTAGCAGCGAACGGGGTATGTCAGTCCTTAAAAGATCAGTTTAAACAGGTACTCAAGATTATTCTTGATCAGCAGGCCCAAGATTTGGCCAGCATATCAGAGGCGCTGGCTGATGCATGTGCGTAGAATCCTATGGTTGAAAAATTGATCAGCCGAAGCGCCATGCAAAAAGCTCTTGGCTAGTTTTCCATTCCACAGTGAAGGGTTTTTTGGGGACGATCTGGATAAATACATCCAAAGAATTTCTAATGGAAAAAGTTCCCTTTTACCAGTTAAGAAAAAGTTTAAGCATTTTTCTTTTAAACAAGCTTCTTCTCCAGTGCCAGGAGCATCGTCTTTCAGGCAGTCACGATGCCCTCCACCGTCAAGTTCAAGAGGTAAACCTCAGAGTCAACCCCAGGGTCAAAAGAGGCCCTGGGGGAGGAAACCCACTAAACAAAATATTAAAACCCCCTTATGAAGGGGCGCCCCCACTCGCTCGAGTGGGGGGGAAGACTTCTCCAGTTCTCAAGGGTCTGGCAGGAACAGTGTTGAGACAAATAGGTGGCTTCCTCAATATCTCTAGGTTACAAACTAGAGTTCCAAGAGTTCCCGTCTCCTCGTTTTCTCAGATCAAACATTCCCAGAGATCCAGGAAAGAAGTCTCTCTTTCTGGCTTTGGATCATCTCTTGTCTAAAAAGGTGATATCGGTGGTCCCTATGAAAGAGCGAGGGTTAGGGTTTGATTCAAACCTTTTCACGGTACCAAAACCAAACGGGGATGTCAGACCCATTTCAGATCTCGAAGATCTAAACCGGTTTTTGAGTATCCGCTCTTTTCGCGTGGAGTCAATCAAATCAGTGGTCTCCATTCTACATGGTGGATTACTGCTAGCGTCAATCAACATCAAGGATGCTTATCTCCATGTACCTATTTTTAAAGGTATCAGAATACTGGAAACGCGCCAGACATCGGGGTATACCACCCCTAGGAGAGTACATCTAAATATTATCATTTGCATACCTCTTGTTCTGATTCTGTATGGAATGCAATTTTTGTATTTTTGTATGTTACAGACGTTTTCACGTCTTTTTTTACAGTATATCATAATAAAATACCTTTTTTTTATCATAAGAGTTGGTGGTCTTTTAAAGTCCCACTAATCCCACTAAGGGGGCATTCTCTCTTTTTTGGTCACTAACGCAAGGGATGGGACCACCACACTCTACATTTGTAATGATGGAAGCCTCTTTCTTTCTCTCCCTCCTATAATCGCACAAAGGACGCACGGATGAATGTAAATGGCATTTATGCAACACATATTGGGTATCATTGCACACACCTGAATGAGGGTAATAATTCTAGGGCCATCATTTATGGTTAATTCTGATCTAAATAACTGTAAATTGTTTTTAAAATGTGGCCTATGCAATTTCACATATTACTTTTTTTTTTTTTTTTTGCTGGTGCACTTGATAAGGCTTAAGATATTTGTTATCTATTTATGCATTTATTTTGCACAGCCCTATCATTTCACAAAAGCATTGGTAAAAACTTTGTGTTCAGTGTGCGCTAAAATTTACATTTTGGTGTAATGTTTACTGAAAATATAGGTTTGATAAACTGTTGCATTAATATTGTGCAACATAAAATTGTGCACCTACCATTGTACATTACCTTTCTTCGCTACAAGTCCTTTGCTTTCAGAAACTATTTCAATGATTAGAATGAAGTGCAAACATAATTGTCTAACTATGAAATGGTTAAACCTTGTTAGGGGTAAACTTGTTCAGTTTTAAAGCAGTCCTTATGAATGGTGTTTACATATAGATTAGATATAAAAGTGCCAGAGATGCAAGGAGTTACAGGAATTGTGGAAATTGGACAGACCCTTCACCATTGACAACAAAGTGAATTTTGGATTGAAAGTGTGTCCACGGGTTACTACAATTCCTATCATCTTTTGGCACTTTTATATCTCATCTGTCTTTGATCTATTTACTGAAGAACTTCAGTTCTGTACTGAATTACTTTTAGTAGGCAGTAGGGAATAAGAGTGATAACATTGTCTGCATTGTAACTATAATGCTGTTGCCTAGTTGAAGTGTTTTTTTTTGTTTAATTTAGGTTAAGTGGAGGAGAATAGTGAGTTTATTTCTGCTAACGTTATTTAAAAATAAACTCTTTCCTATTTGCTATTTTTAAATGTAAAATTCCTGTTCCATGTAAGCACCCATTCCTGGAGAGGTGCTGGAAACCTTTGAGAGAGTGTTCGTTTTGTAAAGAGGCATGTCTTAAAACATCCTAGCCTTCTGATGTTAGCATGATGAAGGATGGCATGCTTCATTTATGCCTGGCCTACCAAACTAGCCTGGGGAATTCAATAAACAATTTACAACAGTTTTATAGTGGTAGGTCCCATTTGGACTGGCCTGCAGTTTTATTTTAGTGTTCAGTTCTCCTGTAGGTGGAATTTTGCATCCCTCAATAGACTAAGAGATTTTACAGTAATGACAAAGATCCCATTTAACCAGTAGAGTACATTCCTTACCCTAAACACTCAATATGTATTAAAACTTATAAAGTACGGTAGTCACAAGGAGAATTTACAATAAATCTTTCAAACTGAAAGATCTGAGTCTATTCTCAGTATTTGAGCATGCTGCATTAGGAAAAGTAGGCTAAGCCTGGGTTGACAGCCTATTATTTTCAATAGGGGGTGGCCGCTGATGTCACGATCTTCACCTTGCCCAATCTGAAAACACCTTGTCATCACTAGGAAATATACGAGTTCTCTGAATGGCACTTGTCCTGAGCAGGCGCGACCCCTTGTGATTACTATACAGCAGGGGAGTCGCTTGGTACATGACCCAGAAACAGTGAGGATCACTGTAGTAGCAGAGGCTACTACAGTGATTCTCTGCTTCCAATGGAATCAGACACAAATAGAAAATTCATACTCACACTGGTCAAGTTGGACCAATGTAACTAATCAGAAACATCCATACTTGGAATTTAGGTTTAAGATAGAATGCTTTGACCCCATTTTACCTGAGTGTGTGTATAATCCCACTGACACTGTAGTGCACTTGATAGCTATTGTGAGCCCACCTGGGCTTCAGCTTAAAGTAGAACTATAGGCACATTTTTTCCCCCCCATTTTGGATAGAGTAAAGAAGGGTTGTAACCCCTGTTTTTTGGGTCATTTGTGCCTTATTAGGAGATTTACATTCATGTTCTGTTCCATAGCCCAAACAGGAAGTGAGAGAAAATCACTTGGGGCCCCCCAGATCACCAGAACTAATGTCCCCATTGGAAGATTTATCCTCCATTACTATTCTGGAGACAACCCAAAATTTGGGATTTCACTTCCAATGTTAATGGTAAACAGGACAAATATAGAGGGTGAATCTCCCTAACATGGTCACAAATAGCAATAAAAAGTTAATGGGTGTTCTAATCCATCTCCACTCTGTCCAAAAAAAAAAGTTTTGCCCTTAGGTAAATTTTAAAGGAGAAGTTTGGAATTTGAAAAAACAAACACTCATACTCACCTCCTCAGTGTGATGCTGCAGCTGTCCCACATTGGATTAAAACCCGAGAGCTGAGCAGTCACATGACTGCTGATTGCAGTGCTAACTGGAGCATTGGGTAGGATCAGCTGGCTCCAGCTCTTAGCAGCATGCTGAGAGGCTAAGCAAACTGCCACTATTGTTGGATCTTTCCAGATCCTTTAGTGGCTCTGCCATGTCAGCTGATAGTTGGCTATAGCCCACAATTAGCTGACTCTAGGTCACAGGAGGAAGGAAAATTATGTGCACCCCTGTGACCCACCATATCAGTATGGCCCAAAAAAAGCTTTGGCCATACTTTTCTTTTGAGTCTGTTCTTTTGCAGCATGTCTGCAGCTCTAAGTGGGGCAGTGCAAGGTGTCTGATGCTAATGTAAAGCGTTTTACTTCATATCTTATAGGAAGCAAGGATTTTGTACTGTTACTGTGGTGGTCAGTGTATATGTGTTGGCTACAATATAGTCATACAGTATTTATATGACTCACAATACTTATTGCGACAGACAGAAATTACACTTGGTGCTGTTAAGACAAGTACACACTAAGGACTTTGTTTATATTTCATGTCTGAGGTTTTCAACCACTTTAAGCTGTATCAACATTGTTGCATGAAGTAGAAAGTGGCGTGATTTTACATAACTCTAGTCTTAGCCATGTTGTAGTATATGTGTTGTCTCTACTGTACATGTTTTCATTACAGATTGAGCATACAATACACTGGAATCAATTCTCTAAAAGACACATTTGTTGTACTATTCATGAGCACGACCAGGTTAAGTGTTGATGTGGCTTTTTAATATGAAGTAATCCTATTTCTATTTCCAATGGGAAAAATGTAATAATTAACCAAACATATTCAATGACACTTTTGCAAATTCTTCATATGGGTGTAGTTGGAGTTAAGTTAATACTCCAGTAGTAATTATCGTTTTCAAAATTCAGCCCTTCCTATTGGTGCAAGACCCGGAACACAAAATCCACCACATCTACTCTAAAACCCCCTTCCCAATAAAGGGGCACCCTCGCTCCTAAGGCCCCATTCACATCTAGCATAGTTACATAGGAGGTGAGGTTTAAAAAAGACACAAGTCCATCAAGTCCAACCTATGTGTGTGATTATATGTCAGTATTACATTTTATATCCCTGTATGTTGTTTTCTTTCAGGTGCTTATCTAATAGTTTTTTTAAACTATCGATGCTCCCCGCTGAAACCACCGCCTGTGGAAGTAAATTCCACATCCTTGCAGCTTTTACAGTAAAGAACCCTCTACGCAGTCTAAGGTTAAACCTCCTTTCTTCTAATCTTAATGAGTGGCCACATGTCTTATTAAACTCCCTTCCACGGAAAAGGTTTATCCCTATTGTGGGGTCACCAGTATGGTATTTGTAAATTAAAATCATACCCCCTCTCAAGTGTCTCTTCTCCAGAGAGAATTAGTTCAGTGCTCGTAACCTTTCTTCATAACTAATATCCTCCAGACCCTTTATTAGCTTTGTTGCCCTTCTCTTTACTCACTCCATTTCTAGTACATCCTTCCTGAGGACTGGTGCCCAGAACTGGACAGCATACTCCAGGTGAGGCCAAACCAGAGTCTTGTAGAGTGGGAGAATTATCGTTTTATCTCTGGTGGTAATGCATGCCAATATTCTGTTTGCTTTGTTAGCAGCAGCTTGGCATCACATGCCATTGCTGAGAGCCTATCATCTATTAGGACCCCCAGGCCCTTTTCCATCCTTGATTCCCCCAGAGGTTCTCCCCCAGTGAGTAGATTTCATTCATATTTTTGCCACCCAAATGCATTATTTTACATTTTTCAACATTAAACCTAATTTGCCATGTAGTTGCCCACCCCATTAATTTGTTCAGATCTTCTTGCAAGGTTTCCACATCTTGCAGAGAAGTTATTGCCCTGCTTAGCTCAGTACCGTCTGCAAATACAGAGATTTAACTGTTTACCCCATCCTCCAGGTCATTTATGAACAAATTAAATAGGATTGGTCCCAGCACAGAACCCTGGGGGACCCCACTTTGCACTGTAGTGGGAACGTGCGTGTTTGCGCACTTTGTGCAAAGAGCAGCTTAGTCACTTGAATGGGCTGCACTATGCGCATATAAAAAATATATTTTGCCCTCACCCTAACAAAGCAAAATGTGTATAATTGAAGGTGCAAGTTAAGGGAATTCCTTGGGGACTCCCAGGTCACCAGAACAAGTGTCCCCAGTGAAAGATTTCCCCTCTATTACTGTTCAAAAATGTAAATAACCAAATTTCAATAAAAATCTGAAGGTTTTCATTTTTACCTTACAGCTTTCAGAGTTTGTAAAAGACCCCCAAACCATATATTTTCTGAAAACATAGGACCAGTAGAATAAAAGGAAGGTGCTACCGATTTTTAAGGCCCCGCAATGATTGCACAAATGTTTACCAAACAATGTTTTTGCTAGAAATGCACTAAAATCATTATTAGCAGATACAAACACAGCAAATTTTACAAAATTCATGCTAAATTCCTTATAAATATAAAACATGTTTTGAGTTAATAAATAACAAATATTTGTAAATGTTAATTTGCGCTTTTTTGTGAAATGGTGAAAACTGAAGGTACACAAAACTGTATATA
The DNA here is from genome assembly GCA_037952925.1 of Lithobates clamitans. Taxonomy (NCBI): domain Eukaryota; kingdom Metazoa; phylum Chordata; class Amphibia; order Anura; family Ranidae; genus Lithobates; species Lithobates clamitans. The sequence goes on from JBBGZY010000449.1 coordinate 18,712,067, forward strand.
AAAACAATTTACTCTAAAAATCCGAAGGTTACTATTTTTCACTTACAGCTTTCAGAATTTGAAAAAAAAAATGCTACTACATAGGTTTGACTTGATGGACTTGTGTCTTTTTTCAACCTCACCTACTATGATTTTTTTGGGCCCCGCAATAATTGCGCAAATGTTATTAGTGCACACAAACACAACATAACTTACAAAATTCCTGCTAAATTGCTACTACAGCATTGTTGACATGTGGCATACTAAAGTGTATGCCCTTGGAGGGCCATGTTTACCTGCACAGGGATGCACAGGCACTGTGCATCCCTGTGCAGGCAATCCCATTGATGTCAATTGGGATGCAACGGCTGCACCCAATCTGACATCCATGTGTGTGGGTGCATGACCCCGAATGCAGACAGTGTGGGCTTAGGGACATGCCCCCGGACCTACATGGATGTCATATTAGGAGCAAGGGGGAAGCCTTTTTTACAGGAATAGGAGAGGCAGGAGGTGGAGAGGCTGAAGACACGGAATCGGTGGCTCATATTTGAGCTGATTAACTCTTATTAGCGTATTGTAATTCGTTGATCAGAGCTATAGGATTGTCCAGCAGAGTCTGCTGAACAATTCTGCTATAAGTTTATGGTCATTGAAGTGACCATGAGCTTATAGCAGAAGGAATAATAATGTCTGTACGCCATACAGACCTGGCAGCGAAAGGTTTAACTGACATAAATTTAAAGTGGTTCTAAAGGCAGAAGGTTTTTTATCTTGATGGAAAAGAAAAAACTGCGCTAGTAGCAAAGGAGATCAAGCTGCAAATCAGGATGTTATATAACATCAATCAAATATGTAAAAAAGGGGGGGGGGGAGCTGCGCTAAACGGATTGACCTTTGAAGCAATTAGCTAATGTGTGCTCTCACAGTGAATATGGCAAGTGTAAAGATATATTGTGAAATAACGCAGTATAGGGCCAGTGAAAAAAACAAATAAAGTGATAATTACAAAAAATTTGACACACCTAAATCATTTACACATACTATGTCAGTAAACCAACTGACTAATAATATAAAGTGCTAAACCATATACATTGAGTAGTTGATAGCAAAAAGTCCATATGAAATAGTAATTAAATAAAATAAATGTTTGATTAAGAAATTATAAATAATCAAAAAATGGAATGATGTCAAAAGTCAAAAATTTTGATTTGAAGCTAAGGAGTCCAGTGTTTACACAGAGATCCCGGGCCGGGGTATAGGCCATCCGCACTCTATGGTCCCCCGTGATAGGGGACCATAGTGAACTGGTAAGCGGCAGTGTTTGCTGTGCTGGAAGCATTTCTTATCCTTTCACGTTTTCTGTGGTGCTGTGTTTGGTGTCACCTTCAATGAGTCACATAGTCGTATGGACTTTTGCTTCATCTAATTTTTGACTTTTGACATCATTCAATTTTTTGATTATTTATAATTTCCTAATTAAACATTTGTTTATTTTATTTCATTTTTGCATGGTCATTACTATTTCATATGGACTTTTTGCTATCAACTACTCAATGTATATGGTTTAGCACTTTATATTATTAGTCCGTTGGTTTAATGACATAGTATGTGTAAATAATTTAGGTGTGCCACATTTTTTGTAATTATCGCTTTATTTGTTTTTTTCACATTTGTTTTCACTCATTGTGGCAGTTTTTTATATGCCCTATACTGTGTTATTTTACAATATTTCTTGCCATATTCACTGTGAGAGCACACTCATTAGCTAATTGCTTCATAGGTCAATCCGTTTAGCGCAGCTCCCCCTCCCTTTTTTACATCTTAATGCATTCTGTGTGCAGCAGCCAGCCTAATACTTACCTGAGTCCCATCTCGATCCAGAGATGTTGCACAAGATCCTCAGCTGTCTGGGGACTCTCCCTCATTGGCTGAGACAGCAGCGGGTACCATTCGCTCCTGCTGCTCTCATTCAAAGTTAGAGAGCCAATGAGGAGAAGTCAGGGGGGCCGAGCTGCTGCTCCATGTCTGAATGGACACACAGGGCAGCGGCTCGGCTCGGGTGCCCCCACAGCAAGCTGCTTGCTGTGGGGGCACTCGGCAGGAGTGAGGGGCAGGAGCTCCGGCAGGGGACCCGAGAAGAGAAGGATCGGGGCTGCCCTGTGCAAAACCACTGCACAGAGCTGGTAGGTAAAACATGTTTGTTATTTTTAAACATAAAAAAAAAACTAGACTTTAGTATCACTTTAAGCAAAAACCTAACAAGTGGATCCTCCCTGACCTGTCCGGTTGAATGATATTAAGTGAGATAGTCTACCCCCACCCTGGACTATGAGAAAGCTAAAGAAGGATTGCAAACTTTTTACATGAAACAAGGAGCCATCTTTATTCCTTGCACACAAATCATTCTAATTTGTTTGGATATCTTTGAAAGACTGCTTCCTGAATTATGAAAGTTCAGCAAATATATGTTAAAATGGAATTGCTTCAGAATTCTGATGCTTGCCGTTTGACTTTCAGCACCCTATCATGCTCTACACTCCTGCATTTCTGCAGAATGTTTCAGAGGGTGTAGATTTAATTCTGAGCGATTTTACATTATTACATGATAACATTTCCAGCACATTAATGCTGCAGTTATTAGATCAGAAATGAACAGTATCAAATGAATTGCGATATTCATTTGCATAGGGTTATTATGAGGCTGTGTCATATGCTCACTGAGCTAATTCTCTGATATTCTGCAAATGAGATGTGAGATACTGCTTGGTTTCATTATTTGCAGGCAGAACAGCTACTGAACAGCAATCACAAATTACAGAATGTGTTTTTCCATCCTATGCTACAAGGCAGAGTTCTTTTAAAACAGATACTTGTTTTCAATGGATGCTGTAAAATAAATCAATGACTGCCTTTTCTTAGGTCTCCATGTTTCCTAAAGCAAATGTGACCAATTATGCAGACTGGGGATCTCCAAACTGTATAAAAAAAGGGCCGGTTTACTGTGCTTCAGACTTTAAGGGGGCTGGGCCATGGCTAGTGGGAGTAGAAAATGTCCCAGCATCAGTGGGAGTAAACGATGTCCCATCTTTGGTATTCGGGAAATCTTGGTGCCCCATCGTTGATGTCAGTGGAAATAATAGTGCCATATCATTGGTGTCTGTCGGAGGAATAGTGCCCCATCCTTGGTGTCAGTGGGAGAAAGCCTCTCTGGCTTCTCCCCCATATTCCATAGGATAAAGATTAAGGTCACTGTGGTGATTTTCATTGCACCAAACTTGCCCAGTAGGACATACTTTATGGTGCTCGGACATCTGTCAAACTTTTCTCTGTGGACCCTTCTATATCGTCTGAATCTTCTTTCCCAAGGTCTAGTCTTCTATCCTGCTTTTTGGTCTCTGGCTTTAATGGCATGGCTGTTGAAGGCCAGGGTGCTATGAGATTTGGTCGTCCCTAACCTCTTGAAGGCTAGGAAGTTACCTTCTCACCAAGTTTGTAATCGTACCTGGAAGCCCTATTTTGTGTGGTTCAAGTACAGGAAATGTAATTCTAGGAATTACTCCATGGGAGGCATTCTGTCCACCTTCCACTCTGGTCTGGAGCTGCATCTGGCCTTGAGTATCATCAAAGTACAAATCTTATTCTTATCCTCATCCTTATAGTGAATGTGTGGTATAAAAATTTTATGATAATAAATAAGGGGAATATTTGACAAAAAAAAGGGGGGTTTGGCGAATGGTAAATTATAAATAAAAGGGTGGTGTCTGAATTATAAATGTAGTAGATATGCAGTGCCTCCAGCCTATTACAGCAATTAATAAATAACGTAATAACAATATATTACATATTATATATATTATAATATATTTTGTTCAGACACTCAATAATATACCACAATAATTTCCTGAGTTCTTTCATCTATAGTGATTTATTACCAATGTATAAATATCTCCCAATTAAATTAAGTAAATATAATTGATTGAAATACAAGTATAATTATACAATTTCATACAAAACCAGAATTGCTGGTGATTAATATTTCATACACACAATCAAAGACATCAACTAAATAGAAAGGGGAATTCTCTGAAATTTCAAAGACAAAAACCTGGGACAGCCCCAACCAACTATACAAGGGTGATTAACCATTCATTAAAATATTAAAAATAAGATATCTTATCACTCTTAAGACAATTTCTCACTCTCTGTGGCCGGAAGAGAGAAAGGAAGATATCTGTAACAGCCAAAAAAAAAAAACTGCTACTAAAATTTAAAATAGGTCCTAACTTCAATAGAGCTGTTAAATTAGGGTGGACAATAAACAATCTCCCTGGTACACCACAATTGGCGTATAGCACGCACTTTTTCCCCCTTAAAGTGGAGTTCCACCCAAAAGTGAAACTTCCACTCATCAGATTCCTCCCCCCCTCTGGTGACACAGTTGGCACCTTTCAGGGGGGAGGGGGGTACAGATACCTGTATATTACAGGTATCTGTACCCACTTCCGGCATAGATAGCCGCAGAATCTGCTGTTATTTATGCCACTTCCTGCTCCCTCCCCGCTGCCTGCTGGGAAACACACGGGTCCCAGAGGCAGCAGGGACCATCCGTAAGCCGCACGGCTTCACTTCCTGATTCCCTTACCGAAGATGGAGGCGGCAGCACCCGAGGACGGAGAGACGCTTCAGCCTCGGGTGCCGACATCGCGGGCGCCCTGGACAGGTAAGTGTCCATGTTTTAAAAGTCAGCAGCTGCAGTATTTGTAGCTGCTGACTTTTAAAAAAAAAAATTTTCGGCGGCGCACCGCTTTAAAATAGGGGGAAAATCGTGTGTGCGTGTTATACGCCCATATAGGCTGCCACCGAGGGGAAGGAGGGGACCAGCACCACCGAAATAGACAGAGCCGGATCTCCTGTGTACTCGGCTCTGCTCGCAGTCATGCTCAGCCCCGCCCCCTGGACGGCTCCTAGCATTGACGTACCGGCATTGGACCGGCGTTATGGCATTCATAGGATCCAGGCCAAGGGGCTGGACTGGGCGTGACCCCGAGCCGAGTACACAGGAGTCCGGCTCTGTCTATTTCGGCAAGACTGGGGATGGACACTGATCAGGCTGCAGTGAGGAGCAATGCTGCAGATGGGAACTGATCAGGCTGTAGTGAGGAGCAAGGCTGCAGATGGGCACTGATTGGGCTGCAAATGGGCACTGATTAGACTGCAGTGAGGAGCAAGGCTGTGGATGGGCACTGATTAGGCTGCAGATGGGCACTGATTAGGCTGCAGATGGGCACTGATTAGGCTGCAGATGGTCACTGCTTAGGCTGCAGTGAGGAGCAAGGCTGCAGATGGGCACAGATCAGGCTGCAGATGGGCACAGATCAGGCTGCAGATGGGCACAGATCAGGCTGCAGATGGGCACAGATCAGGCTGCACTGAAGCTGCAGATGGGCACAGATCAGGCTGCACTGAAGCTGCAGATGGGCACAGATCAGTCTGCACTGAAGCTGCAGATGGGCACAGATCAGGCTGCACTGAAGCTGCAGATGGGCACAGATTAGGCAGCACTGAGACTGCAGATAGGCACTAACTAGGCTGCATTGATGCTCACTGACCATTATTTTGCTTCAAAGTGGTTTATTTAAAAAAAAAAAGTTTTTTTTCCTGAAACCTCCCTCTTAAATGGGGGTGCATGTTATACGCCGGTAAATGCGGTAATTTGCCCTGCACCCTGTAAATAATAATGTCAAAATTCAATCTCTACAATTTTGGGAGCAAAAGATTAATCTATGTGTGTGTATGTGTATGTGTATGTATATGTATATATATATATATATATATATATATATATATATATATATATATATATATATAATTATATTATATATATTATGTGTGTGTGTGTCAGTATCTCACCACTGTTCCAAAGCTGAAGATCTCCAAAGTATTAAAAGTGTAATTTGTTATTTCCAGCAGCAAAGTCCAGCGATATGGGGAGTAGTCAACTGGCAGCAGGCTTCTCAATTGTTCAGGATGTGTATCAGCGCGTGGTTGTGTGTGGTTATTCTAGAACAGTGGTTCTCAACTCCAGTCCTCGGGACCCACCAACAGGCCAGATTTTAAGTATTACCTTGGGGAGTTGCAGACTAGAATACGGCAATCACTGAGCAGCAAGTGATTTCACCTGTGATGTATTTCAGCTATCTTTCAAACCTGGCCTGTTGGTGGGTCCTGAGGACTGGAGTTGAGAACCACTGTTGTAGAATAATGCAGATCTGTCTTTTTTTATTGGGTGGCGTACCATTGTTTTGAATTTGTACCTTCCCCCTCATGTTTACTAACTTATGATTGGTTGGTTCTAAATTTGGGTGGTAACTGTTCATTTCTCATCCGCCCACTAGTGGTTATTGTAGTTGTATAATTGGAATAATTGCATCTGGTATTACTATGACTGTATTTTAATATGTTTCATATTATGGTGATCTGGTGATTGCCTGCCTTCTTAACCCTTTGATTCGCTATCCCCATGTCGTGTACTTTGCTGGTTATAAGAAAGTGAAACCTTTATTACACATACAGTGGCTGTCATAATTTCATGGTAAAAAAACAAACAAAACCCCTTTCCCCTTCATAATATGTGGATAGGAATATTTCATGTTCTTGTCTGATGCTGTTGTCTTGTTATTTTTGATGGATAACTTCTGGCATACATTGATTTTTGTATATAGCAGAATAGTAATTTAATATATATAGATGTATATTCTGTTTTGAAATGAAACTGACTTTCACTTGGTGTATAATTAACTAAGTGTCCTTGCTATTGTTTAGGGCAACAGTTGAGTCAACACAAGGTTTCTATTGAAGAGACCTTCTCATCCTTGGAACAATGAGGGTTTCATTGACTAACCTGGAGATTTTATGATCTTTACTTCAATCTTCTGGATCGAGCTGCGATATCTTAAGCTGGGTTTTCCTTGATAAATTACTTTTACTTACTGACCTCAGACGTCGGGTCCACTCAGCATTGAGTAGTTATGTAAACCTAACATTACATTTGCATTGTTTAAGCTTGGTTAACACGATTGTCTGCAAAAACAGTTCCTCAAGACCTTTTCTTCCTGTCTTTGTTTTAAATGGTTCAGGAGAAGGGCGAATTTAGTTATTGCAAAATCATAGTTAATTGTTTTTTATAATTTAATATAGAAATATCCTGACATCCTGTAAGAAGTCATCCTTGGTGTTCCACAAGAACAAGGCTGTCTTGAGACCTAAAGCCTTTTTTCTCCCTAAAGTGGTTTCCTCTTTGTGCTTCATGCAGAACATTACTCTTTATTTATGTCCTACTGTGAAACACCCTAAGAAAATTTATATCCACTGTCTTGATGTGGTGCTTGCTGTGGGAACATTGTGCTCATATCTGCTCTTAGGTGACCTGGAGGGGGTGGGGCAAAGATAATTCTGGAATTCACCAGGAGAAGGGAGGAGGTACCCTATGTAGATTTTTAGTTAGACCTCATTTAGAATACAGGGTCCAGTTCAGGAAACCTTACTTACACAAATATATTGAGAAGGACGAGTCCAGGAATGGGCAACAAAACTGGTGAAAGGGGACAAAACATATCAGGAAATATTCAGGAATTGAATATGTATAGTCTTGAAGAAAAAAGGGAAAGTACTGAAACTTTTAAGTAAAGGATGTACAGTAAATCATGCTCAGGAGGGCAAAACTTTTAATATGAAGCTTAGATCAAGGTCATGGGGACATGACCTTAAACTAGCAGTTGGAAAGTTCAAAACAAACCTTATAAAGTATTTCCTGAAAAAGTACAGTCATGGATGCTTGGAACAGAGGTAGTGAACCAGTCAGCAGTATTACATGAAATTAAACATTCTTAGAACAAACATAGATCTATACTCCAGACAGAGAAAAAAAAGAGCGTATACCTAGCTATCTCCTATCACTCACCAAGCAGAAGGGAGATATTGGCCTACTTGATCTCCTAATATAATGTAAGGCCTTACATTTAGCATGAGTGTTGCGCTGGTTTACTCAAGCCACAATAAGAGTCGTGATCGAACGGGAACATTCCCTGGTCCCACTATCATGTGTTCCCTGACTCTCCAGTCAATATGATTACTGTCCCCTCTCTACACTCTAGTCTACTTTCTCCCTACCGGAGATTTCTCTATCTCCCTAAATCCCTTAATGAAAAATGTGGCATTTGTTTTGGGCAATACTGATAGACACATTGATTGTCTGTTGGGAATAGGCAAATTTTGGCTTCTACATTAACTTTCTCTAGCTGTCCCTTGCTGTCAGCCATTTACTATTTTTTGGACCCACCTATTGACATCTGGTCAGCATACTATATTCAACATATCTTGAAGACCACTATCGCTAAAGTGGGTAGTTTACGCAAAACGACTACGTTTGAAGGACTTTTATGAATGTTTACATTCTAAGTGCATCATTTTTTGTCACAACTGTATAAACTTTTGGGTGTCGCTTCCTGCAGTATACATCCGTAAACGTTACACAAAATATTCCTGCAAACCTCTAATTTATGCTGGCGTTGTCACCAGTAAAGGGCTCTTTTATACATATTTTTTGGAACTGCCCAAAAGTATGCCCATTCTGGGTTCAAGTGAGACAACTAGTACTTAAGCTTCGGTAAAACTTGGCAGTAATTAATTAATAGTGTACCGCTTATCTGCTATAAATGCTCACAGTTCACTTTTTAAACGCGACCAAAGCATACATTCTGGATTTATGGAAGCCATCTACCATCTAACCCCTCTTCCACTCCCCACTCTTTTTCCCCTGTCTTCTCCCCCCTCCCTCCCCCCTCTTTTTTTATTTTATTTTATTTATTATACCTTAAAAATGTAAGATTAAGAACAACCAAAAAATAGAGCAATTAATATCAGTGCTCAATACTGTAAAAATCTATAATCTCTCTTCGCATATACTTAATAGAGATGAAAGCTCATTATTAAAGTGTTTGTAAACCTAAAAAAACAAAACAAAACTAAGGTCCTGTTCCTTTAAGGCATGAATAACCGCACAGTGCTTGTGCTGTGCAATTATTCTTCTCTTCCTAAGCGGTAATAAACCTGGTTGTTGTTCCTGCCAGTTCCTGAGTCCCCCTGCCTCTGCTGACCATGATAATCATGGCTGCTGAGCCCAGACTACCGTGGTCAGTTTACGTGCCTCATCATCCGTAGCCCTTCTCTCTCCTCTGACAGTCTCTCCCCTCACCCTCCCTCCCTGTCATCATGAGATCGCTTTCCTCCCCACCCCTCCCACCTTTATTAAGCTGCATAATGTAGCACATAGGAAAGGAACCCCATGCAGATATGCTGCCATTAATAAAAGTGTAAGTGTTTGTTAGAAATGAATAGAGGAAATACCTTTTCTGACACTGCATCTGTGCGGTCACATGATTCCCCTGTGCTGGCCAGCCTCGCTCTATGGAGAAGCAGAAGGGGCAGAGATTACCCTGTGACATCAGCCTGCCAGCAGAGGGGAATCTCAGCCCCTCCCACTTCTCTGCAAAGATCTAGGCTGGCCACCACAGGGGAATCATGTGATCGCACGGCTACAGTGTCAGGAAAGGTAGTTTTCCCTGTTCATTTCTAACAAACACTTAAACTTTCATTAATGGCAGCATATCTGCTTGGGATGCATGTAAAGTCACTTTAGTGACTTTACAAACACTTTAACTAAAGGGCTAAGTCACTCTATAGGCCTCATTCTATAGGCCAAAAAAAATTTAGTTTGTTCAAAGATCTCAACAGGTTTATTCACAACCTAAGGCTGGCCATACACTATACAATTTTCCTGTTCAACTTTCCTTTAGATTTACCAAAACCATATAATATGAGGTGAAACCTAAACCCTTTCAATGTGTATGCAATCAGGCAGACCCTTGCACTACATAGTTGAAGGTAAATCTAAAGAAATTTGAATAAGAAAATTGTATGGTGTATGGCCAGCTTTACAGTCAGTAGTTTTTTTTTGCCAAGGATGCCAACAGTGAGCCTATAGAGGAGATTGGCAGCCTTGAGCCTAGTGTCCCGGATCCCCTTGATAACTCTTCTTCTGAAGATTATGCCATTTCCATGCTTATGGAATTATGGGATAATGGAGAGGTGATGAGCACCTTTTCCCACCCCTGATATAGTTCATACAGATTTTTGCCCTAAATCTACCTTCTTTCCCACTTCCTCCAAAGGCCCTGTGTGGAGACCTGTTACCAAGCTACCTACCGATCTTTTAGCATTGTGCAATTCCAACAAAAAAGTACATCAATAATTTAACCAGTACAGAGAGTTCAACATTACAAGACGTGGAGTGTAAACAATAGAATAGTAGTAAAACAAGTAGACAAGGGTGATTATCTGAATGAGGCCCTCCGATTATTGTCCGATGTTGATACGTACAAAACCATTGCAAATGATCCCTTACCTACTTATCAGTCCTTACTAAGATCTTTTTTTTTAATTTTTTTTTAATCAAGTAATCTTTATTTACATTTTTATAAACAGACTTTCATTTCATTTCACTTTCAAACAATTCTCTCAAAAACACTTTGCACAATTAAATATAAAACACTTGGTGCCCTACTTATAGCTTCTCTTTTGTACGTTTTCTTTCACATAAAAAAAAAAAATGTATTTTACCCCTTCCCCCCCCCCCCCCCATCATCTATCACTACATGTTTTTATTACTTATTTTCATTTCCTATTACCTTTGCCTGCAAAATGGAAAAAAAAAGCGAAAGAAAAGGCTCAGAGAGGCTTGCAATCTACTCTAGTTCCACCATTCCATCTTCCCATCTACTTCTCCGTTTTCCCACTTTTCTCTATTATTCTCGGTTATTAATTTATTTGATATTTTAATTTCCCCTTTTTAACCAAGATTCCTATATTTTCTTAAATGTCTCAACATTTTCCCTTGTGATGTATACATATTTTTATTTTTTGATGATGTTGTCTACTTTATTTATCCATTCTGTATTGGTTGGTGGATTTATAGCTAACCAATTTCTTGCTATTTAGGTTCTGCTCCAAGAACAAACCTCTTTATTATTGCCGTTTGCCTTCTATTTATTATGCCCTCTTCCCCTATATACCCCAGAATACATATTATGGGATAAAGGGCAACTCCAAAAATAAATCTTATTGTGCTAATAACCTCCCCCCAGTACCTGTGTAGTTTTGGACAGCTCCACATCATGTGGATGAGGTCTCCATTTGGGTCTCCACATCGTGGGCATTTGGCATCCAGCCTCCGCCCAAACAAAAATTGTTTTTCAGGGGTATAGTATATTCTATGAAGCAAGCAAATGCGAGATTCTCTGTGACAAGGATAGGGATACTATTGGCCCGGCTTCTAGTATGTATTTCCATTGTTCCGCTGTTATTTCACCTAAATCCTCCACTCATCGAAGCCTATAAGGAAATTCTACCTCCCCACCTGTCGCTGTCCCACAAATAGCCCCATACAACCCCTGATATCACTCCCCTAGACATACCTGCATCAATGACTTTACAAAGAATGCCATTTCCACTCCATTTCAGAGGCTTTTCTTTGAATTGTTTCTCCGATGCATGTCTAATTTGTAGATATTTATAAAAGGAGTGCCTCAAAATTTCATATTCCTCTCTGAGCTCTTAAAATGCTTTAAGGGTTATCCCTCTGTACAACTGAGCCAGCCGCACCAAGCCACATCTCTCCCATTCCCTATTTCTTTCTGTGTTTTCAATATCCTGTAAATGTTTGTTATCCCAAATAGGAGAGAATTCGGTGTAACCTTAGTTACATAGTAGGCATGATTGGAAAAAGACTCAAGTCCAACCTATGTGTGTGATTTTATGTCAGTATTACATTGTATATCCCTGTATGCTGTGGTCGTTCAGGTGCCTATCTAATAATTTTTTTTTTGATGCTCCCTGCTAAAACCACTGCCTGTGGAAGAGAATTCCACGTCCAAACCGCTCTTACAGTAAAGAACCCTCTACGCAGTTTAACAGCTTTTCTTCTAATTTTAGTGAATGGCCACGTGTCTTCTTAAATTCCCTTTAGTGGAAAAGCTTTATCCCTATTGTGGGGTCACCGGTACGTTATTTGTACATTGAAACATATTCCCCTCTCAAGCGTCTCTTCTCCAGAGAGAATAAGTTCAGTGCTTGTAACCCTTCCTCATAACTAAGGTCCTCCAGTCCCTTTGTTTTGTTGCCCTTCTCTGGACTTTCTCCAGCATACTCAAGGTGCGGCCGGACCAGAGTTTTCCAGAGCCTTGTAGAGTGGGAGAATTATTGTTTTATCTCTAGAGTTAATTCCCTTTTTAATGCATGCCATTATTCTGTTTGCTTTGCCTGCAGCAGCTTGGCATTGCATGCCATTTCTGAGCCTGTCATCTACTAGGACCCCCAGGTCCCTTTCCATCCTAGATTTCCCACAGAGGATCTCCCCCTAGTAAGTAGACAGCATTCATATTTTTGCCACTCAAATGCATTATTTTACATTTTTCTACATTAAACTTTATTTGCCATATAGTCGCTCACCCCATAAATTTTTTCAGATCTTCTTGCAAAGTTTCCACATCCTGCGGAGAAGTTATTGCCCCGCTTAGCTTAGCATCGTCCACAAATACAGAGATTGGGCTGTTTATCCCATCCTCCAGGACCTTGATATCCCAACATCTCTTTGGTTGCCTTCCATACCTTATTGACCAGTTCAAAGGTAAGTAAATTTAAGTGTAAAGGATTCGGCTTCTAGGGCTTCCTTTAGTGTTTTATGAATTCTTCCCAGGAGCATAATTTCCTTGTCCAAATCCCCTCTCTCAGGAAGGTTGCATCCCCTCAAGTGCTGCAATTGTGCTGCCAAGAAGTAGCTCCAGGGGTGTGGCACCACCAAACCCCCTTTGTCTCTCGGCAGCTGCAACACCTGTAATCCTATCCGAGATGGTTCTTTCCTCCATATTAGCTCCATAAAAATTACGTCTAATTTCAAAAAAACACTGCTTCATTATCCAAAGTGGCGCATTGTGCAATATATATATATAAGAGCTGCAGCATCCAGATCATTTTTATCAGGTAAATTCCTACCTGCTAATGACAAAGGCAGTTGACCCTACACCTTTCCTTTACTTTTGAAGCTCTCGAATGGAACCAAGTTATAACGGAACCAAGTTATTACTAATATATTGTTTTGGATTTATAGTTATATGTATTCCTAAGTACCCCATCTTCTTAACTATTTCCAACTGTGAAATTCCAACAGGCAAAGGAGCTTCCATAGGGTCCACTGGTAAAAGCCTTGATTTTTCCCAATTTATTCTTAAACCTGAAATCTGTCCAAAAATTTTTTTATCATATCCATCGCTGCACTTAGAGGACCGAGTAACCCCTAAAAATAAAAGTACATCATTTGCGTACAATGCTAATTTCTTTTCTCCTGTTGCTTTCTTGAACCCTTGGATATCCGACCCTGCTCTAATGGAAATAGCAAGTGGTTCCATCGCCAGGGCAAAAAGCAGGAGTGACAGTGGGCACCCCTGCCCTTACTAAGATCTTTGGTGGAAAAAACTTTTTCAAAAGGGGGGCTAGACAAGAAAGCACCCCATAATTCTACCACCTACCAAAGATCCATAAATCATTTGATAATCCCCCGGAGAGACCCATTGTGGCTAGTGCTGACAGCTTCACATCAGGTCTTTCTGTCTGTGGACAATCTTACAACCCATTGTCACACAACTACCTTCTTTTATCAAGGACTCTGGCCATTAAATTGACATTTTGAAACACTACAGATGGGAGGATGACTACAAGCGTGCTTCTTTGGATGTGTGCTCCTTGTATACCTCCATCCCGTATGTGGCTGGCCCTACAGCTCTCCAGCACTTTTTATTTACAGATACCATTTGAACCACAGACAAGCCCTTGATATATGCCACCAAGTTTTGCTTGGAACACAACTACTTTGTGTTCCAAAATAAGTTCTATCTTCAAATCAATGGCACTGCAATAGGAGCTTTGCTTCCTCTTACGCAAATGTTACAATGGGTTTTTGGGAAGAATACTATATCTGGAGCCCTAGACCCTATGCTAGGTATATTGTATATTGCGTGTTCAGAGGGTGGTGATAAATGAAGAGTACTCAGAATGGTCAGGGGTGGGTAGTGGGGTTCCCCAGGGTTCTGTGCTCGGACCAATCCTATTTAATTTGTTTATAAACGACCTGGAGGATGGGATAAACAGTTCAATCTCTGTATTTGCAGACGATACTAAGCTAAGCAGGGCAATAACTTCTCCGCAGGATGTGGAAACCTTGCAAAAAGACCTGAACAAATTAATGGGGTGGGCGACTACATGTCAAATGAGGTTCAATGTAGAAAAATGTAAAATAATGCATTTGGGTGGCAAAAATATGAATGCAATCTATACACTGGGGGGAGAACCTCTGGGGGAATCTAGGATGGAAAAGGACCTGGGGGTCCTAGTAGATGATAGGCTCAGCAATGGCATGCAATGCCAAGCTGCTGCTAATAAAGCAAACAGAATATTGGCATGCATTAAAAGGGGGATCAACTCCAGAGATAAAACGATAATTCTCCCGCTCTACAAGACTCTGGCCCGGCTGCACCTGGAGTATGCTGTCCAGATTTTGCAGCCTGTGTTAGACATTGTAACTGTAATGAACTACGTCTAAAATTTACACATGTACTTGACCCCTTATCTTTGGTCTTTTTAGATGTGGAATTGTTTCATGAAGGAGGAGTGATTCACCACTTCAATACTGGCCACTTCCCCCCTTCCTGCCCTAGCCAATTTTCAGCTTTCAGCGCTGTCGCTTTTTAAATGACATTTGCATGGTCATGCAACACTGTACCCAAACAAATTTTGTATCATTTTGTTTCCACAAATAGAGCTTTCTTTTGGTGGTATTTGATCACCTCTGCGGTTTTTTTTTTTTTTGCGCTATAAAAAAAAGACCGAAAATTTTGAAAAAAAATTATTTTTATTTGTTTCTGTTATAAAATTTTGTAAATAAGTAAGTTTTCTCCTTCACTGACGGGCACTAATGAGGCTGCACTGACGTGCACTGATAAGTTGACACCAATGAGATGGCACTGATGGGCACTAATATTCAGCTCTGGGCACTGATAGGTGGCCATTATATGCAGCACTGATGGGCTCTCATAGGTGGCACTGAAAGGCCGCACTGATGAGTACTGATAGATGGCACTGATGGACACTGATAGATGGCACTGATAGGCATCACTGATAAGGAGACACTGGCAGGCATTACTGATGGGCATCCCTGGTGGTCATGGGTTGCATACCTGGTGGTCATCATTGGTGGGCATCCCTGGTGGTCCTGGGTGGCATCTTTGGTGGTCCTGAGTGGGCATCCTCAGGGGGGCTGCACTGATAATCAAACAGCACAGACCCCCTTGTCAGGATAGCGACTGATAAGCTCTTCTCTACTCGCGTCTGTCAGACGCGATAGAGGAAAAGCCAATACACAGCCTTTCTGTTTACACTGTTATCAGCTGTAATTGGACACAGCTGATCACATGGTAAAGAGCGCCTGTCAGAGGCTCTTTACCTAGATTGGAGTTGTGGTGTGTCACGGGCGAGCGATCGCGGCTTGTTTGACGTCGTATTACGTTCAACAGGATAACTGAACCACTTTGCGCATGTCATGTTGCTATATGGCGGGCGGGAAGTGGTTAAAACTAAAAATTACTGTAAACTCACTAGTGGGAACTCCTATCTTTATTTTTCTAGCTGTAACCACCCTGCGTGGAAAAAAAACGTTCTCCCGGGGCAGTTTCAAAGGTTGCACAGGAAATGTTTTAGGAGGGAGGATTATGTTCATCAGGGTGCCAAGCAGACTAGTAAATACAAACAAAGGGAGGTCCTGAGGAAGCTTTTGGTAGGTTTTTGGAAGCCCCCTCTCTAGTATGAAAAGACAACACCACTAATAATAATGTCAGATTCATAACAGGGTTTAACAATAGCTACAAGTCTATTAGTAAAATCATCAAAAAACATTGGCACATCCCCCAAATGGATCCCAAGTTAGGTCCTAATCTTCCAACAGCTCCTCAAGTTATCTTTAAGAGAGCAAACACGGTTAAAAACATCATAGCACCTAGCCATTTCAAGAGCTTGTGCAATAGGAGGTCCATGGATATTCGCTCATACTTTAACAGTAGGACTGCCTATTTTCAGTGCAAGAAGAGGGGACTGCCTTACCTCTCAGTTCCTCAGACATATACAGAATTCCTATACTGATGGAGAAGGCAATACCTACGACATTAGGCAATTTATAACTTGCTCCACGGAGTATGTTGTTTATATGCTTAGGTGCGCTTGCAATCTATGTAGGACGCATCATGACTTTATCAACTTTATCATCCCTTTGATAAAGTCACGTGCTGTGACGCAACGCGTCAAGGTAGGAGGAGCCAGGTGCCGACGCTTCCCGGGAACGGCCGTACCCGGAAGCCTTATTGTCTCTGCTGTACTCTTGCTGACAGTTTCGGTTTTTAATGTAAGTTACTACTTTTTAATAATAAACCTGTATTGAAATTACTTCACTATGGAAGCCTCTCCTTCTTCCTTAATATCATGCTGGGGTCTGTGTGAGCGCTGGTGATCAGGAGAGAAAGTTTGACACACGCACACCCTTTGGAAGAGGGGGACAGCTGTTGGATCATCATCCCTTACAGAGAAATATTAATCATCTGCCTGATTTGGCCCATTGGGGGCCGCTGATTAAGGTGAGAGGCTGGGGGAAACACCTGTGTGCTGCACCAGTTTTTCAAGAGAAAGAATCCAGCACAAAGTCACCTCACTGATTAATTACCTGTATGGACATCATGAATCACATTGTATGAAGCAATAGTTTCTTGGACTTGATCACATTTATGTCACAGTTTTTTCAACTTTATAAGTAATATTTCTAGGTGGGAGAGATTTTTGGGGGTTCATTTCAGAGTCGCATTTTTATATATATATGCATGGTTTTGCACATATGTCACTGTTCTTTGCACTTGATCATGTTTGCTTACATATGTGATATAGAGTCATAATTTTTATATTGCACTACAGTTGCTTTGGCAGCATCTAGTCACCAACATTATTTATTCTGTGTATTATTTTAACTATTTTTTATTTGATTCCACTTATTATGTTGAGGAAAATTATGCACATTGTATGATACACTTTGAGGAATTGTTTTCCATTCTAAAATATTTTATTTTATTATTATCATTAAGTTTAAAATCACCTTTGGTCACAGTTTCTACATAGTTTGGTTGAAGAACATTATATTCATTGGATGATTTATGTTAATTTATTAGGAATGATAACCAGCATTTAACTATTCAGTTGGTTTGGCTGCCCCCTAATGGGAGAAGTTAGTATTGCCTATTAAGGAAGTATTGAAGATTGTCTATTCAGGAAGTATTGAGATTTATGGTATTTCGAGATTTTGATTTAATATGAGTGGTACACTTAGACTAGCGCCACATACTTTTGACTATCATCACAATATTTTTTGAATGTAGACTTGATGATTTTCATTTGTTTTCACCTCCCAGGAAAATGAAGTGGATGCTGTTCACCCAGGTTATGGCTTCCTGTCTGAGCGTGCTGATTTTGCACAGGCTTGTGCAGATGCTGGTGTACGATTCATTGGACCCTCACCTGAGGTTGTGCGTAAAATGGGTGATAAAGTGGAAGCCCGAGCTATTGCAATAAGTGCTGGTAAGAATGGTCAAAGTTGCAAAATGTATATTTATTTTAGTTTTCATACATTTCCTGTGCATACATAGGTTCCTTCTTTGCAGTTCTTGTTATAGGAAGTACATTCATTCAGCCCTATTATATTAATTGTACATGCGCTTAAAATGTTTATTAAATTGGGTTTAAAGCAGGGTTTCCCTCAGAACTAGGGACACCTACACAGCATTCCATATAACCCTGCCTACTACATGAGACTCCAGTTTTTTGCAAGTGTCCTTAGGGATGGGCCTGTTTTCCCATGGAGAAGTATTTTTCCCTTTTAAACTATTTTTTGTCTGCTTCTTCTACCAAGATCTGACTGCTTATTGCCTTGGGCTATTCAGCTGTTCCTGGATCGGTTACCCTCAGTTTGTACCCCATTGTGTGATGGCGGCCTGTAATGTTTGGCACTGGTAACTGCAGTAGGTGCTCACTTTGGCACGTAGTGCAAAATGTGTAGTTTGCCGAAGAGTGTTATACAGGTCCACGGCAGTGGTCTATTTCTATTGTTCCAATGCCCCGAAGACCCCTTTTGGGGGTATGCCCACCCTGACAGGTCAAGCTTGGACTTTTTCCTGGGCCCAGCATTATGGATAGGATAAGACAGGGTTTTCCTGTATGTTTACACCAGTTCCTGCCTTTTACAATCTCTGTCCACAGTGCATAGCCCATTATGCGGTTTTATAGGCAGAAGAATTGAGTGATATTCACTTTGCTGTGGTAACCCCTGCCATTTTGCCTCTAACATTTCTCCACACAAGCAACTTAAAAATGTATTTTTTTCCTTCTCCTATCCTAAGTTTCAGCAGGATGAAGTTACTACCATTCCTCCTGGATGATGCCTTCCCATCTGCCTTTTACACTGAGAATGCAGAGAGCGCTTTGCTGCACTCCTGCTAATATCTTGTACAGAGATACAGCCACAAGAACACACTCAGCACCTGTGTTATAGCAGCTCCTATATCCAGACACACAAAACCCCATTCATTTTGACCTGCGTCCCATGAGTACCACACTGAGGATCCCCTCACTTAGCAGTGGCAGATCACAGGTGCAAAGGAGCTTGGAAAAAAGGACCCAATAGCATGTTTTCTACAGGTAGTCTACAGAAAGCTCAAACCAGAGCTCAGGGTTATAGCGGTTTCCATGTCCTGGAGCAATGTCCTATTATGACACCACTCCTGTTATCTGACTTTGGTGCTCTCTCAGGCATGTATTGTGCAGCCTGTCTGAAAAAAACAGATTTCTCTGTCTGAATTCTGTGGACAGACAACACTTCTAGAACCTTTGGTTTCCAGAGGCCAGATATGCTACACATCCTCTGTTCCCTCGGATCCTGTTAAGGATTCAGAAGCGGAACCTCCTTTCCTTGAGGAAATCATGGAGAAAAATATGGAGAATCCTGATTTTGTAGCAGAGGCTGCAAAGGTTTTTCTTCTCCTTGGATTTTATGAAATGCAATCTGTTGCCTTATGCCAAATGTTTTCTCCTGTGGACACACAAATGGATGTGGTGTTCATTAGTCTGCCCAGCAGTATCTCTCTCTACAGCATAAACGAGCCCTTGTGGGCACTAAAAACTGGCAAATTTCAAAAAGACTTTCTCAATACATGCACAAAAAGTGCACTTTCAGAACTGATCCAATCCTGAATTTCTAAAATGTATCCTATGTAAAAGGAATTACAGAAGAAATAGCAGGATCCACTAAGGAAACCATCTATTTCAGTTCTCAACATTCTTTTAACAATCTGCAGTAGCAGTTTCAGCTGCCAGCCCATCTCGCAGTTGCAAGAACTAATGAAAAAGGATGTCCGGATGGCTGCACTACTGATGCCTCCTTCATTACAAAAGTTCTGTAATAACTGGTGCATTTGTTAGACAGCAGGGGAATGAATTGACTCTGCTAACGTGTTTCACGCTGTATTAGTGCTTACTCATAGCAGCTGTTATTAGTATGCGCAAGTACACTGCAAAACGATTTAGCTGTCCGCTTAAAGCTTTTAGCCCATTTTATGGAACCTTTGTAATCAAGGTGATTTCAGCAGTGCGGTCGTCTGGATTTACTTATTCTCTTCTTTATTGAGGATGTTCACTCTTTCAAGGATTTTGTTGCTAGGTTTCCGAAACTCCTTTTAAAGTCCTGCTTTGCCCTTGTAGGTTTTGCCCTGCAGCCAACAATTGCTGCTATGTTCATTTTCCAGACCATTGCTAACTAGATGGGACCTATGAATAGAGAACACAAGCATGTCTTTGAGGACTGTTCTCTTAGAACTATTACAGCTGATGCCCTCAGCATTGTTGTTTTGCATTAAAACTCTAGAGCACAGGTGGCAGCCCTCCAGCTGTTATGGAACTACAAATCCCATGAGGCATTGCAAGGCTGACAGTTACAAGCATGCCTCCCACAGGCAGAGGCATGATGGGACTTGTAGTTCTGCAAGAGCTGGAGGGCTACCAGTTTGACACTACTGCTCTAGAGAATGTAATCCACAAAGTCTTGAGAATGTCCCTTATCTCTGTGCATGTGTGCATGATTTTGTGACTGAAAGCTTGGTCTGCTGAACTGGCATGTAGAAAGTGTCTTCTACTCATCCCTTTTTATCCCTTGATAAAGCCATCAAGTTAGTCACTGGGGAAAAGGTGCTTTTATCCCACAAAAAGCCTAATCTTAGCGTTCTTTTCATTCTCCCCATGTGTCTAATTCATAACCAAGCTTAGTACTTTACCTGGCAGGTCCTGGTCTTCTCTGAGACGAGGGTAATTTCTGCTATCAGTAGGCATACAAGATAATAATATAAACCAGGGCTCAAAATTTCAAGTCCTGAGTTACTAGCCAGGTCTCACGAGTTACACCCTACCAGTTGCCCCACCCAACCCCTACCATGCCCACCCCTAATTCCACCACTAAACACGCCCTCATAAATTATCTCATGAAACATCGTTGTTAAATGTTTTATGCAGACCTAATGCATATTATTTATTTATGTTATGCATGTAATTTTTACATGTTGTACTTGCCTCGTCTGTGCAGTGGTTTTTCACAGGGCAGCCTGGATCCTCCTCTTCTCAGGTCCTTCTTCGCTACTCCTGGCTCCTCCCTCCTGTTGAGTGCCCCCACAGCAAGCAGCTTGCTATGGGGGCACCTGAGCCAAGTTACAGCTCCGTGTGTCCATTCAGACATGGAGCCCCGGCCCTGCCCCTTCTCTCTTCTGATTGGCTAACTGACTTTGATTGACAGCCGTGGGAGCCAGTGTCATAGCTACTGTGTCTCGGCCAATCAGGAGGAGAGTCCCGGGGAAAGGCTAAGACACTTGTGGACATCGCTGGAGAGAGAGAGAGAGATGGGGCTCAGGAAAGTAATTAGGGGGTGATGGGGAGCCTGCTACACACAGAAGGCTTTTTAACTTAATGCGTAGAATGCATTAAGATAAAAAAAATCTTCTGCCTTTACAACTCATTTAAAATTAGATGAGATGCTGGGTTAATCGTCTATGTAATTCTAGCTTGGAGTTTTAGTTGAAGGTAAAATGTCATGCTAGAAATAGAAGAGCTGGCTTTAACTTTTAAAGTTCTAATTTCTGGAGCTTTTATTATTCTTGTTTCACTTCCTGAAAGTCGCTAGTTGGGATTTTCCAGTAGGTGGCTCACTGATCAACCAAAAATGAGTATAATGGTTGCAGAACTTGCATCATTAAAAACAAATTGACATCTACATTTTTGTTTGAGAACTTATCTTTTCTGTTTTTTTTTTTTTTTTTGAGCTGCCCTGTTACACAGGCGTTGAAACGCTTTACCCTTTTCCATGGCATCACTACTATTCCTGTTGTGGTTACTGAGTTAATTTGTTTGAATGAATCTGGGTAATCTGATTATTGAACTGTATATTGGACATTTATAAGGTCAAGCATTCGTACAAATAACCATGCTAAATTTTACATCTCTAAGTGAATTGAAATCCATTTATGTTTTTTCGTTCTCCTTTTTTAGGAAAATATTTTGACATCCTACTTTCTGTATACTCGTAGGTGTTCCAGTTGTACCAGGTACAGACGCTCCCATCACTTGTGTGACTGAAGCAAAAGAATTTTCCAACACATATGGCTTTCCTATCATCTTCAAGGCAGCTTACGGAGGGGGTGGACGAGGCATGCGTGTAGTAAGAGGCTATGAGGTATAGTCTCCATAAATACGTAATACCAATTTTAGTATTCAAAAAAAGTATTCACACCCCTTGAAATTTTCCACATTTCGTTATGTTACAACCAAAAACATAAATGCATTTTATTGGGCTTTTATGTGATAGACCAACACAAAGTGGCAAATAATTGTAAAGTGTTAGGAAAATGATAAATGTTTTTCAAAATTTAAAAAAAAAATAAATATCTGAAAAGTGTGGCATGCATTTGTATTCAGCCCCCCTGAGTCAATACTTTGTAGAACCACCTTTCACTGCAATTACAGCTACAAGTCTTTTTGGGTATGTCTCTACCAGCTTTATACATCTAGAGAATGACATTTTTGCCCATTCTGCTTTGCAAAATAGCTCACGCACTTGTCAGATTGGATGGCGAGCATCTGTGAACAGCAATTTTCAAGTCTTGCCACAGATTCTCAGTTGGATTTAGATCTGGACTTTGGGCCATTCTAACACATGAATGTGCTTTTATCTAAGCTATTCCATTGTAGCTCTGGCTGTATGTTTAGGGTTATTGTCCTGCTTGAAGGTGAACCTATGCCCCAGTCGCAAGTCTTTTGCAGACTCTAACAGGTTTTCTTCTAAGATTGCCCTTTATTTGGCACCCCCCACACATCTGCTAACAGACGGAAACAGCTTCCAGCTGGTGCCGGAAAGCGTGTGATTTACCCGCAGTCCCACACCCGCAGAAGTGTGAACCTAGCCTAACACAGAAACAATCAAACAGATCAAGGCAACCCAACTTGAGCAGTTTTGTTTTTTCATAGTCTAAATAGAAACGATTAGTTTGTGATCAAATGCTGTTTGAAAGTGTGTAAAATTAACCAATGTATAGCCAGTATATGTTTAAAGTACATTATGAGGATTTCTGAGTTAAAGGAAGTCATTCTGAGACTACCTTGATTCAATACGTGGAGTCACTAACCCAGAAAGGATATATACAGTATCTCACAAAAGTGAGTGCACCCCTCATATTTTTGTAAATATTTTATTATATCTTTTCATGTGACAACACCAAATAAATTACACTTTGCTACAATGTAAAGTAGTTAATGTACAGCTTGTTTAACAGTGTAAATTTTCTGTCCCCTCAAAATAACTCAACACACAGCCATTAATGTCTAAACTGCTGGCAAGAAAAGTGAGTACACCCCCAAGTGAAAATGTCCAAATTGGGGCGAAAGTGTCAATATTTTGTGTGGCCATCATTATTTTCCAGCACTGCCTTAACCCCTTGAGCATGGAGTTCACCAGAGCTTCACAGGTTGCCACTGGAGTCCTCTTCCACTCCTCCATATGACGACATTGCAGAGCTGGTGGATGTTGGAGACCCCGCGCTCCTCCACCTTCCATTTCAGGATGCCCCATAGATGCTTAATAGGGTTTAGGTCTGGGGACATGCTTGGCCAGTCCATCACCTTTACCCTCAGCTTCTTCAGCAAGGCGGTGGTCGTCTTGGAGGTGTGTTTGGGGTCGTTCTCATGGAGTACTGCCCTGCAGCCCAGTCTCTGAAGGGAGGGGATCGTGCTCTGCTTCAGTGTGTCACAGTACATGTTGGCATTCAAGGTTCCCTCAATAAACTGTAACTCCCCAGTTCCGGCAGCACTCGTGCAGCCCCAGACCATGACACTCCCACCACCATGCTTGACTGTAGGCAAGACACACCTTTCTTTGTACTCCTCATCTGGTTGCCGCCACACACGCTTGACACTATCTGAATCAAATAAGTTTATCTTGGTCTCATCAGATCACAGCACATGGTTCCAGTAATCCATGTCCTTAGTCTGCAAACTGTTTTTGGGCTTTCTTGTGCATCATTTTTAGAAGTGGCTTCCTTCTGGGACGACAGCCATGCAGACCAGTTTTAAGTAGTATGTGGCGTATAGTCTGACAGGCTGGCTCCCCACCCCTTTAACCTCTGCTGCAATGCTGGGACCACCCATACATCTATTTAAAAAAGACAGCCTCTGGATTTGACGCTGAGCACGTGCACTCAACTTCTTTGGTTGACCATGGCGAGGTCTGTTCTGAGTAGAACCTGTACTTTTGAACTGCTGTATGGTCTTGGCCACTGTGCTGCAGCTCAGTTTCTGGATCTTGGCAATCTTCTTATAGCCTAGGCCATCTTTATGTAGAGCAACAATTCTTTTTTTCAGATCCTCAGTGAATTCATTGCCATGAGGTGCCATGTTGAACTTCCAGTGACCAGTATGAGAGAGTGAGAGCGATAACACCAAATTTAACACACTTGCTCCCCATTCACACCTGAGACCTTGTAACACTAATGAGTCACATGACACAGAGGAGGGAAAATGGCTAATTAGGCCCAATTTGGACGTTTTCACTTAGGGGTGTACTCACTTTTGTTGCCAGCGGTTTAGACATTAATGGCTGTGTGTTGAGTTATTTTGAGGGGACAGAAAAATTACACTGTTATGCAAGCCTGAACACTCACTACTTTACATTGTAGCAGTGTCGTTTCTTCAGAGTTGTCACATGAAAAGATATAATAAAATATTTACAAAAATGTGAGGGGTGTACTCACTTTTGTGAGATACTGTAGATAAGAACTACTTTGCATACTTTGTTTTTCCTCTGCAGCTCAGAAACTATTGAAGCCAGTGGATGTGGATAACAGCCAGAAAAAACTAGCATTATTAGGAGTCCAACAGTGGCAGCATGCCATATTTCTGTTAGAAAGGGGTTACATTTAATGACTCCCATAAATGCTTGGGGATTAAGTTCACATAAAAATCTCTAAATAGATGGAAATTTCCATAAATAAACCTAAATAAAGATTTTCCTAAATCTACCAAAAAATTAAAAAAACATGATCCACACATGTAGTTCATTTGTTTACAGAAAATGTTTTATGGTTTGTTTAGGTTTTCATTAAAATTCAGTGCGTTGGCATGCATTGCCTTCTTCTGTGCTGCGAATGAATGCTACATGTCTGCATTTTACTGCAGCTCACAGCACCTCCAGTCTGCATTGCAGTGCGAACAGGACACACAGAAAACAATTGTTTTCTATATGTCTCAGTGGTGACTGGCATTTATCCAATGCAGGAAAACAGCAGTCACTGCATTATGTGCAAGCCCTTGGAATATTATCTCTTAGAAGATGTTAGCCTGACGTGCAAATGTTTTTTTGTGTTATTGATAAACTTTAATGTATTTCTTTACTACTAATGTTGATGTTGAATGTTTTAGTTTTTGACAAGCTCTTTGTGTGTATGCCACCTTTAGTCTACTCGTTGCTAACTTTACATCAGATTTCCAAACATCTATCCTGTTGTGTTCATTAGTTAACGATGCCCTCCATCTTCCTTATAGCTGATTAAGATAAATACTTTGTGGTTTTCCCTAGCCATAAATATTCCCATCCTCCCCTAGTTTTACTCTGTATAATGTCCCCTGCCATTATAGCTGCCGGCCTCAACTCTGTATCCCGTAAGGTTTAATTTTCATGTATCCTGCTGTAACAGATGGTGTTCTGTAGAAATATTAATAAGAGCTGCATTGAGCAGCTGAGACACAACTCCTAAATGAGCAGCTCCTCCTGCATGTTTATTTCATATTGCTAAACATTACCATATAGGTGCTAGTTCTTACACAGCGCAACAATCACACACTACAGCAATTTGCTTGTGCAGTCACATTGTCATTGGTTAGATTTAAATGACTATCCCCCCAACCCCTTTCCTAACATGGCTGGTGACTTCAGATATGATTATCAAAGACCTTAGCATTGATAAAAAAAATCCTTATATGACCTTTCCAAGTGGGAATTAAATCAGAGCAAGGCACGAGCAAACACAGTTTCATGCCTTGATCTCTGTTGAGTTGGGGGGAGAAAGCATCTAGCAGGAAAATGAATGGGTGAAGTTTGTATTATCATTAAAATGCAAAGTAGAGCTCATTACGTAGAGTGGCAGAATAAAAGAAGATCTAAATTGTGATTAAGGAAGTAAGGTATTTACATAAATGAAATATCCATATTTTTAATTCTAGAGTAGTTTCTCACTGATTAAATGCTATTCCCCCACCCAAACACATGAGTGAATAAAGCGATTAATAAACACACGGTTAATAAAGTAATTGTGCTTATGTCTTGTTGCACAGTACATTCAGAAGTGCATTTAAAGCCTAACTCCAGGTAAAACTTTCACGGTTTTGACACTTTTTGAAAAATGAAAATGATGATTTTTTTGCTTAGAATAAAGATTGTGATTCTTGCGGCATAACATAATCTTTCACATTATACAAAAAAATTGGGCTAAATTTACTGCTTTTAGTTTTTTTTTTAAATTCCTGGAAGTGTATTTTTTCCCAAAAATTTGCGTTTGAAAGACCGCTTTGCAAATACAGAGTCACATAAAATATTACAATGACCACCATTTTGTTCTCTAGGGACTCTGCTAAAAAAATTATATATAATGTTTGGGGTTTTAATTAATTTTCTAGCACAAAATACGCAACAAGTGTCAGAAAAAGGCTTATGCCTGGTACACACGGTCGGATTTTCCGACGGAAAATGTGTGATAGGACCTTGTTGTCGGAAAATTCCGACTGTGTGTGGGCTCCATCACACATTTTCCATCGGATTTTCCGACACACAAAGTTTGAGACCAGGATATAAAATTTTCCGACAACAAAATCCGTTGTCGGAATTTCCAATCGTGTGTACGCAAATTCGATGCACAAAGTGCCACGCATGCTCAGAATAAATAAAGAGATGAAAACTATTGGCTACTGCCCCGTTTATAGTCCCGACGTACGTGTTTTACGTCACCGCGTTCAGAATGATCGGATTTTCCGACAACTTTGTGTGACCGTGTGTATGCAAGACAAGTTTGAGCCAACATCCGTCGGAAAAAATTCTAGTATTTTGTTGTCGGAATGTCCGATCAATGTCCGACCGTGTCTACGGGGCATTAGTCTTTAAGTGGTTAAACTGACCTCATTTACAGACCGAAGCTCATCCCTTTGATCTAAAAGAACCAAAAGATACATAGTTTATAGTTATTGCTGAACAATGCTAATAAACATTTGCCGGAGACTTTTTCTTTTTTGAGAGCTCTGAGTGAGCAGAGAACGGCTCTGCACTGTATATGTAGAATCATGGAAATGCCGGATTAAGATCATAAGGGGGTGGGTTGAATCGAGATCATGATTTTTAATGAATAATTGTGCAGCTCTACACAGGGTTATAGCACGCCACCTTTAAGTAGAATAAAAACTAGGCAAAATACCAACTATAGAAGAGGGGAAGATATTCCCCTAGGGGCATTAGTGAGGAACAGTTTTCACATCTTTTCCATTGTTGATTGACACATGTATGTCCAATAAAATACAATTTTGTATTGAAATCGGTAGCCTTTGTAGGTGCATTTTCCTTTTTGGTGGTTGTTTTTGGAAT
The DNA here is from genome assembly GCA_037952925.1 of Lithobates clamitans. Lineage (NCBI taxonomy): Eukaryota > Metazoa > Chordata > Amphibia > Anura > Ranidae > Lithobates > Lithobates clamitans. Next base: position 18,739,461 of record JBBGZY010000449.1, read on the forward strand.
GTATAATTTGGAAGCACCTCCCCTTATGATAAAGATTATAGGCACCTTTTTCACAACATTCCCAGGATCCATATATTTTTGTGTTTTTTCCTTAACCACTTCCCACCCGCCGTATGCAGAATGACGGGTGGGAAGTGGTTCTGTTATCCTGACCGGGCATCATATGACGTCCAGCAGGATAACATGCCGGCACGCGCCCGTGGAGGCGCGCGGCGATCGCGAGTGCGGCATGTCAGTCTGACACCCAGCATCTCCGATCGTGATAAGAAGCCTCTGTCAGAGGCTTCTTACCACGTGATCAGCTGTGACCAATCACAGCTGTTCATCGCGTGAACCAGGAAGTGCCGGTAAATGGCATTCCTCGGTTCGCGCTGACAGGGATCTGCGGCTCTCCCTGTCAGAGGGGGGGGTCTGTGCTGATAATCAGCACAGCCCCCTCAAATTTACAAATCACCTGCCAATCAGTGCCCAGCAATGTAAAAACAAAAAATTCTGCCAGGGCCCTCCACAGTGCCAATCACTGCCCCCCATAGTGCCAATTACTCCCCACCCCAGTGCCAATCACTGCTCAGGAGTAACACCTGTCAGTACTTATCAGTACCTCATCAACAGTGCTGCCCATCAGTGCCACCTGTCAGTGGCCATCAGTGCTGCATATCAGTGCCACCTATCAGTGCCACCTTATCAGTGCCCATCAGTGCCGCCTCATCAGTGCCCATCAGTGAAAGGGAAAACAAAATTTTATGACAGAAAATTAAAAAAAATATATATTTTTTTAAAAAATGTTGGTCTTTTTTGTTTTGAAAAAAATAAAAACCGCAGAGGTGATCAAATACCACCATAAGAAAGCTCTATTTGTGGGAAGAAAATGATAAAAATTTACTTTGAGTACAGTGTTGTATGACCGCGCAATTGTCATTGAGTATGACAGTGCTGAAAGCTGAAAATTGTCCTGGGCAGGAAGGGGCGTAAATGCCTGGTATTGAATTGATTAAAATACCAACTATAGGCCAGTCACTAGAACCTATATAATCCCTCCCATACCGCCAATGCTTCAGGTTAGTTTACTATTCTCAGGATAGATGGATGTCTGCTGCAGCTCTTTTCTCTCCCCTCACTACCTGGTCTCACTGACTTTGCTGAGGCAGTGGGAGCCATGTCTCCCACTGCTGTCTCAGCAAGCGTCGATGGGGCTGGGCCGAGTCCCACTGTCTGTGTCAATAGAAGCAGAGAGCGTGGTTCGGGAGCAAGCCTGCATGAGTGCCCCCATGGAAAACCCCTTTCTACAGGGACACTCTGTGGAGGGGAGGAGCCAGGAACGCTAGTGGGGGTCTGAGAGGGACAGAGCAGGTGAGTATACAGTATCCCTGTGTTTTTTTTCGTTGTTGTGTTTTTTTTCGTTGTTGTGTTTTTTTTTTTGTTTGTTTTTTTTGTTTTGTTTTTTAAACAAAGCATTTACAATCACTTTAACATTAATTGGTATAATGCAAAATGTTCATATTTGACCGGCATGTACCTTTAACACAGCACTGACTATTTGTGTGTCATAATTGTGCTGCTAAACTAGGTGATATGCTCAGTGACGGGGTGATTTAGTTTAATTATAAAGGATATATTAAGGGAGTACATAATTTCAAATCAGTATATTCCGCCAAGAGATTCTAGCTCATAAATTAATTTTAGTTTCTTACAATGATGACCTGTAAAATTCTGGCTGGTCACCAAGAAGCGTACAGTCTTTAATGATTGCACATGCTGATCAAGCTGTGCGTGTCACAGCTAAGTGTTTCGATTGGTTAACCTTTGACATGTCACCACCTAATCATCATTGCTGGTCATCAGGCAGTGGGATCCTTGTAAACCAGCTTGTAACCCTATGGTTACTTTACATAGTAACTACAGTGTTAATTTTGTAGTTAAATCATGACTTTCTTACATGCTAAAAGTTTGCAGATTCCTAATTTGCCTTTTTTGGTAATAGTGATTACTTCATTCTTTAGGAACTTGAAGAAAATTACACTAGGGCATATTCAGAGGCACTATCAGCTTTTGGAAATGGTGCCTTATTTGTGGAGAAATTTGTTGAAAAACCTCGTCATATAGAAGTGCAGATACTCGGTGAGTAAAATAACTGTGTCTTGTGGTTTGTATGTATGGAGGTTTTATACCTATACTGGGTATAGGTGGGTTTATTAAAAAAAAAAAAGTCAAAGTAAAAAAATAGTTCTTGTGTCCCATATAAAGTCCCTGGTATTGTCTAGACAAGTTGTTCTCAAAGGGTCACTGGGGCATCACACATTAAGGCTCAATGACCCCCCCTGCCTTATATGATATTGCCTTAAAACTAAACATTTATATACCTTTATATTTTGAGTTTTTATAGTAAATATTTTCAAAATATTTACATTAAACTTACATTACACTAACTTTACATTAAACTTTATAATGCAGATGTTAAACCTACATACAAATGCTCAACTTCCAAAGCTTTAATACAGGATAAGGATCTTTCTTTTCAGCTACATGATTTATTGGACTGAAAAGAGTGGTGACCTTTTTAAAAATAAGGATGCTTATCTGGTTTTTCTTGCTTTGTGAATTGAGCTAAATTGTTGCTAAATGCCACACTAGTAAAATTAAATAAATCAGCATAATTTGCACATGAAAGCTAATGTAAAGAAAACACAAGTTAAAATCTACTGTATATGAACATTTACATAAACTAACTTTCATAATCGCTCTAACTATCTTGATCTTCAAATGGAAGTCAGAAAGAAGAGATTCCATTTGCTTGTATCCAACTTCTTCTGCTTTTGACTCTTGCTTTCAGCAGTTTTTACTACATAATCCTTTGGGAACAACTTTTATCCCCTTACGACTTTGTCTGCTTGGCACATTTTCTACACTAAAATTGGTCAACCTCCACAAAAAAGTAGAGTGGATATCTTCCAATGGGGACACCGGTTTCAGTGACAGCTGTCAGTGGGTGAATTTTCAGTTTGCTTACAATTCGCCATTTTGCTGTAAATGTTTACCGAGAACTGCAAATGCTTTTATATACAGTGTGTATATTTGTGTATATGTGCAGATTTTGATACATATATCAGCACAGTATGGTCAATAAAAAAGCATGTATTTTTTAGATTCCTAGATATTAGGCCTTTTCCAGAACAGTGATGGGAACTTCATTGATCAACTTGGGGCGACATTATTGTACAAAGCCATTGTGAACAATTTAAAAAAACATCTTTTAGGCTTAAAACTGCATGTAGTTGCAAACTGGTTAAAAACAAAACAAAAATGTTCCAACTTCTAAATAGGCCATTAAAACCACTGCAGCCCATAATTTACACTAAAATCAGGCCACTAAAATGATTCCACCTTTGGCATGTGCAGGTATATCCAATATTCAATCAGTGTTTCATCCTGGCTACATATGTTTATATACTGTATGGGTGTGGAGAAAAAGGGTGGATCACTTATTTATTTATTTATTTTTTATGATTTTATATAATATATATTATACTATTCTATGGAAGCTTATTAAGCCCCCTATGTGCTGGTAGTAGTGATAGGTTCTCTTTTAGACCCCTGAGGTCGTCTCTGAAATTAGTTAAAGCAAACTACTTTGACACATGGGAGCTGACCTGATCATTGCTATACTAGTGTCCTGATCACCGCCATACCAGCGCCCTGATCACCGCCATACCAGCGCCCTGATCACCGCCATACCAGCGCCCTGATCACCGCCATACCAGCGTCCAATCACCGCCTTACCAGCGATGAGTAGCAGAATGTGTTTTGGAGTATGATATAGGAATTGGAATTGGGACTTTAGATAAGGCACGTCAGAGGGTACATATCTAATTGTTTAGTGTACAATTAGATTGAATTTAACTTAATGCAATGTCACCATCCCCTAGGGGCTGGTCTATGATATTAAATATACATCAATAATTAATAATATATACTGAATAGTGTAATCATAAAAGATTTACATAATCATATAGAAGTATTTAATATAGTTAATCAATGGACATGGTACAGTCAATGCAAAATAGTCAAACGATGAACATAATTGATACAGTTAATACAAGGGTCAATAAATGAGAATACAGATAATATAATGATAATGATAATTCACATGATCAATTAAACAATAAATGATACTGATCATAATTTAGGCACCCTGTAGTTGGAAACTCAATGCGTTTCATGGCTTGTAACCAATCATCAGGAGTCAATAAAAATAAATAAAATACCGCGCTAGAAAAACACAAAGATTACAAAAAAGCTGCAACGAAAACCATCAAAAATCCCTATGGTGCAAGTAAGTAGTATAAAAATAAGTTGCGCTAGAAATAAACAATCATCAGGAGTCGGATCCACGTAAATACTAAAAAATTGGCGTAATGAAACATCTGTTTGGAGTATATTTTTAAGTATGTCTATGCTCTTAGAAATGTTAGAAATATATTATTGACAACTTTGTGTAAAAATAAAAAAATACATTTTCATTTTCTTTCCTACATTTTCCAAAAACTTGTGGCAAAAATTTAATTTTCACCCAAAAGGGGAGGTTCCACTATTCCCCCCCCGTGATATTTAGGATACATTTTCTCCCCTCGCTTTTCAGGACAGCACCTTGGGGAGACTACAGCTCCACCCACTTTACAAAAAACATTACAGTGACAAACACCCTTTAAATCCAGTCCTTCCGCCATGCTGTCAGTCATAGTGTTTTCTTCCGGCCATGGAAGTGCTGCAGGGGAACTGTGCTCTCTCCAAGGAGAAGGGTTGGCAGTACCTCTGTTGTGCTTTACAGGACCATCTCAGCACCTCCGGGAAGGAGGAGAGGGTGTTCAGAGGAGGGTAGATGACATCATTGCGGTGGGCGAAACCTCCAGCTGGGGTTTGGCGGCAAGTGGTTTTCGGACACAGGAATGCAAGAGGAAGGAGAGGGTCTCCTGGCTGGTACTTCCTTCCGATCCTTGAGGCGGGAACACTGGGAAGCTTTACTTTTAAAAAGGCTATTTGGAATGGGCAGCAGCTTCTGTGCACTCTGCAATGGAGGTGGCAGAATTGGCAGCATTAGTGGTGGAAGCAGGCACCCAGTGCACCAGCAGGCCCAGGTAAGAAAGGTGCTGAGGTTCTTTCTTTGTTTTTACTGGGGGTTGTGTTTGTTTGCCTTCCTTCCTTTCCTGCTGCTAAGGGCTGTGATTTCATTTTACTGCACTTCAGCATAGGGGGATGCTCTGCACAAGAGGTGGCTTGGGAGCTCTCTCTCTGTGGTAGCACCTTTATTTAAGTTCGATTTTGGGCACCAGGGTTCTGCATACAGCACCTGCCCTTTTTAATAGGCATGGTGGCATGGCTGTGTTTTATGTTATTCAGGCCAAAGCCACCACTAAAACTAAGAGCTCCCTCAGGTGGAAGGACTTGCCCCTCTTGTAAAAAATTTGCTTGAAGACTCCTGGTCTAAGCCCCTATGTAGGACTTCGAGTATTTCGGGTCTTGTTAAAGAAGAATCCTCACAGCACTGCAAGGAACTTTTTTCTTTTGTCAGAAAAGAATTAGCAGAAACTTTGTGGTCCACTCAATCCTTTCTGAAAAGGGTGTCAGGGCAGGGGTCAGGTTTACGGCAGGGCTCCTGTCCTAGTCCTCTGCTATCCACCTCAAAGTCTGTTGAGTCTAGCGTTTCGGAGGAAGAGAGAAATAGTGTTCCCCCTTCCGCAAGGGATTCGGAGGAGGGAGAAGGGGAAGAGAATGCAGCTAGATCCTCACTTTACAAATTGTCTTTGGCGGAGGTGGACAACCTTTTAAAGGCAATATACACTGCCCTAGACATCCAAGAAGAGAGGGCACAATTGTCTATTTACATTAAGTTGTACCAAGGGCTCGAGGAAGCTAAACAGTCCATAAAGTCCTGACCAAAACCGTTAAAAAGCAGTGCTTAGGAAGGGGTCTGTTTTTTTTTTTTCAAAGTCCCTCAGGAGAAGATTCCCCTTTGAGGAAGATGAGACATCAGTATGGTACAAGAAACAGAAGCTAGACACCGCCTTCATACAGCTCTCAAGACGCAAGGACCTAGCGTTTGAAGACATGGGCATTCTCGAGGATGCCATGGACAAGAAGGCGGTGGACTCCCTCCTTAGGAAGGCTTATGATTCGAGCCCTGCCCAACCTTAAACCAGCAATGGTGTCTACAATAGTAGCCAGAAACCAGGAGTGCTGGGTCGAACAATTAGAGGGGCATGTGGAAGCAGGAACTTCTAGGAAGGACTTGTTTGAGTCCTTTCCTACCCTTCTAAAAGCAGTAAAATCTATGGCGGACACATCAGTGGAGTCTATCAGGATGTTGGTCAGATCGTCAGCTCTCGTTAACTCAGTCAGGCATCCTATATGGCTCAAAACATGGTCGGGGGACTCGGCATTAAATGTTAAGTTGTGTGGGATTCCTAATTCTGGAGACTTACTCTTCAGTCCAGAGCTTGAAACAGTGCTGGATAAAATGGCAGATAAGGAAAAAACCTTCTCTCCTAAGAAAAATGATGCTCAGCTGAAAAAAAATGTTGTGCTCTTTCACAACCCCGAATGGATAAAGAGCAAGGTCAAAGAAGAGGTAGAGGGAAAAGGTGGCGTTCTCTTCATGACCAGAGCAAATCTCTAAAAGAACAATGGTGGTACACTTCCAGTGGGTGGGAGTCTTCGAGCCTTCCTTCCTCATTGAGAAGAAGCGACATTGAGCCCCTTGGACCAGAACATCATCAGGTGAGGTTACAGTCTAGAGTTTTCCTGGACACCCCTAAGCAGATTCTTTGTGACCAATCTCCCAAGGGATCAGGAAAAGGCCCTGGTATCTCTCTTAGGGGAACAGATCAAACAGGAAGTCATCGTTCAGGTCCACAAGGAGCAGGAGGGCTTGGGATTTTACACGCATATCTTCCTAATAAAGAAACCACACAGGAAATTCAGTTTGATTTTGAACTTAGATTCTAAACAGGTCCTTCTGGTACAAACGTTTTCGGTGGACACAATATTCTAAGTAAGGAAGTTGCTCACTCCAGGATGTTTCATGGCATCCATCAATCTCCAAGATGCATATTTTAACATTCCGATAGCACATTCATCACAGAAGTTCCGGCGTATAGCAGTCAACTTAGGGAAGAGAATATAGCACCTACAGTTCAGGACACTGCCTTTCGGGCTCTCATTTTCACCCAGGGTGTTCATCAAGGTGATGGCAGAGGCTTTGAAACCCCTGAGGCTGAAAGGTATCGCCATTGTTCTTAGATGACCTACTGTTGTTTGCGGTTACTGTTGTTTGCAGTTACTGACTAATCTACGAGAAATGCAACGTTGCCTCAGCAAGTTGGGTTGGCTGTTGAACCAGGAGAAGTCGAACCTGGTCCCAGCTCAAAGGGTGAGATTTCTGGGCTACGCTATAGACTCAGTACAGCAGAAGATTTTTCTCCCAGAGGAGAAAATAGAGAAGATAAAGTCAGCCCTGAAGTTACTTCAATCCAACCTTTCGGTGTTGGTTCAAATATCTGTCAGCCCTGGGGTTGCTCACTGCCTCAATCCTGGCAGTTCAGTGGGCCTGGCTCCACGCTCCCCCCCCCCTTCAGAGATCTTCCGGAAGTGGTCTCATCAGAAAGCACTGGAGTAACAGATCTGGATTGCATCAAGGGCAAGGAGGTCCTTGTGATGGAGAGACCGGGAAAATCTGTCAAGGTCTCCTTTTGGTCTTTTCCCATGAACAGATGCCTGACAACAGACGCGAGTGCGAGGGGGTGTGGAGCCCATGTCAAAGAGAAAATGGCATAGGGTACATGGTCAAAAAGAGAGGTCAGAAAATCCTCCAATTTGAGTTGAAGGCAATACACCTAAGCCTATAAATATATACAGACTAGTATAATAAAGATAGATAGATAGCTATATTGCATCTGCTCCTGAAGATTGGAAAGATCCATGAAACGCGTCGAGCTTTTAGATGCTATTCACACCAATAACCTTTGTATACTTCTACCAAATTATGCCCTTTGGACCCCACCCACTGCTATTATGTTACAGTGAAGACACACAACTATAAGTTTGAGTTTTTTACCTCACCATTGCGATTCACATCGTGCTGCTATTTTGCTAGGCCACTATGTTATTGTGGATCAGGTTTATGGAACTTCTACTCATATGCTTTATTATACTATTCTGTATATATTTGATTACATGCAGGCTATTTGGTCACTGATGTGGTCCAATCACCAGACATTATTAATACTATGATGCAGTCACATGCAACAAACTGTCTGATGATTTTTTACTATGGCACCACTATGACTACAATATGCTGCTATATCATCATGCTGTTTTATGACATTTTTACTATGTATATTACTATGAAATAAAGTCTCCCTGATTTACTATATTTTACTGTTTACAACTTGTTATTATGCAATACGATGTGGTCGCATACATAGTGCATCCATTTTTTCACCATTACTATGTTGTGTTACCTTCCCAGCTGCATGCCTCATATAAAGTCCCAAATACCCCCCTTTTTCTTTTTGTTGTATACAAATTGGGGATGGAGGTACATTTTTTCAAATGTCCTCATATAAAGTCCCACTTAGTTAGGTTTCTCTTTTTCAAATAGTAAATGCAATGTATGAAAATAAAGCCTTTATGAACGTGTCCCAGAGGAAACGAATGACCATTCGCCCGAGTGCGCCTTCACTGTAATTGAGTAAGATGTGAGCTTACCAAAACATCTGACGAAATATGTAGGGCAGAGTCTACGTCTGTCAACACCATGCTTGTTTGATCTCTGTACCAGTGGATCCTTACCCGGGAATCTTTTCATTCATTGCTTGATTTATACTAGATTTGTGTACGTTTTTAGCAAAGCTTATTTTTAATAAACATCTTACGGTTTTACTCTGTGGATACTCTTCTCTTCTTTATGGGACCTCAATGAGAGCGATTAGGAACCAGCAAGGTCCGCCATGACATATTTCCACCACCTCTTTCAAATGGATGGATTTGCCATGATTTGTGATTCCATGCTTATCTAGACTCTTATAATGTGGATCAAAAAAAGGGCGGTGGGTATCTGCGCTAACTATAGTAACAATAATATGTAAAAGCAGCCAGCACAGTTTGTTGATCGTCAAACAATAAAAAATTAAAAGTCCAAAATGCAGCGCTTAAATTCACATGAAAGTTCTTTCAATAAATTGATAGATACAAAGGACCCTTCACCAGCTTCTGTGTGTATGGAAAGGCACACCACACCCAAGTGAATCCAATTTGCTTACCAGAAGGTAATGATATATAGGCATGTAATCATCAATCACAGGAAATCGTGGTGTCACTCTCCAAATAGTACAGGTAAAATGAAAAAAGGTCCAATCATCGAAAAACATATGGCCACCAATTCATCGAACTCCAAAGCCAGAGTGGATGTGATAACTGTTCACCAGTTTAGCATTACTCAAATGGAAAAAAAAGTCAGCAATAGTGAAGCCGTAAGGTAAAAAGCAGTAGTTTATTGTAGTTCACTTACAGGTAGTAGTAGAATACAGACATCATGATGTAAAGTAAAAACCGCGGCTCTCAGCGTGCTTGCATCGGCCAGCCTGACATGTTTCATTCGACAGGATTAATCAGAGGCGTGGCCTATTGACTGAAGCACGCCTATTTAAATACTAACCCCAGTGAGCTTTAACACCAGGTGATTAAACAGTCAGGCATAAACGTCAGCTGAAAGTGTAATCAGTGTGTAGAAGGAAACAACGGCCGCTCTTGCACACAGCGGCCGTGTTTACAAAACTGGAAGTAAACAAATGGTGACGACTTCCGAGAGGCGGATCCCGCCCAGATCTTCGCCGACTGGAAGTGATGTCACTGAAGCGCATCACCACCGTGCTTGCACTCCAAGATCCACACAGGCTACAGTAAGTAGGGCGGACTCGATGCCAGGTCAAAGTAAACAGCATAAATCGCTGTCAGACTGCAGAAAGGGCCCAATCAACTTCCTGTATGCTTGTAATAAATATCAAGAACAATTGGCCATGCAATTCAGTTGATCAACTTAAAGCGGGGGTCCACCTATCTATCGTTTTTTTTTTTTTAGTTCATTCACAAACTTTTCTTCTCAGCATTACATATTCACATATTGTGTGTAATATGTCCGCCTGTGTCAGATTTTGTTGGAAAGAATAACTTATATTATTCACTGCAGGCGGTTTCCATCTTCATTGTGGGCATTTGAAGCCCACAAGCATTTATTTCCTGGATGTGGTGAATGTTGTGCTCCCAGCATTCACCGCTCGTTCCCGCACATGCTCAGTGGCATCCTGGGAAGCCTGAGACTAGCTCCCAGGAGTCTGGGAGAGGCTAGAAACACGCCTACTCCCACAGGAGGAGAACCAGGAAGTGCAAAGAAGAATAGAAAAATAAAAGGAAATTACGGCGATTTTAATTTTTTTTTAAACGGCATGTCAGCATCTAGGCAAGGAAGAGAATACATACAGATATTGTTCAAAATTTGGGTGGAACTCCGCTTTAAGTTATCATGTTCTCACCACTCAATAGAACATGAGCACTACTACCAGCACTAGTAATAGCACTACTACCAATGATAAAAAAGGATTTACCAAATTTTACCATAAAGTAAAAACACCCATATAAAATTTGTGTAAAAAAAAAAAAAAAAGTAATAAAAAATTATTTGAATGTCCGAAGATGCAAACACTGCCATCTGGTGTTGGACACAGATACTACATAAAAGCTGGCTGAATAATAAAAATTAACAATTATTAATAAAACAATTCACGTCCCAATCAACGTTCATTCGAAAAGGAGTGTAGCATTTGAGGTCATAAATCCAGCGTCATACTTCCTCGCCAATGAGGATTAAATCTATTTATAGCGATAAAAGTGGTTCCAGTTGGATTTTTATTATGGCACGCTAGACAATGGTGAGAAACACTGTTTAGGAAAACCCTTTTTAATGTTCGTTATGTGTTCGTTCACTCTAACATGCATAACACATTTTATATGGGTATTTTTACTTTATGGTAAAATTTGTTAAATCCTTTTTTATCATTGGTAGTAATGCCTATTTGTTTTTATATTTATCATGTTCTATTGAGTGGTGAGAGCTTCCATTTTTTCATTTTACCTCCCCCCATATATACACGTGATAACTTAAGTTGATCAACTGAATTGTTTAGCCAATTGTTCTTGATATTGATTACAAGCATACAGGAAGTTAATTGGGCCCTTTCTACGGTCTGCGATTTATGCTGTTCACTTTGACCTGGCATCGAGTCCACCCTACTTCCTGTATCCTGTGTGGGTCTTGGAATGTAAACGCGGTCGTGATGCGCTTTAGTGACATCACTCCAGTCGGCGAAGATCTGGGGGGATCCGCTTCTCAGAAGTTGTCACAATTTGTCTACTTCCAGCTTTGGAAACACGACCGTTGTGCGCAAGCGTGGCCGTTGTTTCCTTCTACACACTGATTACTCCTTCAGCTGACGTTGATGCCCGACTGTTTAATCACCTGGTGTTACGTCAATAGACCACGCCTCTGATGATATCCTGTTGGATGAAACGTGTCAGGCTGGCTGATGCAAGCACGCTGAGAGCCGCGGTTTTTACTTTACATCATGATATCTGTATACTACTAATACCTGTAAGTGAACTACAATAAACTACTGCTTTTTACCTTAGGGCTTCACTATTGCTGGCTTTTTTTTCCATTTGGGTAGTGCTAAACTGTCGAACGGTTATCACATCCACTCTGGCTTTGGAGTTCGATGAATTGATGGCCATATGTTATTCGATGATTGGACCTTTTTTCGTTTTACCTGTACTATTTGGAGAGTGACACCATGATTTCCTGTGATTGATGATTACATGCCTATATATCATTACCTTCTGGTAAGCAGATTGGATTCACTTGGGTGTGGAGTGCCTTTCCATACACACAGAAGCTGGTGAAGGGTCCTTCGTATCTTATAATGTGGAGTCTAGAGTTCTGGTAAGCACACAATTTACTCAATTTTGGTGAAGGTGCACTCGGGTGAATGTTCATTCATTTCCTCTTGGACATGTTCTTAACAACTTGCCGCCCGCCCCGCCGTCATTTGACGCTGCCCTCATTCTGAGTGGACGTCATATGACGGTTTCCCAGAATGACCGCTCTCACACACCCCGGGGGTGCGCAGCGCGGAGATCGTGGCCACGCCGTGTGGCTAGGAACCCGGCCGTGGCCCTTTAACCATGTGATCGACTGTGTCCAATCACAGCCGGTCACATGTAAACGCGGAGATTCAATGCCGCCTATCTGTGCCCGCCTATCCGTGCCCACCAGTGCCACCTATCAGTGCCCATAAGTGCGGCATATTCGTGCCTCCTCATCAGTGCCGCCTAATCAGCGTCCATCAGTGAAGGAGAAAAATTACTTATTTACAAAATTTACTGACAAACTAAGAAAAACTATTTTTTTTTGGAAAATTTTTGGTCTTGGGTTTTTTTATTTTTTCCTTAAAAAAAAAAAAGAGTAAGAATAAATACCACCAAAGAAAGCTATATTTGTGTGAAGAAAATGATAACAATTTCACATTTTTACAGTGTAGCATGACCGCGCAATTATCATTCAAATGTCACAGCACTGAAAGCTGAAAAATGGACTGGGCAGGAAGGGGGTGTAAGTGCCCTGTATTGAGGTGGTTAAAGGCTTTATTTCCATACATTGTATTTACTATTTATCCTCACATGGACACATGTCACGGACTGTTGTTTGACATTTTATTTGTTTTCACTATTTTTTTGCTCACAATTCAGGTTTTATATATAGTTTCAGTTTTAGAATTTCCCCATGAGGGAATGGAGAAAGGTCTAACAGCAAGCACCCTCAAGGCACTGGTCAAGGCACTGTCAGTCTTCCTGGAGAGAATTCTATCTCAGGAACTTTTTATTGTTAGGTTTTAAAAGGCGCTAGCCAGGTTTAGGCCAGTGTCTAGCAAATTTTTCCCCAAATGAACTTATCGGTTATTTTGCAGGGGCTCACAAAGGCTCCATTTGAACCCCTAAAGCAGTGTTTCTCAAATTTTTTTGTCTTGTGGCGCAGCAAAAACATGTAAACATTTGCAATGCAGCTTCACCTGTACCCATAAATGCAGCCTCACCTGTACCCATAAATGCAGCCTCACCTGTGCCCATCAGTGCGGCCTCACCTGTGCCCATCAGTACGGCCTCACCTGTGCCCATTAATGCAGCCTCACCAGTGCCCATTAATGCAGCCTCACCAGTGCCCATTAATGCAGCCTCACCAGTGCCCATTAATGCAGCCTCACCAGTGCCCATAAATGCAGCTTGATCACTGGGGCAGGGCAAATGAGGTGTATGGGGGAGAGATGGGATATGGGGGTGTCAGGGTCTTTCACCTGGCAGCTCAGCAGGTCCCTGCATGCTACAACCTCCTAGGGGGTAAAGTTCCTGTCACCGCCCAGCCCCGCAGCCTGAGCCAGTCACGCGTCCTGACTCCCTTTTCCTCCGAGACTCCAGTCTCTGGGAGTTGTAGTTTCCTCTGCGCCTGGCCGTAGACTACGACTCCCAGAGTGCAACAGCGGCTGGCCGTGACAGCCGTGCCTCTGGCCCGACTGTTACAGTGACGGCTCCCCGCGACACACCCGCAAATGTGCCCCTGCACAAATTTTGAGAAACACTGCCTTAAAGGATACTTTTGCAAGTTTATTAGCCTTAAAGACAATTCTTTTGGTTGCAGTGAGCTCGGCTCAAAGAATTGGTGAAATCAAGGTCCTTTCCATTTCTAAACCTTTTTTAGTTTGTTTTTCTGGACAGAGTAATCCTCAGGACAGATCCAAGGTTTCTCCCAAAGGTTTCTTTTTCATTTCACCACACACAAGAAATAATCTTACCTTTTTGTCCAGCTCCATCTAGCCTGGACGAGGAAGCTTTCCACACCTTGGATGTCAGGAGGTGCCTTTTGCGATACCTGGAGGTAACTAAAGTCTTCAGAAAATCAACCTTTGTTCAACCTCTCTTCAGAATCTTGCAAGGGGTAGAGAACTTCCAAAAGCACCTTGGGGAGGTGGCTGAAACAGGCTATTAGGGAAGCCTGTGCAGCGATGGACAAAGAATCTCTGGAGGGGATGTTTCTCCATTCTACAAGAGCGGTGTCCTGGGCAGAGAAGGCTGGTGCATCACCAGAGCAGATATGTAAGGCTGCCACCTGGTCTAGTTTCTCTACATTCATCAGGCACTACAGGCTGGACCTATTGCCTGCCTCTGATCAATCTTTTGACAGGAAAGTCCTGCAAGTGGTAGTTCTCGGTTATCATATCCAAGGTGCTGTCTTAAAAGGCGAGGAGAGAAAACCTTAGACTTATCAGTAACGACATTTCTAGGAGCCTTTCAGGACAGCAGATATTACCCTCCCTTGAGCATTGTAACCAATGTTATGGTTTATCACGGCCTGTGGTTTGTGTTTTTTTTGCTCGTGTTTTCCAGCATATTGGAGGAATTCTCATTTATGACTGATGGCATTGTAGAAGGGGTTGGATTTAAAGGGTGTTGTCATTGCAGTGTTTCCTGTAAAGTGGGTTAAGCTGTGCTTTCTCCAAGGTGCTGTCCTGAAAAGCTCCTAGAAATACTGTTACCTATAAGTGTAACAGTTTTTGTTTTTTTTTTGGGGGGGGGGTAAACTGGTACCTTGTTTTGACGGGTGCCCACTCCCACTTCCCTGTCCAGAGTCTTTTGGGACACGTTGCAGGTCCTAGAAGGCTGTGAGACCATTCAAAAAGCGCAGCTGCAAGGAGTCACAGCCAGCTGCCAACAGTTAACATTCTGGTGCCGGGGACCTGAAGACTGGTGGAGAATCGGCTCGGGTGAGGATGGTGCTAGATCCTTGGACAGGTGATTGACAGTTTATTAAATTTCAGCAGCTACAGCTTTTGTAGCTGGTGACTTTTTAAATTTTTCCAGAACTGACTTAAAGCGGAACTTCACTCTCTCAAGCAACATTGAACATTTTTAATAATTATGTTGCTAAGATTAGAAAATGGATAGTAAAATGTATTATTTTTACTTGTTTTAAACTTTTTTTTTACACTACTTCAGTTAATTCCCGCATTTCATGCCTAGGCAAATGATGTCATACATCCCAGGAGTCTTCAGGAGGGGTTTTCTCAGCTTAGCACACCTTCCTGCAAGCAGAACTAAACTAAGGCCAGATGGATTCCAGGAAGTAAATGCTACATGAATCATCTGCCCTTACTCAAGATGGCCATGGCCAGAAATGCTAGCGGGGGGTGTTTTTCGAAGTGATTTCTCAACAAAATAAAGCATGGAGACATGGATGGATGGGGGAGTTTGCTTTGAATGGTAAAAATAAATAGTGTTTTTGGTTTGTGGTGCTCAGATACAGTGTAGTTCCACTTTGGGCTCCTCTATAAGCTACAGCTTGTACTATGCATTAGGTTCTGCTAATATGATAGAGGAAATTTGAAAGTAGAATCGATGGAAAATATTGATTTTGATTTTCTAATGTCTTATAAGTGTCTGGTTAGTAGTAGCTTGAATGGTGTTGTTTTAATGTGCCGTACTGTGTTCTTTGCACCTCAGGTGACAAATATGGCAATGTAGTGCATCTTTATGAACGTGATTGCTCTATCCAAAGGCGGCATCAGAAGGTGGTAGAGATAGCACCAGCTGCTCAGCTTGATCCTCAGCTACGGGATAGACTTACTCGGGATTCTGTTAAACTAGCAAAACAGGTAGGAGAAATGCATTTAAAATGCCTAACTCAATATAATGAATTTAGTTTTTCTTTATATGTCTTGTAGAAATGGTTTTGTAACTGTAAATGTTTATATGTTGTAACACTGATTGTATAACATGAACATCTAGTTATATGTAATATGTTAGCTGGGCCGCTATCTGCTCTTGGACATTTAATATATAATGAGAAGGTGGGCTCATTGGTTGTTAAGGTGCATGAATAGCCATATGGCGAACATACATTTTTTAAAAATTGTTTATATTTTAATCATACAGTACAGGACACAGGCTGGACATTCATAGACCCTGGGTTATTGGTTGCTGGCTTCAGGTAATTCGACACTGGCAGGGCTTTTGGACACGTCACCCTTAAACTTTTCCCTCTAAAACCCTGTCCCGTTCTGTGAAACCTCAGCTTTTTGCTAGTGTATTGTAGATGATGGACCTCTTTTCCCTTATGGAGAAGTTTTTTATGCTTACCCACTTGTTGACCTCCATATAGCAGTTTTACTGGTGCAGGGCGGCAGCTGTGTGCCGAATCAAGTATATATATGTGATCCCGCACTCCCGCCTGCAGGGGGCGCATGCACACCCCTGGCTCGCAGCTTCTGCTGTGAACAGAGGCGTATCTAGTGAAAATGGCACCTATGGCAAGCACTCAAACTGCGCCCCTGTCAAAACATTTGAAACCCATCTTTCAGATACTGCGGACAGGACATGGTTAGAGGCTGTGGACATGGTAGTTTCCTCCTCTGTCCCCCTAAATATTTACCATACCTTTCCACATCAGTCAGTGTCCGCCTTCTGTTCTGTCACTGTGTCCCGTTCACCTCTCCAGTCAGGCACTGTGCACATCAGTGTACTATCCTCCTCTGCCGGGCCAGCTTCACCCCCCAGTAATGTCCTCCTGTGGCCTGTGCCTCCGCTCTGCACCATTGTGCCACTGCGGCACCGCTGAGACCGAGTGCCTTCCATTTACAAACCCCAGCACTATCATTTAAAAAAAAAAGAAAAAGATTCCATTACAAATGGTTTTGCATAAACTATGGAAGTGTGCATTACACAAAGTGTGGAAGGATTCAGGAATGCATTACGTACAGAGTTCAGGAGTGTGCTGTGTACGGAGTGCCTTGTTCAGGAGTTTGATATGCACAGGGAGTAGATTTCTGGAGTGCTGAGAGTGCTGAGTACAGGGCTCAGACGAGCACTAGGTAGAGACTGCAGGTTTCTGGAGTGCCTTTTGCATAGGGAGCAGGGTTCTGGAGTGCATTATGCACAGAGTGCAGGGTTTAGGAGAGTGCTAGATACAGAGTGCAGGTCATCCATCCACATCTCACTATTGCCCCTCTCCTCTGCCCTCATCTCCCCTCCCCAAAGCTCTACCGTCTTCAACTTGTTTACCTTTGTAAAAGCAGCTCCTTTCTGTAGCTGGCTCTTCTATCCACTGCAGCTAGAGCTTCCTTTTGCCTTTCAGTGCAGTGGGTGCACACTCATTTTCAGCTCCTGAACTCCCTGAGCAGGAAGGAGATAAGGATTAGGGGGCAGCTCATTCCCCTCCTCCTCTTGAACACACAGTCAGGTAGTCCAGCACTTGGTCTGACTGTAGTGCAGAGCAGGGAGGCTGTTCAAGGAGTGGTGGGAGAGATTTTACTTACACTTTCAACTACAGAAGTCAGGCTTCTGTGTTTTAAAGTGAAAGTGGCGATCTGTGAGTGTAGGGCTACACAAGGCTGAAAAAAAACCCCCTGGGGAGCAGAACAGACAACTGATCCTGACACTATATCTTTGTCCAAGCCAGCGATATATGTCAACTTCTGGCTAAACATCAGTGTGAACATCCAGGGATTGGCGAGCAAGCCAGCTGCATGTAAACTGTGCAGCTCCAATGACAGACTTCATCTGTCAGATCCAAGCTGTGATGTCGACTATGGGCGGGACTGCTACCCAGACCCGCCCCCTCTGTCAAACAACCAGTGTAATGAAAGAGCCGGCCAGAGCTGTCAGTTTTTTTTTCAGTTCAGCCTGCTGGTTGAATGAGAAAAAAATGAATAGTGTGTACCCAATTCTATTTTCAGTTAAAGCGGAGATCCCCCGAAATTTTTATTTTTTTTACTGCAGCTGCTGACTTTTAAAATAAGGACACTTACCTGTCCAGGGCGCCCGCAATGTCGGCACCTGAGGCCAAACTGTCCCTCGGTCCTTGGGTGCTGCCCTTTGGTAAGGGAATTTAGGAAGTAAAGCTTTGCGGCTTCACTTTCTGGTTGCCTACAGCGCTGTCTCTGGGACCTGTGTGTCTCCCAGCACACAGCGGGGGGGGGGGGAGACGGGAAGTGGCGTAGACCTCCCGCGGGAGTATGTCTGGAAGTGGGTGCAAATAGTATTATACATATATAGTATTATACAGGTATCTGCACCCCCCTTCCCCCTGAAAGGTGCCAAATGTGACACGGGAGGGGGGGAGGGTTCCGAAAAGCGGAAGTTCCATTTTTGTGTGGAACTCCGCTTTAAATGTCAGCTTTAATGTCTCCCAGAGGCGGCTCTCTAATTAGGCAAATTAGGCGGTCGCCTAAGGCCTCGCACTCACAGGGGCCTCACGGCCGCCTAATTTGCCTGTTCTCAATCACTGAAGTTGACGCCGGCGGCTCCGCCTACCCCCACTGGGATTCTGTGGCTTAGGAGCTGACGGACAAATCAGATACTGCCCGCAGCCTGAGGAATAGCGGCCTCATCACGGAGCGTCCCAGTCCGTGGGGGCCTCATGTTTAAGTTTTGCCTAAGGCCTCACAAAGCCTAGAGCCGCCTCTGATGTCTCCCCACACCAGGGATGAGCCTTGGCATAGAGCAAAGCATTCACCAGGTGCTTTACAGACAGACAGACAGCAGGAGAGCGCAGAGATGGTGTCAGCAATGGAGGCACTCAGCTGTAGTACTTACCTTACTTTGATCTGAATGGACGATGACAGGTTCTCTTTACTGCCAGACACCCCTATGTGCCTGATCCTCCTCTCAGATCTCCTGTAGGGGGGCCCCAGAGCCCACACACTGGACAGATCCAATCTGCAGAGAGATACAATATCTGCAATGAGAGATCCCACCAATACATACAGACAGCTGAGGGGGAGGCCAGCCTGAAACATCATTTCCCCCCCACCAGCACAGCATGCAGTACCTAGGAAGTGATGTCCTCAGCGCTGCACATAGTGATAGCACAATAACAAACATCAGGGCTGCAGACACACAAACCTTCTCAGAAAGCAGCTGACTTGCTGGGACCTGTAGTGTCTCCTGTGAATGCCTCAGATACACCAACGTCCAATCAGAGCTCAGCCTCCTCTCACTATACACTCACCTCACATTCACCTGCTGCTCACGCCAGAAAGAACGTAAGGGGAGGGGCAAGGCTTAGATACAATGTGCTAGAGGGGAGGGGCCGCTGTGCTCTGTGTAAGGGAGGAATGGGGAAGTGTGGTGTGCGGGATGTGATAAGGAGGGGGAGGAGCACTACATATAATGAAGTGCATGTGAGCTGGCTCTTTCATTACACTAGTGGTTTGACAGAGGGGGCAGACCTGAGTAGCAGTCCCCCCCATACCCGACATCACAGCTTGGATCTGACAGGTGAAGCCTTTAATCGCAGCTGAACAGTGCACATTCAACCAGCTTGCTCACCAATCCCTGGATGTTCACACTGCTGCAGGTCACAATTATGCAGGAAAAAGCCTTGCTGCCTAGCTACTCCCCCCTTCATATGGCGCTTGCCATAGGTGCCATACACTGGATACGCCACTGGCTGTGAATATTCACAGCAGAAGCTGATCTGCCGGGCACTCAGAACGGAGCTCTGCCGATGTAAACAAGGCAGAGTTCCATTCTGACGGGGGGGTGGGGGGGGGATGGATTCTGTGTCCCTGCAAAGCAGGGACTCAAATCCATCTCTTCCCCTAGTAAAAGCAGCACACATAGTAAACACAAATACTGCCTGGGCACACAGCTAATCATTTGATCGCCCTAGATGTTTAACCCCTTCCCAACCAGTGTCATTAGTACAATGACCGTGCATATTTTGAGGCACTGATCACTGTACCAGTGTCATTGGTTCCCGCAAAGGGTCAGTGTCTGTCCGCCGCAATATCGCAGTCCTGCTATAAGTCGCTGATCGCCGCCATTACTAGTATAATAAAAATTCCAGTATATACCCCATAGTTTGTAGACGCTATAATATTCGAGTAAACCAATCAATATACCCTTATTTGGATATTATTATTATTTTTCCGTTTATAAAAAAAAATTTATTGGATATGTTTAATAGCAGAACGCAAAACATTTTTTTTTTTTTTTTCCAAAATTGTCAGGTTTTTTTGTTTATAGCGCATAAAATTCAAAAACAGAGGTGATCAAATACCACCAAAAGAAAGCTCTATTTGTGGGGAAAAAAAAGAGAGCCTGTTTCCTTATAGCAGGTTAAACAGCACAATGCTTGTGCTGTCTAGCCTGCCCCTTTGGAAGCTGTAAAAACCTGGCTGATCCTGACAGTTTCTGCCCTCCCCTGCCTGCCCCTAAAAAAAACCCATATACTTTACTTGCTTTGTGTGCTTTCCGCTCCTCTTCCTCTGCGAGTGCCCCTTTTACAAGCTGCTTGCTATAGGGACACACATGTGGGCCCACTCCCGAGCCGGGCTATGTGCTCCTGTATACACATACAGCACGGCTTGGCTATGCCCAGATTCTTCTCTCATTGATAACAATGGCGGAAACTAACTGCAATTGAATAGTGACTAAAGATCAGGCAAACATTTGCTCTGCTGATTGCCTGCAAAGCACTCAAACCACTCAGAGTAAAAGTAGTTGTAAAGGTAAAAAGTTTTTTTTTTACCTTAATGCATTCTCTGCCCCAGAAGGATTTACCCCCTTCCTGACCGGAGCACTTTTTGCGATACGGCACTGCGTTGATTTAACTGACAATTGCGCGGTCTCATGACGTTGCACCCAAACAAAATTGACGTCCTTTTTTTCAGGACAATTTTGAAAAAAAAAACAATATTTTTTACTTTTTGCTATAATAAATATCCCCCAAAAATATATAAAAAAAAACACATTTCTTTCTCAGTTTAGGCCAATATGTATTCTTCCACATATTTTTGGTAAAAAAAAATCGCAATAAGTGTATATTGATTGGTTTGCACAAAAGATATAGCGTCTACAAAATAGGGGATAGATTTATGGCATTTTTATTATTACTGTAACTTTTTTTTTAGTAATGGCAGTGATCTCCGATTTGTATCGTGACTGCGACATTATGACACATCGGACACTTTTGACCATTTCATTTATACAGCGATCAGTGCTATAAAAATGCACTGATTACTGTGTAAATGACACTGGCAGGGAAGGGGTTAAACACTAGGGGGTGATCAAGGTGTTAAGTGTGTCCTAAAGAGTGATTCTAACTGTGGGGGAGATTGTCTCACTAGAACATGACAGAGATCCCTGCTCCCGATGACAGGGAGCAGTAGATCTCTGTCATGTTGCTAGGCAGAACAGGGAAATGCCTTGTTTACCTGCCGCTCTGTGACACGATTGCAGGCCCCTGGTGGACATAGAGTCCGCAGGACCCACGAAATTGGTCACGGAGTACACGGCGGGGGGTGCGTGCGCACCCACAATGCCATGTTTTAAAGGGGACGTACCTGTATGCCCATTTGCCCAGCCGTGCCATTGTGTCGACGTACATCGTCGTGCTCTGGTCGGCATGTGGTTAAGGTAAAAAAACCTTTTAGTAGTGCCTCCATCACAAAAGACTCATTTGAGCCTATTCTCGATCCAGAGCTGTGCACATCTGAAACAGCTCCCCCCCTCCTTGTCTCATAGGCTTCACTCCTGCTGCTGTCTGTCTTAAGCTGTGAGCAGAGGGTGGGAGGCCGGGCTGAGTCCTGCTGTCTGTTTCAGCAATGTCTGTGTCAACAATGTCTGTGACAGCAATGTTCGGGATCGAACATGCACAAGTGCCCCAAAGGAAGCTGCTTCTTGTGGGGGTGCTTTGCAGGGGAGGAGACAAGAGGAGGAGCCAAGAGTGCCACCGGGAGGGACCCAAGAAGAGGCAGATATGGGATACTCTGTGCAAAACCATTGAACAGAGCAAGGAAATATAACATGTTTGTTATTTTAAAGACAAAAGTAAAGCTTTACAATCACTTGACGTTTCTTCCCTTGTACCGGAGCAGGACTATTTTAACACTGGTCTCTGCATCCAATTTAAGCTTTATCTCGGGCATGCAACAAGTGGCTTATCTGACCAACTGAGATTTCTCTGTAACTGTGTCAGAATTTTACAGGCAATGAGGTTTATTTACTAAAGGCAAATCCACTTTGCACTTCCAGT
This sequence comes from Lithobates clamitans, assembly GCA_037952925.1. Lineage (NCBI taxonomy): Eukaryota > Metazoa > Chordata > Amphibia > Anura > Ranidae > Lithobates > Lithobates clamitans. The sequence goes on from JBBGZY010000449.1 coordinate 18,761,650, forward strand.
GCACTTCTAAGTGCACTGGAAGTGCAGTCATTGTAGATCTGAGGGGGACATGCAAGGAAAATAAAAAAAATAGCATTTTTGCTTGCACATGATTGGATGATAAAAATCAGCAGAGCTTCCCCTAATTTTAGAGCTTCCCTCAGATCTACAACGATCTAGAGCGTCTGCACTTGTGCCCTTGTAGTGCCCTTGTAGTGCAGAGTGTATTTGCCTTTAGTAAATCAACCCCACTGAATGGCTTTGATTTAGCCATCACTGTCCAGAGCCCAAAAGCACCAGACTACTTTTCCACCTTCACTTTCTCTAGCTAAGTTGGAAGTGGAATTACCTTTTTTAAAAGGTAAATATTGAAAACTTTGAAGAGGACCGGTGTTAGAAGCCACTGAAGATTTCTCACCCTCAGGCCCTCATACACATGATGTCTCACGCAATACAGTATACTTGTCAGTGTAGATATGGTCCCTTCACCTGTGCCCAAAAAGCTTCACTGTAGTTGCACTTGATTCTCTCCAGTCTCGCGAGGCCCCTATGAGTACCAAGAGACCTGCAAAATCTTTAAAGACATTTCTCATTCCTGAACAATTAGGCGGGGTAAATAATGACAAGACTATAGAAAATGTTCCTTCTTTCAAGGATTCTGTAGACAGAACATTTGACTCTTTTAGAGACACTCTTGATCCTGGCAGGTCCAGCCCTGCAACCAGTTACTGCTGCAATTTCTGTCTGTCAAATTGGGCTAGGGCAATGAACAATAAACAGGATCGTGGCTTTCAGGACTGAACTTTGACGGAACCCTTACAAACACTAAGGCTCCATGCACACTGGGCTTAAAAAAAAAAGTCTGTTCTCTTGGGAGTAAAAAATGCTAATATAGAGCATCTTTTGTACAAAGTTTAGACGAGTTTAGGAGAGTTTTACGTTTTTTCTGCCAGTGATCTCCAATCAGAAACGCGAACCAGAAGGGGTTTTTTTCTGCCTCTAAACGTTAAACTCAAAATATGCCCCTTAACGTCCTAATGTGTATGGACACATTGGATAACATTGAGCTGCTTCTACAGGCAGAACACAAAACTCCTGTAGAAGCAACTTTTTTTAATCCAGTGTGCATGGAGCATAACCTCTGCCCTACTTTTCTGTATTTATGCCTAGAACAAGTCATAACACAAATTTACAGAATGGCAGTCATTTCTGTCCATTAGGGCAGAATCTTATGGCTGAAAGACTGGTCAGCTGAAGTTGCCTGTACAACGCCTCCCCTGTATGCTGGTTAAAGGAGGTTCTCTCTTTGGTGAGGCATTTTAAAGATTCATCAAATACTGTATGTCACAGGAGGATAGGTCCTTCTCTCACAGTGGAAAGCTCCAAAACCCCCTCTTCAGGGTCTTCTACCTCCTGAAAATGCTGTGCACTACACAGTTCTCCTCAGGCTTCATCTTAAATGCCAAAATTCAGCTCTTCCTTTCGGCGCAAGACTTGGCACACACATTCAACAAAGTCTACCACAAAGCCCTCTCCACAATGGTGATGCACCCTCTCTCAGAGAAGGGGTACATCTGTTACAGCTTGCATTGCAGCTTGAGTCACAGATGTCCCAGACCTATGGGTTTAAACTGTGGTTTCAGAGGGGTACTGAACAGAGTTTCAAACTCTACCCTGTCATTGTTTTCTTACAAACTGCCCTGAACCATCATTTGTTTAAAGGAGTGGTTGTTCCCGCCACTGTGGAGGATTTGTTTAAAGGATTCAAACCTGAATCACAGTACCAAACCCTAATGGGGAATATTCTTCCTGTTCTAAAATCCTTAATCGGGGTATCTTCTTGTTCACAAGTTTTGAATGGAATCCGCAGAGTCAGTTATCAGATCTCTGAGACAAGGGCATCAGTACACATTCGAGATGTCATTCTCTATAGTCTAATTTACCCACCTCATCAGTGCATTTTGAACTCAGGAGTAGGATACAAACCCTTCCTATTTGTTACACTTACGTTTGGCCTATACTCTGCATCCAGAGTATTCAAAAAAGGTATTTGCTCCCTTTATTGCCCTCTTAAAGAGGAACTGCAGTCTTCTCACATAATTTGTAATAAAAACATTTCTATGAGCTGTGCATGATGTCATAAGCCTATGATTTTTACCAGACAAGAAACAGGAAGTTGGCTGTATAAGGTATTTACTGGCAAAAAAAAAAATGTTTTACTATCCAAAGTTAAAACAACAAGGGCAGAACATTTAATAGATGGAAATATGAAAAAATTACTGAAGGTTCGCTTTAAGAACAAGAGTGTTCAGATTACCGAGTACCTAAATGACCTACTTCTGGACTCCTCTCCCTCAACTGTCTGCAAAGGTATGAAGGATTGAGCTTCTTCAGGCTTTTGGTTGGGCAATCCACTTCCACAGGCCTGCCCTCCAGGCATCAATGGAACATCTAGGCCTCCTCCTAGACACAGGCTAAGGTTTCTTGCTGAGACTTTAAAGTTTAAAGATAAGTTCACTTTTTAAAACAAAAATTTATAAATGCAAATTATTTGCAGGTAAAAAATTAGCATTTATTATTTTCTTCTTATGCTCCTGTAAAGCATTACACCTGGAAACAGCAGTTGTGGGTGCAATGTCAGGCTCCTGCAGACTCTCAGGATAGCGGTTTGCCTGTATCACCCACATAGGCACATTTACTTGAGAGCAGGAAGATCAATGAGCTACGAGAGCGCTCACCAGTGCCCTGATGGTTCATTGAGAACTACAAGCTGTCTGCCGCATTCGCAAACAGTACTTGTAGTCGATTCATTCACAGGGAACTGTGAATGAACGATGCAGCCATGTGGGCGGAGATACGCATGACTGCGCTGTTTTCAATTTGTGACAGTGGGTGCGGAGAGAAGTAACCTGTCAGCTGTCACAGGGAGGGGTGGGGGGTGAGGTCTTAGCCTTTAAGATTGAAAGAGATTCTCCATGAGAATCCTAGGCCTCACGATTGCCTCATACAAAGCTGTTGCCTTTGCTAATTTCCACTCCAACCGAATATTCTTTTGAACAGGAACAAACTTTCCTCGTCTCGACTTCCCTATGATTCTCTCTAGCCAAGCAAGAAACTTCCTATTTTGGCTCTTTGCTATAAGGTGGAATAAAGGGAGTTATTTACATTCTAGAAGTTGTGGCATTTTTAGTACATGATATTTTCTTGTTAATGCTGTAGATCATATACTTTCTATATATAGTTCACAATCTAGTGGCTAAAACAGAGATTGATTGTTGGGAACCAAGGAATGCAGAGTTTTTTTATCTATTTTTGTATGATTCACACTTTCTTAAAGTAAGATGCATAATAGGAGTCACCGTGTTTTAGTCATTTGGACTCCTCTGAAGCAGAAAATGTATCTTAGAATATTCTCTATTTGTATATGATTCAAATGTGCCTGCAGTGATAGGCAGAGGAGGAGCCAGGAAATAATGCTACGTGTTTTAACAGTTAACTATTTGGACCCCAAAAGCATTGTTTTTTTCACACAAGTTGGATTGCTGTTTTCTAGAATTATAGTATTTTGTTAATGTGACTGTTTGGATGCTCCTTGTAGGGTGGTTCTTTAAGGTTCCTGTGCACTCAGTGGCTGAATTTGATAATGGCATTTGGCCAAACTGACCTTGTGCATTGTTCAACGAACAGTACTTGGCCCGGCAAGCTGTATGTCAAGGGTAATAGAGGACTACTGGCCCTATGTTGGGGTTTTGGGATCCCCTAAAGCAATCAAGTCTATGAAACATTAGTGTGCAGGCAGCTGGACTAGAGCTGTTTTAGCACAATGCATATTAGCGTGCAACATGCAGTGCATCCGGAAAGTGTTCACAGCGCAACACTTTGTCCACATTTTGTTGAGTTACAGCCCTATTCCAAAATGGATTTAACTCATTATTTTCCTCAACATTCAACAAACAATACCCCATAATGGGAAGAAGAGGGGTCTAGCCCCAAACCTGTGCAAATGGTTGTTAGATGTGATCATATACTGGTTTTGAGAGCAGCTCGTTGTGAGTAAAAATATATATGTGATATAAAAATTAATAAATTAATTTGAACCGCGCTCTCTGTGATCTGTATCAAAATAGTTATCAGAATATTGATTAACAATACACTAAATCATATATAATACAATAAAATGAAAGTGCATGTTTCAAAAAACATTAGCCAAATGCATATAAAATGTCCTTAATAGTTATGGTTGAAAAAATCTAAAATGTCAAGAAATTTAATGTCCAAATAAGGAAGAAATGGACTCCCATAGTGAAGTTCGTCACAATTTATTTAGAAAGGTTTAAAAAGCGAACTTCACTATAGGAGTCCATTTCTTCCTTTCATTATCCTACTGATGTTTGGACATTTGACGGCACAATTCGAGATCGGGAGAATTTCTTTTACGAGTCTGATCGCTCTGCGCTTTTGACTACCTGTAATGGGTGTCATGGAGTTCTGGTGAGTAGGATGTTTGGCAGGTGTTGGTGGTGGAAGATACACAGTCACTCCTAATAGTTTCACCAGGATTAAGAAGACTTATATACACACATTTATTTGGACATTCATTTCTTGACATTTATTTTAGATTTTTTCAACCTTCACTATTAAGGACATTTTATATGCATTTGGCTAATGTTTTTTGGAACATGCACTTAAATTATGCACTTGCACTTTATTGTATATGATTTAGTGTATTGTTAATATTCTGATAACTATTTTGATACATATCACAGAGAGCGTGGTTCAAATCAATACCCCATAATGACAACGTGAATGAAGTTGGTTTGAAATCTTTGCAAATTTATTAAAAATAAAAAAGGAAAACAATCCCATGTACAGAAGTATTCACAGCCTTTGCTCAATACTTTGTTCAAACACCTTTGGCATCAATTATAGCCTCAAGTCTTTTTGAGTATGATGCTGCAAGCTTGGCACACCTATTTTTGGGCAGTTTCTCCCATTTTACTTTGCAGGACCTCTCAAGCTTCATCAGGTTGGATCGTGAGCATCGGTGCACAGGCATTTTCAAATCTCTCCCGAGATTTTAAATCGGGTTCAAGTCTGGGCTCTGGCTGGGCCACTCAAGGACATTTCTTTTGTTATCTTGGCTGTGTGCTTGGGGTAGTTGTCCTGTTGAAAGATGAACCTTCACCTCAGTCAGAGGTCTAGAGTGCTCTGGATCAGGTTTTCATCAAGGATGTCTCTGTACATTGCTGCATTCATCTTTCCCTCGATCCTGACTAGTTTTCCAGTTCCTACCACAGAAAAACACTCCCAAAGCATAATGCTGCCACCAGCATGCTTCACTGTAGGGATGGTATTGGTGGGGTGTGCCTTTTTCTGAGGAGTGGCTTCCGTGTGGCCCCTCTACCATACAAGCCTGATTGGCGGTGTGCTGCAGAGATGGTTGTTCTTCTGGAAGGTTCTCCACTGTCCACAGAGAAACGCTGGAGCTCTGTCAGAGTGACTATCTAGTTCTTGGTCACTTCCCTGACTAAGGCCCTTCTCCACAGATCACTCAGTTTGGCCAGGTGGCCTACTCTAGGAAGAGTCCTGGTGGTTCCAAACTTTTTCCATTTACAGATGATGGAGGCCACTGTGCTCATCGTGAAACTCAATCCTGCAGAATTTTTTCTGTACCCTTCCCCAGATCTGTGCCTCGGTAGACTCCAGTCTCAGAGGTCTACAGACAATTCTTTGGACTTCATGGCTTGGTTTGTGCGCTGACATGCACTGTTAACTGTGGGACCTTAAATAGACATGTGCCTTTGCAAATTATGTCCAATCAACTGAACTTACCACAGGTGGACTCCAATCAAGTTGTAGAAACTTATGTAAGTGTGATTTTTTTTATTTTTAATAAGTTTGCAAATATTTCAAACTTATTTCACATTGTCATTATGGGGTATTGTTTGTAGAATTTTTAGAAAAACAATGAATTTAATCCATTTTGGAATAAGGCTGTAACATAACAAAATGTGCAAAAATTGAAGCGTTCTGAAAACTTTCCGTATGCACTGTATTGTGCCGTAACTGACTACAGCTGTCTAGTTATAGCTAAATGGGCACTTGATATACATTAAAAACCCTTTGTTTCTCTTCTGTTTGGATGCCCATTACTTCCCATCTTATAGAAAAGGCTTTTGTTTTCGGTGACATATTATTCTTCTCAGACGCTAACAGGTTTTGCTATTGCACAACTGATAGTATGCAGAGGAGTCTGATCTTCATTTGTTAAAGGAATCTGAATGATGAGGTTTCTTTTATACAGTTTTATGCTTTTTTTTTTTTTCTTTTCGTTTTGTTTAGAAGAGTCTGGGTCATTTTCATAGAGCAGCTTTTATTTTTGTTTTGCTTATATCATCCTTTATGGTCACCTACCTATTTATACATGCATAAATGGCATATATATAGTACCCTTTCAGACCACATCCACTTTATCATAGGCACAGTGCAAAAGTGAATCTACTGGGAATTTGCTATGGGGTTGTGTTTGTCCCCAAGGTATAAGTTATACTGATTTTTCCCTGCCATGAACCAAAAAACTCTGTCCATTTTGTGCTTCTTGGTGAATCTTCTGGAGGATGGTACCAAGCACAAGCTTCTAGTGATCCTGTAGCAGAGCAGACACAGACAAAAAAAATTGGAAGTTTGTGTGAGGACATCTGTAATTTCATATATATATATATATATATATATATATATATATATATATATATATATATATATATAATATTTCTTTGTCATTCAAAAAGCATTAATATAATTATGGATCCAACTAGTTCTTCCTGCTTCACGGGATTCATGTGGTAGTAAGGTCAGCTTTTAATACAGACTGTTAAAGTTTATTTACAGCAGAGGGCAGCAAAGGCACTGAAACCATACAGAATGTGTTTTTATTTGTTTATTTAATCCTTTTATTTTGCTGTTGCTTGTGAATAATAATCTGTGCGGTGCATGTTCCTTTTTGACAACTTTGCTATTGAAACCACATCAAAATCATGTAATAAGTCATAGGTCTGGTTAAGTATTTAAAGAGTTGTATTGCATAAATCCAGTGTTGATAAATGGATAGCTGATGTTGCAAAGATGGTTTTGTGATTGTGGCATCAATGCGTTTGGCAACAAGGTTTAAAATGTAAACACGGTTTTCTGAAAGGCTCCGTCAGTTTTCAGGGAAAATTTTTTTGCCACAAGAGTAGGTTGTTTTGCTTCTACGTCGAAACACACAAAACATGATTAAATATAATCTCTGATCAGAATGGCACGCCTCTTCTGAGTGAATTTCTAAATTATTTTCTATATATAAACCACTAAATACGCTTTTGAAATCCATCTATGGGGGTGCTATGCTACCTGCCAGGATTTGTATATCTGTCCATCCAGTTCTGAAATTCACGCAGCCCTAATACACATCTACTGTCGTTAGGAAACAAAGCTAGGTAACCTCCCTGCCACCAGTCTGTGATTGGAAGAGAATGGAGTAGCAATAGACTGCTGTGTTCCACTTTCTCATGTGAATGAATGTTGGATACCTGACCAAGTAATGTCATACTCGGTCCCATTCTGAATGCATTTGGCACCAATTCACAAAACAGCCTACTTTTAAAGTAGCAGCATGGGAACCATGCTTTTCAATGGCATTAGGAGGAGGAGGAATATGGTAATCTTCTCTAAGAAAGGGCCCTTTGAAATTGAAGCAGCATATTCTAAAACAGTGGCAAAGAGTCTGTCAGCATCACAACAGACTATGTGGGGGGGGGGGGGGGGGTGTTACATAGTTGCATAGTAGGTGAGGTCGAAAAAAGACACAAGTCCATCAAGTCCAACCTATGTGTGTGATTATATGTCAGTATTACCTTGTATATCCCTGTATGTTGTCGTTCAGGTGTTTATCTAATAATTTCTTGAAACTATTAAAGCCCCCACTGAGATCACCGCCTGTGGAAGGGAATTCCACATCCTTGCCGCTCTTACAGTAAAGAACCCTCTATGTAGTTTAAGGTTAAACCTCTTTTCTTCTAATTTCAATGAGTGGCCACGGGTCTTGTTAAACTCCCTTCCACGAAAAAGTTTTATCCCTATTGTGGGGTCACCAGTACGGTATTTGTAAATTGAAATCATATCCCCTCTCAAGCGTCTCTTCTTCAGAGCGAATAAGTTCAATGCTCGCAACCTTTACTCATAACTAATATCCTCCAGAACCTTTTTTGGCTTTGTTGCCCTTCTTTGTACTCGCTCCATTTTTTGTTGGGACAAGCTAAAATAAAATAGGATTAGTATCATTGAAACTGATTAAGTTTGGAAAGCAGATTGAAGCATGTTATTTAGCAGGGATTGTGGCATAGTCCAAAAATGATAGGTCAGGGAAGATGGGACTGCTCTTATTGCCAGGGAATGTTTAAAGCCCAGCTCCAGGAAAACTAAAAATCCTCCCTTGCAGTTGCGGTGCACCTTCACTGCAAGGATGTGCCAAGAGTTTCTTTGTAGGGGATGGGGAAACACTTTTACTTACCTGATCTTCTGCTCCCTCAGCAGACGGCACTTCCTTACACTCCAGCACTGGCCAGTTTCTTGGCATCCTCATGTCCACTGCAGAACTATTGGTCTTGATATCAGAAGACCTTAGATCGTCTGTAAATTTTGTGCATAATTTTATCTTGCAATACAAACTTTATGTTGCTTGAATTGAAATGCCTATATAACGCTGTTTTTTTAAAGTTTGTAAACACTTTTAAAAGAAATTGACTTCCATGGGTCTCAACTGCCCTTATGATGTCTTGTGGGTTTTGGATGGGATCCAGAAAGCTAGTGGTTTTAAGGCTATTTATTTTGCTGAAAAGAGACATCAACAAGGCTGGTGTAAGCTACAGCAAGGAATTCCTAGCTGCCATTAAATAAAATCTGCAAGCTGCTGTCATAAAATAAACAAATAATTCTTAATAAACTGGAGGGTGGAAAACGGAATGGTAACCATACAACATGGAACAACCATAAGCTTTTTTTTTTTTTCCTTCACTTTAATGCACTATTCAATTCCCTTATTTTTTGTTATTGTAAATGTTTACAATCTCAATGGAGACTGTAAACATTTACGTCATAAAATTAGAGGAATGGCATTCGGAACGCTGTCAACTGTTGACATGCTTAGGGCAGAGCTTGAGTGATGTCACAAGCGGAGGAAATAGCTACAGGGCATGCTTGAATGCTATTTAACAGCGGCACCTGTACTCTTGTGTTCCCTAAGCGGTCATTACTGTGTGCACAATCCTACACCTTAAAGAGTGAGTGCGTTTAATGTTTAAAATAAATCATGTGCCTATATTTCTAGTCTTTGAGCATGAGTCCAGTGGAAACCCATACTATACTGGGAAGAAAGCCTATGCAATGTAACCCTGAGAGGAAAAGGCATTAATGTGGTTGTAAACCTCAGACATGAAATACGAACAAAGCATATCCCCATGTAATGTGTACTTGTCTCAATTTAGAGCATGAAGTGTCATTTCTGTCTGCTGCCTCGTTCCTCTGTTATCAGCACTTCATCAGTCAATTCTGATGAATTTATCTGACACCAAGAGAAAAATGGTGAGGGGGGGCAAAGCCTGTGATTGACCTCCTCAGTTCTGTTCCTGTATGCTGTGTAAAGGGGGGTGTCGCTTCTCTCCTGTCAGCTCTCGGAGTTCTCACTAATGTAACTTCAGCTGTCCACACCATGCTTTGGAAGATAACACTGAGAGCCAAGTCACGCTACACACTCTGCATTCCGGTGCAGGGTGTTTTTCCCCTCTTCATCTCAATTTTCATTCTGGTGCATTTGTATGCTTGTTGATGCATTCTGGTGCGTACTGGTGTGAACTAGGGCCAGTGGAATACATGGAAAACACTGTGTATGTGTGTTTGATGCAGATTAAAAATGCACTAGACTGCATCTGGTGTGAGCAAGTCCTGAACATTTTTACAGGATTTGGACATTTTAAAAAAAAATGTATATATTTTTTTTCCAATTGTATTATATTCGACTTTTTAACTAATATCAATTTAAATTAATATGAATTTATTGTTGGCCATTATTGCCAAGAATATCTCCAATTGGTGCACCTCTAGCAGATATGATACAGGAGATGGTCAGAAACTGCAGACCTGATAAGGAGACGGTCAGAGACCGAAGACATGGTACATGAGATGGTCATGGTACATGAGATGGTCAGAGACTGCAGACATGATACAAGGGATGGTCAGAGACTGCAGGCATGATACTAGAGATCACTGCAGCCTCACCGGAGCCCATCAATTGCAGCCCATTAGTGCCTATGAGATGCAGCCTACCAGAGCCCATGAGATGCAGTCTCATCAGTGCCCATGAGATGCAGTCTCGCCAGTGCCCATGCAGCCTACCAGTGCCTGGTAGTACGATCTCGCGCTGTGTCACGGAGCTAGTTTGCATCGCCAGGCGGCCAATGTAACAATGGCCTGCCTCCTAGACCTAGATGCAGTCTCACTAGAGCCTGAGATGCATTATCACCAGAGCCTATGAAAGGCAGTCTCACCAGTGCCCATGTAGTCTCAACAGAGCCTATGAGATGCAGGCTACCAGTGCCTGGTAGTGCAATCTCACACTGTGCCACAGAGCAGGATTGATTCAGAAGGTGGCCGCTGTAACAATGTCTGGCCTTCTAGACCAGCATTGGCTCAGTGTACCGCCTATCATTGTTACAGCATCCGTCAGGCGATTCAATCCAGCTCCATGACATACATGATTAGTCTGGCACCCGGAGCGGATCGCCCCCTTTTCGATTCCATTATCTGCATTTTTCTTCTTTCGGCCGATGACGAAAACACAATTTTCGTCTGATAATATTAGGCGGCTGCAGTTTCGGTGCCCCACTATATTCTATCAATAGTAGCATGTCAATTACTAAAACAATGCAAAACTTGTCAGCATAGAATTACTGACTTTTTTGCAAAAATTAAAATCATTAATTGCACCTATATCCGGGAACCTGAAAATGTGTTTTATAGTTCATAATTTACAATATATAATATCACTATAGATAGAATAAGTGTCTCACTGTTTTCACATGGGTGAATATAAGATGGTTATGAATGCACATGCATAAACTGCAAAACCTATATGTAAATGATCTTAAAAGAAAATGCATCGATTCACAGTTTAACAAGTCTCCCAGGTGTAGGAATGTAATACAACTGGTTACTCAAAAATATATGCTTACAATTTATATACAGATTTGAACCACAAATAGCTGTAATGGAAGAGTGTAGTTTCATATTTTTACAGCTTTGGGGGACATCATGTAAGTTTACATGTTTTGGCTCACCAGGTGGATGCCCCAAAACATAATAGTTCTCATGCCAACTAAAAAGGATTCTACACTATTCTTTATAGTTATGTTTAACGGATATCAAGTGAACATTATTACTTGTGGACCTGCCAACATCGGACCATGCTCATGCTAACTGCCAACAAATTGCAGACATCCACCAAACTTAATATGTACTAGAGCATACCCCCTTATGCCTAACTATCTATTTAGGACAGTGTTGTGGCTCAATGAAGCCCGACATCCCATGGTCTGAACATGGTTTCCAATGTCCCATGCATAGACTTACCATAGCTTGTTCTATCATCCATGAGTAATGATCATAATGAACGTCATGCTCTTGAGATGCTGCTCCAGGGACAATAATAGGTTGACCAATTTTGACCAATTGAGCTCTCTAGGCATGATGAACACCTGTTAACATTTGATGAAGTGATGCCCACTCAACAGTGATTGGAATTATGCAAACATTATGTCTTTATTCTGACAAAGTGAACAGTAGACTGCAGTAAACTAGATGCTGTATGTTATACTGTATGGGTTTTCAGTCTAAAGCATTGGCACAGCATAGGATACTAGTCTGTGCTACTCTTCCATACTCATTATTGCTGCTGTTTTAGTGGATAAACCAGTGCATATTGTAACCTAATACACCAAGGAACACAGCAAGTCAATGCTACATGCACACACACAGAGCTACACAACAATTTGCAATACACTGTTGGATGCAGTTCCTGAGTCCTATCCCTGTTTGTACAGGGTAGTTAGTTCAGCAGTATCCCTTTCTTATCCATATAAAATGGTCTCTATGGACATTGTATGCACCATATTGGTCAAAGCAGCTGTGGTTGACACCACCTGAAACACAGGGGGTGTGTCCAAGAATATCAAGCTTGTGGGTGGGTGTGGGCATAAAAAAACAGTGTGCCTGGTGGCATGCCTTTCTTTAAAACCTTGGAGGCACACAGTGGGGAGAGAAGGGGAAAAAAATTAAGTCAGCAACTTTTTCAACCAAGCGGCAGAAGCAGATAGGACTGAAACTGAACTCCATCCACACCTATCTGCTACATTATTATTATTACGTTACTAATCATTCCCTTAGATGATGAAAGCTAGATCCAAAAACCGTGAAATGTGTAAATAACTGACAGTGTGTTTGTTTTTTTTTGTTTTTTTTTTTTTATAAAAGTCCTTAATCTTGCATTTATTGAAGGGCAATGTTGAGATCTTGATCTCTGACCAATGGGTTATAATGTCCCTTTAGGAGTAGGACACTAGGCAAAAAAAAAACAAAGGCACAGCCTAGGGGTTATACCTGACAGTGGCCATACCCCCTATTTGCTAGAGGCAGCTCAGTTTTTAGCCTAGTGTTGAGTAAAGACCTAAGCTCCCTGCTGGGAACCTTAGTTCCCTTATTTTTGCAGGGTGTGTTTTTTTCTTTTATTGTTTTTATGTTCTTTAGTCTTCAAGACCTATAATTAACAGCTGAGCTGGGCAACAAGCTGGATAATATAGATTTAGTAGTTACCCTAGCTTGGCCAGCAAGCTAATGCAGGCCCCAGCTGTGTGCATGGTCAGCTGCAATAACCCTATGCTGCACTCTAGGGCAGCCAGTGAGTGGTCCTCACAGGGCAAACATGACCAAAGGCCCCCTCATTGCTCTGACACAGTATCCCTCCAGGAAGACAACACCCCTGTCCCAGCAGAGAGATGTTCTGTCAGGGGAAGGGTACCCCAGAAGTAGCTGGTTTTGGGTCGTGGTCCACAGGGGTTATTAAAACAGTTCCATTTGGCCCTGCTTACCTAATGTTTCATATCTCCTGTGCTAGTCTGGTGGCCAGTCCTGGGCGCTTTATGTGGGTCAGCATAGTGACTTAGTGGTTAGCATTTCTGCATTGCAGCACTGGGGGCCCTTAGTTGGAATCCCATCCAGGACACTACCTGCATGAAGTTTGCATGATCTCTCTGTGCTTTGGTGGGTTGTCTCCCATACTACAAATATGCTGGTAGGTTTACTGGCTTCTCTCTTTAACTGGCCCTATTATTGGAGTGCCTGGTTACCTCCTATCTACTGTTCTGTGTTGACGGTGTCAGCCTTGCAGATTTGGGTGTCTAATCTTTTGGACTGCACTGATCTGTCTCTTTGCCTGGAGTACCTGATGATATTAGTCACAGTTCTAGCTGGGTGTTTTGATTCTGCCTCCTCAATTCCTCTATATGGCTTTTTGATTAGGAGCAGTTTGATTCTACTATCATCATAACAGTCCTAGGTTTATGGGTTTCCTGGGTTGCTGTTCCTGTGCTTCCATTTTCTTTCATTCTGAGAAGTCTTGGTTTATTTGTTATTCCAGCTAACTTGTCGAATACCAAGGACCAGGGTGCTCTGATATAGTGGTCTAGGAATTCAGGCCCAGGGTTGGAGTTGCCCTCATTCTTTGCTTCTGGGCAGTTCCCCTGCCAAGCTGTGGAGGGCTCCTAGCCTCTTTCTGGTGCACAGTCCTTGTTTTCTTACTGGAATCCTTCCTGTTGGGGTCAAGTTCTGTGATTGTCTTGGCATCGCGGGAGCGCCCGGCTGGTAAGATTTGCCACACGGTTCAGGTGGGCAGTGGCTTGGCTGTAGTTGCTGCCTTATTTTGGGAATAGTCTTTAATCTTGCCTGTATAATGGTAATAGGAAGGTTCTTGCCTGGAGCTGTGTTTTCTTGTTCTAGCCTTGCCTGTTGTTTCTGTTCAAGGGTGACCTGCTTATGGTGGCCTAACCCTTGCTGCCAGTCTGGTTCTCAGGACTCAGTCCTGTGCCTGTGGATTTTCTGTCCTCCGAATTAGTTATCTACGGGGTACAGTAGCGGTTGCCCTGGAGTATGCGATGCATACTAGCACATTATGACATTACCTTGCGGGGTAAGAAAAAAAAAAGGCCAGCGGTTTACAACCTGTTTAAATTGAATCATACATGAAAATCTTCCTGCATGTTTTTTCCAAATGTACGTCCTCAGGGGAAGTCAAATCTGGCAAACCCCAATATATCTTTGTGTTCCCATTCACACAACATACCTAAAAAAATAAAAAATAAAAAATAAAAAAAGTGTCTTTTTCCCCACACTAAACCTAATTAACATACACTCCAGGAGGGTGGTTTCTGACTTTGTAACCCTGTGTTAGGACAGACAGTGTTCAAAAAGTTTACAGCTCATAATAAAGAACTGTAAACACAGTACAGACCAGATTGATTATTCCACAGCGCCCTTTTAAACATGGGGAGAGCATGTCATGTTTAAACAAGTAAAAAGCACTTAAAAAAATAAGCAGCATTTTTTATTTTATTTTTAAGTTACAGTATGCTATGTTAATGGTAACAAGTATAATGTTTATTTGAAGTGATGCTTTATTTAGCAACCCATTTTCTACAATCTTTGCTACAGAAAATGTCAGCATCAGATTGTTTAGTGTAGTTTGGGAATTATAGTTCTGAAAGTCTGATTTTAAAAGCTTTGGAACAGTGTATTATAGACCAAATGATTGGTGTAAATGTTGTTTGTCTATAATGTCTGCTTTATGATAAATTCCATTAACCATGATGATGAAATCTTGGAACTGATATAATTGACTATGATGGCTCTTTGTGTACTTCCCACAAAATAATTGTCACGCTATGTGTCCAGTGTAACAATATTGTCTGCCTGTAAAAGATTTATAAAAACTTGCTCTGTTTGATCAGTGTAGAGAACAGTAGATGTAGACGTTCATCACAAAAGCTTGTGCAGCTTCAATCCTTGAAAAGTGGTAGCAATAATTATCTATCTGGAACATCATGCAGATCTGGCACCATGAAAGGTTCTCTTTGATGTGTGGGATAGATGCATTGTTTGTTCTGAGCTGACCTGTCACTCTGTGATGGGAGAAATGCTGGTGACACTGCGGGAAAATAGAGAATGAAGAGGTGTGTGTTGGAAAATCACAATGTGTGCTTATATTGTCTTGGTAAACAAAATGTTTAACTCTCAAAGGACTAGTAAGGAGATTGGTTTATTGCAGTGGCTGCAGTTGTTTGCTTGTAGTTTGTGGAGAGGTTTTCTGAAATGTATTCTTCTCAGCGATGTACCTTGTATAATCTGGCATCTGGGGTCGATCATATTTTAACCCCCCTCCCCCACCACAATGTAAAATAGGCTATTGTCAATAATGAAGTAGCACAGGCAGTATGCCTTACTGAATGGTAGGTGAGGCCACATTGCTATATAAGTGGGAGGGGCTTAAAGGAGGATGGTTAAAAAAAAACAGTGAGCCTACTCACTGCATACACAGTACACATATGCACAGTCCTTTTATCCTCAAACTCTTCAGTTACAAATGTTTTTCTACACACAGCCTACCTTTAGGAATACATAATGTACACAGAATGCAGTTACATAGTTAGGTTGAAAAAAGACACAAGTCCATCCAGTTCAACCATAAAAAATAAAAATAAAATAAAAAATATCGTACAATCCAATATACCCAATTCTATACCCACGGTTGATCCAGAGGAAGGCAAAAAACCCCAGCAGAGCATGCTCCAATTTGCTACAGCAGGGGAAAAAATTCCTTCCTGATCCCCCAAGAGGCAATCAGATTTTTCCTGGATCAACTTTAACTATAAATGTTAGTACCCAGTTATATTACGTACATTTAGGAAAGTATCCAGGCCTTTCTTAACGCAATCTACTGAGCTGGCCAGAACCACCTCTGGCGGGAGTCTATTTCACATTTTCACAGCTCTTACTGTGAAGAAACCTTTCCGTATTTGGGGATGAAATCTCTTTACCTCTAGGCGTAAAGAGTGCCCCCTTGTCCTCTGTGTTGACTGTAAAGAGAATAGCTCAACACCAAGTTCACTATATGGACCCCTTATATATTTGAACATGTTGATCACATCCCCCCTTATTCTCCTCTTCTCAAGAGTGAATACATTAAGTTCCTCTAATCTTTCCTCATAGCTGATCTCCTCCATGCCTCTTATCAGTTTGGTTGCCCTTCTCTGCACTTTCTCCAGTTCCTTGATATCCTTTTTGAGAGCTGGTGCCCAAAACTGAATTGCATATTCCAGATGAGGTTTTACTAATTATTTGAACAGGGGCAAAATGATATCTCTCTCTCCATACCTCTCTTAATACAAGAAAGGACTTTGCTTGCTTTGATAACTGCAGCTTGGCATTGCATGCTATTATTGAGCTTATGATCTACCAAAACCCCCAGATCCTTCTCCACTATGGATTCCCCCAGTTGTACTCCCCCTAGCATGTATGATGCATGCATATTCCTAGCCCCCAAGTGGAAAACTTTACATTTCTCAAGATTAAACCTCATCTGCCACATAGTCGCCCAATTAGACAGTGCATTGAAGTCGGCTTGCAAATTGGAGACATCCTGTAAGGACGTTATTCCACTGCATAGCTTGGTGTCATCTGCAAAGACAGAAATGTTACTTTTGATCCCAGACCCAATATCATTTATAAAGATATTAAAAAGTAAGGGTCCCAGCACTGAACCTTGGGGTACACCACTGATAACTTTAGACCATTCAGAGTAAGAATCATTAACCACTACTCTCTGAATTATGTCTTTTAGCCAGTTTTCTATCCATTTACAAACTGATATTTCCAAGCCTGTAGACTTTACCTTACACATGAGCCGTGTGTGCGGAACTGCATCAAACACTTTTGCAAAAACCAAGTAAACCACATCCACAGCCACCCCTCTGTCCAAGGTTTTACTTACCTCTTCATAAAAAGAAATCAGGTTTGTCTGACAACTTCTGTCTTTCATGAATCCATGCTGTCTGTTGCTTAAAATGTTTGTTTTTTTTCCAGTAAGAACTCGTCTATGTGGTCTTTTATTAACCACTTAAGGACCGCCTCACGCCGATGTACGTCGGCAAGGCGGCACGGGCAGGCAAAATCACGTACAGGGATCGGACCCCCCCCCGCCGCCCGAGGCGGTCCCGTTCTGTCCCCCGGCGATCAGAGACGAGGGGGAGGCCATCCGTTCGTGGCCCCCCCTTTGCGATCGCCGCCGGCCAATGAGAACACTCCTTTGCTGCTGTATGCTAAACAGCAGCAAAGGAAGTGATGTCATCTCCCCTCGGGTCGGTATTTTCCGTTCCGGCCCGAGGAGAGAAGACATCTATGTGAGTGCACCAACACAAACACACACAGTAGAACATGCCAGGCACACAAAACACCCCGATCCCCCCCCGATCGCCCCCCGATCCCCCCCCAATCACCCCCCCCCCCCCCGTCACAAACTGACACCAGCAGGTTTTTTTTTTTTTTTTTTTTTTCTGATTACTGCATAGTGTCAGTTTGTGACAGTTACAGTGTTGGGACAGTTACTGTTACCCCCCTGTAGGTCTAGGGTACCCCCCTAACCCCCCCTAATAAAGTTTTAACCCCTTGATCACCCCCCGTCACCAGTGTCGCTAAGCGATCATTTTTCTGATCGCTGTATTAGTGTCGCTGGTGACGCTAGTTAGTGAGGTAAATATTTAGGTTCGCCGTCAGCGTTTTATAGCGTCAGGGACCCCCATATACTACCTAATAAATGTTTTAACCCCTTGATTGGCCCCTAGTTAACCCTTTCACCACTGATCACCGTATAACCGTTACGGTTGACGCTGGTTAGTTCGTTTATTTTTTATAGTGTCAGGGCACCCGCCGTTTATTACCGAATAAAGGTTTAGCCCCCCGATCGCCCGGCGGTGATATGCGTCGCCCCAGGCAGCGTCAGATTAGCGCCAGTACCGCTAACACCCACGCACGCAGCATACGCCTCCCTTAGTGGTATAGTATCTGATCGGATCAATATCTGATCCGATCAGATCTATACTAGCGTCCCCAGCAGTTTAGGGTTCCCAAAAACGCAGTGTTAGTGGGATCAGCCCAGATACCCGCTAGCACCTGCGTTTTGCCCCTCCGCCCGACCCAGCCCAGCCCACCCAAGTGCAGTATCGATCGATCACTGTCACTTACAAAACACTAAACGCATAACTGCAGCGTTCGCAGAGTCAGGCCTGATCCCTGCGATCGCTAACAGTTTTTTTGGTAGCATTTTGGTGAACTGGCAAGCACCAGCACCAGCCCCAGGCAGCGTCAGGTTAGCGCCAGTACCGCTAACACCCACGCACGCACCATACACCTCCCTTAGTGGTATAGTATCTGAACGGATCAATATCTGATCCGATCAGATCTATACTAGCGTCCCCAGCAGTTTAGGGTTCCCAAAAACGCAGTGTTAGCGGGATCAGCCCAGATACCTGCTAGCACCTGCGTTTTGCCCCTCCGCCCAGGCGAGCCCAGCCCACCCAAGTGCAGTATCGATCGATCACTGTCACTTACAAAACACTAAACGCATAACTGCAGCGTTCGCAGAGTCAGGCCTGATCCCTGCGATCGCTAACAGTTTTTTTGGTAGCATTTTGGGGAACTGGCAAGCACCAGCCCCAGGCAGCGTCAGGTTAGCGCCAGTACCGCTAACACCCACGCACGCAGCATACACCTCCCTTAGTGGTATAGTATCTGATCGCATCAATATCTGATCCGATCAGATCTATACTAGCGTCCCCAGCAGTTTAGGGTTCCCAAAAACGCAGTGTTAGCGGGATCAGCCCAGATACCTGCTAGCACCTGCGTTTTGCCCCTCCGCCTGGCCCAGCCCACCCAAGTGCAGTATCGATCGATCACTGTCACTTACAAAACTCTAAACGCATAACTGCAGCGTTCGCAGAATCAGGCCTGATCCCTGCGATCGCTAACAGTTTTTTTGGTAGCGTTTTGGGGAACTGGCAAGCACCAGCGGCCTAGTACACCCTGGTCGTAGTCAAACCAGCACTGCAGTAACACTTGGTGACGTGGCGAGTCCCATAAGTACAGTTCAAGCTGGTGAGGTGGCAAGCACAAGTAGTGTCCCGCTGCCACCAAAAAGACAAACACAGGCCCGTCGTGCCCATAGTGCCCTTCCTGCTGCATTCGCCAATCCTAATTGGGAACCCACCACTTCTGCAGCGCCCGTACTTCCCCCATTCACATCCCCAACCAAATGCAGTCGGCTGCATGAGAGGCATTTTTATGTCCTCCCGAGTACCCCTACCCAACGAACCCCCCCAAAAAAGAGGTAGTGTCTGCAGCAAGCGCGGATATAGGCGTGACACCCACTATTATTGTCCCTCCTGTCCTGACAATCCTGGTCTTTGCATTGGTGAATGTTTTGAACGCTACCATTCACTAGTTGAGTATTAGCGTAGGGTACAGCATTCCACAGACTAGGCGCACTTTCACAGGGTCTCCCAAGATGCCATCACATTTTGAGAGACCCGAACCTGGAACCGGTTACAGTTATAAAAGTTAGTTACAAAAAAAGTGTAAAAAAAAAAAAAATATATGAAATAAAAAAAAATAGTTGTCGTTTTATTGTTCTCTCTCTCTCTATTCTCTCTCTCTATTGTTCTGCTCTTTTTTACTGTATTCTATTCTGCAATGTTTTATTGTTATTGTTATTGTTATTATGTTTTATCATGTTTGTTTTTCAGGTATGTAATTATTTATACTTTACTGTTTACTGTGCTTTATTGTTAACCATTGTTAACCATTTTTTTGTCTTCAGGTACGCCATTCACGACTTTGAGTGGTTATACCAGAATGATGCCTGCAGGTTTAGGTATCATCTTGGTATCATTCTTTTCAGCCAGCGGTCGGCTTTCATGTAAAAGCAATCCTAGCGGCTAATTAGCCTCTAGACTGCTTTTACAAGCCGTGGGAGGGAATGCCCCCCCCCCACCGTCTTCCGTGTTTTTCTCTGGCTCTCCTGTCTCAACAGGGAACCTGAGAATGCAGCCGGTGATTCAGCCAGCTGACCATAGAGCTGATCAGAGACCAGAGTGGCTCCAAACATCTCTATGGCCTAAGAAACCGGAAGCTACGAGCATTTTATGACTTCGATTTCGCCGGATGTAAATAGCGCCATTGGGAAATTGGGGAAGCATTTTATCACACCGATCTTGGTGTGGTCAGATGCTTTGAGGGCAGAGGAGAGATCTAGGGTCTAATAGACCACAATTTTTTCAAAAAAGAGTACCTGTCACTACCTATTGCTATCATAGGGGATATTTACATTCCCCGAGATAACAATAAAAATGATTAAAAAAAAAAATATGAAAGGAACAGTTTAAAAGTAAGATTAAAAAAGCAAAAAAATAATAAAGAAAAAAAAAAAAAAAAAAAAAAGCACCCCTGTCGCCCCCTGCTCTCGCGCTAAGGCGAACGCAAGCGGCGGTCTGTCATCAAACGTAAACAGCAATTGCACCATGCATGTGAGGTATCACCGCGAAGGCCAGATCGAGGGCAGTAATTTTTCCAGTAGACCTCCTCTGTAAATCTAAAGTGGTAACCTGTAAAGGCTTTTGAAGGATTTTAAACATGTATATATTTTGTTGCCACTGCACGTTTGTGCGCAATTTTAAAGCATTTCATGTTTGGTATCCATGTACTCAGCCTAAGATCATCTTTTTTATTTCATCAAACATTTGGGCAATATAGTGTGTTTTAGTGCATTAAAATTTAAAAAAGTGTGTTTTTTCCCCAAAAAATGCGTTTGAAAAATCGCTGCGCAATTACTGTGTGAAAAAAAAAAATGAAACACCCACCATTTTAATCTGTAGGGCATTTGCTTTAAAAAAATATATAATGTTTGGGGGTTCAAAGTAATTTTTTTGCAAAAAAAAAATAACTTTTTCATGTAAACAATAAGTGTCAGAAAGGGCTTTGTCTTCAAGTGGTTAGAAGAGTGGGTGATGTGTGACATAAGCTTCTAAATGTTGTGCATAAAATGCCAGGACAGTTCAAAACCCCCCCCAATGACCCCATTTTGGAAAGTAGACACCCCAAGCTATTTGCTGAGAGGCATGTCGAGTCCATGGAATATTTTATATTGCGACACAAGTTGCGGGAAAGAGACAAATTTTTTTTTTTTTTTGCACAAAGTTGTCACTAAATGATATATTGCTCAAACATGCCATGGAAATATGTGAAATTACACCCCAAAATACATTCTGCTGCTTCTCCTGAGTACAGGGATACCACATGTGTGAGACTTTTTGGGAGCCTAGCCGCGTACGGGACCCCGAAAACCAAGCACCGCCTTCAGGCTTTCTAAGGGCGTGAATTTTTGATTTCACTCTTCACTGCCTATCACAGTTTCGGAGGCCATGGAATGCCCAGGTGGCACAAAACCCCCCCAAATGACCCCATTTTGGAAAGTAGACACCCCAATCTATTTGCTGAGAGGTATAGTGAGTATTTTGCAGACCTCACTTTTTGTCACAAAGTTTTGAAAATTGAAAAAAGAAAAAAAAAAAATGTTTTTTCTTGTCTTTCTTCATTTTCAAAAACAAATGAGAGCTGCAAAATACTCACCATGCCTCTCAGCAAATAGCTTGGGGTGTCTACTTTCCAAAATGGGGTCATTTGGGGGGGTTTTGTGCCACCTGGGCATTCCATGGCCTCCGAAACTGTGATAGGCAGTAAAGAGTGAAATCAAAAATTTTCACCCTTAGAAATCCTGAAGGCAGTGATTGGTTTTCGGGGTCCCGTACGCGGCTAGGCTCCCAAAAAGTCCCACACATGTGGTATCCCCATACTCAGGAGAAGCAGCTAAATGTATTTTGGGGTGCAATTCCACATATGCCCATGGCCTGTGTGAGCAATATATCATTTAGTGACAACTTTATGAAAAAAAAAAAAAAAAAGTGTCACTTTCCCGCAACTTGTGTCAAAATATAAAATATCCCATGGACTCAATATGCCTCTCAGCAAATAGCTTGGGGTGTCTACTTTCCAAAATGGGGTCATTTTCGGGGGTTTTGTGCCACCTGGGCATTCCATGGCCTCCGAAACTGTGATAGGCAGTGAAGAGTGAAATCAAAAATTTACACCCTTAGAAATCCTGAAGGCGGTGATTGGTTTTCGGGGCCCCGTACGCGGCTAGGCTCCCAAAAAGTCCCACACATGTGGTATCCCCCTACTCAGGAGAAGCAGCTGAATGTATTTTGGGGTGCAATTCCACATAGGCCCATGGCCTGTGTGAGCAATATATCATTTAGTGACAACTTTTTGTAAATATTTTTTTTTTTTTTTTGTCATTTTTCAATCACTTGGGACAAAAAAAAAAAATATTCAATGGGTTCAACATTCCTCTCAGCAATTTCCTTGGGGTGTCTACTTTCCAAAATGGGGTCATTTGGGGGAGGTTTGTACTGCCCTGCCATTTTAGCACCTCAAGAAATGACATAGGCAGTCATAAACTAAAAGCTGTGTAAATTCCAGAAAATGTACCCTAGTTTGTATACGCTATAACTTTTGCGCAAACCAATAAATATACGCTTATTGACATTTTTTTTACCAAAGACATGTGGCCGAATACATTTTGGCCTAAATGTATGACTAAAATTTAGTTTATTGGATTTTTTTTATAACAAAAAGTAGAAAATATCATTTTTTTTCAAAATTTTCGGTCTTTTTCCGTTTATAGCGCAAAAAATAAAAACCGCAGTGGTGATCAAATACCATCAAAAGAAAGCTCTATTTGTGGGAAGAAAAGGACGCAAATTTCGTTTGGGTACAGCATTGCATGACCGCGCAATTAGCAGTTAAAGCGACGCAGTGCCAAATTGGAAAAAGACCTCTGGTCCTTAGGCAGCATAATGGTCCGGGGCTCAAGTGGTTAAACGCTCCAGTATCTTCCGGACTATAGAAGTTAAACTGACAGGTCTATAGTTACTTGGTAAAGTCTTTGATACCTTTTCAAATATAGGTACCACGTTCGCCCTGCACCAATCCAGTGGTACTATTCCTGTCATTAATGAGTCTCTAAAAATGAGATACAATGGGTTTGAAATTACAGAGCTCAATTCTTTTAGAATCCGTGGGTGGATGCCATCAGGTCCAGGTGCTTTATCCACCTTTATTCTGTCTAAATATTTCTGGACCATATCACTTTTGAGCCATTGTGGATCATTTGGGGCTGTGTCGCTACCACCCCCATTATAGACATGAGCTCCCCCATGCTCTTTTGTATACACAGAGCTGAAGAAAGTATTTAATAAATTAGCCTTCTCTTTGTCCCCAGTGACCTTTTTACTTTTAATATATTTGAAGAATTTTTGGGGGTTTGTCCTACTATCTTTTGCAATCTGTCGTTCATTTGAATTTTTGCATCCTTGATTTCCTTTTTAAATATTCTGTTAAATTCTTTGTAACATTTAAACGACACTAGTGTTCCTTCATTTTTATATTTTTTGTTCAAATAGTTTTTATTGAGAGAGTTTTTTTTTATACAAAAACAAAAATATGCAGACGTACAGGATCAGGTTAATTAAGATTCTGCACTAACAGTACATACCGAAAATAGAATTCCAAAAATATTCAGTAAATTTTAAACATTAAATATGACTGTAGCATATTCTGAAAGTCCTGATGCTTGTGACTTTATTATTGTAAAGACTCTGTGAGGTATGAGAAGTCAATTGAGTCTCATGACTGGTAATGAACATAACATATGGAATGCATGACTTGTACAAAGGGGGAGAGTCTCCCAGGGCACCCCTATGGGAACACACTGTGCTCAACCGGGGTCCTTCCCCCTCCGTAGTATGATAGTAAATCAATAAACATTTCGATTAAAATCAAGTTGGCTCGGGGAATATGAAGAAGTATTATTTGCATATGTTACCCGCTACAGCTAGAACGAATGACTAAATGCAGTAATAAAAAATATTAACATGAAATCAAAATAAAATAAAATATTAAAATAAATATTTGGAAGAAAGAAAAAGTTTCCATGGATACCAGTTATATTCAAACTTTGAAAAGTTTCCATCTCTGTATGCCATAATTTTTTCATATTCTATTATGGTGTTTATTTTTATTTTTATGTCCCTTATAGAAGGTACATCAATAGATTTCCACCTGTATATCAGTTCCATTCTTGCTGCCAGCAAGATTTGTGTTACTACGCATCTGTGTTCAGGTTTGTAATTGTCCAAGTCTAAACCTAGAACTGCTTGTTCTATTTTTGGGATCACTGTGCACTCAGTTATTTTAGAAAGCATGTCATAGACCTTCCACCAGAATTTTTTGACTTCTGAGCATGACCATAGCATATGTGCTAGGGTCCCTATCTGTCCGCACCCTCTCCAACATAGGTTTGAGTTGTCTCTAGAGAATTTAGCTGTAATGTATGGTGTGTAGTACCATCTTAGCATTAGTTTTTGTGTAAGTTCCTCATAGTTGGCACATCTGGAAAACTTACGATGATTAGCAATCGCCTTTTTCCATTGTAAATCTGTGAACTCTTTGCCTATTTCCTTTTCCCATTTAACAATCTTATTATTTTTTGTAAAAGCATCTTTAGAGTGGAGAGAGTTGTAGATTACTTTTATTCCTTTTATATTTGGGTTTTTGGATTGGAGGAATGTCCATACTTTCTCTATTATGGATACATGTGTGGCTTTAGTCGCTTGGTGGTATGAGTTGATCTGGGTATACGTTAAAAATTCGGAATTATTGAGATTGAATTTCTGTTGTATTGAGCTAAACGGTAACAGCTTGTCGCCACACATGATATCCACCATAGTTAGTATTTTTGCTTTGTACCAGTTGTGAAGGTTAATGTTGGGAATTGTCCATTGTAGTGTGTCAAGTGGGATGGATATCTTTGTTGAAGGGTAAAATTCGTTCCCTGTAGTATAGATTTCTTCCCAAGATTGTAGTATTGCTTGGATTGTTAACGGGAGGGGATATCTACTCTGTTTGTGTGTTTTAGCAGCGATTAGAAATGATAATGGTGACAATTTGTTTAACCGTGCAATTTCCAGGTGGCACCAGGGTTTGGCAATAGGAGCAGAGAACCAGTTTTTAAGTTGGTCCAGAATTATTGCTGTGTGATAATCTTTCAAGATTGGTAAGGCCATACCTCCTACAGTTTTGTTTTTGGTTTGTATTTCAGGGGAGCATCTTGGTCTTTTCCCTGCCCATACAAAGTTGGATAATTGTTTTTGCATTAGTCTAAAGAATGAAGCTGGGACTGGTATTGGTAGGACTCTGAATATGTATAGTAGTTTTGGCAGAATGAGCATTTTGTACGCTGCTAGACGACCTAGCCATGTCAAGTGGTGTTTCCCAATTCTGGATAGTTCTGGTTGAAAGGAGGATAGGAGTGGGGTGTAGTTGATGTTATATATTTTTGAAACCGGGTAAGTGAGTTTAATACCTAAGTAGTTAATTGAATCTTTTGTCCATGGGTATGGTAGGGAGTGTTTAAGGTGGTTTTCAAGTTTTTTAGTTATATACATTCCTAATATGCTGGATTTAGATGCGTTGACTTTATAGTAAGATATTTTGCTGAATTGTGCAAGGACATCATGTGCTGCGGGTAATGATTTGTCTGGGTGGGATAGGGATAAAATAACATCATCTGCAAACAATGAAATCTTGTGTTGGCGTTCTTGTGATGTAATACCATGTATTGAGGGATGGGATCTTATTTTTTCAGCTAGTGGTTCCATAAGCATGGTGAAAATTATGGGGGACAGAGGGCATCCCTGTCTTGTTCCATTTGTAATGTTAAATGGTTTAGAGAACATGCCCTCTGTGTACACAAATGCGGAGGGTGAGGAGTATAGCGCCAGTATAGCTGTTTGCAAAGGGCCGACCAAACCAAATTTGTCCATAACTTTGGACAAGTACCCCCAGTGCACTCTATCAAAGGCCTTCTCTGCATCTAAAGCCAGAAGCAGAGAAGGCTCTTTGTTTTCCTCCACCAAATGGAGAAGATTTAACATTCTTCTGGTGGCGTCCGTGGTCTGGCAGCCCAGTACAAATCCCACCTGATCATAGTTTATTAGTTTGGGTAGAATATTGGATAATCTGTTTGCTATCAGTTTTGCATGTAGTTTAACATCAACATTCAATAAAGATATTGGTCGGAAATTTTGTGGGAGATTGGGATCTTTGCCTGGTTTGGGGAGGGTTATGATTGTGGCTGTCAGCATCTCCGGAGGGAATTTTGCTGTAGTTGTCGCAGCTTCAAACACAGGAAGTAAGTGAGGGGTCAAGATGGAAGAGAATAACTGATAGTATTCTGAGGAGTATCCATCTGGACCTGGGGCCTTGTTGCGTGGGAGACGCTTGATAGCGTCGTTCACCTCTTGTATTGTAAATGGTTGGTTTAGGTATAGCAAATCCTCTTGGGATATTTTGGGGAGATGTACTGACTCCAGAAATGCTGAGACCACATCATCATTAGGTTGAAAAGTATCCGGGTCTTTTTTAAGGTTATATAGTTGCTCATAGTAATCACTAAAGGCATCGGCTATTTCTTGTTGGTTGTTAACTTTTTTGTTGGATTTGGGGTTAATGAGGTAGGGTATCTTTTGTTTAATGGTTTTCTCTTTTAATTGTGTGGCTAGTGACTTCCCTGCCTTATTTCCGTATCTATATGTCTGTGCTTTAAGTGATCTCAATTGGTGGTTATGGTTTGATATTAGGAGTGATCGTAGTTCTTGCCTGGACTTAAACAGTGCTTCTCTTACAGTTTGCGTAGATTGTTGTTTGTTTAATTTTTCTAACCGTTGAATTTGAGCTAGTATATCGTTGCACTTTTCCAATCTTAGCCTTTTTGCTCTAGCACTCATCTGTATGAGTAAACCTCGTACGTAAACTTTATGTGCGTTCCATAGCGTGAAGGGATCGCTCACCGAGGGGGCGTTGATGGCAAAAAATTCTGTAATTGCGGTTTGAATTTTCGTTAAATTTTGTGGTTGAGATAGTGTGAAAATGTCATTGCGCCATCTGTTAGCCCTGGTCTCGGCGCAACGATCCCCCACGACTACAGATATCGGAGCATGGTCCGACCATGTAATGCAATGCAGTTCAGATTTTGTAATCTGTTGTAGGATAAATTTATCTACTAAAAATAAATCTATTCTAGAATATGTATGGTGAACGCTGGAAAAAAAAGTAAAGTCCTTTTCGGAGGAATGTTGGCACCTCCACACATCATACAAACCGGAAGATGATATGAAATCGCTCAGGGACAGTCTGTTTCTCGAGTGTTTGGTTTGGCTGGATACGTCTAGGTCTCTGTTGGGAACAGCATTAAAGTCTCCACACATGATGGTATGTCCTTGTTTCATTGATGAGACTTTCTTCCATACTTTTTTGAGAAATGATAGCTGTTTAGAGTTTGGAAGGTAAATGTTCACTAGGGTGAATTTCTTGCCGTCAAGTTCACACACTAATATAATGAATCTGCCCGAATTATCCAAATGGATATCTAGACTTTTGAATTGTACAGTGTCTTTAATAGCTATGGCGACACCTCTTTTTTTTGAGGAGTAGTTTGCTTGAAAAATGTGCGGGAACTGGCGATTTTGAAAATTGGGTGGATTATTCGCTGCAAAGTGGGTTTCCTGGAAGCATATCACATCACAGTGAAGATTTTTGGCTTCTTTCCAGGCCATTTGCCTTTTGTAGGGGCTGTTCAAACCTTTTACATTGAGGGAAACAATTTTGATTGGCATGATGAGGATTCTGGTTATACTTAGGTGTTAGCCTTGATAGTAGTATATATATAGATTACCTTGATGTTGATGTACGGCTGGGTTATAGTTTGGTAGGTGTTGTTCAGTCGTTGGCAGAGTGGTGGTCCTTGGGGTGGAACTTGTGGTTGAGGGTGTTCTCAGGTGGTGGTTACTGCAGGTACGCTGTGTTGGAATACTGCAGGTGGGGTTTTCTGTTCAGGTGGTGTAGTTAATAGTTCCTCGGGTATACAGAGATGGATCCGATCCTTGGAAATTTCTTGAAGAAGAAAGGAAACAGTTAACAGTAACAAACAGAACTTGTGATTCTTAAAAGAATCTGTGCGGTAAGAATAACCGCTCAATCGAGGGGTGTTTAACCAGTAAACGAAAGGTGGCAGTCCCCGGGGCCATCAGGGATGCATTAGTAGTAGAGATTGCCTCAAAGCAGGTTTGTCTTGCGAATTTCTTTCTTTTTAGCCATGGTTGTCTGGGACGTCTGCCTCAGGTAGGATGATTTGCCAATCTCGCAGGAGGCGGAGGCCATCTTTGATGTTAGAGATCACATGTGTGGTTCCTTCTCTCATTATCATGAGTTTTGCTGGGTATATCCACCGATAGGTGATATGGTGGTTGTTCAGTGGTTTCGTGATAGAAGCCAATTGACGCCTTTGTTGCATGGTGAAAGCAGATAAATCAGCATAAAAGGATAGTTCTTTGAACTCCTCTGGTAGGGAATCACGGTTTCTTGTAGCTGCCATAAACTGATCTTTGACATGGTAAAAATGTATCCTGACAATAGTGTCCCTGGGCAGATGAGCAGCTATGTGTTTAGGTTTAGGCAGTCTATGGATACGATCCACTACTAGATCATCTTGGGGGACTTCTGGTAGGGCAGATTTCAGCATTTGTATAAAATGAGGTTTCAGGTCAGGGTTTTTAACTGATTCGGGTATCCCACGTATTTTAACGTTGTTCCTCCTGGACCTGTCTTCTAAATTTGCTAACTTTAGTTTCATTTGCAGCATGTCGTCATCTCTATCATTGTGGGCATCAACTAAGTCATTGAAGGTACATGCAAATTCACCCATCTTTGTTTCAACATGTGAGATTCGTTTGTTCACTGATGATATTTCAGACTTAAACTGTCTGGTCAGTGATTGAATATCAGCATGCAGTGTGGATCTGAGAGATATCAACATATCTTTAAGTGTAGTGTCCATTATTGGTGTATTAGCGGTGGGGAAGTCAGTTATGGAGTCCTGCAATTCTCTGGTGTCATCCTGAGATGAGTGCAAGCTTACCTCCTCATCATCCTCCTCTGTGTGATCCAGTTTTGGTTTGCTTTTGGCTGGGCTTGATGAGGCTGAGGGAGGCAGGGAGTACTGCTCAGCGGTGGGTGAACTGTAGGCTCTGCTGGACCTTCTCCCCTGTGCAGCGCCGTTCTGTGTGTGAGAGCCTCGTGTGCCTTTCCCCTGCTTGCCGCCGCCATCTTGCTCAGGAGCCCGCCGCTGCCACATGAAGTAGTCAGGTAGTTTGTTGGGGTAGATATCCTCTTTTCTCTTCCTGGATGTCATCCTTGATGTTCCCCCAGCTGAACCGCTTAGTTGGTTGTAAATTTTTAGGCTGTATGTCGCTGTGAAAGTGTCTGATGGCCCTTGGCAGAGAGGAGCTCTTTCAGTGAGCGTCCATACACCGCGCCGGCTAGCCACGCCCCCCCATTTTTATATTTTTTAAAAGCTCTTTTCTTATTGTTTAAAGCTTTTTAACTTTGACCGTGAGCCACATAGGTTTTATTTTTAGCCTTATAAACTTATTGCCCATGGGAATATACTTTGCAGTGAGGTCCCAAACAGTCTTTTTGAAGAATTCCCATTTCTGTTCTGTGTTTATCGATGCCAATATTCCCTCCCAGTCTAAATCCTGGAGAGCAGTCCTCATCCTTGGAAAATTTGCTTTCTTGAAGTTAAGTGTTTTTATCTTTCCCATATGTATTTCTTGTTTACAGCGAACATCAAATTAAATCGTGTTATGCTCACTGCTACCCAGGTGTTCCTTTATCTGAACATTAGTAATAAGCTCTGTATGGTTTAAGATTACCAGGTCCAACAGAGCTTCATTCCTAGTTGGGGCCCCAAAAAACTGGACCATAAAATTGTCCTGTAATAGGTTATACATTTTTGCCCTTTAACTGTCTCAGCAGTGCCATTACTCCAGTCAATTTCTGGGTAGTTAAAATCCCTCATTATTATCACCGTCCCAGCCCTTGCAGCCCTTTCCATCTGTGCAAGGAGCTGAGTCTCCACCTCCTCGTTAACATTGGGTGGTCTATAACAAACTCCAGTCATTAACTTTGAACTATGCACATCTATATGCAGTTCCACCCATAATGCTTCAGACTCATCACACTCTCCATCAACCAGGTCCTCTTTCACACTTGCTTTGAGATCACTTCTCACATAGAGACAGACCCCGCCACCTTTCCTTTTTACCCTGTCTCTCCGAAAGAGTGCATAGCCAGGAATATTAATAGCCCAGTCATGTGAGGCTTGAAGCCAAGTTTCAGCAATACCGATTACATCATAGCTCTCCTCATGCACCAGAGCTTTCAACTCACCTATTTTGCTTGGCAGACTTCTGGCATTGGTGAACAAACACTTTAATGCATTATTACATTTTGCTCTGGTGTTTTTCATATAATTTCTAGTAGTACAAATGGCACTATAGGTTCCAATGGCTGTTTGCAACATGGAAACTTTCCTGTCACCTGTCATAACCCTCCCCCCATCTATCCCCATTCCACCCTCCATTAATGTCTGACCCCTAACTGACCTCTCTGCCCGATGTAATTCTAGTTCACGCTCCCCCCTCAATCCTAGTTTAAATCTCCTTCAGCCTTCCCATAAACCTCTCCCCCAGCACACCAGACCCCCTTCCATTCAAGTGCAAACCGTCTTTAGCATATAGGTTTCACCCCAATGAAAAGTCAGCCTATTTCTCTAGGAACCCAAATCCCTCCTCCCTACACCAGGTCTTTAGCCATGCATTTAGCTCTCTAATCACCCCCTGCCTTTCCTGTGTTGCGCATGGCACGGGCAATATTTCAGAGAATATCACCTTGGAGGTCCTTCCCTTCAACTTGCAGCCTAGTTCTTTAAATTGATTCTTAAGGAACCTCCACTTTCTATGTATACTGTCATTGGTTCCAACGTGGACCAAGACAGCTTGGTCATGCCCAGCCCCTCCCAGTAATTTATCCACCCGGTCCACTACATGCCGAACCCTAGCACCAGGGAGACAGCAAACCATTCAGTTGAGGTGATCCTGGCGACAAATTATTCTATCAGTCCTTCGGATTATAGAATCCCCTATTACCACCAAATGTCTAGGCCTATCTGCACTCCCCTCACCACCTCTACTAGATGGGCTGCTCTCCCGGCTGTTAGGGGTAGCAGTGACATCTAGGGCTGACACCTCTGTGTTTGCCACCTCCACATCTTTCCCAACTTGGCAAATTTGTTTTGATGCACAAATACAGGACTGGCCTTCCTTTTCTGCAAGCCCCTTCCACTCCCTCCAACTACATTAACCCATCTTCCTATTTGATAATCCTGACTTGCCCCTCCACCCTCCACATCAACCCTACTGACATCTTTCAAGGTTGTCCTTTCTGCCCAGTGTTGCAACTTGCTCCTCCAGATCTCTAATGCGAGCTTCCAGAAGGGCAACCTGCTCACATCTGTCACAGCAGTATCCATCCTGGAGCTGTTGCACCAATTTTGCATACATGTGGCACACTGTGCACTGAGCAAAACCTACAAACCTGCTAGCACTCATTTCCCAGTTACAATACAATTAAAGGAAGTTTAAGATGTTACTTACAGGTTAGAAGACTCCTGTCTTAACTCCTTTTTTTCAACTCCTGGTTATTAACTCTCCACTTTAGTTCAAAATTCCACTTATGTTCACAAAATCCACATGCAAGCCACCATCAGCAGGGAGCAAGCTCCTAGGGGAGTTTGTGTAGACATTTTTATACACCTGTGAACAATTTACCACTCCCCTTAATTAGCAGGAAGAAAAAAAAAGCTGTTTAAAAAGTGTCAGAAAAAAGGAGGGGAAAAAAAAGTATTTTAAAAACTAATAGCAAACGTATCAAATAAAGGAGAAAAAAAAAACCCACTTGCAACAACACTTGCAAGCAGAAGCAGACAAAAGCACAACTCCTGGTTATTAACCACTTCAGCCCTGAAAGGATTTACCCCCTTCCTGACCAGAGCACTTTTTGCGATTCGGCACTGCGTCGCTATAACTGACAATTGTGCGGTCGTGCGACCTAGCTCTGAAACAAAATTGACGTCCTTTTTTCCCCACAAACAGAGCTTTCTTTTGGTGGTATTTGATCATCCCTGCGATTTTTATTTTTTGCGCTATAAACAAAATAAGAGCGACAATTTTGAAAAAAAAAAAATTATTTTTTTTATTTTTGCTATAATAAATATCCCCAAAAAATATATATGAAAAAATTTTTTTTCCTCGTTTTTGGTTAAAAAATTGCAATAATAAAAATGCACGGATTCCTGTGTAAATGACACTGGTAGTGAAGGGGTTAACCACTAGGGGGTGGGGAGGGGTTAAGTTATGTGTAGGGATGTGTTCTAACTGTAGGGTGGGCGGGCTGTGTGTGACACGTCACTGATCTCTGCTCCCGATGACAGGGAGCAGAGATGAGTGACACTGTCACTAGACAGAAGGGGGAGATGCTGTTTACATCAGCATCTGCCCATTCGTCCTCTCCGTGAAGCGATCGCAGGTATCCCTGCGGCGATCGAGTACGCGGGACCCGCGACCCGACTTACGGAGCTCGTGGCAGGTGCGTGCGCGCGCACAGGTACGTTACTTTGCGCAGCCGTGCCATTCTGCCGACGTATATCTGCAGTAGCCGGTTGGGAAGCGGTTAACTCTCCACTTTAGTTCAAAATTCCACTTATGTTCACAAAATCCACATGCAAGCCACCATCAGCAGGGAGCCTGCAGTATGTCATATTAAGCCCAGAATGCCATGGTCTGGAGTATGAAATGTGCCACACTGTCTATAGAGCTCAGTAGTGTGTAAGAGAGTGCAAGGTTCAGGAGTGTGTAATGCAGAGAGTGCAGCAAAAGAGTAAGGGTAATGGATGGGTGGTACTTTGGAAGCACACAGAAGAATGAATAGCTCTCTGAGCCCCTGTTCACACTGCTGCGACTTATCATGTGACTTGCGGCAAATAAAATCACATGGCAAGGTGAAATGGTTAAATTTCTCATTTCTAATTTTTAAAATGTTTTTAAAAATGACTCTTCAGATGAGAAAGTTCTCAGTAGACTTTGAACTGTTGAAGTGGATTTGGTAAGGGGAATGATAAGAATGGCTCAACAGTGGGCACAAAAAAAAGAGGAGATGAGGCAGCCCTGCCTTGTTTCAGTGGAACTTGAAATAGAGATTAGAGAACACCCCAATAACTGTAACCAATGCTGTTGGTATGGAATATGTTTTGGAGCCATTATTATATACAGTTCCCTAGGCAGTATAGTACTGTGCAAAAGTTTTAGGCAAATGTGAAAAAATGCTGTAAATTATGAATGCTTTCAGAAATAGAAGTGTTAATATTTTATTTTTAACAATTAACAATATGGAAAGTAAATAAACAGAAGAGGAATCCAAATCAAATCAATATTTGGTTTGACCACCCTTTGCCTTAAAAACAGTATTAATTCTTCTAGGTACACTTGCACCCAGTTTTTGAAGGAACTCGGCAGGTAGGTTGTTCCAAACATCTTGGAGAACTAACCGCAGATATTCTGTGGATGTAGGCTGCCTTAGATCCTTCTCTGTTTTCATGTAATCCCAGACAGACTTGATGTTGAGATCAGAGCTCTGTAGGGGCCAAACCATCACGACAGTTCTTAACTGCCTCCCGCCCGCCCTATAGACAAATAACAGCTGAGCGGGGCGGCTGTTGTTCTGAGACATCATATGACGACGCCCAGTTTAGCCACGCCCGCGGCTGACACGGCGAGACCCTGGTCTCAGCAATGAGCTGTGGCTCTTTACCCATGTGACTGGCTGTGTCCAATAACAGCCGGTCACATGTAAACACGGAGATTTATTTATCTGCTGTCCTCACCTCACACTGACAGAGTCTGAGGTGAGGAGAGCCTATCAGCCGCATCTCCTCACAGAGGAGACTTGTATAGGCAATCAGGGCCCTGATGATCAGTGCCCTTGATTACAATGCAGCCCCAAAACTGCTCATCAATTACCCCACTCTGTGCTCATCAATGACACCAGTCTGTGCCCATCAGTGAGGCCAATCAGTGCTGCCTTTCAGTGCCTGCCCATCTGTGCCACCTATCATTGCTCATAAGTGCTGCATATTGGTGCCCCCTATTGGTGCCTAGCCATGCAGCCACATCAGCGAAGGAGAAAAATTACGTATCTACAACATTTTCACACAGAAGCTTTTTTTTTATTTTTCAAAATTTTTGGGTTTTTTTTCATGTTTTTAGCAAAATATAAAAAAACCCAGCAGTGATTAAATACCACCCAAAGAAAGTGCTATTTGTGGGAAGAAAATTATAAAAAATGTATTTGGGTACAGCATGATCGCGCAGTTGTCATTCAAAGTGTGACAGCACTGAATGCTGAAAATTGGCATGGGCAGGAAGAGGGTGAAAGTGCCCGGTATTGAGGTAGTTAATGACATTGGCTGTGTGTTTGGAGTCATTGTCCTGTTGCAGAATAAATTGGGGCCCAATCACACATCTCCCTGTTGGTATGGCATGATGGACAAGTATCTGCCTTTTATTTCTCTTTATTGAGAAATCTATATATAATGTGTATGTATGTGTGTATATATATATATATATATATATATATATATATATATATACATGTACATATTCTGTGCGTGTATACAACAAATAAGAAAAATTTTGCATTAATTGTGGATAATTGGAAAAAGGATTTGGGGTTGGGACTTTATATGAGGCAATAACTGAGATTTACCTCCATCCCTAGTAATTTGGAAAAGACAAAAAGAAGTTGGACTTTGTGTGAAGTCACACAAAGTCCCAACTTTTTTTTGTCTTTTCCAAATTGTGGATAATTGGACTAGGTTCCTTGTATCAATTTGATAACTGGTTGCAATCCTTTAACGGCTTGCCGACCGGCTCACGCCGATGTACGTCGGCAGGAGGGCATGTACAGGCAGATTAAGGTACCTGTATGTGGCGCCCGCCGCGACCTCCGTGAGTGTGATCGTGGGTCCCCGCAGACATCGAGTCTGCGGGGAAACCCGATATCATCTCACGGAGAGGAAGAATTGGGAAATGCTGATTTAAACAAGCATTTCCTCGTTCTGCCAAGTGACACTGACACTGATCACAGCTCCCTGTATTCGGGAGCGTTGATCAGTGTCGTGTCACACATAGCCACGCCCTCCCACAGTTAGAATCACTCCCTAGGACACACTTAACCCCTTCACTGCCAGTCACATTTACACAGTGGAGTTTTTCTAAGAAATGTTTGAATTTTTTTATGAAATGTCTCCTTTAGTTAGTAAATGTTGTCATGCCTAAGTGTCACCACTGGGGGCTGTATGGAGCATGAACCTTCTCATGTTTTCTCAAGAGATCACGCTGTGTCCGGAGCAGCAGGCTTCTTTTTCTCCAGCTAGCAGGCAGACCTCCGGTAAGTCTGGGGGGGTTTTCTTCTTCACCAGACACCCCCCACCTGGGCTGTACTCACCCCCTCTTCACGAGGTGAACATTAGGAGAGAGCAGCTTCCAGGTCCCATCCTCCCCATTCCTCCCTCACAGAACAATCCCGTAGGATCAGAGGCCCACGCTCGCGCGGGAAAACGTTTTTTTTTAAAAAAGAGTAGGGGTGCTGAATGCGACAGAGGGGGCGGGGCTTAGCGCGGCGTTGGCGTCCTCCAACGTCCAACGCGGAAATGTGCTTTTTAAAGCTACATTTTTGCTGCTGCAAGCTGACGGAGGGACACAAGAGCATAGAGGAGCATGAAAGAGGTTTGGTGACACAGGCATTTTCCTATTGACACATTTACTATTGCCTCAGGCTGAGCATTAATAGCAGCGGCAGGGATGTACTATTGCTCAAGCAGTGGATGTGTTCTTTCTGGTAGTACCTCTGCTTTGTGCATCGGGCTATGGTCGAGAGGGGGGATAAAAACAACTCAAAAAAGGGCTATAGAAAGACTTCTACAGCCACAAGGAAGCCTAGAACCATTTAATAAAGATGGCATCCTCCCCTGAGAGTAAAAGTGAGTGAGCCATCAGGGCCGTCGGGTGTTGCAGCTGCTCTTAACACTGCAGTCCCTGTATATATTACTGAAGAGGTTTTTTCCTCAACCATTTTAGGCTTGGAACAAAAGATTTATGCGTTAATCGCATCCCAGAGTGGGACTAAGCGCGACAAATCCCCTTCCATTACCCAGGACCCTCAAACTCAGGAACAGGGGGCGAGAGATGATGAATTTCTCTCAGGGGACCAGGAAGAAGCTGATGACACCTCTTCTGAAGAGTCAAATACGGAAGGATCAGGTTCACAATCTGAAAGATTGATGATACAATCCCTTACTGAATTGGTCCGCTCCACATTTATGCTGCCAGTAGCGGAGTCAGTCTATGAGCCCACTTCTTGTTTTGGTTCGCTAAAGCCTTCCCAAGCTATTTGTGCTTTTCCTATGCATTCATTGCTAAAAAAGCTTATGTATTCTGAGTGGGAGCACCCAGATAAACAGTTTTTTCCTCCAAAAAAGTTTTCAACACTTTATCCTATGGAGGAAGAGTTTAATAAAAAATGGGGGATTCTAGCAATTGATGCTGCCTTATCCTCTGTGAATAAAAATTTGACTTGTCCGGTAGACAATGCTCAAATGCTGAAGGATCCAACAGATAAAAAGTTGGAATTCCTATTTAAAAACAATATTTCTCTGTCAAGTTCAGTGGTTCAGCCTGCGCTGGCAGCAATCGGTGTATGTCAGTCCTTAAGAGACCAGTTTAAACAGGTGCTCAAGATTATTCCTGATCAGGCCGAAGATTTGGCTGGGATACTAGGTGCATTATGTTTCAAAATAGACGCTATGAGAGATTCTATTCTCCAGGCCTCACGACTTATGCTCAGGCTGGTGCATGTGCATAGAGTTCTATGGTTGAAAAATTGGTCAGCCGAAGCACCATGCAAAAAGCTCTTGGCTAGTTTTCCACTTGGCGGTGAACGGTTGTTTGGGGACTATCTGGATAAATACATCCAAAGAATTTCTAATGGAAAAAGTTCCCTTCTACCAGTTAAGAGAAGACATTTAAGTCTTTTCTTTTAAACGAGAAGCATCAGCCTCCAGGCAGCCACGACGGCCTCCACCTTCAAGTTCAAGAGGTAAACCTCAGGGCCAACCCCAGGGAGAAAAGAGGACCTGAGGAAGGAAACCCATAAAACAAGTTACTAAAACCTTCTTATGAAGGGGCACCCCCACTCTCTCGAGTGGGGGGAAGACTTCTGCAGTTCTCAAGGGTCTGGCAGGTACAGTGCAGAGACAAATGTGTGGCTTCCTCAATATATTTAGGATACAAACTAGAGTTCCGAGAGTTCCCGTCTCCTCGTTTTCTCAGATCAAACATTCTCAGAGACAGAGATACAGAAAAAAAGAAGTCTCTCTTTCTGGCTTTGGACCATCTCTTGTCTCAAAAGGTGATATCGGTGGTCCCCATGGAAGAGTGAGGGTTAGGGTTTTATTCAAACCTTTTCACGGTACCAAACGGGGATGTCAGACCCATTTTAAATCTCAAAGATCTAAACCGTTTTTTGAATATCCACTCTTTTCGCATGGATTTTGCTGATTTATGCGTGCCCTCCTGTTCTGTTGCGACTTTTTCGCAGGATCAAGTAGGAAGGGAAGGCAGTGATTCTTGTGGCCCAGGAGATCTTGGTATGCAGAGATCGTAAAGATGGCGGTAGGGGACCCATGGACCCTACCACCACGGCCAGACCTTTTCTCGCAAGGTCCAGTATTTCCTCCTACCTCACAAACGCTGAATTTAATGGTTTGGCTATTGAAAACCACATTCTGAAGAAGCGTGGGCTGTCGGGTTCAGTAGTATCTACTTTGGTTAATGCTAGGAAGCCGGCCTCCAGAGTCATATACTATAGAGTTTGGAAGGCATATGTCTCCTGATGTAAATCCAGGGGTTGGCACCCCAGGAAATATGTCATAGGTAGGATCCTTGAATTTCTACAGATGGGAGTAGAAATTAAGCTAGCCTTGAGTACTATCAAAGGCCAGGGGTCGGCCTTATCTGTATTTTTTCAACGACCACTTGCTTCGCACTCTCTGGTTCGTACCCTTGGGACTCGAATTTAATCCTGTCAGCGTTACAGAAACAGCCTTTTGAGCCAATACAACATATTCTCTTGGTCCTTTTGACAAGGAAATTAGTTTTTCTGGTTGCCATATCTTTTGCATGAAGGATATCAGAGTTGACTGCTCTTTCTTGTAAAGAGCCATATTTGATTATTCACAAGGATAAGGTTGTAACGTCCGAATTTCCTACTGAAGGTAGTGTCAGGTTTTCATTTAAACCAGAATATTGTTTAGCCTTAATTTTTTCCAGAACCTCGTTCTGCAGAAGAAAGGTCACTACATTCCCTTGATTTGGTGAGAGCGGTCAAGGTCTACTTGAACGCAACTGCTCAGATTCGTAAAACAGATGTTTTCTTTGTGTTGCCAGAAGGTCCTGAGGACAGGCAGCATCAAAATCTACTATTTCCAAATGGATTCGTCAAGTGATTGTTCAAGCTTATGGCTTAAAGAGGAAAATTCCACCTTTTCATATTAAAGTGCACTCCACCAGGGCTTTTAGTACTTCCTGGGCAGTGCATCACCAAGCCTCCATGGCTCAAATCTGCAAGGCTGCAACTTGGTCTTCAGTCTATACATTCACCAGATTCTATCAAGTAGATGTAAAAGGTCATGAGGATGTCGCCCTTGGGCGCAATGTACTGCAGGCAGCAGTATAATGCCGCGTACACACGATCGGAAATTCGTCCCGCAAAAGACCGATGAGAGTTTTTCCATCGGACTTTTGCCTGCTGAATTCCAGCCAGCAAAAGATTGAGAGCATGCTCTCAATTTTTCAGTCGGAAAAAGTTCCTATCCGAAAATGCGATTGTCTGTGGCAATTCCGACGCAATTCCGCGCAAAATTCCTACGCATGCTCGGAAACAATTTGACGCATGCTCGGGAGCATTAAACTTCATTTTCTCGGCTCGTCGTAGTATTGTACACGTGTATTGCTTTGCTACAAAAACTGAGGTACTCCCAGTAGTGGGAGGGGTTATATAGGGAGTGGACTTCTTGTCTTAGGGTGTGCCAGTGTCCATCACCTGAAGGTGGCCTATAACCCACATAGTAACTACTATGGCTCTGTGTCCCGTGATGTACTTCAAAGAAAAGGATTTTACAGGTAAGCTGTTTTAAAAATCCTATTTTTTGTAGTGATGCAGTGACCTGTATGTGTAAAGATGTCTGTGTGATCTATTTTTCAGTCTTTAATACCCAGTAAGAAAGCCACAAATGTCAGAAAGTTAATGGCGAGTTGCAAACGGCAGGCAGCATTTGGCTGTTAATCTGGACCCAGTCACAGTAGAGTGATTTCTATCACTTAACACAGGAAATTTCTTTGCAGTGCTGTAATTGATTGATTGGCAATTTAAGATTAGCAACTTTTCAGTCACAGCATGGTCAGTAGGGTGACTAGCTGTTAATGGCACAGACTAAAAATTAAAATGTGATGCAGGAAAAGTACATGTGCAGTACTAAAGTGATATCTGGTTAGTATGATGACTATATCCTGTATTTAAAGAAGAAACTAGGTATAAAATTACTTGAACAGTTACACCCTTTAAGTATATTTGTTCTGATAATAAGATAAATACATCAGTGTTCTGTAAATTGGCGGAGTTTTAGATATTAACTTGGATTCTATGCCCTTAAATTGACTTGTTTTACACTGATGAGCATTTCTCCTGTTCGCCATATTTTTTTTGACATCTAGGCTACCCCCTTTCTTCATTCTCCAGCTTTCCAAAAGAAGTTCCACTTCTTGATCACTTGGCCCCTTTCTGTGCAATACAGCTCTGACTCTGGAAATCTATTGCTTTATTTCTTTTGCAAGGCCAAGTAACACAAAGACTTTATCTATGAAGTTTTTGATAAACTATGCTAATGTGTTATGCAGAAGTGCATATGGCGCAACAGTTGGGAGATGTAGAGGTATACGACCCCAATTCCAAAAAGTTGGGACGCTGTGTAAAATCTACATAAAACCAAGTCAATGATTTGCAAATCTCATAAAACCATATTTTATTCACAGTGGAAAATAGAAAACTTATCAAATGTTTAAACAGAGAAAACATAATTTAAAACAAAAAATAAGCTAATTTTGAAATTGATGGCAGCAACAAGTCTCAAAAAAGTTGGGACAGAGCAACAAAAAGCTGCCCACATAAGTGGTAGTAACAAGGAAGAGCTGGAAGATCATTTTTCAACTAATTGCCAACAGGTCAGTAACATCTTTGAGAGTCAAAGTGTCTCAGAAGTTAACATGGGAAAAGGTTCAACAATATCAGAATATTGTTCCTCAATGTAAAGTTGCAAATACTTTATATAATTTACAGTACATAACATCAAGGGTCAGAGAATCTGGAGAAGTCTCTGTTTGCAAGGGACAATGACAAAATGCAATATTGGATGCCTGTTATCATTGGGCCATCACATGGCACTGCATTAAAACAGGCTTGATTCTGTGATGGACATCACTGCATGGGCTTAGGAATACTTCCAGGAATCACTGTCTGTAAACACAGTTTGCCGTGCCATCCAGAAATGCTAGGTACATTTCTATATTGCAAACAAGCCATATCTGGACATAATTAAAAAATGCCGTCATGTACTCCGGGCCAAAGTTCATTTTTTTTTTTTTTTTTTTAATAAATGTTTATTGAAAACTTTTTTTTTTTTAAGAAGTACAAAAAGACATAGTGGACTTAAGACATTTGAAAAACAGTCTTATAAGTACAAAACAAGTAGGTTTCATAAGACACTAATGTTCATCTAGAAGTAAAAATCAAAGAAGTGTCATCGTAAGAGCTGAGAGGATTAAACAAACATACATAGTCTAGAATCAATCAGCTGTTTAAAATATATATGAACTTAATATTTATACTAGACATTAAGATTGTGACTGAATAAAATTTGTAGTTGAAAAAGAAAAGTAATGGACTAAAAGAGAGACAGAGAGAAAAAAGAAAAGAAAGGAAAGAAAAATAGAGATAGAAAAAAAAAAAAAAGGGGGGGGTAGAAATGGGGAGAAAGGGGGTGGTGGGGGAAGAAAGGGGGGGGGGGGTTGGCATGCCTGTCGTCATATCCCAAGATGTTAATATCCTGTAGCCTAATAATATGTGGAGGGAAAGTGATTGTGATTTGCGGTCAGAAAAGGGAAAGAACTCTGAGAATAGGTCCAATGAGGCCCAAGAAAAAAAATTAGGGAGGTGAGCTCATATATGTTGAGTTATAATGTCCTTATAGTGAGTTGAGGATGTGAACACTATCCAAGGTGTCCATGTGAGAGTGTGTCTCTGGGAGGTACCCCTGATGCTATGTGTTATGTCTTCTAGGTGATGAACCTCCGAGACCTTATGCAACCAATTTTGTATAGACGGGATTGTAGGTTGTCCCCACAGTGTGGGGATTAGAGCCTTGGCAGTATTTAATAAATGTGGTATGAGGGAGCGTTTGTAAGTACCTATGGGTTCTTTAGTGGCATGGAAAAGGACAACCCAGGGATCATGGGGAAGATTAATGCCTGTGATAAGTCTTATGAGGTTAATAACACTGATCCAGAAAGGACGGATGAGCGGGCAGTGCCACCAAATATGTGCGTGTGTAGCTTCGTTTCCGCAGCTCCTCCAACACAACGGGGAGCTATCGGGAAACATTTGATGCATTTTAAATGGGGTGTAATGCCATCTAGAAAGAAGTTTATAATTGACTTCTGCCATCTTGGAAGCGGGTGAGGAGACATGAGCGAGTGTTAGGATTTTATCTTTCAAAGTGTTTGTTAGGGGGGAGTCTAAGTCTGA
The DNA here is from genome assembly GCA_037952925.1 of Lithobates clamitans. Classification (NCBI taxonomy): domain Eukaryota; kingdom Metazoa; phylum Chordata; class Amphibia; order Anura; family Ranidae; genus Lithobates; species Lithobates clamitans. Next base: position 18,803,806 of record JBBGZY010000449.1, read on the forward strand.
TTCCCAATTTGCCAAGAAATGCGGATACCCAGGGTTGGAGAGGTCGGTGAGAGCCTTATAAAACAGAGAGATTCCGTGCAAAGGGGGGTCTTTTGGGTAGAATATTTCTTCTATGCCATTTAAATCTTGTAAACCTCGTAACGGGTGAGGGAGGGAATGTAAAAAGCGTTGTAATTGATGATATCTCCACTTGTCCAAAAAAGTAAATTGTGTGGTTCTGAGAATCTCAGAAAGAGGTTTAATTGTGTTGGCGTGTATAACGTGATGTAGCAGGAGAGGTTCTTCTGGGGACCAGGATTTAAATCCCGGATCCAGTATACCTGGTAGAAAATAGTGGTGATTGAGGAGAGGCATAAGGGGGGAGTCATAAGTCCAGGAAAATTTCCTGCATATGGCATCCCATATATCTAGTGAAGACGTGGTGAGTGTGGAAACATTGTGGGAAGTGTGCCTATGGGTTCTAGGTATCCAGGGGATAGTAGAGAGATCGGCTCCACTCAGAGAGTATTCTAGTTGCACCCATAGTTTTGAATTAATCGCGTATTTCCAGTCTGCCATTCTGGATAATATGACAGCATGATAATAGGTCTTAAAGTTTGGGAGTGCCAGTCCCCCAGAGCATTTGGAGCGGAAGAGAACGTCTCTGGATATTCTGGGGCGACTGTTCCCCCAAACAAATCGGGAAATCATTGCTTGTAGAATAGTGAAGAACCCCACCGGGACGCCTAATGGAATCATTTGGAAAGTAAATAATACACGGGGGAGAATGTTCATTTTAATTATGTTAATTTTCCCTAACCAAGAGTGGGATAGATTGGACCACTTTCCTAGATCCGCTCTGATGCTGTTTAATAACGGAATGTAATTGTATTTAAAAAGAGAGCGTAGTCTAGGTGTGAGGTATATACCCAGATACTTCATGTGGGTCTGTTCCCATCTAAATGGGAAGAGGGGCTTCAAAGAGGTCGCTTCTGCCCTAGGGAGGTTAATATTGAGGATTTCCGATTTGGAGAGGTTTATTTTGAAATTTGATATCATCTGGAAGGTAGAAAATGCTGACATTAAGTTGGGCAGGGAGATACGTGGTTGTTGAATGAAGAAGAGTATATCGTCAGCATAAGCAGCGTATTTATGAGTTCTACTTCCTACCTGGATACCATGTATATTAATATTGCGTCTAATTGTGGCTAGGAACGGTTCTAAAGTGATAGCAAAGAGGAGGGGGGAGAGAGGACATCCCTGCCTAGTGCCGTTGTGTAGGGTGAAGGGATCACTCAGTGAGCCGTTTATGCGAATTTGCGCAGATGGAGCGGAGTATAGTGAAGAAATGCGATGGTACGTCTTCGGGCCCAAACCAAAATGTCGTAAGGTCAACTTAAGATAGTCCCAGTCCACCCTATCAAATGCTTTTTCAGCATCAGTAGAAAGGAGTAGGGTGGGCTGGACACACCTTTGAACATATTGGATTAGGGAAATTGTCCGTAAAGAATTGTCTTTAGCTTCTCTATGCGGTATAAAACCGGTCTGGTCTGCCGAAATCCAACTAGGTATGAAAGGGAGAATGCGGTTGGCCATTACTTTGGCAAATAATTTAATGTCCGTATTTATCAAAGAAATTGGTCTAAAGCTGCTGCACAGGGTGGGATCCTTACCTGGTTTAGGTATAACAGTGATATGTGCTGAAAGGGATTCTGGGCGCAGGCCTGAGGTTTGGGAAATAGAATTAGCATATGCTGTGAGACGAGGGAGTAGGATATCCTGAAATGTCTTATAATATAGGATAGTAAAACCATCGGGGCCAGGGGCTTTGCCCGATGGGGAGGATTTTAAGGCGGATTGGAATTCTTCAATTGAAAAGTCCTCTTCCAATTCCTTAAGGGCTGACCTAGATAATTTAGGGAGGTTCGCCGCCCTCAAATAGGAGAGGATTCGGGAGCGCCTCTCAGATGGGGGTAAAGGGGCTAAACTGTTCGTAACATTATAAAGATCTGCATAGAATTCTCTAAAGGCTTTAGCTATGTGTGGGGTTGCGTGCACTAATTCACCCGATGGAAGTTTAATTTTAGGGATAAATGACTGTGTTTGTTTCGTTTTAAGGGACCTAGCTAGTAATCTGCTTGGCTTATTACCCCATTCATAAAATTTTTGTGATATGCGGTGAAATCTCTTTTTAGTGTCTAGGTCTAGAAGGGTTTGTAGTTCTTGGCGTTTAAGCGGGAGGGCTTTAAGATGTGCGCTATGAAGTGATAGTTTATGATGTTTTTCAAGGTCAGCTATTTGTTGCAGGACCTGTGCTATTTGATGACCATGCTCCCTCTTCTTCCTAGCACCGAGCTCAATTAAACGTCCCCTTATAGTTGCCTTATGCGCTTCCCAAACCACAGATGGGGAGGTCATAAAGGATGTATTCTCTTTAAAATAATGTTTCAGATGAGAGGCTAACATGGAGACTTCAGTTTGGTTAGATAGGAGAGCTTCGTTAAGTTTCCAGTTATTTGTGGTACGTGATAAGGTGGGCATGGTCATACACATCGTCACAGGTGCGTGATCGGATAGGGTTGCTGTACCTATATGGGCAGATTTGAGGAGAGGAAGATGGAAGTGATCAAGGAATATATTATCTATTCTTGAGTATGATGAGTGTGTTGCAGAGAAATGTGAGTAGTCTTTATCCTTAGGGTGGAGCAGGCGCCATACGTCTATTAATTGATGATCTGAGAGCCTTTTTTTGACAAAAGCTAAACGTTTAAATGAAATGTTAGAGCGGCCCTGGGACGTATCCATTGTAGGGTCGAGGGGCATATTTATGTCACCAGCGAGGACAGTGATGCCTTTAGCAAATTGTGAAAGTTTAGTGAGGGTTTGTGAAAGAAAGGTTGGTTGATTCTGATTTGGGGAGTATATGTTTGCAAACGTGCAAAGGGTGTTACCTATAAAGCCCTTGAGGAAGAGTAAACGACCGTGGTCATCTGTAAGCATTTCCGTTAAACGAAAACATACCCTACTGCTGAAACCAATGGCAACACCCTTAGCTTTGTTAGTGTCAGAAAGACCGTAATACCATTGCGGAAAGTGGGGTGAGGTCAGTCTGACCGGTGTGGTGTGGGTTAAATGTGTTTCCTGAAGGAAGGCAATTGAGCAATTATTACGCTTTAGTTCACGCATCACTTGGTGTCTTTTAGCAGCAACATTAAGGCCTCGTACATTATATGATGTAATTGTCAAAGTTGCCATTGGTGCAGCAGAGAGGCATATCCTACGCTAAAATTCCACGCATGCCAACGTGAAGGGGGGAGGGAGAGGGAGGGGTAGAGAAAAAAGGTTTGAGGCAGCAGGAAAAAGGAGAAATAACTTACAGAAGAAGCATACAAATAAATCAAAACTAATGTGGGAATTACAAGAAGAACACGCAGAAATCTGCAGTGGTCCCTGAGGGGAGAGAGAGAACAAACGGCCATCTGGAACTCCGGAGTCCAGGTAAGAAATCCTATAGGCCGCTCGGTCTCACCAACCCCAAAAGGAAGGGGGGCGGAGGACGCCCCGAGGTGAAAGAGCGGAGGAGCAATAATATGCCCCGCCAACATTCGGCCTGTTGAGAAAGTACATTATAAGTACATAAAATAACATAACATAACATAACATGACATGAGCTCCAGTGAAGAATTTTAGAGAGGGAAGGGATAAAACAAAAAAAAAAAAAATGCAAAACAACAATATTCCTTCCCCTTCCTCTCTCCTTTCTCCCACCCTTCCTCCTCTCTTTTCAATTTAACCATTGATAACCAAAAACATTAACAGTACAAACTATAAATGGAACAAAAAAATACCCAAAAGTGGAGAACAGTCGGGTCAAGATCCCTTAAGCCAAAAAGGGCTAAAAAAGAGTTCAGAGGGTCTGACCAGAGTCAAGCAATTATTGAAAAAATGGGCATCAGTATACACAGAGGGGAGAAATCAACAAAAGGGTGGGAGGAGAGGCCAAGACAAGTAGAAAGAGGCATATCTCATCCATGCTTCTGTGCGGATCCGGGGATCGAGGTGTGCTTTTTCTTAGACGGAGTTTTCCGCCATGGAGGGTCAGAGGGGTTTGAAAACTTTGGAACGTGGTCTTGCCAGCTCGAGAGCTCAACTGGAGGAAGATTGAGATCTTGAAGAAAGGTAGGGAGTTCCTCTGGGAAGCGTAGGGTATGAGATCGGCCATTTTTGGTGGCTATCAAGCAGGCTGGGAAACCCCATCTGTAGTTGATTCCATCCGTGCGTAAATGTTCAAGCAGTGGTTTTAAGGCTCTGCGGCGGTCAAGAGTTTCTTTGGACAGATCAGGGAAGATGTTAATGACTGCGCCATCAAAGTCAATGTTAGGGGTGTTGCGAAGTTTTGTCATGATGGCGTTTTTATCCTCAAAGTAGTGCAGACGGCAAATGACATCTCTGGGTTGGTCTGGGTTAGCATTACGAGGGCGCAGTGCACGATGGACACGATCAAATCGCAGAGGGTCAGTGACTGGATTACCCAGAATTGTGTTGAGAATTCCACGGATCGATGGCTCTAGATCATTGTCCCTAGTTGCTTCTGGTAGGCCTCTGATACGTAGGTTGTTCCTACGGTTGCGGTTTTCAAGATCTTCAAGTTTATATAAAGAGGCGCGATGAGCAAACGCTAGCTGGGTGACAGTCTCTTGTAACTCCTTTATGGCAATAGCTTGGGAGTCCTGACGCTGCTCCGACTCCTCCACTCTGGCTAAGAGGTGGGACATGTCAGATCTTACGGCGGTAATTTCTTTCTTAATTGATTTTTCTAAACTGTGAAACATTCCCGCCAGTTCTTTTTTAAGACCACTCATCAGCGATGTCATTTCTGAGCCAATGGGGGATCCTGGGTCCTCCATGAGGTCTGAGCAGTAGGATGAAGCAGGAGAACTTTCCCTTATAGAGGCAGCGTGGGAGGAAGGGGAAACACTCTGACGGGAGATTCTAGCTTGACTGTTACGTGCGCCAGCTAAATATTGCTGAATAGAGCCAGAGACAGCGGAGTGAGGTTTCACCCCTTTTCCGGATCTCTTGCCTATTGAGCGAGTTTTAGGTGTCTTGGTGGGCATAGCTGGAGCTGTAGGGCCGGCAGTTGGACGGGGCTCTGCACGATCACATCAGTTTACATTTGCAAACAGGGGTACAAGTCCGCTGCTGGATAAAATCGGCAAGTGCAAATAAAAAAAAAAATAAAAAAAAATAAAAAAAAATAAGTTCCCTTTAATCACTGTGAGGTCTATTGATTGAATAATCTCTGAAGGGGAAGGGGATGTGATGCAGGAGGAGTGAAATAGGGAAGTGAGATGAGATCTGGAATCTGGTGTAGCAGGTGTAGCAAGATGGCCGCCTACCTCCAGGCACAGGCCGAAGCCGCGGTCTTTCCTAACAGGGATAGCCGGCTGGGTAGCACCCACTCCCCACAGGGCACACAGACCTCCGCACAGGCTTTTAAAGAGCAAACTTCTGGTTGTATGGTGGATGCTTTACACTGCAGCGTGTGGATGTGTAGAGGATGCTTGGTACTCACTGTGAGCCTGAGATGGGGGAGACCGGGCCGGCAGGCCTCAGGATGGCGGCGGGCCACGGCGTTCCGGCCTATAAACACAGGGATCCCTGGCGGTGTTCTACGGATGACCGGCCGATCCCGCGATCCCAGCCACCCAGCAAGCGGTCGACCTCCTGGAAGCGTCCAGACACCTCCTGTATCGGGCAATAGGCAGGAGGCTCGGATCAAACTGCAGGGCCCAAGATGGCGGCTGGTGTCTCGTTCATTTAAAATGATCTGTTGCAAAGTGAAAAACTATTCTGGGGTCATACAAATTGAAATGTGACATTCTTTTTGGCAACAATTAGCACCCTCCAGACTAAATAGAAGAGGGACTTTCTGGCTTGTTATCAGCGCTTAGTTCAAAAGCCTGTATCTCTGATGGTTTTAGGGTGCATTAATACATCTGGAATGGGCAGCTTGCACATCTGGAAAGGCACCATCAATGCTAAAAGCTATATCTAAGTTTTATAGCAGTATATTCTCCCATCCAGATTACTTATTTTTCAGGGAAGGCCTTGCATATTTCAGCAGGACAATGCTAAACCAAATACTGCATCTATGACAACAGCATGGATTTGTGGTAGAAGAGTCTAAGTGCTTAACTGGCCTGCCTGAAATCCAGAACTTTCACCAATTGAAAATATTTGGTGCATCTTTAAATGAAAAAATATGACAAAGAAGACACAGGAACGTTGAGAAGTTAGAATCTTATATCAGACAAGAATGGGACAACATTCCTCCCCTAAAACTCCAGCAACTGGTCTCCTCATTTCCCAGATGTTTACAGAGAAGAGGGGATGCTGCATCATGGTGAAAATGGTCCTGTCCCAACTATTTTTGAGACATATTGCTGTCATCAACTTCAAAATTACCTTATTTTTTTTCTTAAAATTGGTACATTTTGGTACATGTTTAAACGTGAAATATTTTCTATTGTGAATAAAAAATGGTTTTATGAGATTTGCAAATCATTGGATTCTGTTTTTATGTAGATTTACAGAGTGTCCCAAATTTTTTTAGTATTGGAGTTGTATAATGTCAGCCTGACAATTAGCCAGTGTCCATGCTTCCAGTTAACACCAGCTTAATGTCCTACTTGAAAGTGCTTCTGAATAGCGTGGAACATACTGGAGCACATTTTCTATTTTTTTCCCCCATAATTTGGATGAACACTCATTAAAGTGGAACTTGAAATCAATAAGTGAAGATTTGCTGTTTTTGTGAAACATCTAGAAGTATTAAAGTGATTGTAAATGTTTTTTCTTTTTTTTTTTTTATATATATAAAATAACAAACATGTTATACTTGCTCTGTTGCAGTGGATTTGCGCAGACAAGCCTGCATCCTTCTCGGGTCCCTCTTCTGTGCTCCTGGCCCCTCTCCCTTGACCAGTGTCCCCACAGCAAGCAGCTTGCTATGGGGGCACCTGAGCCGAGTCACAGCTCCGTGGGTCCATTTAGACACGGAGCCCTATATTGGCCCCGTCCCCTCTCTCTCCTGATTCGCTTACTGACTTTGACAGCAGGGGGAGCCAATGGTGCACCGCTGCTTTGTCTCAGCCAGTCAGGAGCGAGAGTATTAGGGGGCTGCTGCACACAGAAGGCTTTTTATCTTGAAGGATATTTTCAGTATGAATCCGATTACCAGTCACTCTGATATTGGAAAGCAAAGCTCTGCCTTTACCAGGTGTTGCCTCCACACTAGGACACAGCACAGAGCAAGGTATGGTAAATTTAGTATTTGTGAAAAGATCCACAGCAGGGAGCATTTGGTCATTTCTGGTCACTAGATCTTTGCCCTAGACATGCTTTTTTTTTGGGAACAGTTTTCAATTTAGGTCCTTTAGCTAACAGTGGTTCTAAACACTAAAGGTTTTTTACCTTAATGAATTATCTCCATTAGGGTAAAAATGCTTTCACTGTCTGTTACCTCTCTCCCTCCTCCCTAACAGTTACCCAAGTCCTTTATCAATCCCGGGCTGTGCCCAATTGTAAGTCTGCTCTCTGCTTTTCCTGGTCTCACAAGCTTTCCTGATAGCAGTGGGAGCCATTGTGTAGACTTATTCATACTATGTTTTTCACATCTGTTTTGTTTAACCTTGTTTTTCATTACTTCACTGTTATATAGTTGATTATTTAAAGGTTTTAAGTCCCTCTAGAAAGCAGGTCTCATTTTGTATTCTTACTAATCTGATTCAGAGTCTAAAAGTGTTATTATTATCCATTTTGTATAATGGATCTACTTCTCATGGGTCTTTTGCTATGTGTTAAATTATTAACCCTCTCTGACAATAGTAGTACTCTCCTGAATTTTCAGCAGCACAAGAATGATGTTTATTGTAGCCAGGTGCAAAGTAGACTAGCTAGCAGCTGAGTAGCAGCTCTTCTCTGAACAAATGCAAAGTATTGTATATTTCTGCTGATACTGACATTTATGAATAATCAGACACCTAGGGGCCTGTGTGTAAAAAAAACAGAAAAATGACTAACAGTTTCCATCAACTTTCTGGTAATTTGCACTTAACATTATTCGTTAACACCTGCTTAAAATAAATACCATATATGCTCGCGTATAAGCCGAGTTTTTCAGCACTTTTGTTGTGCTGAAAAAGCCCCCCTCGGCTTATACTCAAGTCTCCCTGCCTCAATGTGCCCATCTGCAGCCTCATGCACCTGATCTCCCGGCGCTGTGACATGCAGTCTAGTCGGCGGCCGTCCAGTGTAACAAAACCCCGCCTTCTCCTCGTCCTCATCCGTGATAGGCGGAACATTGACTCACTGCTGGGAAACTGAATTGGGAAACTGAACACTGACTCACTGCTGGGAAACTGTTCCTTCATGGATGAGGATGAGAAGGAGGTGGGGCTTTGTTACACTGGACGGCCACCGACTAGACTGCATGTCACAGTGCCGGTGTTCTGGAGATCAGGTACATGAGGCAGGGAGATGGGCAGAGTGAGGCAGGGAGATGGGCAGAGTGAGGCAGGGAGATGGGCAGAGTGAGGCATGCAGATGGACACAGTGAGGCTGCAAATGGGCACAGAGAGGCTGCAAATGGGCATTGTTGACCCTCTTTTCCACTTGCAGTAGCTGCTGCATTTCTCACCCTAGGCTTATACTCGTGTCAAGTCAGTTTTTGTGGTAAAATTAGGTGGCTCGGCTAATATTCGGGTCAGGTTATACTCAAGTATATACGGTAATCATAAAAAGGGGAAAATCCATGTTAAAATGTTGCTAAATTCAAGTTACTGCCAAGACAGGACTACTTTAGAAGAAAAACAAAATTCAGAGCAAAATGTTGGAATGCAAAAGTTCAAATGGCCTTCCAGTGCAGCTCAATGAATATCAATATGCAGGTACATCTTAAAAAGTTAGAATATCATCAAAATGTAAATTTATTTCTGTAATTCAAAAAGTGAAACTCCTATATTATATAGATTCATTACACACACAGTGATATATTTCAAGCATTTATTTATTTTAATGTTGATGGTTATGGCTTACAGCTAGTGAAAATCCAAAATTTAGTATCTCAGAAAATAAGTCAAATAAAATAAAGGATTTTTTAATACAGAAATGTTGGCTTACTGAAAAGTATGTCTGTGTACAGTATAGTATGCAGTCAATACTTGGTCGGGGCTCTTTTTGCATGAATTACTGCATCAATGCCGCATGGCATGGAGGCAGTCAGCCTGTGGCACTGCTGAAGTGTTATGGAAGCCCATGTTGCTTTGATAGCCCTTCAGCTCATCTGCACTGTTGGGTCGGGTGTCTCTCATCTTCCTCTTGTCACTACCCCACACATTGGTATTTTTGGCAGTGTGGACAGGTGCCAAGTTCTGCTGAAAAATGAAATCAGCATCTCCATAAAGCTGGTCAGCAGAGGGAAGCATGAAGTGCTCTAGAATATCCTCGTAGAGGGCTGCGCTGACTTTGGACTTGATAAAACACAGTGGACCATCACCAGGAGATGACATGGCTCCCCAAATCATTACTGCTTGAGGAAACTTCACACTGGACCTCATGCAACTTGGATTCTGTGCCTCTCCACTCTTCCTCCAGACTCTGGGACCTTGATTTCCAAACGAAAAGCAAAATTATCTTTCATCCGAAAAGAGGACTTTGGACCACTGAGCAACAGTCCAGTCTTTTTTCTCCTTAGACAACGTAAGACGCTTCTGATGTTGTCTCTGGTTCAAGAGTGGCTTGACACAAGAATGGACAGTTGTAGCCCATGTCCTTGACACGTCTGTGTGTGGTGGCTCTTGAAGCATTGACACCAACCATAGTCCACTGCTTGTGAATCTCCCCCAAACTTTTGAATGACCTTTGCTTTACAATCCTCTCAAGGCTGCGGTTATCCATGTTGCTTTGCATTGCTTATTTTGTGGAAATACCCCTCCTTCCCTTATTCAAACTGACCACGCTAGGCATGAGTACACATTCATCCTAGCATGGTAAGTTTCTGGCTGTGCTAGGAGAACAATTTGCCTTCAATGGTCAGACTTGTGCTGACATGCCTCCCTTCAGAGCCATTCACTGGGAAGATCAGTATATTTCTCCTATGGATCACAGGAGTGCACTAAGTTCTACATTCCGGTGACCCAGATTCAGCCGACAGCAAGCTAAAGCCCACTGTTGGGTGATGTAACAGAGCCAGTGCAGGCTCTGCAGGTATCCTGACCATAATGTCAGGATCTGCCCAGATGACCAACAGCTGGATCAGCCTGTCGCTGAGAGCTTGAGCCAGTTGCTACTGCCCCCTTCACTAACTGGCGCTCCAGTGAGCACTGGAAGGGCAGAGCACAGAGTGGTGACAGACAATCACTGACTCTCTGCTCATTGAAGACCAAGGGGTCTTTGATCTCTCAACTCTCAGTCTTAGAGGCCGCGGGGGACAGATGCAACATTGGTTCGATGCTGAATCTACCTTGGTGAGTATGATTTTTTTTCTTCAATCCTGCACTTCTGTTTTAAGCCTTTTGGTCCTCTTTCTTCATCTCCTAATGTAAGGTCTCCAATTAATAAAGATTCTCTAAGCAATGCAGTTAATATGACCCCACCACTATATTCAAAAATATGTCTTGGTTAGCGATGAACATAAATCCAAATTCAGTAAAATATTTAGTTAAAATTATTTTTTTAACTCTGATATAAATAAAAGAGAAAAACACAAAATTACCCAACAGGCCTAATCTCTTTTTTCCCTCCACCCCCCATCAAGAAAAAAAGGTGCACAGAAAATAAGAAAGCATGTAACGTGTAAAATACAATAGGAGACAAATAGGTGGCTTTAGCCTTTACATGTCCAGAAACTGAATCCAGAACATTTTCTGTTATCTGTGAGACTACTGCAAAATAAATAACGGGACCAGACCAACCATAGAAGATCACAAAGACCTCGTAAGAGGAGATGGCAGAGTCACCAGGACTTCAATCATGTGTGACGTGTAAGATGATATTTCCTCCAGCAAGACAAGCAGCAATGACCATTGATCTTCTATGGTCAGTCTGGTCCCGCTCACAACTCCAGGTCAGGATGGGGTGGACTAGTTGGCATATTTTTTGTGCTTATTTTGGTTACTGCTTGGATCAGTATCCAGTTTACGCTCTTTTTTTGATACCTGTACTGTATATGAGTAGGGAGAGCTGTCTGGCGAAACGCATCAAGAGATATGTGCAAGAAGTTATTAATTATGAATCATGTGCAATGCTGACAATTTTTGTAACCAGTTATATCCTATGTACATTCTTGCCTAGTTGTTAATTTGTTTTTATATTTGATTGAGCTTTTTTAAAATGTGTATTTTCAATGAAATATTATTAATCAATTTCAGTGTGTCTCAAAAAGTCCCTTAGGTGGTGGTGTTCTGTATATTCATATACTGTTTGGAGCTGAGGCACATTATGCCCACTCACACACCAGCTATCTAATGTGATTAAGCTATACAAAAGTGAATGTTGTGAAAGTTTAACCAATTCTGGTAACCTTCATTTTTGGAAACGAATGGGGATACTGCTTCTGAACAGATTATATGTGATGCCTTAAAAGCTTTTTTTGAAGGGACAGTTTATAAAGTGGATTGCTTTCTTCTTCCGTTCTTTTTTTTTTGTGGATCCAGAGGTAGGCGGTTAAAAACAGACACAAGCCTGTTTACACCTGCCTGTCTATAGGGAGGAATAGACCTTCCGATCAGATCCACCTAAAAAAACAGCAGGTGAACCTGAGCAGAACGACTGTGTAAAAGGGGCCTAAGGAGATTCCTACTCTCTATTTGTCCTGTTTACTGTTGGCAACAAAAGTAAAAGACATTCTCAAATTTTGGGTTGTCCCCAGAACAGTATGATGTTTATGGTGACAGCATGGGATTTACTCACTTTGTAGAGAGATTCACTCTCACTTGCTTATGGGACAGGAAGGGAGAAGGAATTTCCCTGAACACAAATTGCAAAAACAAAAACCCGATGGGGGGGTTATAAATCTCCCTTACTCTATCCTAAATGAAAAAAAAATGTTTTGCCTATACTTCTACTTTAAGTATTGTTTTTTTTTTAAGGCTAACTTTTTATTGGTGTATTTTGCATACAGAATTTGTTTATTCACATACATATTTTTTCTGAAAATTTTTTTATTTGCTTACTGTTAGTTATGATTTTACAAAATACTAATAATATGTTGAACTATACTTATAGTTTTGTTGATACCAGTGGCCAATAAGTTGGATTGCTTTTCTATGAACACCTTTTGCCTAAAATATGGAGCCTTTTCCATTTGATTATTTTGTGGGCCTAAAGCTGCAGCATCCCAAAGTCCATATCTTGTTCTGTAAATCAGTGTAGAGTGATGTGTGCTATAGTGCCACCTGATGAGGAGGTAAATAAATCTAGGGTTTTAGCAATGACCATGCTGGGCCCCATCAATAGCAATGAATTTGTTTTCTAGGCAGCTAGCAATATGCTGTTTTATTCATCTCTCTTCTCTTTTGCTCTCTCTGGGATTTCTCTTTAGTTGCCTAGAAACTGAAGTCATTTACTTCTCTTCAAATGAGAAAAACCTTTTGGATTTTGGCTTTCTACCACTTGGGGTTTCTGAATGCGGAGTATGATGTTCAAATTTCACAATGCCAATCACATTAACCCCTTAAAAGCCATTAGAAAATGTTCCCAGTTAATTGGTTTTCATTTTAAAGAGGATGCCTGTAAATACATTTAACTATACAAAGTCACAAATGATCTGATGCCTACAAAATAGACCTGCAGGACAGAAATTACGTGTTGAGAGTAATTGTTTCACTGAGGGAAATAAATACTTACACTTTTTACTTACAAACACGTTTAGTGAAATATATAAACTCTTTGGCAAGGCAAACATTTGTGATGAATTATTGGTTATTCATTATCTTGAATTCATTAAAATTGCCTACAATGGACAACTTTGAAACTGAAGGGATTTACTGTCAGTATTGTTTTAGAACGATATAGCATATGGTTTGTCCTAACCCCTTTTACTGTGTAAAAAAAAAAAAAAAAGCCACATGAAATAAAAAAATTTTAAAAAAATGCACTGAACACTAATTATGTCTTTTATGTACATGCAGGAGTCGGCATACAATATTTGTTGGGGTAATGGTTCCATATATAGACTTTAAAATAATTTTTTTTATATTTAATAAACCAAAAAGGTAGGCATTTCATATATAGAAATAAACAATATTACAAAGGACATGCATACAAGCAACATTGTTAAAAGCAGATACACAATTACAGAAAGGTTACCCAAGTACCCTTCTTTCATGGAATGTGGGGAAGACATACAGTATCTCACAAAAGTGAGTACACCCCTCACATTTTTGTAAATATTTAATTCTATCTTTTCATGTGACAATACTAAAGAAATTACACTGCTACAATGTAAAAGTAGTGAGTGTACATCTTGTATAACTGTGTAAATTTGCTGTCCCCTCAAAATAACTCAACACACAGCCATTAATGTCTAAACCGCTGGCAACAAAAGTGAGTACACCCCTAAGTGAAAATGTCCAAATTGGTCCCAAAGTGTCATTATTTTGTGTGGCCACCATTATTTTCCAGCACTGCCTTTAACCCTCTTGGCATGGAGTTCACCAGAGCTTCACAGGTTGCCACTGGAGTCCTCTTCCACTCCTCCATGACGACATCACAGAGCTGGTGGATGTTGGAGACCTGGCACTCCTCCATCTTCCGTTTGAGGATGCCCCACATATGCTCAATAGGGTTTAGGTCTGGAGACTTGCTTGGCCAGTCCATCACCTTTACCCTCAGCCTCTTTAGCAAGGCAGTGGTCATCTTGGAGGTGTGTTTGGGGTGGTTATCATGTTGAAATCCTGCCATGTGGCCCAGTCTCCAATGGGAGTGGATCATGCTCTGTTTCAGTATGTCACAGTACATGTTGGCATTCATGGTTCCCTCAATGAACTGTAGCTCCCCAGTGTCGGCAGCACTCATGCAGCACCAGACCATGACACTCTCACCACCATGCTTGACTGTAGGCAAGACAAACTTGTCTTTGTACTCCTCACCTGGTTACCACTACACACGCTTGACACTATCTGAACCAAATACGTTTTTCTTGGTCTCATCAGACCACAGGACATGGTTCCAGTAATCCATGTCCTTAGTCTGCTTGTCTTCAGCAAACTGTTTGCTGGCTTACTTATGCATCATCTTTAGAAGAGGCTTCATTCTGGGCCGACAGCAAATGCAGACCAATTTGGTGCAGTGTGCGGCATATGGTCTGAGCACTGACAGGCTGATCCCCCACCCCTTCAACCTCTGCAGCAATGCTGGCAGCACTCATACGTCTATTTTGCAAAGACAACCTCTGGATATGACGCTGAGCATGTGCACTCAACTTCTTTGGTCGACCATGGCGAGGCCTGTTCTGAGTGGAACCTGTCCTGTTAAACCGCTGTATGGTCTTGGCCACCATGCTGTAGCTCAGTTTCAGGGTCTTGGCAATCTTCTTATAGCCTAGGCCATCTTTATGTAGAGCATAAATTCTTTTTTTCAGATCCTCAGAGAGTTATTTGCCATGAGGTGCCATGTTGAACTTCCTGTGACCAGTAATGAGAGCGATAACACCAACACCATTTAACACACCTGCTCCCACTTCACACCTGAGACCTTGCAACACTAATGAAACACATGACACTGGGAGGGAAAATGCCTAATTGTGCCCAATTTGGACATTTTCACCTAGGGGTGTACTCATTTTTGTTGCTAGCGGTTTAGACATTAATGGTCGTGTGTTGAATAGGTATGGGCTTTATGTTCGAGTCGAACATGCGTGGGGGTCCCCCTAAATTCCATACCAGGCCCTTTAGGTCTGGTATGGTTATTAAGGAGAACCCCGCGCCAAAAATCTATACCAGACCCTTATCCAAGCACACAACCTGGCAGGCTGCAGGAAAAGAGGGGGGACGAGAGAGCGCCCCTCCTCCTGAACTGTATCAGGCCACATGCCCTCAACATTGGGAGAGTGCTTTGGGGTAGCCCCCCAAAGCACCTTGTCCCATTGTTCATGGGGAGAAGGGCCTCATCCCCACAACCCTTACCCCGTGGTTGTGGGGGTCTGCGGGCGGGGGACTTATCGGAATCTGAAAGCCCCCTTTAACAAGGGGACCCCCAGATCCCGGCCCCCTCCCCCTGTATGAATTGGTAATGGGGTACAAATGTACCCCTACCATTTCACAAAAAAAGTGTCAAAAAGTTTAAAAAACACGAGACTGTTATTGACTAGTCCTTTATTAATTTCTTCTTCTTTCATCTTCTTTCTTCTGATCTTCCTTCGGTGTTGTTCTTTTTCCTCCATCTTCTTCTTCCTCCATCTTCTTCTTCCTCCATCTTCTTCTTCCTCCATCTTCTTCTTCCTCCGCTCTTCTCGTCCCGCATCTTCCTACTGCTTCTTCTCCGCTCCGTCCGCACGATCAGCCTCAGTGGGAGTCTGTGTGACGCTTCGGTTCTTCTGACACTTCTTATATAACAGAGGGCGGGGCCACCCGGTGACCCCACCCTCCTCTGGCGCACGGGGAAAGCCACAGGGAATTCCCCGTAAAGTCCCTGTGCATCTGAGGAGGGCCCCGCCCCCCGTTATATAAGATGTGTCAGAAGAACCGAAGCGTCACGCGGCGGAATACTCCCACTGAGGCGGATCGTGCGGACAGAGCGGAGAAGAAGCCGGAGGAAGATGCGGGACGAGAAGAGCGGAGGGAGAAGAAGATGGAGAAGAAGATGATGGAGGAAGAAGAAGAACACCGAAGGAAGACCAGAAGAAAGAAGATGGAAGAAGAAGTGGAAAGAAGAAGAAATTAATAAAGGACTTGTCAAAAACTGTCTCTTGTGTTTTTTAACCTTTTTGCCCCTTTTTTGAAATGGTAGGAGTACATTTGTACCCCATTACCAATTCACACGGGGGGTGACGGGATCTGGGGGTCCCCTTGTAAAAGGTGGGCTTCCAGATTCCGATAAGCCCCCGGGCCCGCAGACCCCCACAACCACCGGGCAAGGGTTGTGGGGATGAGGCCCTTCTCCCCATCAACATGGGGACAAGGTGCTTTGGGGGGCTACCCCAGAGCACCATCCCAATGTTGAGGGCATGTGGCCTGGTATGGATTCAGGGGGGGCACTCTCTCATCCCCCCTCTTTTCCTGCGGCCTGCCAGGTTGCATGCTTGGAAAAGGGCCTGGTATGGAATTTAGGGGGACCCCCACGCATTTTTTTTTTTTAATTTTGGTTCGGGGTTCCCCTGTGGGGAAATTCCATGCCATTTTTTATCAATGAACGTTTATGTGTATTGTCGGACCGACAATTCATTATAGCCGCGAGTAGTTTTAAATTGCTTTTTTTCCTTTAGAAATTACATTTTGCTGTCAGACTGTTCTAAATATGGGAAACATGCGCCCCTTTACAGGCATACTATAGACACCCCTCAGGTACGAAATTTAAAGGAATATTTCACTTTTATTGTTTCACTTTAAGCTTTGTTAAAATCACTGCTCCCGAAAAAACTGACGTTTTTAAAACTTTTTTTTTTGCACTGATACATGTCCCCTGGGGCATGACCCAGATCCCCAAAAACTTTTTATGACAATATGAGCACTTTTGATTATTCATGTTCTTGTCCCATAGACTTTAATGGTGTTCACGTGTTCGAACAAATTTTTTGCCTGTTCGCATGTTCTGGATGCGAACTGAACCGGGGGTGTTCGGCTCATCCCTAATGTTTGAGGGGTCAGCAAATTTACACTGTTATATAAGCTGAAGACTCACTACTTTACATTCTAGCAAAGTGTCATTTCTTCAGTGTTGTCACATGATGAAAAGATGGAATAAAATATTTACAAAAATGTGAGGGG
The DNA here is from genome assembly GCA_037952925.1 of Lithobates clamitans. NCBI lineage: Eukaryota > Metazoa > Chordata > Amphibia > Anura > Ranidae > Lithobates > Lithobates clamitans. The sequence continues at coordinate 18,820,773 of JBBGZY010000449.1, forward strand.
TGTTCTCACTTTTGTGAAATACTGTATGGACCGTACTCTCAAATCAGCAACTGAACTCTAGGGCTTTGAACAGTAATTGAATTTCAGAGTTCATACTTCAGACTGTTTGGGTTCAAGTAAAGTTACCAACCTCTTCATTCAGTTGTAAGGGTCTGTTAGTTGAATGCTAATCTAATCTGCATAGGTACAGTATTTTTTTCCACTTGGGGTGGGGGCGCTATGGGTTATTTTAAACCATCTTCATTTTGTAGCCTAATGCAATGCTAATATTTAATTTATGGGCATTCATTTACCTACATTTAAGACCAAACATGAATATTAAAATCTTAATGTTGCTCGAGCAGCCCACAGTAATCTGTTTGTAATGAATCCTCTGCATTGGATAGATGGAAATTCAGCACATTACCAATGCACCAGCAACATAGCTTTATCACCCTCTGAAAGTTTTTTTTTTTTTTTTTAAACGAAAAAAAGTAAGTTCTATCCTCATTTCTATTTGTGGTCACATGAACGCTAAATGTCTCTCCGTGCTCCTTCTCTGATCAGAGCTTTCCGATTAGCATTGACATCAGAAATGGAAGTTACCCTGCTCTTAAAAGCCAGAGTGAAGGGAGGGGGGTGCTGCAAGTGACTGCGTAGGCTGAGTGTTGGTGGAGCTCGGTACACACCTTGGTGCATGTAGGGTAAGCATCAGAAGTGCCTATTTTTTTTTTTTTTATATAGATAATGAGTGGTGCTGCTTCCAAATACAGACAACACTTAGGGGATCAGCCATTTGAACAATGGCTGAATAGCTTTGTTGGTAGAGAACAGAAAATTGGTTCACATAGGACGAAAGGCAGGATCCCCAGGTAAATGTCATGTTTTAACAAAGGCAATGACAAATGAGCATAGTATCAATATAGGTTTTTCAATGTATACATTGCAGCTAGGGTTTGTAAAGTAGTAGCTTCTAGCTAAAAGATTGTTTTCGGTCTATATCCCTAAAATTATATTTTGCTTCTACCGCCTGAGATTGGGGGATCAGCATTTAGTGGTTGAGAAACTCCTGTCTTGTGAGTCAATTGTTCCAGGTCCTCCAGGTCCTCCAGCACAGCAGTATAGATGGTTTTAAACTTTATGCAGTTCTCAACAATGAAGGGGTCATCCCATTCTGGACCTAAAGCGCTCAATGACTTTGTGATAACTTGGTTGTAGCAGCTCTACACCTAAGAGATGCAAAACTTTTAAAGGTATCAGGATTACCTATTCTTTGTGGTGAAGGATAAGCGCTTACTCATAGCTTGGGATAAGCGCGAAACGCGTTAGCTGATTGCCTGTACTTTCTGCCACAGTGCTTTGTATGCTGTATGCTCAAGAATTTATTATAATAAACAACTTTTGAAATACATCTTTCTGGAGTGCGGCTGTCCGGATTTTCTCATTTTCTTCAGCATGACTCAGCATTAGCCAGCACCTGGGGCTCTTTATCCTGAGAGACAACTGAGTTGATACCTGGAAGTGGATCTATGCCTGTGCGGTGAGAATTTTTCTGCTTAAACAGACAATAAAGAAAGATATTTACTAATTGCAGTGTAAAAAGTGCAGGCAGCCAGCGGCACCTTTCCTTAGCTACCTTTCAGAGCACCCGAGCTGTAAAATTCAGAGTGCTCTAATGTATACATTATTTTCTTTATTAGAAGTCCATACTTTGCCCTGCTCACTTCCCTACTCATGATCAAGCATGTGGTACACAGTCAAATATTATGTTCTTAGTAGGCATGGATGACGTTTTGTATTACTAGAAATAGAGTGGTAGAGTTGCAAGGGATGACCCCCACCCACCAGAAGAACATGGTGCTGCCTCCCATTAACACATTCATGTGTATAAACCTATTCTTCCGTCCTTCTCTGTATGGGTACATATGGACATGAGGTAAACCCTGAACTATGTATGAGGCTAAGGACATAGCCAATTAGCTAATATATCATTGTGACTGATAAGTTGCACTGTAAAATCTAACTCTTTTTTTTTTTTTTTTCTTCTGACGAAGCTGCACTTGCAAAATTTGTTAAAGGAGATCATCTACGATAACGTCATTAATGTGATCATTGGACCTATTGTTACATGTCTTGTGATTTGTTAAGGGGGCCAATACCCATCTGAAGGTCTCTGTAGGAAGAGGAAGTGTTTATGACCATGTTTTAACACTTTATATCTTTATGTAGGGATAATAGATCTATTTTTTGGGGGGGTTTTTTTGTATTGAAAATCAAAACATGGCCCTGCTCACTTTCCTCCTTATCAAGCACATAATACAGGGTCAAATATTATCTTTCCAGTAGGCAGGGATGAAATTTTGTATTGCCAGCAGGGGGTGACTGGGTTGCTAGGGGTAACATGCACCCAGTTTACGGTGCTGCCTCCCTGTAACACATTCACATGTATAATAGGTTGTTAGAGAGCCTTGTGAAAAGTGTCTCCCAGAAAAAGGACGTACCAAATGCAGCCTCAGGTGGTATAAAAAACAGATTATGCTTTATTAAGGATATCAAAAAATTAAACATACTAAATGCAATCAAACCTTCACCCATCACTAAAATTGACAACGTCAATGCTAAAAGCAATGTAAGAGTCCAGACGCTTACGTTGTTTTTAGCATTTACAACATTGTAAATTTTAGTGGTGTGTGGAGGTTTGGTTGCATTTAGTATGTTTCATCTTTTGATATCCGTAATAAAGCATTCATTTGTTTTTAATACCACCCGAGGCTGTATTTGGTACCTTCTTTTTTCTGGGGGACTCTTCCCTCTTTTTTTTCACATGATGGCTCAAGGCAGTGGCGTCTGGTGCTAAATCCCCCCCCCCCCCTTGCAGTCAGCCAACCACCCCCGACCCCCAGTGCCTGGTTGATCTCTGGTTCCCCGCCACCCCCCCTTGTCGCTCTATCGATTACCGCTTTTCTCACTCGTCGCGCACCAGGCCCCCGCCAGCCCCACACTCTACTCCATCCAGGTTGCGGCCTTCCCCCGCATCTCCTCCCGAGCCCTGACAATCACTTCTCCTCCCAGCCAATCAGGACTTAGGACTTGCGGCCAATCAGGTTTTTAGGACTCCCGGCCCATCGCATCTCAGGACCTGCTTCCTGATTGGCCAGGAGGAGAAGCAGGAAGACATTGGCGAATATTAATTCACTAATGTCACACAACTGGGTGGGCTATCACTGTATATTTTGCGTATTTTGTTGGTGCATTTGGTGCTAGTGTATATTGTGCGTATTGTTCATCGACTGAGTCTGTTATGCCCCGTACACACAAGTGGAATTTCCGTTGGAAAAATCTTGGATGCTTTTTCTGACAGAATTCCGCTCAAGCTTGGCGTGCATACACACAGTCACACAAAAGTTCTCTGAACTTTCGACCGTCAAGAACGCGGTGACGTACAACACTACGACGAGCCGAGAAAATGAAGTTCAATGCTTCCGAGCATGCGTCAAATTGTTTCTGAGCATGCGTGATTTTTTTTGCGGCATTTAACAGAATTTAAGTCGAGAACTTTTTCCGTCAGAAAAATAGAGAACTAGCTCTCAGTCTTTTACTGGCGGAAATTCAGACAGAAAAAGTTGGATGGAGCAAACACATGGTTGGAATATCCGACCAAAAGCTCCCATCACACTTTTTTTGACGGAAATTCTGACAGTGTGTATACAGCATTAGTCTCCTCTTTTCAAGTTATGTGTCAGAAAACAAAACACCTGTTTGAAAAAAGTTTAGATGGATATGCAATTCTCTAAATTCCCACTTGTTTAGCTGCAAAGGAAATGTCATCTCTATATTTTCAGCTGCTAAGGTTATTGGTAAATAAAAGGACATAGGTTTGTTCTGTTGGTAGCTGAGGGCCCCAAATTGTTGTTCCCATCTTAGCTACATTATTTCATTAATCAAGTGTTCTCATTTTTCTACCTATTTCTTGATTTCAGTCCTTTTCATAAGGGAGAGCAAATGTGCTTTTATTGACCAATGATTCCAATGAGCATCTGCTTTTCTTTGGTCTTAGTTAACCCAATAACTCATTTTCCTCTTGCATTTTCAAATTGTTTGTCCTTTAATACTGCTATTTTGCCAAAATCCAAATAGTTTGCTCTGGTCATAGCATGCTTTATAAAATCATGCTGCTTTATTCTATAGGCACGACTAGAATATTCTTGCCTTTGCAATGAGACAGATTCACTCACTCATTTATCATGTTCTTTTTTCACCTATAGGTGTCCTTTTATGAAGCAATGAAATCTATTCCCTGCTTCATTCTCCGGCATTCACAGTGGAGATCTTTCTCCTCTGTGTGCCAGATTATGAAGCGGAGTAGATCGCCTCACCTTCACCTAAAGCCCCCTGATACTGGAATCTCGTGAGACTTTACGAGATTACAGCACCAGAAATTCACTGAAACACAGAGATGTCAGTTTATTAAGTAGTGATAAATTATCACCGCTCAATACACTGACAGTGGTGTGGTTAATGTTAAAAAAATAAGGAGTCCCCCTACATTTTATATATATATATTATATATATATATATAATGTGTAGCGCTGGTAGATTTGCTGGTAGATTTGCAATCTACCGCATGTTAGGTAAATTTAGTAAATTGTGCGTTAGGAAGGTTAAAGTTTGCCTCTGTTCCAGCTTGGCTGACGTTGTGTGTGTTTCCGTGCTGACCGGTGGGTGTCGCTGTTGCCACTGGTTAGGGTTGGAAAGGCAACGTGTTGAAGCGAATGGATGCTCCTCTGTCCCGGAGGCACGCTCAGTGGAGGTGGTCCTCCGAGTTTCATTCTGGGCGAGGGTATTTATGGGACAGATGCCATTTTTTGGGTTTCGTTTAACAGCCACCTGCTGGCCCTCCTGGCCGACAGGTATGCGTTAAGGAGCTACCTCATGGTCTTCCGATCGGGAGGCCCACAACACAACGGTGCAGGGGTGGGTCCAGAGGCTTGTCTGGAGCCTACCACCGCGGCCAAAGAATGGTCCTGAGCTGTCTCCCTGTGTAACGAAGCTGGACAAACGAGGAGATCCCAGGGGAGGACCCGTCTTGGAGAGATTACACAGCATGCTGGTCTATAGAGCGGCCTGGTGACTCAGTTGGAGGACGTATCCAAAAGTAACTATACAGCATAGTGTTGCCGGCTCGGCTTAAAGGTTCAAGCACTGTGACTGACTTTCACTACAGAGAAATCTATACATCCTGTGGCAGAGGATCATATGGATTTTGTTCCCAACCAAGTTTGTGGCAGAGACTTTGATTCGTGCTGCGTGCTTGCTGCTAGACCGGTGAGAGAGGCCTATCCAGACGAGCAAGGAGTGTGTCCCACGAGGGGAGTGCATTTCGAATAGTATTTGAATTCTACCAGGACATTTTGTCAAGAGAACCCTACCAGAGAATATTTGAGTTTCTTCTGCAAGTTTCCTTTCTACCTCTTTCCTGCTACTTCCTAAGTCGTTTGTTTTATTAAAGCATTAAAAACGTACTCCAGTGTTGGTGCGTGTGTTGTCCAGGAGTAAACTCAACGGAACCCTAGACCCGGTGCCGGTGAAACAGAGGGAAGCAGAGTGAAGGTAACAGACCCGATTAAACCAGCAGCTCCACCGTGAGTTAGTGCTACATATGTATACACACACATACATTATATATACACAGGGCTTTTTTTCAGGGGGAACTTGGTGGAACTCAGTTCCACCACCTCTGGCTCAGACCCTTTGGTGCCTGCTCACCACAATCACTTGTAAACACAGAAGTCTGGTTTCTGTGTTTTCTGCACTCTGTAATGCAATCCTGGTATTTAATGCCCATTTAAGACCCTCCTACTGTTTTTGTGAAATTTGACTGAACACACCCACTATTAGATGTGATCTGGAGTGTGTGTAGGGGGAGGGGTTTTGTGGGGCCGTGGTTAAGTTCCAGCACCTATTGTTTATGAAAAAAAGCCCTGTATATACATGTATATGCACACATATTATATATATATATATATATATATATATATATATATATATATATATACATAAATATGACAGGGGGACATGGTTACAGTGTTGGGGGGGTCTGAACGAGGTAGAAGGAAGTTAAAAATCTTCCTCCTTCTTCCTCAGATCCCCCAGATTTCCTCTTCACTTCCCGATTGTCCACCTCTGAGCTGGTGAATCTGGGAGTGTGAATTCTGACACAGATTGCCAGTGAAGCGCTGAGATCGCAGCTTCATAAACCGGCCGTTACTCTGTCATTCAATGAGAATTCTCCATGTGCAGAGATTATCGGTGGGAGAACAAGTTCAAACACTTCTCCCCCCAATTATCTCTGTTTCATTAACTATTTATGGACTGTGATCAGCGGCGATCCTGGGGATCACTGCTGATCACTGCTTCATAAACTGACACCTCTGGCTTTTAACTAGAATTCACTGACATATTTTTCTACCTAGTTGAAAATGATGCTACTGTACTTAGTGACTTTCAGATTCATTTCTGGTTACATTTAATACCCATAAATAATGCAGGCATATTTTTCAATCTACTGTACAGGAACAGCTACCAGAGAAGGTCAGTCAGCTGCATCTACAATTATGGTTTTAATTTTGCTGCATAAAGAGACCCTGATGCCAACTTAAGAGGAACTAAACCTTTACAGCCAAGGAAGCTGCCATTTTAACCTTCATTTGGTCCCCAATTGCAAATGTGATTAGCAATATTACCTGCCATTTGAAAGCTTGACAGTTCAGTTTAGAGCACAAGCCACTGTGACCACATTAACTGCATGCCTTGACTGTAACTGTTTAATGTCAAAGACAATGGTTTAGAAACTATGGTTCCAGAGGTGTTTATAAATGTACTGAAAAGAGAAGTAATCTCTCCTATCCATTTTGAAAGAGTTCACAAAATACAAAGAATAAATAAATTTTCAACAGATATTCCTAGGAATGTAATCGCAAGATTCCATCCTTATGACGTAAAGGAGCACGTATCGCATGCCATGAAAAACGCTGCATCCATCGATTTTAATGGAACTAAGCTACTTATTTTCACAGATATAGCACCAAAGACACTAGCCCATAGAAGGGCAATGAAACCTTTTAACAAATCAGCTACAAGTTAAAAACATCACTTATAGGTGGGGATTCACAGCTTGCTTCACTGCCAAAAATCAGGGTATTTCAGCAACTCTGAGATTTCCAGAGGACTTAAAGGAATTCTGCAGTAAACTGGGTTTGGCATTTATTAACATGGAGAACTGGGAAAAGAAACCCCCAAAATGGGGTAAGTTAAAAGATTGACTGTCAAATAAAGTATAGAGCTTAGATATTGATTAAAATAGGCAATAAGTCTATAGTAAGGTTTTGGTTAGGTGGGATGAAATTTGGAATCGGGCCAGAAAAGGAATCACTCGGGAGCACTATCGAGAGGCTATGCCCACCTGGTCCCTTGGAACCACCCTCACAACTTTTAGGGAGAGGGGGAGGGAGAGGGAGGGGAGAGGGGAGAGGGGGAGGTGTAGTGAGGAGAAGTAGAAAATCCATGTTCAGAACGCAATGCATCTGCGAAGCAGATGCGTTCCCATAGAAGATAAGGGGCTCGTAATTCGCACCGCAATGCCTAGAAAACGCACAAGTTTTTTGTGCAATGCGCAGTGCGAATGGCAACGCACATATGTGAACCAGATGCATTCATATGAATGTTTTTTAAAATGTCCTGCGAATTAGATGCTGTGTAAGCCGCATCTAATTCGCATAGGTGTGAACCCGGGCTAAAGGTTCCTTATTTAACAATGATTACACACTGGTTAATATATACTGTCCTAATGCGTGTCCCTCTCTCTTTCTGAAGAGGGTAATAAACACATTGGAAGGTTTTAGAGAGGAGAAATTGATTATGGCAGGAGATTTTAATTCTGTCTTGGATCCTACCCTTGATACTCAACCCCTATCTTTACGGTGGGAGGGAAGACATTAAACAGAAGTTTTATCAACAGCAGCTAGTAGAGGCTTGGAGTATCTTACACCCTAGAAGTAGAGATTTTACTTATTACTCTCTAGTACATCAACTTTTAGAAGGGTTGTCAAAGGCAGAAATAAACTCAATAACCCTCTCAGACCATGCCCCGGTTATGGTTATCTTGTATTTGAAGGACATACCAGTTAGGCAGAGGTCTTGGAGGTTAGATGAGTCCCTTTTACTTGTCATATAAGATATAGAGAAGATGGAGAACTGTGGGGCTAAGTGTAGCCAGAGTTTGTTTCTATCCCCTGCTCTCTCCCGTTCCCCTCCCTCCTTTTTTTTCCCCCCACCAGGATAGAGTAGTAGATTTTGGATCTAAACATATAGACAGAGGTGATTTGTAAGTGGATCACAGCAACTAGGGTGGAACTAGGGTAGAAGTAGTATTTGTAGTTATCTTAACCCTAGACCCACCCCTTAATCTAAAAAATAGTCACACATTTTTTAAATTGTGACCTATATGGTATTTCACGGTCAGTAAGGGGAGTGTGGTGGGGCTACAAAGTGGAGGGGGATAGGAACGATGGGTACGGGCACACAGTAATTTGAGAGGAACTAGGGGGCAGCTGTATGCAGAGGTTTCCAGACCCACCCCTCAATTTAAAAAAAATAAAATTCACAACACACAAATTTTTAGGTATTTTTGGTTTTTCACGGTTTGTAATGGGGAGTGTTTTATTTTGTATAGTGAGTTTGTTGGTTGGAGATTTTGGGGGGAGGGGGGGGTATTGATGGACAGAGCCGGAGGGATTTTCATAAAAGGGGATTCACCAGCTCTCTCTTCTCAATTAGTAACATCCCCCCCCCTTTTTTTTTTTTTTTTAATGAGGAGGGACACTGAGAGAATCTAGGAATTACCGTATATACTCGAGTATAAGCTGAGTTTTTCAGCCTATTTTTTAGGCCGAAAAACTCCCCCTTCTGTTCAGCCGTCCATTGAAACAAAGTCCGCCGGGCCGCCTCCTCGTCTGTGATAGGCGGAACACTGATACAGTTTCCCAGCATCTTATCAGTGTTCCTCTATCACGGACAGACGAGGAAGAGGCAGGGCGGGCTTTGTTTCAATGGACGGCTGAACAGAATGCATTACACAACGGGAGACGCATGCTGTTTTAGTAATGAAAGCTGTCTCCCGCTGTGTAATGCCTTCTGTTCATCCCCCATTGGAAGATTTCCCCTCTATTACTTTTCTGGGGACAACAAAATTTGTTTTTCCTAATTACAGTATTTATACTTTTAATGATGACATTAAACAGGACAAATAGAGAGGGTAAATCTCCCTGGGGGGGGGGGGGGGGGGCACAGACAGGAATAAAAACCTGATAGGGGTTCCAATCCACCTTCACTCTATCCAAAGCAAAAAAAGGTTTGCCTTTAGTTGTGTTAGTAATAGTACTCAAGCGCTGGTGTGGTGAAAAACTAAAGATGTGTGTAAAAGATAAAAGCTGCAACCAAAAGGTGATCTCTCACTGGTATAGTAATAAAATAGTAAAAAAATGGTGCGCTAATATCACTATACTCTGAATATAAAGATAAGTGCTGTGTGCTATATTGATCCCTGTGGGTATCCTTACGATTATATAAAGTGCAAAAATTACTAGATAACAAGTCTAACAGTTATTTGTTACCAAATGTAAACAATTGTACTAAAGTGCTGGGTGTGCACTATAAACTAATTCATTAAAATAACAAGATAATATATATGTGCTTAGACAATCACATCTAGTAATTTTTGCACTTTATATAATTGTAAGGATACCCACAGGGTTTAATATAGCACACAGCACTTATCTTTGTATTCAGAGTATAGTGATATTAGCGCACCATTTTTCACAATTTTATTGCCTTTAGTTGTACTTTAAGTAAATCAAAACCGGTGACTCTGTGGTTTTCCATATTTAGGTTTCTATGCATTACTGTTGAAAAATCCAAAAAGGTAGAGACTACTTCAAATTGGCTATTATATTTTTTACATTCCTTAACTACCTCATGCCTGGACCACTACCTATTTCATTGATGCATTTTTCTATTTATTTCCTTTAGTGAATTGACTGTAAAGTGATTATAAAGGCTGACGTTTTTTTACCTTCATGCATTCTATTCAGCCCCCCCAATACTTACCTAAGCCCGATCTTGATCCAGCAATGCGCACAAGACCCGATGCTCTCCCGGGTCTCTCCCTCCTAAATGGCTAAAATGCAGCAAGCAGCAGGAGCCATTGGCTCCCGCTGCTGTCAATCACAGCCAGTGAGGCAGGGGGTGGAGCTGAGCCGTGCATGCTGTGTCTTATGGACGCAGTGAGCCATATCAGGAGCGAGCACGCATGAGTAGGCCCACAACAAGCGGCTTCCTATAGGGGCACTTGGTAAAGGGGAAGGGCCCAGAGCGCCAGCAGGGGACCCGAAAAGAGGAGGACCAGGGCTGCAAAACCACTGCACAGAGCAGGTAAGTATAACATGTTTGTTGGTACATTTTTTTCCTTTACAGTCACTTTAACACCGTTTTATGAGGTTTTTGCTTTTTGAGGTAAATACCTCATAAGGTGATAGTGAATTTACTAGTGATGCACCGAATTTTCGGCCGCCGAAACACATCGGCCGAAAATGGCCTTTTTGGCTGAGAAGGAACTCTCGTGAAAATGGGGGCGCGCCGCAGTCCTGTCCTCCCCTCCCCTCCCCTAACGCAATAAATGTAATTTATTTCTTGCTCATAACAGTGAGCAATACAGCACACTGTTGTAAGTGAGTAAGTGATCTGTTACTACAGAGATGGAAGAGTGGCACAAACAGATCTCCTCTGATCTGACACAGCCACCATGAAGAAAAAAAAACTAGCAAAAAGTGGAACTTTACGGGTGACTAATATTACAATATACAAGTATCCCAAAGAGACATACTCTTATGCTTTTCGACTACTTATTTTTGCTCTAACTTCAATCTCTGAATACAAGCATTAAAAAGGATATTAAAAATATCTAAACATATTAAAAATGGTAGAAGCTTATTATTTTTTTCTTTTGCTGTTCCATATGCACTGGCCCTTCAAATGCAGTATTATTAAAGAGGAAGTCAACTCCTGCTGTTTTTTTTTTTTTTCTTCCCTGCAAAGTAAAGGCATAATGTGCTAGTATGCATCGTATACTAGCACATTGTGATACCTGCAAACGAAGCCTACAGTCAAGGCACACTGCCCTGAAGAAACGGCACCAGCGGGCGTACCTTCATAGCGCATGTGCCGATGACGTAATCTGCACAGTTTACTTTAAATATCTCTTAAACAGTACAAGTTTAGGAGATATTTACAGTACCTATAGGTAAGCCTTATTCTAGGCTTACCTATAGGTACGAAGAATACAGGAATGTTTACTTTAATATGTGTGAAACTTACATGGCAAAGTGTCTTGGTGTGAAATTACCTTTACTTGAGATAGGACAGGGAATGCATTTTTTCTTTTGCTGGCTGCAGGGTGCTGGTAAGTAAGCAATTTTTTAACAAAGCTGCTGGTAAGTCATTCTGTGTATATATAAAACTGACCCATTAACAATGCAGTTTTCAATTTTGTTCTATTCCCTAGCTTCCTGGTCACTGTGCGTTTATATTCCTTGTGCCAAGAGTACAACATAAAACCCCTGCCGTCTTATGTTTTTATTACTGCAGGTGTCACGCTTCCCGACAGCAGTTTTTATCAGGAAGATTTAGCTGCATAAGTTAGCAATAACCTGACTCCAAAGTGGATTTCTCTCATAAGAAAACCACAGGGGCTGCCGATTTAGTGCGGCGATAAGTAAACGATACAGCCGCTGCTGACACAGCAAGAAACATAATGTGGCTGCTAAGTGGGGCCTGCGACAGGGATCTGGGGTGCATTTTGAGGACAAAATTGTTTCAGGAGCAATCTAAGCTGAACGAAATTTGGTTTTAGTTAGATAAATGTTTTGATTTCTAATAAAGATTCTCAATCAGCACATGTCAGTGAGATAGCGGAAGAAATTCTGACGCATGAACATCTAATCAGCCAGATCTACTTAAAATAAAAATTTTAAAGTAATTCTTTTACTCTGTGGAGCGTTGAACTTCAACATCACAGCAAAACCCTTTATGCACTGTTTTTGTTCTAACAATTCTATTAGAACACTTTTGTGTTCAGGTAGTCTGTCATCTGCAGAAACTGGGCTATTAATATTCCTGGCTATGCTCTCTTTCGGAAAGACAGGGTAAAGCAGAGGGGTGGTAGTGTCTGTCTCTATGTGAGAAGTGATCTCAAAGTGAGTGTGAAAGAGGGCCTAGTTGATGGAGGGTGTGATGATTCTGAAGCATTATGGGTGGAACTGTACATGGGTGTGCATACTGCAAAAATAATCATCAGAGTTCGTTATAGACCTCCCAGTATTAAGGCGCCCACAGCGTGGCGATCGGTGATGAGGTGTGTCCCTCGGGACAAAGCCCATCCCAGATCAATGTAAAGAGCCAATAAAAATGCCTCTTTACCATGTGCACGACGCTCGTCGCACCCCTAGGGGCACGCAGAGCGGCGATTGGGGACAAGGCTTGTCACCCTGACACAGCCCCTCCCTGATCGCGGTAAAGGGCCAGTGAAATGTGACAATCACAGCCGGTCACAGAATGTAAACTGCGGTAACAAGTTGTTATCAGGTTCTCCTCCTCACACACCCATTGTGTGTGAGGAGGAGATTGCATTAACAGCTCATTACCTCTTACAGTCCACACCAACACACACTGATTGCCCCCCAGTAATAAAGAGGACCTGTCACCAGCCTATCTGAGTACCCGACTACCTGTCACCAGCCCATCAGAGTACTGGAGTACCTGTCACAACCCCTCAGATTACCCAGGTACCTGTCACCAGCCCATTAGAGTACCTAAGTACCTGTCACCAGCCCATCAGAGTACCCGAGTACCTATCTGCAGCCCATGCCTCATAGAATATACCTTGGGGTGTTTGCTTTCCAAAATGGGGTCATTTTGTGGGTAATTTCACTGTCCTGGTGCTCCAGGACCTTCAAAAGTGTAATAGGTAGAAATGAAATTAGATGTGCAATTTATGCTTCTAGAATGCCTGAAGGTACTACTTCAATTTTAGACCTCTCTATGTGCCCAGACTGTGTAAAAGTCTCACACATGTGGTATTGCCATACTCAGGACGAGTATCAGAATGTATTTTGGGGTGTTATTTTTGCTATGTACATGCTATGTGTTAGAAATATCTGTTAAATTGACCACTTTATTTTCTTTACACATTTTTTGAAGACTTGTGGAAAAAATTAACCGTTCAAAAGACTCGTGATGTCTCATAGAATATACATTGGGGTGTTTGCTTTCCAAAATGGGGTCATTTTGTGGGTAATTCAGTTGTCCTGGTGCTTTAGGGCCTTCAAAATTGTAATAGGTCGTTAGGAAATTAGATGTGTAATTTATGCTCTTAGAACGCCTAAAGGTTCTCCCAGCATGTTGAATCTCTCTATGTGGACAGGCTGTAAAAAAGTGACACACATGTGGTATCTCCATACTAGGGAGGAGTAGCAGAATGTATTTTGGGGTGTAATTGGAAGTATGCATATGCTGTGTGTGAGAAATAACTTGTTATTATGGCAATTGTGTGTAAAAAAAAATTAATAAAAAAAAAATTTAGAACTCGCCATGCCTCTTACTAAATACCTTGGACTGTCTACTTTTCAAAAATGGGTAATTTGGGGGGTATTTGTTCTTTCATGACATTTCAGGGCCTTAATAAATGAGAGAGGCCATCAGTACATCAGGTGTGATCAGTTTTTAATGATTGGCACCATAGCTTGTAGACACTTGTACTTCTAGCTTGTAACTTTCACACAGACCAAATAATATACACTTTTATATGGGTTATTTTTACCTACTATATATAGCAGTATAAGTTTTGGCCCAAATTTATGAACAAAAATTACTTATTTGCAAAAAATTAAAATCCCTGTGGTGATTAAATACCACCAAAAGAAAGCTATATTTGTGTAAAAAATGATAAAAATGTTGTTTGCGTACAGGGTTGCATGACTGAGTAATTGGCATTCAAAGTGTGAGAGCAATAAAAACGGAAAATTGGTCTGGGCAGGAAGGGGGTATAGGTGCCCTGTATTAAGGTGGTTAAGGAGGTAGAATGTCTCTTTTCAGCTCTGCTGGATCTCCTTTTAATTTTGTGAAATGCTTTACTATGTAACCCCCATTAAACCCATGACCAAAAATGTAATTTATTGCCACTTACCAATCATCCGATATGGTGGCTGCATTCGTTTTCTTTTTTTTGTTTTTATTTCCCTGCTGTTTTCTCTTGGATAAAGGAGCACAGGGACACCTGTGGACAGCAGCAATGTCATTTTTGAGGGGGGGGGGCAGAGACCCTAGAGAATAAACTGTCGATCGTTGCAATATTTTATGTCACAGGGTATTTGCACAGCGGTCTTTCAAACGCAACTTTTTGGGAAAAAAGACATTTTCATGAATTAAAGAAAAAACAAAAAAACAGTAAAGTTAGCCCAATTCTTTGTATAATGTGAAAGATGATGTTACGCCGAGTAAATAGATACCTAACATATCATGCTTTTAAATTGCGCACACTCATGGAATGGCGACAAACTACGGTACCTAAAAACCTCCATAGGCGACGCTTTAAAAAAAAATTTACGGTTACCAGGTTAGAGTTAGATGAGGTCTTCTGCTACAATTATTGCTCTCTGGTGGTCATGGCGATACCTCACATGTGTGATTTGAGCACTGTTTACATTTGCAGGCGCGACTTACGTATTCGTTTTCTTTGCTGCATGAGCACGCGAGGACGGGGGGTGCTTTTAAAATTTTTAAAATTTTTTTCTTAATTATTTTATTTTATTACTTTATTTTTTAAAAGCGAGGACGGGGGTGCTTTTAAAATTTTTTAACATTTTTTCTTAATTACATTTTTTTTTTACATTGTCTCTTTAAAAAAATACAATTTTTGATCACTTTTACTGCTGTCACAATCCCTTGTGACAGTAATAGGTGGCGATAGATACTCTTTATGGAGGAGGGATCAGGAGTCTAAAAGACCTCAAATCCCTCATTTGCACTTAAAAGTATTCAGATCGTCAAAATCAGAGATTCTGAATACTGTCATTTTTTTAAATCGGTGCCATTGGCAGCCAAGTAAACCGGAAGTGATGTCGTGACATTGCTTCCAGGATTTTACATCGGAGACCCGATCAAAGCCAAATCCGGCTTTGTTCGGTTCTCAGCCTAGGCGGCAGACGCGCCAGCTAGTGGCTTGGGTCTCCTGGTGGGACGGGAGGCCCAGGAAGAGCGGCAGGGGGGACGTCCCCTCCCGCTCCTTTAGGATAAGAGCCAAGCAGCTTTTAGCCGCATCGGTTGTTATCACTAAAAAGCCAACCGCTAGCTGTAAAAAAAACGGTACCGGGGTGATGCCTGCAGCTGCCGGTTTAACCCCTTCAAGCCGCAAATTTGAGTACAGTCGGATAAGCAACATTTTTTCCTTTTGTGATAAAGGTTTTACATAAATAACTGTAAATTAAAGCTGATCATTCTAAGCACCCCTGTTAATGGTAAATTGTTTGTTTCAACCCTCTAACTGCTACATTTTCCAGAGAGCTGGTTCTGATGAAAAATAACAGACTGACCAGATCACCAGATAAAAATAAGGGAAAGAAAGCCTAAAAAACAAAGGCATAAATGGTTTCTTTTGGCTTTAACACCAGTTTGAGTTATGGTTGACAGCTTGTCTTCTGTGAAATGCATTAATTAAATAGATGCTGGAAGCCTAAATCTTTATTCTGGCTAAGCCGTTGTTTTTTTTTTTTTTTGTTCCTTTCATACTGCCTTTAGCAGTCTGGATTTCAGCTGAAGGTACTCACCCTCAGTGCAGATTGTGATTGTTATCTCTATTTCCCTCTGCTCTCTAGTGGGATGTGGGGCAAGACTTAACTGGGGCTTTTTGTCAGCCCCTCAGGATTTTTTATGCCACAGCACTTTGTAGAGTTGGGTGCCTCATCATCCCCCCCCCCCAGTGCTAAAAGAGATGCATCACGGGAAACCATGAATGAATTACGTGGCCATGTGGGTGGCTTTCCAAATTGTTTCAATGGGTGCAATCGGAAGATCCCCCGCCTGCTGCCACAGCGAGGGGGGGGGGAGGTGCAGATACTGGAACGTTACCCTTTTCCACCCTAAAACTGGATGTAACATGTTCCAAAGGTGAACTTCTCTTTAACCATTCCAGCAAGAGAAAGACAATGTGGCTTCTCAAACTCAAGCAAAAAAAGTTTTCTGAAAATTATTAAAATAATACAGTAACATGATTTTGTAAAATTTACACGAGGATTATGGTGGACAGAATTGAATGTACAATTTTTTTTCAGTACATGTGAAGCTTTGTGAGAACTGTACAGTAAATGGCATCTGAGGGCTTACAGGTCCACTTAGTCTAGCCATGTGATGGTGCAGCTTCCTCTGTTTTCAAATTAGGTTGTGGTCACCCATTGTGCCATGGTGTTCTCAAATGGCCTACTGTATGGGCACTGTAACATCACAGGAAGCATGGCTGGGAGGTAGGTTTGCTTTCCTTCACAAGCCCTAATGTGTCTATCAAACTGTAGGAGGTGCCTATGTCCCGACAATCACCCTTCTTGTTAGGCAAGCTTGTTCCTTGCCTGCTGTCTTGAATCATGGGAAATTAGTTCCAAGTGGGAGACACTGATAGGAAATGTTGTGCTAGCTCTGTGAAACTCTTCCTAGCATCACTATAAGGATGCAGCAGAGGAAACACAGAAGGTGGGTGAGAGACTGCAATGATGAATTCTTGCTCAGGTAAGGATTAATTCTCTGATGAGATTTGAGATGTGGAACATTAATGGGGTTTACTTCTTAAAAATAAACATGCTGGCTTTAGTTGTACTTTAAATGAGGAGTTTTTAGTTAAATTTACTTCTGCATTACTTTACTATTGCTTTTACTATTCACTTGTTTTACTTTAAGTTCAGGCAAAAGCATAAAAACTTCATGGCAGTCTTCACCTTCTATGTTTGCAGGTTGGTTACGAAAACGCTGGTACAGTCGAGTTCCTTGTAGATAAACATGGTAGACATTACTTCATAGAAGTCAATTCCCGGCTGCAGGTGGAACATACTGTGACTGAGGAGATTACAGAGTAAGTGGAGTCCAGTCTTGCAGCATCTTGCTTCTTTTTTTTTTTTTTTTTGCTGGAATATATTTTTATGTTAATATTGTTTACCTATATGTCCATGATATAATCTGCACATAGGAATTTTGAGAAACATAACATTAACTTAATGTTTATAATTGATTTAATTGCATAATGTTTCTGAGGGCTAAAAATGTTTTGCTGCTGATTTTCATTTGTACTCAATTTCCATTGCATCTTGCTGTAGTTTCCAACAATAATCAGGGGGCATTGATGGATTCCAGTTGCCCTGATATTGTTTCTCCATTGTGGCAATGTCCTGGTGAAACCTTTCACCATGTTTGTCGCTAACTGCACCTAGATTTTCAGGAAAGTCAAAGTGTGAATATAGAAAATGAATATCCATTGACATGTTGCACTTCATGATCTTGTATGCTGTAGGAAGTTTGTCAACCAGCTATATATAGTTTGGAGGTCTCTAGTTGCCAAGAAAATCCTCATAGACATAAGTAAATGCTTTCCAGGTGTTTTTTTCTGGTCACAAAAACAGATCTTTGAACTGCTTGTCACTGATGATGTATCTGATCTGTGAACCAACAAAAATGCCTTTCTTTTTTTCGGCATCAGTTATTCTTGGAAACATCTGTGTCAAATAATGAAAAACTAAACCCTTTTTTTCTTTTATCACCTTCATGAAATGTTTCATCAGTCCAAGTTTAAAGTGAAGCAGAGCCAAAAATATCTTTGTCAGATCAACAAGTGGTTCATGTCTTGCATGGCTGTCCCATTTGCATATGTTACAATAGTACTTGCTACAACCCCAATTTCAAAAGTTGTTTAAAATCTACATAAAAAAAGAATGCAATGATTTGCAAATCTCATAAACCCATATTTATTCACAATAGAAAATAGAAAACATATAAAATGTTTAAAATGAGAAACAATTTTAAGAAAAAAATTAAGGTAATTTTGAAATTGATATCAGCAACACGTCTCAAAGTTGGAACTGGGCCATGTTTACCACAGTGTAGCATCCCTTTTTATAATCTTTTTTTTTTACAACACTCTGTAAATGTCTGGGAACTGAGGAGACGAATTGCTGGAGTTTTGAGAGAGGAATGTTGTCCCATTCTTGCCTGATATAGGATTCTAAGTGCTCAACAGACCTGGGTCTTTTTAGTCTTATATTATGTTTCAAGATGTGCCAAATATTTTCAATCAATGAATGCCAGTGAAGCACTTGGACTCTTCTACTACAAATTGTTGCTGTTGTGATAGATGCAGTTTAGCATTGTACTGCTGTAATATGCAAGACCTTCCCTGAAAAAATACATCTGGATGGGAGCCTATACTGCTCTAAAACCTGCATATATCTTTCAGCATTGATGGTGCCCTTTCAGATGTGCAAGCTGCCCATTCCATATGCACTAATGCACCCCCATACCATCAGAGGTGCATGCTTTTGAGCTGAGCACTGATAATATGGAATATCTCTCTCCTCTTCAGTCTGGAGGACATGGTGTCATGGTTGCCAAAAAGAATGTCAAATTTCAATTCCTCTGATCACTGAACAGTTTTCCACTTTGTAGTAGACTATTTCAAATGAGCTTTGGCCCAGCGAAGACTGTTGCGATTCTGGATCATATTTAGCTATAGCTTCCTCTATGCATGATAGAGTTTTAGCTTGTATTTTTGGATGGCATGGCAAACTCTGTTCACAGACAGTGATTCATGGAAGTGTTCCTGAGCCCATGCAGTGATGTCCATCAGAGTCATGAATCTTTTTTTTTTTTTTTTTTTTTTTTTAAAGGATACATTTATTAGATTTTCAAAAAAAAATAAAAAGGTACAGTACATTTCTTATACATCTTAAATAAAGGTTGTAAAAAAAAAAAAACTCAACAGCAAACAGTCAAAAGTCAAACAAATGCATATTATGTATGTCCCATCTTACGTTTGTAGCATCCTCTCAATAAAAGCTATACATCACAAAGTAAACAGTTGCAGGACATTTTCTGTTCCAAGTATATCCCATATATTTCAAAGAATTTCCAGCCATGTCCGGGTTCCTGAGGTCTGGGCCACAGCCCATATCCAGTCATCCCATGACCACTACCATAGCTTGTTTCTTATCTTTCTACAGCATCTTCAGAAGTGTATGTCAACCAACCCACCCAGACTTTCTCAAACTTCTTAGGGCAACCTCTGGCTGCATAAGTCAATTTATACAGTGGCAGTGCTTGATTTACCAGGTCTATCCGATTCTGTAGTGAGGGGGGGTTAGGTCCTTCCATCTGAGAGCTAGTGCTTTTTTGGCATAACAGAACAGTATTCTGAGAAGTGTCTTTTGTGATTCAGATATCCCTTCTTCCTCCAGATCACCCAATAGGCATCTGGTCGGAGAATTTTTCCGTGCATGAGGGGAGAAGCACCACCTCCCCTCTCCCATGTTGTGCCTTTGCCGCATGAAGTAGTTGTAGATAATGGAAGAAGAATTTGTTAAGTAGTTTATATTTGGACTTCAGGTCCACAAACGTTCTAAATGTCCCATCCCTAAATAATTGGTGAGCATTTTGACCCCGTACGTAGCCCAATATGCTCCATCTGGAATTTTGCATATCTCACTCAGTTGAGGGTTGTGCCACAAGGGGGCGTTCGGGGAATTGGTCAGGCTGGTACCCCCCATCCTAGCATTACACATATGAAATATTTTATATGACAGTTTTAGTATACCTGCTCCCTGTACAGGATATGGGCCATTCCGATATAGAACGTTAATCAGAGCCTCATAAGAATGTACCTGAGCTGCCTGGGTGGCTACTGAGGCATTATCCATATTTGGGAAACCCCACCAATGTACATGCGTTAATTGAGCTGCTAAATAATAGCATTGCAGGTTTGGTAATGCCAAGCCTCCCAATCGTATCGCCAAATATAATGCATTCAAGGACACTCTAGCTGGTTTAGTCCCCCACATGAAAGATAGAAGCAGTTTATTTATCTCTGTGAACATTTTCTTAGGTATATATACATTAGGTATGTATATTGGAGCATGCCAGAACAAGTAAAGAAATCTGGGAAGATAAATCATTTTGTAGATGTTTACTCTGCCCAGGAGGTTGAGAGGCAGCCCACTCCATGACTGTAGCCTCTCCCTGAGGCGCGTCACCAAAGGGAGCAAGTACGGTATATATGTATTTAACAATAGCTGGATCTCAACGCCTAGGTATCGAAAGTGGGAGACCACCTGCAACGGGACCCCAGGGGGCATGATAGGTGCATACTTGGGGCAAAATGGGAGGAGCACTGACTTATTCCAGTTCACCTTCAATCCAGAGTATTCCCCAAACCCGGAAATTCTGTCTAAAGCTGCTGTTAGTGATCCCTCAGCTAAGTAAAGAAGCATGTCATTGGCGTAGAGTGACATTTTCTCCTCCTGGTCATTGACCTTACATCCTTTGATCCCTATGTCCGCCCGCAGGAGGGCCGCCAGGGGTTCTATAGCGAGGGCAAACAGCAGGGGCGACATCCTAACGTGACAGAAGATATATCTTGTGTGAACCTTTTAGGGTCCCTGCTTACCAGATGGCCGATTAGAAAAAACACAAGCCGAATTCCTGGCGGAAATGGCGTAATCCCGTCCTGGGGATCTCGTCACGGGTTTTCTTGTCCTAATCCACATTAGTAATGTCTTCTTCCTTGCAGATTTTAGGTCATGGCCATCTGGTAAGCAGGGACCCTAAAAGGTTCACACAAGATATATCTTCTGTCACGTTAGGATGTCAAGCCTTTAACTGGGTGAAGTTTGCGTACACCAGTTTGCCATCTGGTAAGCTGCTTAATATGTTTGTGCACTTGGTGCGATTTTTCTTGCTGTTCATTTTGGTGGTAGTTGTATGCCCACTTATCTGTGATATCTGGTAAGCAGATTTGCCTGGAGGTTCACCTATTCATCCAAGAGCACTATTTTATTGCATGTTGCATGTCACTAACCTCACATTCCTGTGTATGCTGTGTACACAGGATGTCCTTATGATATATACGATTTGGGTTTTTGAGTATTGCACCCTTTTCTTTTGGTTTTTGTGTTTATCAACATATCAGTATTACACTATGTTTTGTGCTATATATCTTTTGGGTAACTCCATGCGGACCTGAATATGCTACACGAGTGCGACTGACCTTGTCATATTGGAATAGCTCTCTAAAGGCCCGGGCTGGGTTTAAGCCACCTGTCTGATTTTGGCTTACGTTCTGGTAAGCATTTCACCACATAGGTATACCTTAATTGAATTATCATCTTTCAACATTATCACATTGAGGAGTTTCTACGTCACTTAATTTTGGACTCTTTTTTGTATTGGACTTTACACTCTCATATTTGTTTAACATAATTTAGCACGTTTTTTTTGGTTTATATAGACATAGATTTATGGCCGTCGAACGTGCCGGTATAAAACCCGTCTGATCAGGATAAATAATTTAGGCTATGACTTTATTTAGAAAAATTAAGTGATGGGACCTCTGCGCTACTAAATAAATGCGTTAAATAAGCAGGATTTGTGTAAAAACATAAGGGTGATGCTGCAAAATCAAATAGTGCTCACTGAATCACCATAAATGAAAACTGTATGGAAAGGATTTCGCGCAAACACATAAAGTGAAAACTTAATATATACTGATAAATCATGTAAATGGTGCAAAACCAATAAAAAACCAAAAATGTCCAATAATGAAAGATGTAGACTTCTATTTTCCTGTTGGACACTTTGGTGAAAAATTAGCTGGATGATGTATTTTCACATACAATTAATGATTAGATGGTTTCCTTCCCTTAAAACAAGTCTCCCATTGCCCTTACCTTAAAGGGCTTAAGATAAAGCCTTGATGTGGATACAGGTGATGGTCTGGGAGTAGTTGGAGTATGTCCCCTGGTGGTGGTTCCTGGTGTGTTGATGTTAAGGATGCTTCTAGTCAGGAACGATTCCGAATCCTGGGCTCCAGCCCAACCAAGTGTGGAAAAAAGAAAAGGGACAAGGAGGCTTCCAAGGGTGTAGTTCGTTAAAAAATGATTTTTATTTTACCAAAAAAGAACTTTCCAAACACTGGGTAAAAAGCAATACACACTGTGGATACAGTGTGCAGCGGTGACAGGTAAAGATGGCGGCGGGACGCCGTCACCTGGTACAAAGCTTCCGGTTCACACTGACAGCTTCTGGGTTAGAGCAGTGTGTAATGTCGTGTGGGATGATTGACGGGATCCTACGCGTTGCGTCACGTGACCTCGTGACTTCATCAGGGATTCTGATTGGTCGATACCTCCGTGACTTTATAGTCAGTAGCCGGAAATCATTATGACGCCATATTTGTGTAGCCTATGTGGTCTAATGGCGTCAGAGAGTGCTGTCCTGTCCAAATGTTAAAAAGCTAGCATACTGTGCGGTTTTAAAATTAATCAATAATGGGGTGTTGATTCACATATAATCAAAAGTGATTTAAAAGTGCAATAAGTGCTTTAATTATATATTAACTGAAATAAGGTGTATTGTGCTAGCAGCGAGAAGTTTAGCTAGAATTTTGGCATCGACATTGATTAGCGAAATGGGGCTGTACGATTCACATAGCTCATGATCCTTGTGCGGCTTTGGGATCAGCACAATTAGTGCTTCCCTAAGAGTTTCAGGGAGCACTCCCAATTCACGGGCCTTTTCGTATACCTCCAATAGTTTTGGTGCCAGGCTTTCCGCATACATGCCGTACCACTCAACCGGATAGCCATCCAGTCCTGGTGTCTTGTTCAGGTTAAGTGAACGTACGGCAGATATGATTTCCTCTGCAGTCAGTGGGAGCTGCAACTCCTGTGCTGCCTCCTCAGACAGTTCCAGAAGTGGAATGGGGGCTAAGTAGTCACGTACCTCCTCCTCCCCATAGGCCACCCTGAAAGAGTATAAGTCCGAATAGAAATCAACAAAGCCATTGGCTATGTCTAGTTGTGACGTACAAAGGTTCTGTTGCCTATCATATATACGTGGGATAGAAGCAGCCGGTTGTTGCGAGTGAGCCAGGTAGGCTAATAGTCTACTATTTTTGTTACCAAATTCAAAAATGTGTTGGGATTGCTACATAAGTTTATTTTCTGGGTTTTTTCCACTAGAACTAGACTTAATTACCGTACACCCTCCCTCCAGGCTCTATGAGTGTCCGGGTTGGGATTTTTAATATAGTCTACTTCAGCATCCATAACAATTTGTTCAGACTCTCTCACCTTCCATTCCCTTTCTGACTTAAGCTGTTTAATAACTCCAGAAATGGAGCCTCTAAGCGTGGCCCTAAATGCATCCCATGTAACCCCTACAGGTACCTCATCTCTATTTTCAATAGGTATTTATAGATGTCATTGTGGATCTCTCAAACATTTCCTCCTTGAGCCACAAGGGGCTTAACCTCCACAAAACAAACCCTTGTCATGAATCTTTTTAACGCAGTGCAGCCTGAGGGCCTGACAATCATGGGCATCCAATATTGCATTTGTCTGAATCTTTTGATATTATGTGCTGATTTATTTAAAGTCTTTGCAATTTTACAGTGAACATTATTCTAAAATTAACAAATTTTGGATTGGTGAACCTCTGCCCATCTTTAGACACTCTCTATGATGCTCTTTTTATACCCAGTTGCAAAATATTCTTCCAGCTCTTCCATGTTAGTACCACCTACTTTGCCAGCTTTCTATTGCCCTGTCTCAACTTTCTTGAGATGTGTTGCTGCCATCCATTTCAAAATGACCTTTTTTTCTTAAAAATTGTAAATTTTCTAATTTTTTTTGTAGATTTTTTGGAATTGGGGTTTGTACACCCAAACTATATTCCAAATAGCAGAGACACTACTTTTAGATCACCACATATATTTCTGTTGTACTGTGTTGGATGTGCTTCAACAACAGTTTCATGTTTTCTTATATTTCTTTCACGTGTGCAGCATAGCCAACAAGTATGGCAAATTGCAAAAAAAAAAAATTCTATAAGATGTTACCTGATAGGTTACTGTAAATTACAGATTATTTTCATGATTCGCAGACAAAAATCTATAAGATGCACCAAAAAGTGTTCAGGAAGCAAAATCTTGTCTAATCGCATTTAGCAATACAGGGCAAATACTTTAAAATAGCACCCAGTACATTTTTCCCCCTGTAAATTGTGTCACTGAAAACTGTCATTACTCTGCAGTGAAGATTTTAAAATAGGACATGTAGTGTTCCTGTGTTTTGCTTCAACCCATTCAGTGACCTGAAGAAGTCTTCAATGCCAACTAAAATTCTTGGCTTGCTAGGATATTCCAACTATAAATATATATATTGTGGGATTTTAGCTTTAAATGTAGAGATTTAAGGACTCGTGCCAGTTTGTATTTAAAGCTGTGTATACACATATTGAAATTTGGCTGGTTCAGAAGGAACTGGATGTATTTCGCTATGTGTGTAACCCTATCTTTTCAACAGAAGGCAGTTGTTAGACTGCCTTCTGTTGAACGGTTTAGCTGGAGAACTAGCGTTTGATCAGCTGCTGCAGCCAGTGACTTCAACCCTGACCACTGTATTTTGACAGGTTGGGAGTGACTGCTGTGAAAATACAATAGCGCAGCAGGGAGAAGCCTGCCCCACATCGTTTGTGTGGATGTGGGGCATCTGTGAATTTTTTTTTTTTGTTTAAGATGCTGGTTAAACGAAAAAAAAAAAAAGAAAAAACTGTGCGTGTCTGCCTGCTTTTACTTAAGTTAAAGTTCTTTTACAGAAGGATTGCCCTCACAGGGGTTCTCACCAACCCACAGAATACATAACATATCAGACACCTTACTGTTAAGCTACCCAGCTTGGGCTATACAGTCACTCTGCCTATTAGGGCAGTGTCTCTCTCTCTCGCTGCACAATAGTGTCCACAGGCTGCACCTGCAGCCACTATCCTCTCTCAGGCTTTGGCCTGGTAATTGTAGTCCAGAACAGAGACCCACAGTGTGTGTGTACACACCCAGCTGCTCCCTTACAGTCTTCTGGGTAGAAAGCCTTAGTTCACTCCCAGAATGAAAAGATCTGTGCACAGTCAACTAATGATGAGGTTTGGCTGCCGGGTAAGGTGTGGCTGTAGCAGTGGACAATTTATTCCCACCAAAAGTTCTACAAAGCCTCTCAGATCCAAGCCAAGACTCAGAACAGAATTTAATAAGATTCTTAGAAAACAGCTACCGGTATTTTGTTTTCCTCACAAACCCCAGAGCCCTGCCAGCCAGTGCCTCACAACATTCTTACAGCTATAGTAGCAGTTAATCGCATACAACAAAACTTCTGTAACATTGAGAACAGTTTGCTGCTTTTTCAGATAGCTTCAGGTCTTGAAACTTTCTGAAACATCCCTCAGCATTTACAGTGGGGACAGAAAGTATTCAGACCCCCTTAAATTTTCCACTCTTTGTTATATTGCAGCCATTTTCTAAAATCATTTAAGTTTATTTTTTCCTCATTAATGTACACACAGCACCCCATATTGACAGAAAAACACAGAATTGTTGACATTTTTTCAGATTTATTAAAAAAGAAAAACTGAAATATCGCATGGTCCTAAGTATTCAGACCCTTTGCTGTGACACTCATATATTTAACTCAGGTGCTGTCCATTTCTTCTGATGATCCTTGAGATGGTTCTACACCTTCATTTGAGTCCAGCTGTTTTTGGTTATACTGATTGGACTTGATTAGGAAAGTCACATACCTGTCTATACAAGATCTTACAGCTCACGGTGCATGTCTGAGCAAATGAGAATCATGAGGTCAAAGGAACTGCCTGAAGAGCTCAGAGACAGATTGTGGCAAGGCGCAGATCTGGCCAAGGTTACAAAAACATTTCTGCTGCACTTAAGGTTCCTAAGAACACAGTGGCCTCCATAATCCTTAAATGGAAGACGTTTGGGACGACCAGAACCCTTCCTAGAGCTGGCCGTCCGGCCAAACTGAGCTATCGGGGGAGAAGAGCCTTGGTGAGAGAGGTAAAGAAGAACCCAAAGATCACTGTGGCTGAGCTCCAGAGATGCACTCGGGAGTTGGAAGAAAGTTGTAGAAAGTCAACCATCACTGCAGCCCTCCACCAGTCGGGGCTTTATTGCAGAGTGGCCTGACAGAAGCCCCTCCTCAGTGCAAGACACATGAAAGCCTGCATGGAGTTTGCTAAAAAAACACCTGAAGGACTCCAAGATGGTGAGAAATAAGATTCTCTGGTCTGATGAGACCAAGATAGAACTTTTTGGCCTTAATTCTAAACGGTATGTGTGGAGAAAACCAGGCACTGCTCATCACCTGTCCAATACAGTCCCAACAGTGAAGCATGGTGGTGGCAGCATCATGCTGTGGGGGTGTTTTTCAGCTGCAGGGACAGGATGACTGGTTACAATCGAGGGAAAGATGAATGCGGCCAAGTGCAGGGATATCCTGGACGAAAACCTTCTCCAGAGTACTCAGGACTTCAGACTGGGTCGAAGGTTTACCTACCAACAAGACAATAACCCTAAGCACACAGCTAAAATAACGAAGGAGTGGCTTCACAACAACTCCGTGACTGTTCTTGAATGGCCCAGCCAGAACCCTGACTTAAACCCAATTGAGCATCTCTGGAGAGACCTAAAAATGGCTGTCCACCAATGTTTACCATCCAACCTGACAGAACTGGAGAGGTTCTGCAAGGAGGAATGGCACAAGATCCCCAAATCCAGGTGTGAAAAACTTGTTGCATCTTTCCCAAAAAGACTCATGGCTGTATTAGATCAAAAGGGTGCTTCTACTATATACTGAGCAAAGGGTCTGAATACTTAGGACCATGTGATATTTCAGTTTTTCTTTTTTAATAAATCTGCAAAAATGTCAACAATTCTGTATTTTTCTGTCAATATGGGGTGCTGTGTGAGGAAAAAAATGAACTTAAATTATTTTAGCAAATGGCTGCAATATAACAAAGAGTGAAAAATTTAAAGGGGTCTGAATACTTTCCGTCCCCACTGTATATCCACACACGTCCTTAATGCATCATAAAGTGTATCACGGCCACTGTTGATATCCAAAAAAATAGATAAATAAATCATGTGCTGTGCTATCCCCTTAATGAACTGCTGAACCTGCAGCAAAAGCCTAAAAAAACAAAATTGTTTAATTAAAGTGATGTGCCTATAAATCAAATCCCAAGAATATAATGATATACTAGACTAAAGTCATCATTCAGCTTACAAAATCATATAACGTGAATATACACACATTTCATAAAATATAAATATTGATACAAAAGTGATCCATAAAGTACATATATGTTCCTGATACTCTGGCCACCCAGGGTCAGATATCCACAAACATGATGGGACATCTGACAATTTGTTAAACCACCCTCTTCTAATTACATAGTTCGATCTCATTGTGCCAGGAAGTATGATGGCATGTGTCAATTGTTCAGGACTGAAGCTATGAATTGTTTTCAGATCATCGGGGTGGGGATTTTAAAATGTCATCATATGTGGCTAACCAATGGTGTTGAAGACCCCCACCCCTATTTAGGAACAATTGTTTCACCCTAATAGGGCGTACACACGGTCGGACTTTGTTCGGACATTCCGACAACAGAATCCTAGGATTTTTTCCGACGGATGTTGGCTCAAACTTGTCTTGCATACACACGGTCACACAAAGTTGTCGGAAAATCCGATCATTCTGAACGCGGTGACGTAAAACACGTACGTCGGGACTATAAACGGGGCAGTGGCCAATAGCTTTCATCTCTTTATTTATTCTGAGCATGCGTGGCACTTTGTCCGTAGGATTTGTGTACACACGATCGGAATTTCCGACAACGGATTTTGTTGTCGGAAAATTTTATCTCCTGCTCTTCAACTTTGTGTGTCGGAAAATCCGATGGAAAATGTCCGATGGAGCCCACACACGGTCGGAATTTCCGACAACACGCTCCGATCGGACATTTTCCATCGGAAAATCCGACCGTGTGTACGGGGCATAAAGCTGAATTTTAGCAATGATCTTTATTTTATAATTACATTGGTCAAGTTTGGCACAAAGTAAGTATGTGTATCTCATATCTCACCGGTCGCTGGAAAAGTAGACAATCCCTGTCTGCCGGATCCTGTGCAAGTGACTTCCCCTCTGTACACCGACATCAGGCAGTCACTTGATTTATACTGTTTTGATTCATAAAATGTTTTATATTTTTTTTCCCACCTCATTCAATCACATCACAATTATTAAAAAATGTTGGGATATGTTGTGACTCCCATTAGAGCTCAAAAAGTGGTTTAGGTAAGCAGGAAAATGTCTTTGGTATTACAGAACAAGTGCAGTTAAATGTGATTAACTACTTCTAGATACGCTATGACCTAAATAATCTGCAGTCTCGCAGGCATACGTTTATACAGTATTATGGCTTTATATGATTTGAAACGGGAGCCAAACAGCAAGAAAATGTTCAAGTCCTTTTTCTAAAACAGAAGTGCAGGAAGGTAAAAAAAAAAAAGGAAATCACTTAATATAAAAAACTGAAGGATTGTTAGAAATGTGTCCAGAAACGCATGCATAGTATAGTGGTGACTTTTATTCAGTTTTAGCCCTCTCTGATCTGTGCTCTCCACCTTCCCTCCATGTTTCTCTTTTTTATTACTAGATTCCCTGTTGATGTTTCCTTGCACGGCTCAGACTCTTTTCTTGCCTGGCACTTCCTTTGACCACCTGATTCTCCACACTGCTCATCCACCTATAGCCTCTTCTTCTGGCTTTTTGCTGTAGGAAGGAGCACACTTATCACTGTATGCATTCAGGGACCAGCACATACGTATATGAAAAAAGTGTCTTTATAATCTATTCCAAATGACCTTAAGTTCTGAGAAAGTGTAAGAAGCTGAGGTGGAGGGGAGCTCTTGGGATTAGCAATATCATGTGTTTTCATTGCAGACTTCACAAAGAATTCTGTGAGCCAGCGGGGGCTAGCAGCCTTAGATTTTTTTTCTTAGATCTATTCCCGAGTCCTTGTCATTTGGTGGTGCACAGCAGAATTAAGCTGTGGCGAAGCTGTACAGGTCCTTAGGATTTCTTGGCAGAGCACAGCAGTGGAATCAGGTGACCATCCCATGCCATAGCCAGACCACACCCAGAAAGATATGTAACCCTAGAGGGAATTGCTATAAGTTATCATATAGGATCAGTGTTAATGAAATAGTTTTGTTGAAGTTATTTTTTGTGTTGGGCAACTAGGGAGGAATTTTGAATTTCTGAATTTGATTTACTTTAATATTAGAGTTGCTGAGAGATCTGAACTGTTTGAATTAGAGGGGCTTTTGAGAAGGACCAGCTGTTCTGTGTTCCATTCTAAGAATGTATACTAAAGGAACGTGGGGGCTGACCTATCTTGTTCCTTTTCAGGTTTGGATATGGGGCATTTCCAAACCCTAACTGAGGATGAAGACTATAGGGTGAGGATGTTGTATAGGAGGTTTGATCCAAGTCCTTGCAGCAGGAGTGCATGTTTGAGTGACTGGCTAACCAGGCCTTACATATTTTCCCTGATTAACCAAAGGCACCTAAAATATTTTGAAACATTGGGCATGTTGTGTTATGAGAATGGTTTTAAGAGAGTCTTTTCTATTTACCTAATATTTACCTTATTTACATCCTACCTGGTCTTGGTATATTGTGGTGGGAAGCAGGGGTTGCAAACTATTAATTATTTGACGTGTAGTTTGATGTCAACTCTTATGAGAGAAATTGGATGTTAGAGCATAGGGAGTTGTCTATCAGGAACCATGAACCAAACCGAGACAGAAGTATAGTTAAATCACACTTGTATAATAATAATAATAATGTAAACAGAGTAAGCATAGTCAAAACAAGCCAGAGTTCAGTAACTGGATCGGGTAGTCAGCCAAGCAAATATCAGAGAGCCAGAGATAAACGTAGTAGTACAGTAAGCAGGATCAGGAGCCAGAAGGAACGTCAGCCAAGCAAGTCTTCAACAGGAATGCAGGAGAAAGTCTCTGTGATGTTAACAAAGGTGAAGGCAGAGTTCAAGTGAGCTGGATGATGATTTTAAGTAGGCAGGACTGGCGAGCAGAATCAACAACAGCTGGATAACTGTGGAGAGAGATGGGAGCTGGCAATTAGCCGACAGCTGAGCAGCCAGCTCAGAGAAGAAAGGGCTGAGCCCAGCCCTGACATTGTCCTTGTCTGGCTAAGGGATAAAAAAGATGTGGGCCTGTATGGTTTGTAAGTAAAGGGAGTGTCAAGAAGAATGGATTTAAACACTGTAGTTAAAGTGGTTGTAAACCCTCCCTAGTGACTTTTAACTATAGGTAAGCCTGGAATAAGGCTTACCTATAGGTAGTGGAAATATCTCCTAAATGTGTGCTGTTTAGTAGTTATTTCACTTGTAGTGTGCCGATGATGTAATCGGCACATGCGATGTGAAGAAACGGACCTCTGTGCATACTAGCCCATTATCCTTTTAATTTGCAGGCTTTGCACAGAGCAAAAGAGGAAGTAAAACCTATTAGGGTTTACTTCCTCTATATGAACGGGACTATTGTATCTTTGAATGTCTTGTAAAAGCTTGGTTGCCTCTGCCTGGGCTTTTGCTCATTGAAGTGACTTTGATCGTGGACAGTAGTTTGTCCTTGGTAAAGGGAATGTTAGCATGGAACAACCTTCATGTTCAAGAGGAGGAATGCAGTTTCTGAAACATACCTACTATGTAACTATAATCTCCAGTGGACTGAATAATTCCAATTTTTGTACTGCGGTTGATGTGCGGTCAGTTATTTTCACAAAATGTGTTGAGAAAAGAGAATAAGTTTGACATACTTTCAAACGTTGATGTAAGAAATATAGGTCTAGATGACCTTGGGCTTTGGGTTTATACACAAGATTTTCTGTATTTATTTCTACATTTATAACATGGTTTATTAGTAGATTAACTGAAAGTTTGAAAAGCTCATCATAGAGTTTTAAGAGGTGAGTCCTGGTTACTGAGACATCTTCCCTTCTAGGAGGCCTGGGGTTGGATTTATAGGAAAAGTAGTTTAGTTAAGTACCCACAAATACAGTGGGGCAAAAAAAGTATTTAGTCAGCCACCAATTGTGCAAGTTCTTCCACTTAAAAAGATGAGAGAGGCCTGTAATTGTCATCATAGGTATACCTCGACTATGAGAGACAAAATGTGGAAAGAAATCCAGAAAATCACATTGTCTGATTTGGAAAGAATTTGTTTGCAAATTATGGTGGAAAATAAGTATTTTGTCAATATCAAAAGTTCATCTCAATACTTTGTTATATATCCTTTGTTGGCAATGACAGAGGTCAAATGTTTTCTGTAGGTCTTCACAAGGTTGTCACACACTGTTTTATAATAATAATAATATTAATAATAATGGTATGTTGGCCCATTCCTCCACGCAGATCTCCTCTAGAGCAGTGATGTTTTGGGGCTGTTGCTGGGCAACACAGACTTTCAACTCCCTCCAAAGGTTTCCTATGGGGTTAAGATCTGGAGACTGGCTAGGCCACTCCAGGACCTTGAAATGCTTCTTATGAAGCCACTCCTTTGTTGCCCAGGTGGTGTGTTTGGGATCATTGTCATGCTGAAAGACCCAGCCATGTTTCATCTTCAATGCCCTTGCTGATGGGAGGAGGTTTGCACTCAAAATCTCACGATACATGGCCCCATTCATTCTTTCATGTACACGGATCAGTCATCTCATCTTTATAAGTGGAAGAACTTGCACAATTGGTGGCTGACTAAACACTTTTTTTCCCCACTGTACATAGCTTGTGACCTTTCCTTTAAGTCTTGTGCCATGTTTTATAAAGGTTCATACAAGGATGGTTTTTAATGCTTCCATTAAGTTGGGTCTTATTGTGATCTGACACCACAGCAGATGGACTCACGGATCACAATGGAGATCAATTTCATTGTTTAGTTCATTATTTTTGTCCAGTCTCAAATCCGAAGGTCTGTAGTGACCTGGTAAACAATACAGGAGCCTGTGCCCTGTGCACCAATGACAGATCATGGTTGCAAATGCTCTGCAGGCTTCAATGCAAACATTTATTATATGCACCATTTTTCTACCATTGTAGGTGCATAATTACATTTTTGCAAATGGTGACCTATGCCTCTCAAGTGACTGATAATTCAATAATCCAATTTAGCTCAAGCGATTCTTGGAAACTCATAAGATGCTGTACTTCACAGCCATGGAAATCTGAAATCAAAGTGACTAATAAAAGCACCCCGCTATAGAAGACTCTCTATACTTCATACCTCTCCACCAGGAATCAAGCCAGAACTTGGCTCATTTGAGGAGATTTTGTTGCTGCTAAAATCTTTAGCCCCTGTCACTTCTAGAAATGTTGGATACCTGCTTCCCCTGCCACACGCTTTCTTTCACCTTCCCACACATCACTGCCATGCTTTGTATTGATGTGGCTGGCAGAAGAACATTGTGTGCTAAATTTCAGAGTAACACACACAGTTTGCGCACAACTTCATTTTATATTTCATTTTTTGTCTAAAAAACATGTACTTTGATATTGGGGTGGGGGGCTTTCGATTCAACCCCCCCCCCACAATCTTAATCCGGCATTTCAACGATTCTATGTAACAAGTGCAGAGCCGTAAAAAAAAAAAAACGGCACATGTTTATTAACATTACTCAGCTCTGAGAAAGAACTATAAACATTGTAACATTTAGTTCTTTTAGATCAAAGGGATGAACTTCGGTCTGTAAATGAGAGCAGTTTAACCAAGCCTTTTTCTGACACTTGTTGCTTACAAGTTAAAATCAGTGTTTTTTGCTAGAAAATTAGTTGGAACCCCCAAATATTATATTTATATATATATATATATATATATATATATATATATATATATATATATATTTTAGCAGGGGTCTAAAACTAGTGGCCCTCCAGCTGTTGTCACAAGTCACATGAGGCATTTCATTTAAAGTTACAAGCATGACTCCCACAGACCGAGGCATGATGGGACTTGTAGTTTCACAACAGCTGGAGGGCCACCAGTTTGAGACCCCTGCCCTATAGAATAAAATGGCGGTCATTGCAATATTTTATGTCGCACTGTATTTGCACAGCAGTCTTTTCAAATGCAATTTTTGGGGAAAAAAATACACTTCAATGAAATGAAAAAACCTAAACAGTAAAGGTAGCCCATTTTTTTTGTATAATGTGAAAGATGATGTTACATGTTTCTAAGCAGAAAAGTCGTTATTCTCATTTAGCCAGAATCATGCAGCTCTACTACACTATAAAATTGGTATACCTTTTTGATACAGTTTAAAGAGATCTGCAGCATGGCTATAGATAATGCACATCGTTTCATCTGTCCGATCTTGCTTCTGACTAACCCATGTAGTCATATAACCAAGCTGGGAACTGCTAGCTACACTGTCTTCAAACATAGCCGGAGGCTGGTAGAGACCCTGTAAACTGCTAGATCTGAGACCTGTTGTCCTTTCTTGCTTTGCTGCTTGTCATCCGTATGATTAACAGCTGCTCTCTGACCAGTCTCTCCTGCTACATTTAAATGACAATGTTTACCTAGAGCATTTTCTTTGCAAACCATATATTTTCTGAACAACATTATTTCTTTCAGTTTATCATACAAGAATTTGTTATATACACAGATGTATACTTAAAATGCAAATTAATATTCTCCATTTAGAGAAATAGACTTGTGCAAGTAATGTAAAATAAAATAAAAAATGCCTCTTCGTAACATCAATAATAACCCTGTTACAGATAAAGTTTCAGAGCACATCATATCTGTCATTTTTTTTGTTTGTTTTTTGTTGCAAATACATTGTACTACACCAGTGGTCATCAACCCTGTCCTCAGGGCCCACTAACAGGCCAGGTTTTATGTATTACCTTGGGGAGATGCAGACTAGAATACTGCAATCACTGAGCAGCAAATGATATCACCTGTGATGTATTTCAGTTATCTTGCAAACCTGGCCTGTTAGTGGGCCCTGAGGACAGGGTTGATGACCACTGTACTACACCTTGGCCTTTGTGAGTCAGATACTTGTGGACAAAAAAACCTCAATGCTTACCATTCAAAATACAAACTTGTTGTTTGAAAATCAAATTCTTGATCTAAATGGTATGAGCAGACCTTGTTTTTGAAATTATGATATAAAACGTTGGTAATCAAAAGGTTAAATGTGAATTATAGATAGATCTGGAGTCCTTTATTTTAACTTTAAAGGCCAATGGCAGATTTTATTTCTCTTTATATCTGCAGAGAGGGCATGTCCCCTCATTTCATGTCTGCCTGTCACTGTGACAGTAGAAGTGTTTGTTAGGCATCCTCTTGAGATTTAAAGAAGTCCAGGCTGAGCTGTTTAGGCTGAGCTTCTCCTCTGGGTCACATGAGTGGAATTCGTTTTGCAGTACTGTGACCCATTTTCAGCGAAGAGCGTACTGGAGTCCGCTCTCCGCTGGCGTCACTACCATAAGTCGAGGCACCGCGTCATCCCAACTTCCCAAGTCTGGATCCGCCAGCTGCCTTGATTGATGGCAGTCTGAGCAAGCCACTGAGATGTTCACTACCCGCCCATCCACAGCTCAACGCTCCAATGAGCGTGCAGGAGCACAGCAGGAGCGATGCTGACTAACAGCATCACTCCGCTTGGGGAGAAGTGAGAACCGAGCTATCGGTGCTGTTCGGTGGCTCCGTTCTCAGTGCAGAGACAGCGGGGGTCATTCTGATGCAGCATCCACCTAGGTAAGTATTATTAGCCAAAAAAAAAAAAAAAGAAAACCATACTTCTACTTTAATTGTTGCCGTTTTCTCCCTTAAGATAGTTTTTCTTTTTTTTCCTTATTTAATAAGGGGCATATGATTCAGTTATTCGTAGATTGTTAGGTTGTACTGTATTATTGAACTTGGACACTGACAAAAAAAAGTAAAAATAGATGATGATAATTACAAAGTTGGCGGCTAACCTTTACCCTCTGATTGTGCTAGTGTCTTAGCAGGGTGGGCATCCTTTCATTATTGAGAAATGTTTTACTATTTTTCTAGGTCATTTTCCCTCTTTATTTTTCTGCCTGACTGAGCTCTTTATTCAGCTATCCAGATCAGCATATACCTCAGCAATAGCATGAGCAGGTGAATCCTCCTGGCGATTTTTACGCCTGCAGAAAATGTTTCTTTACTGCTTCACAAATATACTCCTTACAAGGTGTATCAAAAGTGAAACTGAAGTTATGCTCATAGTACTAGAGAAGGATGTGATCAGATAGCCCAGCTTGATCTTTGGCCTAGTTAATACTTGGTAGGGGGCAGCACTGACTACTTACAGTGCCTTCAAAAAGTATTCATACCCCTTAAAATTTTCCACATTTTGTCATGTTACAACCAAAAACTAAAAGGAATTTTATGTGATAGACCAACACAAAGTGGCACATAATTGTGAAGTGGAAGGAAGATGATAAATGGTTTTCAACATTTTTTACAAATAAATATGTGAAAAGCGTGGTGTGCATTTGTATTCGGCCCCCCGAGTCAATACTTTGTAGAACAACCTTTCGCTGCAATTACAGCTGCAAGTCTTTTTGGGGATGTCTCGACCAGCTTTTACACATCTAGAGAGTGACATTTTTGCCAATTATTGGCAAAATAGCTCAAGCTCTGTCAGATTGGATGGAGAGCGTCTGTGAACAGCAATTTTCAAGTGTTGCCACAGATTCTCAATTGGATTTGTGTTTGGTCTTTGACTGGGCCATTCTAACACATGAATATGCTTTGAACTAAACCATTCCATTGTAGCTCTGGCTGTATGTTTAGGGTCGTTGTCCTGCTGGAAGGTGAACATCTGGCCAAGTGTCAAGTGTTTTGCAGACTCTAATAGGTTTTCCTTCTAAGATTGCTCTGGCTCCATACATCTTCCCATCAACTCTGACCAGCTTCCCTGCCCCTGCTGAAGAAAAGCATCCCGACAACATGATGCTGCCACCACCATGTTTCACGGTGGGGATAGTGTGTTTAGGGTGATGTGCGGTGTTAGTTTTCCGTCACACATAGCACTTTGCTTTTAGGCCAAAAAGTTGAAATTTGGTCTCTTCTGACCAGAGCACCTTCTTCCACATGTTTGCTGTGTCCCTCAATGGCTTCTCGCAAACTGCAAATGGGACTTCTTATGGCTTTCTTTCAACTATGGCTTTTTTCTTGTCACTTTTTTTATAAAGGCCATATATGTGGAGTGTACGACTAATAGTTGCCCTGTGGACAGATTCTCTCACCTGAGCTGTGGATCTCTGCAGCTCCTTCAGAGTTACCACTTGGCTGCTTCTCTGATTAATGCTCTCCTTGCCTGGCCTGTCAGTTTAGTTGGACGGCCATGTCTTGGTAGGTTTACAGTTGTGCCACACTCTTTCCATTTTTGGATGATGGATTGAACGGTGCTCCGTGAGATGTTCAAAGCTTGTGATATTTTTTTATAACCTAACCCTGCTTTAACCACTTCGGGCCTGGAAGGATTTGCCCCCTTCCTGACCAGGCCATTTTTTGCGATATGGCCCTGCATCACTTTAACTGACAATTGCGCGGTCGTGCGACATTGTACTGAAACAAAATTGATGTCTTTTTTTCCCCCACAAATAGGGTTTCTATATATACCAATTTTTTTTTTAAAACGCCAATTTTTTCCTCAGTTTAGGTCGATATGTATTCTGCATATTTTTGGTAAAAAAAATTGTCTACAAAATAGGGAATAGATTTATACAATTTTTTTAATTATATTTTTTTACTAGTAATGGCGGCGATCTGTGATTTTTATCAGGATTTCAGTGGACAGATCGGACACTTTTGACACTATTTTGGGAACATTAACATTTATACAGTGATCAGAGCTAAAAATAGCCATTGATTATTGTATAAGTGTCACTGGCAGGGAAGGGGTTGACACTAGGCGGCGATCAAGGGGTTAACTGTGTTCCCTAGGTGTGTTCTAACTGTAGGGGGGAGGAGAGAGATCGGTGTTCATACTTGGTATCAACACACGATCTCTCTCCGCTCTCCGTTTACACACACAGATCCCG
Organism: Lithobates clamitans; assembly: GCA_037952925.1. Classification (NCBI taxonomy): domain Eukaryota; kingdom Metazoa; phylum Chordata; class Amphibia; order Anura; family Ranidae; genus Lithobates; species Lithobates clamitans. The sequence continues at coordinate 18,858,123 of JBBGZY010000449.1, forward strand.
GTTCTCGCTCTGTCACGAGCGATCGCTAGTGCTTGACGGTCATCGCGCTCACTGGGCACGCGCATTGGTTCTGGGGACACGCGGCGGGCGCGTGCCTGCAGTGACGTCATAAAGAAGCGACGTACAGCTACAGCGATTTGCACAAACCTGCCAACCTGCCACAGTATAACTGGTCGGCTAGCAGTTAAACTTCCACAACTTTATCCCTGATCTGTCTGGTGTGTTCCTTTGCTTTCATGATGCTGTTTGCTTACTAAGGTTCTCTAACAAACCTCTGAGGACTTCAAAGAACAGCTGTATTTATACAGATTAAATGACACACAGGTGGACTCTATTTACTAATTAGGTGACTTCTGAAGGCAATTGGTTTTATTAGATTTTAGTTACGGGTATCAGCGTAAAGGGGGCATGAATACAAATGCACGCCACACTTTTCAGATATTTGTTTGTAAAAAATTTTGAAAACTATTTATCCTTTTCCTTCCTCTTCACAATTTTGTGCCACTTTGGGTTAACAGGTCTATCACCTAAAATACCAATAAAATACGTTTAAGTTTTTGGTTGTAACATGACAAAATGTGGAAAAGTTCAAGGGGTATGAATAGTTTTTCAAGGCACTGTATCTCCAGAGATATTTTTTTATTTACTTTCAGCTGGTTTCAGGGACCTGGCTAAAGATGTTCATTTGCAGCTATTACTGCAATTTCTTAACTGGCACTATTTAGATATGGTAATATTTTGCAGGTAGTCAGTATTCAGATCATTGAATCTTTTATTTTCTGATTCCATTATCCAATATGCTGGCTATATGGGGGCAGAAGTAGTTTGTTTGCCATTATAGCTTAGCCACTTTCTAGCCATGAGTCTGTCCCTTGAGGGGATATAGGAGAAATCTGGTTTAAATATCTGCTCTACTTTATTACTTTGTTAGGAGACAAAGGGACATATTCCCTCTTTGCTCAGCCAGACACTGCAATGAAAATGGCAGTGCCATTTCTTCTGAAAAGATTAAAATGAAAACAAAATAGAAGTTTATATTGCATCACATCTGTTGAGTTTTGTAAAGGAAGCTAAAACTCATTACTTTCATTCCAAATGACTGTGTCGGATGACTGCAAAAAAAATAACTTGAGGAAAACACTTTTGGTAATATAAGATTTGGACCATAATCTGTGTTTAATATGTATAGGCTGTCTCTGAGTAAAAGGCATTCAGTGGCTATTCTTCTCATTTGTTTATAAATAAAGTCTAATTTTAATGTCTAGCATTGCATCCAGCATAATTGCTAAAAATCTCAGCCAATATGGCTTACTCTTTACTTGCACACATTGCTGCATATTTGTTAAAGGTTCAACCTAAAAACTATTTTTTCTGAAAAGATTTCCATCCGTTTTTATGTGTAAAAATCTGACATGCTGGTTGTACCCAAGTTGATTGATGGATTGACTTGGGTACAATCGGCCCTGCCCATAGATGCTTCGAAATTAATTAGATTCAAACCGTCTATGGCTGGCTTAAGTGAATGTTATCACCCAAAGACAAGAAGTGCATTACTGACAGGATCACCAGATGAAAATAAAGCCCGGATAAAGAAAAATCGTAACCATTCACTACATCTAAGGACTGTTAAACTGCAATATATTACATTTTTGTTCTTGGATTTACATACATACTGGTATGGCTTTTAATGTATCTGAATGCAACTGCAAATTCAACGTGTCCATGCACATATGGGGCATTTATACCAGAGCAGTGTTCAGAGGTGTAAAACTGAAAGTCTCCCATTCAGAGAAGATTTTTTTTCCATTTTTATGCATATGCAATGTAAATTAATTCTAGTGATTAGAATAAATTAATATTCCTGCCACTGCAATACACCTCTGAATCCTGCACACACATGCATGTGTGCACTTTGCATGCCATTGCACACATTTTGTTTTTCTACGCTGGGTCTCGCTGCCAGATTCTGGACACAGCCCCCAGCGTTTGAGTATTTAATTATGCCTATGTGCATTGGGCCACCTTCCTCTTACTTGTAAAGATGTTAGGTTTATTGCCATGGGGTCAACATTTACATAGTATGCTTGGGGGTGCTTCCTTTTATTTTACATCAACTTTCTTTGATACCTATCCCAGTCAAATCATGCCTGAAAGGACTTGCCCTTAACACTCTGTTTTATATAAATTCATGCTGTATTAACTTCTCTCTTTTCTCAAGCAATTTTAAATCCACATTGTGGCAAAATGTATTTATAATAAATGTGTGTTTCATTTAAAATTGATACAGACTGTCTGCAATATATATGAAAGCAGATTTTCAGATGAATAATAAAAGTGGAAGGACAAGAGCAGCGCTCTGCTGTCTGAATTCTATTTTAATCTCCTTTAGTTTCAAGGTTGCTTTGAATTTGGGAATCCTTGTCTGTTGGAAAGCACTGTACTCTCCGTTAGCGCTATTTTGCTGTGACTGTAGGTCAGTGCACCAACAAAGGTGACCTATTTAAGATAAAGGATATTTGAGGCAATTCAACAAATTATAACATTTACTACAGATTTCTTTCAAGTGAACCTTGCTACTACATTATTGATCTTCTCTTCTGACTAGGAGTGAACAGATTGCAGAGACTAACAGATTCCTGGTTGATTTTAGCACACTTTCCTAATCAAATTTTTGGTAGTTAATAAAAACAGCATCTTTTTATATGTGTAACAATCTTCTTACTACCGTTAATGGGAAAGGTTTACCGGTCTCTGTCTAGGATTGCAAGAAGGCACAAGCTTCAAACATTTCCATTGTAATAGCCATTATACCCCTCTGACTATATATCTTTGTGCACATACAAATAGCAGGGGCCTTGTTATGGCTGGGGTGCAGAAGAGAGTGGTCATATGTGCTCAGAACCTGTTGTATTTGGGCTCAGCACAAAATAACTGTATATTATAATAAATATTTCATTTTTCTTATTAAAACCCCTTTTGACCTACCTTTTTAACTACAGCACCCCTACAGTTTTTCTTGGAATGCAGGAATCTGTGTGCTATTTTTCTCTCTGGTAGAAATTTGAATTTTAGAATTGGTTTAACAAAAACAGCGCTCCTTCATCAGGAACTATATATGTTGCAAATAACACTTTATATTTACTACACAGGAAAAAATAAAGAAATGTTGGACTATTCTAATGAGCATTATCTGGAAACATGGCCCTTGTTTTTTAAAATGATAAAGACCATCAGAACCAATTCATTTTGTACTTGCCTTATCCTTTATTGTTAAGCAGGTTAATTGGCTCACTTACGTTGTTGATTTATTGTTCTCAGCACTCATTACCCTTGCCAAGGAGCTTCTTCATACATTTTTTCAAGGGAGTATACAACACCACAGTATTCCTTTATACTTTAGAAAACCACTTAAGGGAAGTACCTAAAGAACAGTACATTCATGTCTCCACAACAAGGTCTTTGAATTGTAACAGTGATCTGATAATGTTGCATAGCAGACTTTGGGTATTTTGTTTCTAGGACAGTTATCTAAACAAGGCTACTCTCCCTCATACTCAGATTCAGGAAAAAAAATCACACCCCTTAAAGGGGTTGTAAAGTCAGAAGGTTTTTTATCTTAATGTGTTCTATTAAGATAAAAAGCCTTCTGTGTGCAGCAGCCCCCTAATACTTACCTGAGCCCCATCTCTATCCAGCGATGTCCATGAGTCCGGGATTCTCCCTCCTGATTGACTGAGACACAGCAGCGGTGCTATTGGCTATGCTGTCAATCAAAGTCAAATAGCCAATCAGAAGAGGCCAAACCACAGCTCTGTGTATGGACACACGGAGCTGCAGTTTAGCTTGGGTGCCCCCATAGCAAGCTGCTTTCTGTGGGGGCACTCAGCAGGAGGGAGGGGAAAGGAGCACAGAAGAGGGACTCAAGAAGAGGAGGATCTGGGCTGCTCTGTGCAAGTCCACTGCACACAGCAGATAAGTATAACATGTTTGTTATTTTTCTAGAAAGAAAATTTAGACTTTACAATCACTTTAAGGCTACCTTTACAGAAACTTTCAGGCATTCAGTTCACTCTAAGTTCTCAAGCTTCAAAATTTACATATTAAAGCTGTACTCCAGGAATTAGGCAAAATGTACCATTGAAGTGGGCCCCCTCAACACTACAAAGGGATAAATGCTGATTTAGTCTTGCAGTGCAAGAATAAAGGGTAATACCTTAGTCCCCACTCAAGCAGGGTTCCCCCAGCTGTGCAACTGTCTCACAAAGCCTCCTCTAAGGTGTTTTGGTCACCAGTCCCATGCTCACCTCCTCCTAATAGCCCTGCACTGCACATGATAATGCAGAGGGACTGCCCACAACCCTTCTGGAGCATTAGGCAGAATAGAAATGTGCCGGAGCAATTGATATGGTAAGTAACAAACCTTATCCCTGTTCCCCTAGACTAAACAAGCATTTAACCATTTGCTAATTTTAATCTTTAAAGCTGTAGTAAACTCATCAAAAAAAAAGTTTCTTCTTGCAAGGCAATATTATAATGTGCTAGTATGCACCGCGTACTAGCATGTTGGGCATAAGCCCATCTTGTTCTTTGACAATCATCATCCGCCTTGACACATTTCATGGTGATTGGACTATAGTCTCTGCGCTACCCGTGCGAATATAAAAGCTCGGGTATTTTTCTGACACTTATTTGAATTGAAGAATTGACTTGGACAAATCAACAAAGAGTCTTCGACAATAATGTTCAATCCCAGTTGATTGTGACTAAAGCCTGCCTCAGCGGTTATAGGGGGGGAAAAAATTGACCTGGATAAATGATAACCTTTACAGATACATTCATTGGTTAACTTTCCCTAAAATGTTGCACTAAGGGGCACATGTATTTAAAAAGGGCCCAAAATACATCCCTGGGAATTACAGACCAGTTAGGCTAACATCAATAGCATGTAAACTCTTGGAAGGGATGATAAGGGGCTATATACAAGATTTTAGTAATGAGAACGGTATCATTAGCAGTAATCAGCATGGATTCATGAAGAATATTTCTTGCCAAACCATCTATTAACCTTCTACGAGGAGGTGAGTTGCCATCTAGATAAATGAAGGCCCATAGACGTGGTGTATCTGGATTTTGCAAAAGCATTTGACACAGTTCCCCATAAACGTTTACTGTACAAAATAAGGTCCGTTACTGGCTACAAGGGTGAGTTCAGAGGGTGGTGATAAATGGGGAATACTCTGAATGGTCAGGGGTGGGTATTGTTGTCCCCCAGGGTTCTGTGCTGGGACCAATCCTATTTAATTTGTTCATAAACAACCTGGAGGATGGGGTAAACAGTTCAATCTCTGTATTTGCGGACGATACTAAGCTAAGCAGGGCAATAACTTCTCTGCAGGATGTGGAAAAAGATCTGAACAAATTAGTGGGGTGGGCAACTACATGGCAAATGAGGTTCAATGTAGAAATGTAAAATAATGCATTTGGGTGTCAAAAATATGAATGCAATCTATACATTGGGGAGAGAACCTCTGGGGGAATCTAGGATGGAAAAAGGACCTGGGGGTCCTAGTAGATGATAGACTCAGAAATGACATGCAATGCCAAGCTGCTGCTAACAAAGCAAACAGAATATTGGCATGCATAAAAAAGGGGATTTCAGAGATAAAACGATAATTCTCCCGCTCTACAAGACTCTGGTCCGGCCACACCTAGAGTATGCTGTCCAGTTCTGGGCACCAGTCCTCAGGAAAGATGTATTGGAAATGGAGCGAGTACAAAGAAGGGCAACAAAGCTAATAAAGGGTCTGGAGGATATTAGTTACGAGGAAAAGTTGTGAGTACTGAACGTATTCTCTCTGGAGAAGAGACCCTTGAGAGGGGATATGATTTCAATTTACAAGTACCGTACTTGTGACCCCACAATAGGGTTAAAACTTTTTCACGGAAGGGAGTTTAACAAGACTCGTGGCCACTCATTAAAATGACAAGAAAAGAGATTTAACCTTAAACTACGTAGAGGGCTCTTTACTGTAAGAGCGGCAAGGATGTGGAATTTCCTTCCACAGGCGGTGGTCTCAGCAGGGAGCATTGATAGCTTCAAGAAACTATTAGATAAGCACCTGAACGACCGCAACGTACAGGGATATACAATGTAATACTCGCATATAATCACACACATAGGTTGGACTTGTGTCTTTTTTCAACCTCACCTACTATGTAACTAATTATTTCAGAGTATTCATAGTTTGTGTATAAGGACAAGAGATAACACCTAACAGAGCAAAACAGGAAAAATGTTAAAACTGATAAAACGCTGTGTTTGGATAAATATTTGGTTGCATTATTCTGCAAGGTCATTTAAAGGAGATTTCCTGTATAGTCACAGCTTACTCTGTGACTATACTCTTTAATTTTATACCATCAGCATTGTAAAAGCAATACAAATCATAGTTATTTTGACAATCCATTGTAAACTTACCTGACAAAAACTCCTTTTATGTTTTGATTGCTGCCTGTCTGCTGGACATTTCTTTACACAACTTTATTAATTCCCTGCATGTTTTACAGCTTTTCCTCTTGGTTTATTTTCAATTTGTAAGGACTGCACATTCCACAGTATCTTTCTGACTGCAAGCAGTGATTCCAGTACTGATTGTGCCTCCTGAGCCTCCTCCTATCAGTGCCTCTGTGGTTCAGAAGCCAGACCGTGTGGAATGTACACACAGTAGTATCTATTCAAAGGGTATAATAAATATGTCACAAAATTCAGGAAAGTAAATGTGTAGGATTCATCACAAAGTATGTTTTCAAACTTCTAGATCATTCAGATTAATCAAAATAGGCTAGAAATAATTAAAATACATTGTGGAAATGAATATATGATTTAAATTTTGATCAAAGATGCACTTGATCTAAGTGATATATACAATATACTGAATGAAACATTTTCATGAAATAATAGGCATGCAATACAGAAGGGAAAATTAAAGAAATAAACTATTATACATTTTTATTAAAGTGGAGTTCCACTTGTTTGTGAGTTTATTAAAAGTCAGCAGCTACAAAAAGTGTAGCTGCTGACTTTTAATAAACAGACACTCACCTGTCCAACGGTCCAGCGATGCGACCACCCGAAGCCTCGCTCCTTTCCCCCGCCTCTCCCTGGTGCCAGCATTGCAAGTGTGGGCACCCGGCTGTGACAGCTTGCAGCTTCACAGCCGGGTGCATACTGCACATGCGTGAGTCGCGCTGCGCTCTTAGTGGCCAGGCAATCTTCTGGGACCTGTGACATGTCCCTGTAGATTGCAGTGAGGTAGGGTAGAGAAGGAGTCGCGTAGGTGGTAAGGTGACAAGAGCAGGGAGTGGAAGCAAAACAAAATAAAGCTATAACATTTATATTAAAAAGAAAAGTTTTATTATACATAGGTTAAAAAAGATATAACAATTTTACAAAAATAGTTGTAGATAATACCAAAACATTTATGGATGTAATATATTACTGTACAGAAATGTTGTTCTTGACAGGTTTCGCTAATGTATATAGCTTCATAATTGTCTGTGTACAGCGTATCACTGCAATACATAAAAAGATACATAAGACAAACACAATGACGGTCCTAAATCGAACTTCATAATACAGAAAAATGCAAAAAACAACAAAAAAAACGTTACAGATCAACTATAGCTGCTCTTACCCCAAAACTGATTTCAGGTCAATATGCGAACACACCAGGACGAACATACTGCCAAATATTAGGATATTAGTGTGTCATAGGAGAATTGCAGTGCCCATTTGAAATCTATAACATGTAATCGTTGTCCATATGTTAAAGTAATTGAACCCCCCAACGGATGCTACTAACAACGTCTACTTAAATGAAAACTTGATTGGTAATTACCTAAATTATATACAAAACTGGTTTGGAAGACTTGGAAGCTGTAATTTCCTTTATCCACCACCAGAGGGAGCTGAGATGTTATGATGACAAAAAACTAGGAGTGTAACAGGAGAGAAAATTACCTACCGTACAGCTAAACATCAAGGCTCACAAACTACCTCTAGATCTAGAAACGGACAGTCCACAAAGGAAAATTAGGCAATAACCATCACCAAGGACATCAGATATTACTAATGTTTACCAAAGAAGTTAGAGCCAAATGAATAAACAGAGTCAATATATTATAACACGAGGAAGCTTCAGCTAGTTACTTTTGAAAATGCAGATGTTGAAATGGGGCTCCTGGGTGAACACATGGTGAATGGTCTTGGAAAGCTAAACCCCACCGCCATGCTGGGCTATTTATAGTCCTCCCACTTACTGGCAGATGAATCTGCCAATCAAATGAGGACGTCAGGAGGTTCCAATTGCACATGAACGGACATGATGACGTCATACGCATGCGTGAGGCCCTGTCGGCCATTTTGGAAAATCTGATTTCACATCCATGGATGCGGCCATGCCTACACTTGACAATAACAATTGAAACACACAGAAAAAAGGCTGAAACCCTCCTGTACTCCATACTTGCCTCACAAAAGAAGGGGGAAAAGGGGTGGCAAGCCTTATTCCATATTAACCCAATATAACCAGCAATAATATGCCAGCATTATCAGTTAAAGGGCCGGTCACAGAGTTAGTCGAGATAAAAAAGATAAATAAACAAAATATTTTCATTGAGGGACCAATTGCTAGTGATGTGAATCATCACCTCATGGCAAAGAACTCTGACTATCTGGAAAAAAAATTGTTGCTCTACATAAATATGGCCTAGGCTCAAAGAAGATTGCCAAGACCCTGAAACTGAGCTGCAGCATGGTGGCCAAGACCATACAGCGGTTTACCAGGACAGGTTCCACTCAGAACAGACCTCACCATGGTCAGCCAAAGAAGTTGAGTGCATGTTGTGCTCAGTGTCATATCCAGAGGTTGTCTTTGGGAAATAGACGTATGAGTGTTGCCAGCATTGCTGCAGAGGTTGAAGGTGTGGGGGGTCAGCCTATCAGTGCTCAGACCATACGCCACAAACAGCATCGAATTAGTCTGCCTGACTGTAGTCCCAGAAAGAAGCCTCTTCTAAAGATGAAGCACAAAAAAGCCGCAAACAGTTTGCTGAAGACAAGCAGACTAAGGACATGGATTACTGGAACCATGTCCTGTGGTCTGATGAGACCAAGATAAACTTATTTGGTTCAGATGGTGTCAAGCATGTGTGGCGGCAACCAGGTGAGGAGTACAAAGACATGACAAAGAGATGTTTTGCCTACTGTCAAGCATGGTGGTGGGAGTGTCACGGTCTGGGACTACATGAGTGCTGCCGGCACCGAGGAGCTACAGTTCATTGAGGAAACCATGAATGCCAACATGTACTGTGACATGCTGAAGCAGAGCATAATCCTGTCCCTTCGGCAATTGGGCCACAGGGCAGTATTCCAACATAACGACACCAAACTCACCTCCAAGATGACCACTGCCTTGCTTTTAAAGCTGAGGGTAAAGGCGATGGACTGGCCAAGCATGTCTCCAGACCTAAACCTTATTGAGCATCTGTGGGGCATCAAATGGAAGGTGGAGGTCTTTACCTTCACCAGCTTCATGATGTCGTCATGGAGGAGTGGAGGAGGACTCCAGTGGCAACCTGTGAAGCTCTGGTGAACTCCATGCTCAAGAGGGTTAAGGCAGTGCTGGAAAATAATGTGGCCACACAAAATATTGACACTTTGGGCTAAATTTGAACATTTTCACTTGTTGCCAGCAGTTTAGACATTATTGGCTGTGTGTTGAGTTATTTTGAGGGGACAGCAAATTTACACTGTTATACAAGCTGTACACTCACTACTTTACATTGTAGCAAAGTGTAATTTCTTCAGTGTTGTGACATGAAAAGATATAATAAAATATTTACAAAAATGTGAAGGGTGTACTCACTTTTGTGAGATACTGTATATGTTATAGCTTTATTTTGTTTTGGCACCTTAAAAGTACCCCTCTCACAATTTTCTACTTATTCCTACTATTTGGGATTTGGTGCCCTGCTCCACTCATCTCTGGCTGATATATCCATTTGTTATACATATTAGGTATTTTTTTTTTTCCATAAAGCTCCTATGTACAACTTCTTCTGTATCCTGTACTTTATGTTAAATTACTGAATATATTGGTATGAAAAAAAGTCCAAGTCAATACAAGGGTAAACCTTGGGAACAGATCTCCATCACTAGAATTCTCTATTTAAATTTATATGGTAAAGGGAGATGGAATTAGTTATCTTAAAGTGGTGTTCCGGCCAAAATTATACTTTTTAAATAAAACTACCCATATAATACACAAGCTTAATGTATTCTAGTAAAGTTAGTCTGTAAACTAAGGTCTGTTTTGTTCATTTATAGCAGTAGTTTGTTATTTTATAAACTTACAGCAGGCCGTGGCCATCTTAAGTGTGGGCATCTGAAGCCAGACTGTATTTCTTCCTGGATCTCATCCTTGCAGATCTCGCACATGCTCAGTGCAGCACAAGCAGTGTAATAGATTTCAGGTCAGGCTTCCATAGCAACGGCAGTGTCAGAGGAAGTTGCCGCCCATTCCCAGAAGGCAATGCAAACAGGAAATGATGCGATGAGCCACGGCTAGGGAGGAGGAAGTGAAAAATGAATACAGCAGATATACAGTAGGGGCTGAGAAAAAAAAATTAAAAATATCCAATTCGTTTGCAGTGCACAGTTTAGTGAGGGACGCTGATGAGTTGTAAAAGTGGGTGGAACTCCACTTTAAAGAATATGTAGCAGATAAAAAAAACTTGTGCTGTTTAGGTTATTTTATGTTTTTACTGGTTATGTGTCATATACAGTTAGCATTATCATTTTTTTCACCCCTTTTTTTAAATCACATGAGATCCTTTTTTTTCCCCCTCCAATGTTTAATTCAGGCACACAGTTTTTTTTCTTTTCTGTAATCATTGCTTATTTAAAGTGGTTGTAAACATTAATTTAAAAAGAAAATAAACATGTCTTTCCTGACAGACTGCATGTGTGGGTTTACCCCGCCTCCTCTTTAGGATTAGGCCCCAGTCGCAAGCAGGCTTGATTCAGGCATGATGGATAAGCGGTGCAGTAACCCAGGCCCCAGCCACGGGCGGACGAGTGTCATTTTTAGGTGGTAAAGGCTGTGTATGCCCATGATGGACGTCCGATGGGGGCGCGGTACCAGCATCACCAGAGCGGGGAATTTAAATAGCTGTCAGTGCCTGCCTCCTTGGGAAAGTGTGTGGCAGCTTCCCCAGGCCCTGCGTGTTCCTCCAAAGGTAACATGCTGACCCACAGGCAATGGTGGTGGTTGGGGGGGCTCTTTTTTTTTTTTTTTTGCTTAAATATGTCCCTTATACCATGTAGTTCAGTGGGGCTGTAAAGCCTTCCTCCCCTCCTACTTATGGACAAGTCAGCACCTCCCTGCAGCCAACCCTCTTGCATAAAGTATGTGTAAGGGGGGCATCAGGCGGGTAGGGTGTACCTGAGGTCCGCTTAGAACGCATCCATGTTAACTGCAAGTTTCTCTCTCTACTCCTCTTGTTTGTCAAGCTCTTCCAGGTCAGATCACCAAACCTCGACCCGTGAAGACAGAGACTTTGCCAGGCCGCAACCTCGGCACTCGTCATCTAGATCCAGATGCCATGGCTCTTTGTCTAGGATCCAACATCAGGGGAGAAGTTCTGATTCCTCCTCCAGACACTGCTCCCACGGCCATGACAGCCACTCTGATCAAAGAGCCTGCTGGGGATGCGGGACTCCGGAGGGCAAATCGCTATGCAAGCAAATGGAGTCTCTAGTAAAACATGTGGTGCAACAGTCCCTAAAAGAATGGGGTACAACCTGCAAACAGAGCCAGACCACCATAATGTCAGGCTCTCTCATTGGGGATGCTCAAGAGGACCTGGATCCATCCCAGCCAAGCTATGCATCCACCAGATCCTCAGATAGCAAGGTAGAGGGAGATGGATTCCTAGGAGGCTTTGACTTCGCCCTAGTTTCACCCTTGATTAAGGCAATCAAGGAGGCCCTGAAGTGGTAAGCACAAGCGACACCTCCGGTAAAACAAAGGAAATTCTTTAAACACTTGGGGAAGGAATGCTTCAACTTTCTGCTTCTGACTGAACTGAAGGACATCATTATAAAGGAATGAGGCAAGGTTGACAAGAGAACCTCCCTGTCAAGCAAAGCCATGAGGCTGTATCCCTTTAAAGATGAAGACATGAAGCACCTGGACGCCGCACCTCTAGTTGATGCAGCAGTTATGAGACTGGAAAAGCATGTTACTCTTCCCTTAGAAGATGCCGTGTCCTTCAAGGATGGTCTTGAGAGAAAGATCGATGGAGACCTGAAAATGATCTACTTGATGGCAGTAATGGCCTGCAATCCTGCCTTGGCCCTGGCAGCCATGTCCAAGGCAATGGAAGTTTGGACGGAAAACATTGATACAGTTCTCAGAGGCGTCTCAGAAGAGGTGACCAGAGGCTTAGCCAGCCATTCAGGAGCTGAAGCTGGCGTTGGTCTTCCTGGGTGAGGCCCCCATTGACATTATCCGCCTGCTGGCCCGAACTATGCTCTCTTCCATGATAGCCAAGCAAGCAATATGGCTGTGTCCCTGACTCGCTGATCCGCCCTCCAAGCAAGCTTGGTGTAGAATCCTCTTCGAGGAGTCCTCACTATAAGGCAACAAGCTGGATAGTAGGGCTGGGGAAAAAATCAATCTAAATCTTGAATCGAGTTGAGAGGTCAAATCGATTCAAAATTTAAAAAAATTGATTTTTTTAGATTTTTTTTTTCACCGCGCCAGTCCTGAGGCGCTGCGGGCATGAGTTTTAAGGCGAAGCCGCGGCTTCGGCCTAGTCCGCATTTTCAGCCGGACGCCGCGGACTAGGCCGAAGCCTCGGCCTCGCCTAAAGACTCATGCCCGCAGCGCCTCAGGACCAGCGCTGACACCGTGCCGGTCCTGAGGAGCTGCGGGCAAGGAGTTTTAAGGTGAGGCCGCAGCTTCAGCCTAGTCTGTGAGGCCGGACACCATGGACTAGGCCGAAGCCGCAGGCCTCGCCTAAAAGCTCATGCCCGCAGCGCCTCAGGACTGGCGCAGTTTCCAAAGAAAAAAAAAACTCTATTTGAATCGTGAATCAAGTTTTTTTTTAAGAGAATCGAAGATTTTTTTTTAAAGAAAATCTCCCAGCCCTACTGGATAGTACCATAGCCTGGGCCACGGGCAGGAAGTTGGTGTTTCTACCCCAAGACTAATGCCTTTTTGGCCAGAGGAGGCCCCAGTCAAGAAGTCAAGAAGAGCACAGAGCGGGCAAAGGATGCGTGTTTCTATAGACCAGGTCGGGACTTCAGGAGAACCTGGAAGAGGGGAGAGACATCCTTCTATAGGTCTGCAAGTACTCAACTTCTGGTGGATGTGAGCCCTCCAGGTTCTTTTGGCATTGGGCGCGCTCAGGCATGTCAGGTAGGGGCGCGTCTGCTCCACTTTCAACGTGCCTGGGCGGCCTCAAGCTCAGATTACTGGACCATCAATACAGTCTCCTCGGGTCCTTCATAAGTACGCCTCTTCTCAGATTCGCCCCCATGCTGTTACCTCGCTCAGCGGAAAAGAAGCAGGTGCTGGTGGCTCAGGGTGCCGCAGTACCCGTCCCCAAGATCGAAGAATTTCAGGGCATGTACTCGCCTGTTTCCGGTTTCTGAAAAAGATTGGCTCATGGCGCCTAGTGACAGATCTCACGTATCTGAGCAAGTTCTTCAAGAACTAAAGGTTCAAAATTGAGACCCTGTCTTCACTTCAACAAGCCATCCAGCTGGGCAACTGGCTAGTCTTCATAGACTTAAAAGATGCATACTTTGACGTCCCCGTTGCAGAGTAGTTCCGCAAATACGTCCGGTTCATGGTTGGGAAAGAGCATCTTCAATTCACTTGCCTCCCTTTCGGACTCTAAACCTCACCTCAGGTATTTTCAAAAGTTCTTCTGGCCGTGGTAGCCCTCATCAGAACTAGAGGCATACGCCTACATCGGTATCTCTGCTATCCCCTTTTGCTGTCACAAGACAGAGGGTAGCTGTTACTTCACAGGGTGCAAGTCATTTCTACACTTCTGGAGTTTGGTTGGTTACTGAACCTGGAAAAAAGTCATCTAGAACCAACACAGCGCCTAGTCTACCTAGGGGCCCAGTTCAACACAGTCCAGTACACTATTTCCCTGCCCCCTGGTAGTACAGAACAGAGTTTGCCTGGCCCTAGTGTCCTCATGCCTGAGAGCTTCACAATGCCTCAGAATCATAAGCACGATGGGCTCTACGGCCCCCAAGGTCAAATGGACACTTTGGTTGCGCCCCCTCAGAAAGGGTTTCTCCAGCAGTGGGACCCAGACAGGAGAGATCAGCGCATCTACATAACTTCAGGCATGAGGGACAGCCTCTTCTGGTTGCTGCAACGCGGGAACCTGCTCAGATGCCACTCCATCGCCCTCATTTCCTGGGTCAAGATTATGACCAATGCCAGCAATACAGGCTGAGGGGCCCACTGCAGGTCAGAGATTGCCCAGGGCAGATGGGGTACCCATCTTCGCACTCCGGTGTCAAATGTCCTCGAACTACAGGCAGCTTTCTGTGCCCTTCCGGACTTCCGTCATCTGATGAATGAAGAGTCTGTGCTCTTGGGAATAGACGACACTACAGCGTCTCTTACGTGAAGAGACAGGTTGAGTCTTCCCCCTTCTTCAAGAAGTGGAGCCAATCACGACATGGGCCCAGAAGAACCTGTCAGCCATCTCGGTAGTCTATGTTCCCAAAGCCCAGAACACCCAGGCAGATTTCCTGTCTCGTACCCAGCTGGACAACAATGAATGGTCCCTCCATGTGGAGACATTCAGGTGGATTCTGTCCCTGGGAGTCGATCCCGAGTTCAGTACTTCCCCTGCAACTTCAAACTAAGGAAGTATTACACTCTGGGCCGTTGCCGCCAGGCCTTCGGGGTAGATGCCTTAACTGAGCAGTGGAACTTCAGCAGAGTGTATGCCTTTCCTCTGATCCCAGTCATCCTCAGATTCTTGCAGAGACTTTGGGCAGAAGCCATCAAAATAGTGGCAATAGCAGCATACTGGCCGAACAGGCCATGGTTTTCCCTGCTAACTCAACTCAGCTTTTGGGAACCGATGCCCCTTCCCCTCAGACCAGACCTTCTCTCCCAGGGGGCAGTTCTGCATCTATGCCTGGCATGTCTACAGCTGATGGTCTGGTTCTTGAGAGGGGGAGGCTGGAAGCCCTCGGCTGTGCATCAAGGGTCAATCTCCACCCTCATGAGTTTAAGAGCCAGCACAAACAAGGTCTATTGAAAAATATGGGCCAAGTTTGTGGAGTTCACATCTTCCATGGATGATCATTCAGGGACCCAGGGGGGCAAGAAATCCTGGAATTCCTACAGTCAGGTCTGGATCTGTGTCTGTCAGCTCCCTTAGAGTCCAAGTTTCAGCCCTATCGGCCTTCTGGGGAGTTTCGTGGACCGGTCAACCTGTCGGCAATTCTTCAGGGGGGGCAGCAAGACTCAGGCCCCAGAGAAAATCAAGATTTTTCAAATGGGATCATCTTCTTGTCCTCGACTCGCTCTCGGAGCTCAAAGTCGATGGTGTCAGCCCGACATCTGTTAAGGATCTATCAGGGCTGGGCTCAGCCCTCCCGTCTCAGTGCTCATCTATTGGTTAATTGCCAGCACTCATCGTTTCACAGTGCCTCACCTTGTGATCATTTCCTGCTCGTCAGCATGCCCCGTCTGGCTATTTAAACTGCCTGGTTTAGTTCTCCCATGCCTTCACCTTGGTCAACATATCTGAAGGTTCTCTGCTGTGTTCCTGTTAAAGACCTGCCTGGCTGACATCCCTTCTGGTTCCTGATCCTGTTTTGCTCTCTCTGACTACGCTGATCCCTGATTTACTGGCTTGCAGTGACTACCCACTTTGATTACCGTACCCTGGCTATGTTTTGATTACGTTTACTATTTGTACCATTTTTACCACTATATTAAGAGGTGTGATTTTTACTGCATTTTCTGTCTCCGTCTGATTCATAGTTCCTGACAGGATCTCTGTGTCAAGTTCACTTTTCTTGTGGCCATAACATTGGCCAAGAGAGTTTCGGAGATGGGGGCCTTCCGCCACAAAGAACCATTTCTAACATCATTTTCCAGACCTGGTAGTACTCATACTCATGCTTGACTCAAATCCCAAAGTCACATCGGTCTAACATGAATGTTATCCACAATGTTATCTGCAGGGCGGCCTTTAGTAATGATTAAGCACATTTCTGTTGTGTGAAACGCCTCTACCTTGACCACTGCTTGTGTCCTCTGGTGTCATTTTGGATATCTTGATATTCCAATAAACTGTACTTGAAGCCCACTTGACATGCAGCCGTTTCTTATTTTGACGATTTACCACGAAGGCGAGCCGGGGCTAGCACTCAGGTGTGTTTTCCAGTGGGCGTATCAGTTAAACCTGGAGCGGTGAGTTCTTTTCACTTGGACTTTGCAGGGCGGCCTCATGGGCCTCTATTAACTCTTTCATGGTGCATTATTGTGTAGAACCTGCATCCTTATCCTCTGTGAATTTTGGTTTAAGAATCCTGTCCGTTGGCGGGGCAAATTAAAGCCTTCTTTTGTTCAGCAATCCCGCCCGTGTGGTTTTTGGCTAGTTATTTTCCACATGTAGGCACCATGGAGTCTTTCAGGAAAACAGAACATTTCCTATCAAATACTTAACGTAATTTTCCTTTCCTGTTGGACTCCATGGCAGACGGAGTTCCCACCCATTGGTTAAGCATTCGCTAGTTACAGAATGTAGTCTGTGGCCTTGAGCTGAAATTTATGGGACTGGGATTCTATAGCATTGGAGAGGAGGCGGGGTATACCCACACGTAGGCTGCCATGGAGTTCATCAGGAAAAGTAAATTATGTTAAGTATTTGATAGGAAATTTTCCGTTATACTTACCTGCTCTTGAACTTCTTATTGTATTCCTCCAACCATTCTTGAATGATTTTTGCAGTGTGGGAGGGTGCATTATAATGCTGAAAGGGGCCACTGCCATCAGGAAATACTGTTTCCATGAAGGGGTGTACTTGGTCAGCAACAATGTTTAGGTAGGTGGTATGTGTCAAGTAACGTCTACATGAATGGCAGGACCCAAGGTTTTCCAGCTGAACATTTCCCAAAGCATCACACTGCCTTCACCTGATACTGCATCCTGGTACCATCCCTTCCCCAGGTAAGTGATGCCCACGCATCTGGCAATCCATATGATGTAAAAGAAAATATGGTCACCTTCTTCCATTACTCTGTGGGTCAGTTCTGATGCCCACCTGCCCATTATATCGTTTAACTATAGATACAGATCAGCATGGGCAACCTAGCCAGTCTGGCTACACTGCTTTATATGCAACAAACCGTGATGCCCATTTTTTTCAACTTCATGGACAAAATCTTTACTTGCCGCCTAATATAGCTCCCCCACTTTCAGAAGCTATTGTAACAAGATAATTGTTATTCTTTTAACCTGTCAGAGGTCATAAAGTTATGGCTGATAGGTGTATTTTCTGAAAGCAGAGGCCCTGTAGAAGAAAATGGTAACATTCTCCTTTTTTGTATCTTGAACAATATTTTGTCACAACTGTTTATTAAATGCATATTTTTTTTTTCATATTTTTATTAAATGCATATTTTCAAGAAAAAAAAAACCCTAATGTTTTTAGTACACACAAACACAGTATAATACCGATTTTTTTTTTTTTTAGTTACATTTAAAAGATGGGGTTATAACGAGTGAATAGGTACCAAATATGTCAAGTGTTAAAAATGTGTTTACAGGTGAAATAGCGAAAAAACTACAGTAGCCAAAATGATGCAAAGACGTCGCTTTTAAAACATTCACAGGTTATCAGTTTGGAGTTACCTGTGAATTACAGCCCTATAATTTATCAGTTAGACCCTCATGTCTTCCCTGTCCTTCACTGCAGCTAATCAAGCACAGATTGTGCTTGATTAGCTGTTATCTGGCTATGATAGCCAGGAAATTATATTCTTGAACCTGGAAGAGACTAAATACTCATCCCTGCTGGAATGCAAAGCCAGGCAACACTAACAGGGAAGGGTAGAGGTTGGGGACAGGAGGTGAAGTGTTCTTGGTACTGTAAATATTATTGGGTAGCTGTAGCCCTCCAGATCACCTCTATATCATTTTTACATAACCCATCACAAGCTGACAAAAACAAGCAGCAGCTGTGGTCTTGTTTTAACCTTTTAAATACCATGACTTTTATAAATATACCTTGATAGACTTCTAGGTTAAGGATGAATTCATCATGTAGCATTGTGTTAATGTGTATTGTGTAAAAGCAGGGGATTCATTTGAATGGGCTGCCCAGTGTATTATAATGCACACAAAAAAGGCATGCACCGTTTTATTTGTGATCCATTTAACCATCGCATGGCACAGGCCTGATGGAAAGATGTGCTGGGGGTGCAATTGAGACCATGTTCACACTTGAGTGTTTTCCAGCTCGATGCTCAGAAACACTTAACAAGCAAAATCTCATTCATTTCAATGGCCACTGTTCACATTTGAGCATTTTGTTGCTTGTAGAAAAAATGCCCATCACTCAAAAAAGTACATGAGCTACTTTTCAGGCAGATTTGAACATTTTTGTCCCCATACACTTGAATGGAAACACCTTGCAAAAGGCGACATGAACGTTTTTCCAAGCATTTTGTCTCACAATGTTCTCAAACAGCAGCACTCTGCCCCTTTTTCAGCAGCACTGCACCTTTTAGTTAAAAAAACTCCTGAAAAATCGCCTATAATATTTGCAAATCTGCTCAAAAACGTTGAAAAAAAAAAAGCTAGGAAAAAACGCCTAAATGATAACCTGTTGCATGTATCCAGAAAGTGTACCTATCCTGTTTGTAAGTCTGAGAAATCTTTCTCAATAAAGATTATTGAAATGAAAAATAAAAAAACTCCTGAAAACACTCAGCTAAGTGTGACTGTAGCCTAAGAATGGAGGACACTAAGCACACCAATGCACAACTTGTTTTTGCACAATTTATGGTAACCAGAGCCGATCCGCCCTATACGCACACTACGCAATCTGCGTAGGGCCCCGGCCGCTGTGGGGGGCCCCCAAGACCCAGCATCCCCCCCAGTGGCGTACTAAGTGGGGGGCGGGCCGCCCCGGGTGTCGCACACTCAGGGGGTGTCAGGCCGGCACCCCCCTCCGAGACTGAAGCAGGGACAGCGGGCTAGTTAAGGCAGTGGGAACACGGTCATGGTGACACAGGCACACGGAGAGCAGTGGCGCTTTGTGGGGGAGGGTGGGTTTGCGATCTGCACCCGAGTGACACCCGTCCGTCGTCTACAGACTCGGCACACCCGGGACCCGCCGCAACGATCCCTTTCTCTTGGACTCAGGGCCGCAGCTCTCATCAGTCTCGGCTGTTTCACACAGTCGAGCAGCGTGAAGCCGCCTCCCCCTCTTTGTCTACACAGGGGGAGGGGACGGGACCCGACCTGTGCTTGTCCCGTACTGGCGCTGTTAATCTGAGGTACATTATGGGTCTGGGGGGTCTGTATTCTAGGGGGGAGTCTGTATTATAGGGGGGAGTCTGTATTGTAGGGGAGTCTGCACAGTGTGGGGGGGATCTGTATTGTAGGGGGGTCTGTATTGTAGGGGGATCTGCCAAATGCTCTAGGTACGCCCCCTGTCCCCCCCTGCACCTCTGACTGGCCGTTTAGAGTGCAGTGGGGAGAGGTGGAAGGCGGCGGAATCTCCCTGGGGCTTGTAGTACTCTCAGTGTATACAGTGGAGAGGAGAAGGGAGGGGCCACTGACCCGGGCAGGTTTTAGTTTCACTTTCACTCTGCTTGAACACTGTTGCTGATGCCCAGGTCAGAGGCCCCTCCCCTCTTCGCTGTATACATTCGGAGATAGAACTACTAGCCCCAGGGAGATCCCCCTGCCTGTGGACACCATAGAACTGCCGAAATGGCGCTATTCTCCTCTTAATAAAGTGCCTAATAATTTAACTGTACTTTTGGTTTAACACTAATCCTATGTAAAGATATTAAGATGTCAAAATATAAGTTAGAAATAAGGATGAAGAGAAGCTGTAAAACTCGGTGTTATACCCTCTGACTTATAGGGTCAGGCCCTAGGCCAGAAAGATTTATGTAGTGGTGTTACTCTCCTTGGAAAAAGTGATAAACTCGGATTTCAAACCAGCTTTAAAATCAGGAGATTTGGTGTAAGGTGTGTTGCACCCCCTGCCTGTCACAAAGCTAGTAGATGTCTGCAAATGGTGCAATTTAATGTTCCTAATAATATAAAGTTGTGTGATAAACTAAAAAATAAAAATGTACGCCAAAAATCACAAATAGAATAGGTGTGTTACACCCTCTGGTCGGTGTCAAAGTGATGAATTACACCCATACAATAATCATGCAGCAAACAATTTAATGTTTCTTGTAATATATAATTGTGTGATGAACTAAAAAATAATGTACGCCAAAAACCACAATGGCGTACATTTTTATTTTTTAGTTCATCACACAATATATTACTAGGAACATTAAATTCATCCATTTATTTTGTATACTCCACCAAGGTGGTAGTATTATGTAGAGGCAGCAATTCTCCTTTCTCCTATATACATCTCTTTATATATCTCTTATCATTTTTTATAACTGGGGCATCCATTTACTGGACCTTACTACTAGGGCCACTTCCTTTTGCTTGATAGATACCGTAGTGCAGGGTCGACCACTATTTCTCATTTACCATAGAGCTGCCGATCGACGCCTCCCACCTCCACCAGCCAGGTACAGGGGAACCTCTGCAAGGTGGGGGAGTCAGCTGTTTTGGGACCTTGATGTAAGAGGGGGGCTTTCTTGGGACACAAATGTAAGGAAGGGGCCCTCTGGGGACACTGATGTAAGAGGGGGGACCTCTGGGGACACTAATGTAAGGAGGGGCTCTCTGGGAACCCAGTGTAAGGAGGGGCTCTCTGGGGACCCTGGTGTAAGTGGAGGCTCTCTGGGGACCCTGATATAAGGGGAGGCTCTCTGGGGACCCTGATGTAGGGGGAGATTCTCTGGGGACCCTGATGTAAGTAGGGGCTTTCTGGGGACCCTGATGTAAGTAGGGGCTTTCTGGGGACCCTAATGTAAGGGGAGGCTCTCTGGGGACCCTAATTTAGGGGGAGGCTCTCTGGGGACCCTGATGTAGGGGGAGACTCTGAGGAAACTGATTTAAGGGGGTCTCTCTGGGGACCCTGATGTAAGGGGAGGCTTTCTGGGGATCCTGATGTAAGGGGAGGCTCTCTGGGGACCCTAATGTAGGGGAGGCTCTCTGGGGACCCTAATGTAGGGGAGGCTCTCTGGGGACCCTAATGTAGGGGAGGCTCTCTGGGGACCCTAATGTAGGGGAGGCTCTCTGGGGACCCTGATGTAGAGGGAGACTCTCTGAGGACACTGATTTAAGGGGGGCTCTCTGGGGACCCTGGTGTAAGGAGGGGCTTTCTGGGGACCTCATTCTGTTTTATTTTTTTTCTTCCAATAAATTCTGTTTTATATTGTACTTATTCTTTGACTGTTTTGTTTAAAGGAGGGAGGATTGTATTGGGAGCACTGAAGTGTCAGGTGTGACTGTGTGGCAATGGCAAATGGTTTACATAACTCACAGCATCATGGGTCAGGTAGAGGGCCCCTTAGCAGAATTTTGCTTAGGGCCCCAGGGAGGTCAGGATCGGCACTGATGGTAACACTCACATTGCTACATATATGTATTGCTTTTAAAATTGCACTAATTATACAAGGAATCACTCCACCTGACATTATTACTCCCACAAAGGTTATACAAGGGTTGGTTTTGGTGGTACAGGTCTTGCACTACATGGGACTTTGCTCTGAGACACCTAATTTGAGTTATGTGAAAGTTGGTGTATGATTTTTAGAATGAATAGGAATCTTTGTAAAGATTATTTTTTTTCTGCCTCTATAGTCCCTACAAATGGTTTTGATCTGTTCCTTCCCTTAAAATGATCGTGGTAGATTGGCATTTTTAGAAGAAGTACACTGCTCCTTCTGTACTTAGTATCTACTTACTTGGGATGGTATGGGTTAAAAGCACTGTTTCACCTTGCTATAGTTGTCAGTTTGCATTACCTGTGTTACTTCATGAATAATTTAGTAGCAAAGTACAGATCTACAACACACCTCAAGGTGTCAGGTGTGTGGTTCGGATAATTGCACGTTTCCCCGCAGATATAACATACATATTTTCTGTTCTTGTCCTTTTTTTTTCTTCACTGCTTTGCCCCTTTGTTCCATCACCAGTGTGTGCTTTTCTTAGTAAGGACACCAAGCACTCTCCACTGTCCTTGTTCCTTTCCACTTACATGCTAGTGTTTTTCCCCTGTTGCACAGTGAAAGCTTTCCTGGTGAAATAAATAAATAAAAGTGTGCACAGGGTGAGAACAGTCAGAAGAAAAGATAATAACACTCTGTTGAGGCTTGACTTGCAGAAAGCAGCTAGAAGGAAGACTGTCTAATTGGGTGTTATACAGAATTTCTAATGTTTTGAGTCTACAAAGCAGTAAGAAAAACACTGTGTATATTAGAAATTGTATAGATACAGTATGTTTTATCTCCCAACTTTAAAACTTTAGAAAGAATGATAAACCAGAGGCAGTGGCATGCATCACACTGGGCTTACTGCAGCAGAATGGTGTGTCTACATTGTACTATATTCCCATAGTTTAAAGTGTTATTAAACCCAGTAAAATCAGTCCTTGTATACAGTAAAACTTGTTATACTCACTGTGGAAACTAAGGGGCATAAAAAGGCTGTTTTAAACCTGTCTTCTCTGATCCTTCCCTTTTACTGTCACCAATCCATCTGCTGATAGAACAGAGCCCTAGGAGGCACTCTGCGCATGCTCAGTGCGGTATGTATTGCTAGAGCGTTTTTCTTTTTTGGAGGGTGCATGTGATCAGCACAGGGCCAATCAGCACTGTCCAGACAGAAAGTCAGGGGTCATGCATCCTTATAGGACAGTCAGAGCAAAATTAAAACTCCCCTGAAAAGCTTTAACCAGTGCTCGGCTAAACACTGATAGAAGAAGATAAAGACTGATATATACTGCTGATGAGAAAAGGTATTTAGCATTTTATATTTACTAAAATACTTGCATTTCCATGTACTATGAGAGGTCAGACATGGTGAATGCAGGGTTCTGGGTTTAGTAACACTTTAAGTTTAGGTTCACACCGAACGTAGGTTTGAAATCATTTGAGTTAAGCTGAACTCGCACGATTTCAAACCGGCATTTCAGTCCGACTTCGGGGGCGATTTGACAGACATCTATGCAGGTTTATGCGCAGATGTCTATTGAATTTGCCCCTGAAGCCTCCAAAAGTAGTGCAGGATCCACTTTTGGGAATCGGACGGCAATAGGCTCCAATTTGGCATGCAATTTGACATGTCAAATCGCATGTCAAATCTGCCCGGTGTGAACGAGGGCTAAAGGTCATTGTTAAGTAAAGTCAGAGCCTACTGCCTGTATACGCTGTGCACAAATGCCTCTGCCCCTGTACCTACAATACAACATTCTTCTCCTTCTCCCCCCGTCTTCTTCTTCTGTCTTCTTTGTCCGGTGTTGTTCTTCCTCTGTCGCCGCTCCCGCCGACAACCCTCCTCCGATGCTGCGTCCCGCTGATCTGTCGGCGCCAATGTCCTGCATTTCTTAAATAACGATGGGGGAGTGGCAATCGGATTATATCATCCAAAGGCCACACCCCCTTGTGACGTCACTGCCTGGGGCATGCTGGGTCCGTGACGTCACAAGGGGACATGGCCTCTGGATGATGTAATCCGATTGCCACTCCCCCATCTTTATTTAAGAAATGCAGGACATCGGGGCCGACAGATCAGCGGGACGCAGCATCGGAGGAGGGTCGTAAGAAATGCAGGACATCGGCGCTGACAGATCAGTGGAACGCAGGGACAGAGGAAGAAGAACACCGGTCAAAGAAGACAGAAGAAGAGCGGAAGAAGATGCAGGGGGAGAAGGAGAAGAGTGGAGAATGAAGATGCGGGAGAAGATGGAGGAAGAAAACTTTTTTTTTTTACTAGTAATGGTGGTGATCAGCGATTTTTAGCGGGACTGCGACGGACACATCGGACACTTTTGACACTTTTTTGGGACCATTGACATTTATACAGCGATAAGAGCTAAAAATAGCCACTGATTACTGTATAATTGTCACTGGCAGGGAAGGGGTTAACACTAGGAGGCGATCAAGGGGTTAAGTGTTCCCTAGTGAGGTGTTTCTAACTGGGGGCGAGTGGACTGACTGGGAGTAAAGCGAGATTGCTGTTCCTGATCACTAGGAACAGCAGATCTCTCTCTCCTTCCCTGACAGAACAGGGATCTGCACGAACGCACCCCCTATGGCTCTTAAACTGGCCGACGTACACCTACGGCAGTTTGCGCGGCCATGCCAACCTGCAGCAGTATAATAACGGCGCCTGGTCGGCAAGTGGTTAATTCAGTTGGGAACCACTTAGCAACCAGGAACTGTGCAGACAATAAACATACAACACTTGGTCAGATTTATGCACAACATAGCATATAAAGTACAGCAGTCAGTAACTGGAGTTATGCGTTTAGTCAATGCCAATAAGATCCCCCTCTCCCTTCAACCACCATTGTGGTCAGGAACAATTAGACCCCCACCCCCAAAGCATTGATGGTCAGTGGATTCCCACCAAGGATTCTACAGATTCAGGCTGTGTCCCAGAGCCAAGATCCAGAGCACTTGTTCCCACCTTCAGATTTTTATAGCAGTACTGCCAGACAAAGTGTGATCTCTGGCCCAAATTAAACAATGACTAATGTATGGGCAACCTAAGAGTCTTACACTTAATGCATATACCTAAAGAACAATTTAAAAGAAATTAAACAGACTGTAGACTTATTTTATAAATAGCCATATAACTTGACAAATGCATAGCACCATGTTTGACTTATGTCTGAGATCCAGTTGTCCAGCACTCGGCATTGGAAATTGATGGCCATTTACCAGTAACACCATGCAACTGATGGTGTTGCTCATCCCCCATGCTATCTATGTCTTGTGATTGTCAGCTCTGAGGAAAGGGGCATGACCCCCAAAACGCATCAGCTGTCCAACCATTTAATCCCACGGCAAGAGAGAGTGCATCCTGGCTGGAGCAAATCTGTTCTGTTTCGCTTATTGTTTTTTATTCGCATATTATCAATGGTAGTGCACAAGGTGGTTGCACCCTCCTGTGTGTTTTTTTTGCAGTGTGTTCAGAGGATTTCCCGGCCGGAGGAGGGCTGCACCCTTGATTGGCATTTTGGAAGAAAGTTTGCCGGAAGATTTTCCCTGGTTTTAGCGCTAAAGTGTTTTTAGAACTTTCTTGTGATTGTAAGGACTGACTAGGGCTAGGCAATATTTCATTTTGCTCTCATGCTGTTAAAGATGTAGATGGCATGAGGGGGATTGAGTGAAACCATGAGGTGCATGGTGTTGCTGTTAAATGCCCAGCCATATCCAATGCTGATTGCTGGACAACCAGAGCATGGATTAAAGCCATTCGTTGTGCTCTGCATTTATCAAGCTATTTATCATATTATGTGCCATATGGCTGTTTGATGTTCATGTAATAATTGTAGGTTGAACTTCGACTTTAAAGAGACCCTGTCACATTTATTTCAACAGTCTTCAAGTAATAGCACATGTAATAGCAACTCTTTAATTGGCTAAGGGTAGCTAGACAACGTCACGTCAGAGGTCTCGGTGCCAGCAATAGATGTGAATGCTGGCTTTTTTCGCCATCTATGTTTTTATTCATGTTTTTATGGTGCTGTTGTTATATCCCTGAATTTTGGCTTCACAAGAAACACTACACCATATGGCACCTTTCTGTTTTACTGTTTATGGCATGTGATGGATTTTAAACTTGAGCTGTGCCCCCTGGGGAATCTCAACATTGATTCCTGTATCTCTATCCACACAAGCTTTGTTGCTGCAAAGTTACTTGGCAGCATATGCAATGGTGAATGTGCATTACATGTGGGTGGAGGCTGGTGTGTTGGGGTGACGGTTTTCAGGGTTTTGACGCTTTTTTGTTTAGAGTAACCTTGCATACATAGTTGTGGTAATCATTGTAGATCCATGCAAAATTACACTATATGGTCGTCTCTTCCCTCCTGTTATACTTGGAGTTCCTGTTACCTAAAGGTAGTCTGAGCCATTTAAGGAGTTGCTCTTACTTGTGCTGTTGCTACACTTAATTGAGTTGCCTGGACTTACGGTGAGTGGGCCATACGGCTATTTGGAAAGTTTGATACACTTTATGAATTTTTTTTCATGAACTCTATGAACTTTTACTGATGAAATTCACAATAATAATTTTTTATCGCTGCAATTTTATATTTATAATCACAGAGTGTTTAAGTATATTACCTTTATTGCTGCCAGCTAAAGTAGAAGTGTATAGCGCTGAATTCTTCTGCTTTATTTTAAGTTTACCAGTAAGATTATATGTGCATTTAACATATTTCAGGATGAGATATCACAAGAGCCCGCTCGATCAGAGCTGAGACTCAAGCAAGATTCAGTATTTCCCGTCGCTAAATCCCCACCAGCTACATAAAAATTTATGTGGAGAGCTAAGGGGGAGGCAGAGACACTGGTTTAGCACAAAGTGTAATTAGATACATCCAAAGGAAGAGAGGGCAAAGACATGCAAGGAAAAAACGGGCTGTGCTAGAGAATTAACTGAAGTATGAATGTGAAGTAGTCACATTTTATAGCAAGTTCAGAGGCACATTGCATGTAGTAAAGAAAAAAAAACATTTATGGCGAAGTAAACATTTTTCTTGATTTGGTTGGTGTAAAGAATTTACCCAGAAATATTATTTCCTGCATAGTGTCATTAATCACTGCACATGCAAAAATAACTGATGTTTCATCCAGATGTAAAGAGGGTAGCCTTGTCCTCTGTAATGACCTGAAAGTGAATAACTCTACATCAAGTTGGTTATATGGGCCTCTTGTGCAATTATAATTGGTGATCACCTGGGCACAAACCGGAACCACATCAGCAGGGAGCTGGGGATGTAAGGAAAGCAACAGCTATCAAAATCTACAGCTATATTTTTGTTTCTAGTACCCCAATTTTTAAACCAATATATCCTCACATGAAGAGGTTGGCATGGGGATCGAACAGTAATGCTGTCTATAAATAAATAAAAAAAACATAAATGGAATATATACCTTAAGGAAGTGTTGTATATGTTTAGATGAGGACAGACTGTATGGAAATTAAAGGTTTTTCAATGGTTCATTGCTTGATACAATGCGGTGGAGGGTTGATGGGTACACAAGCACCAATAATCCATATAAGGAAAGTGGTCAGTAACTTGAAGTGATCCAAAATAAAACCTTAATGACCCAGATAGAGGACACATCCAGAGATGTTGCAATCTATAAATAACGGGGAGAGTAAGTAAAGGTAAAGATGGTATCTACTTCTCCAAACAAAGTTAGAGCGGCTACCAGAATTAAAGAAAATGTATATAAAAAAATATTTACCTGAGCTGATTAGAACAGCTGATATGCTGCCTCATCAAATGCCACAACACTGAATGCACCCCAGATGAAGCTCCCTATATAAAAAGGGAGCTGGCCAGACTGACACCACCCTCCTGACAGGTGTGGGTGATGGTAATCACCCAACACATCCGTCCAATGCTGAAGGCACAGTCCCCCGAGTGTACGGCACACGGTGCCACCCCCTGCCCACATCTAAGATGGCGATGCAGGAGGAGTGACGTCATGCGGGGAGCCGCAACGCAAGAGGCAGGAGATTAGAGATGAAACACAACATCTCCTTGACGACAGACAGCGCCTGCGCACAGACAGGCAACTGGTCTGCCGACCTCAAAGCTGGGAAGGATGGGATATAGATGTGAAAGAGGAAAAGTCATTGGCCCGTTAAAGAGGGCCAATATAGTAAGCCCACCCAAAACATAGGGGACCGCAGAGGAATGCCGAACGGGCAAGAGGGTAGACTGGTGAAGGTTTCACTCGATCAAAACCCATGAGCCAGAACGGCCCATGCATGTCGGGATCGCACGCAGGTAGAACACAAAGACCACTTGGGGTCCCACAACCAGCAAGAAATATGAAAGAGAGAGAAAGAGGGAAAGAAAGGGGAAGAAGGAGAGGGACAGATAATAGAATATAGATCACTTTTTTGTACTATATCTAAGCTAGGGATGTTGGCCAGTGCATAACAGACTTATTTCAGAACCTCCATTTTTTTTATATCATGGCCCATGGTTGTGGGGGTCTGCGGGTGAGAGGCTTATCGGAATCTGTTTAACAAGGGGGCCCCCAGATCTCAGCCCCCCCGATGTGAATGAGTATGGGGTACACAGTCAATTACAATGCTGGCCTGTAAAGAAAAGAAGGTTGAAGGTTCTGTCGTCTGCCAGTTCTTTAACAACTAAAGGGCAGGGCCACCCAGTGACATCACCTGGTGACCTCCACCCTTTGTGATGTCACCAACCCAGCATGCCCCTGGCCGATAATGTCAAAAGGAGGCGGGGTCACTGGTTGTCTCCACTTTTTCGTAATTTAAGAACTGTCAGATGGCGGGACTTTTTTTTTTTTTTTGGATCGGCGGTGGCGGGGGCGGCATGATTGATGATGGATCTACACCCAGGATTTTTTTTTTAAATAAAGGACTTTATTAACTGCCTAATATCTTTTTTTTACACTACACATTTTATTTTTTTATTTTTTTTGGTGAATGAGTAGGGGTATTATGTACCCCATTCACATGGGGGGAGCGGGATCTGGAGGCCCCCTTGGTAAATACCTGCCAGGCTACATGCTCGGATAAGGGTCTGGTATGGAAAAAAATAATTGGCGTGGGGGTTCTCTTTGAAATCCATACATAGGCATAGGCCAAGTAAAGGCTTCTTTCTAGCAACTCGAACATGCAGCTCATTTTTGTTCAAGTATCATCGTATTGTGCTCCTTGAAAACAACCATACCGAGTTTTTCCAGAGCAGCCTGTATTTCACCTGAAGTTACCTATGAGTTTTTCTTTGCATCCTGAACAATTCTTCTGGCTGTTGTGGCTGCAATCTTTCTTGGTGGATCATGGTGCTGAAATGAATGTTCCAGCACACTGCTCCAGGACACGTCCCAGATCCCTCAGATGATAGGATTGTGTTTGTATCCCTGCACAGTCCCTCAGAATCTGGAACTGTCAGGGTTTTTGACAATATTTGTTTGTGTGCTACGGTTTTGCTTTACCTGTTTCTATGCTATCCTTTAGCCATGTGCAGGTAAAAAGATAAATGGATTATCTATAGAGATGTTACCTGTAGTTTGGTAATAATTACACTAACACACTGCCTGCAAGAGCTTTGGAGCCAGCGGCTGTAACAGCTTACATAGCCTTCATTTTCAAATGTTTTTTTGCACTGCTTAACCACTTGCGGAACGCCACACGCCAATATACGTCCTAACTTTGAAGAGGCATAGCATTGTTATGGCAGCAGATAGCTGCCATAACCCCAGTATCCTCTTCTTAGGCCGGCGGTCTGCTTTCTGATAAGAGTGGTCTCTGCGGCGGATTCGCTGCAAGATCACTTTTATCGGCGGATGGAGAGGGGCCCCCCATCGCGCTCCGGTGCCCTCTGCCACTTACCGGAGCCATCGGCAGTGGCGGAGGCGATCAGATGTTTCCCCTGACTGGGCATGGAGACGAGAGAGGGGAAGATGGCCCCCACCCGTGTCCATAACATTGCAGGGCGGAAGCAACATCAAAACGTCACTTCCGCCCATAGCTCTTAAAGGGCCAATTTTTTTTTTTTTGACATTTTAGTGTAAATATGAGATCTGAGGTCTTTTTGACCCCAGATCTCATATTTAAGAGGTCCTGTCATGCTTTTTTTTCTATTACACGGGATGTTTACATTCCTTGTAATAGGAATAAAAGTGACACATTTTTTTAAAAAAGAACAGTGTAAAAATAAAAGGGAAATTAAGAAAAAAAAAATTTCAACGCGTCCTGTCCCGCCGAGCTCGCGTGCAGAAGCGCACGCATACATGAGTAGCGCCCGCATATGAAAATAGTGTTCAAACCACACGTGAGGTATCGCCATGATCGGTAGAGCGAGAGCAATAATTATAGTACTAGACCTCCTCTGTAACTCAAAACATGTCGCCTATGGAGATTTTTAAGGGTAAAAGTTTGTCGCCAGTCAACGAGCAGGCGCAATTTTGAAGCGTGACACATTGGGTATCAATTTACTCGGTGTAAAATTATCTTTCACAATATATAAAAAAATGGGCTAACTTACTTTACTGTTGTCTTTTTTTTAATTTAAAAAAGTGCGCTTATAAGACCGCTGCGCAAATACGGTGTGACAGAAAGTATTGCAATGACCGCCATTTCATTCTCTAGGGTGTTAGAAAAAAATGTATAATGTTTGGGGGTTCTAAGTAATTTTCTAGCAAAAAAAAAAATTTTTTAACTTGTAAACAACAAATCTCAAAAAGAGCCTCAGTCCTTAAGTGGTTAATAAAGTGTTTGCTATCTGTAAAATGATAGGGATGCTACCCAAAGCTGTATCTCAATAATATGTGATTTTCATTTTTCTAGTTCTAGATCTTCAAAACATGTGCTTATTTGATGATATTAGTACTTATTTGATAATTATTCATGTGGTGACAGAGACTGGACTCCAATAGCAGAGAAGGTGGTGAAAAGGTGATATTTATCTCTCAGATTATAGATTGGGGCAGTTGTAGTCCCTGAGGAAGTCTGCTGATGAAAGTAGGTCAGTCTCTCTTTAGGAAGCTGATAGGAAAATTCCTCTGTTGGACTTGGAAGTTCGAGCTGTGAGAGATTGGGTGGGTCTGTATAATGCAGCCTGGTGCACAAGTGCATCTTCCAAGAAAACTAGCTTGTTATAAAAGGACTGGGAAGATTCAATTAAAGTGGCTGTGCTATAGGTTTTGAAACTCTGTGGGCAGGGAGCTATGGAGGATTCACCTATCAGACTGTGAGTTGTTTAGGCAGAGCAAAAGACTCTGGTTTAACTCTGATGTAAGTGTAATCAGGACATTAAGTTTTCTGTTGAAATAAAGCAGTTTTTCTTTTAATTTAGTATTTGAAAAATAAACGTGGAACCAGTAATCCCTCTAGAAGACTTTGTTGTATGGTGCCTTCTTGCCATAGAGCTACCATTTAAGCTCATGCCCTCTCACAGTCCACTGTGACCTAGTGCTTGATTGGAATTTAATAACTTAGTCCAGCATGCACTGGGATCAAACACTGAAGTTGTCACTTTTGTTGGCTGCCACGTTATCGATTTTCTGTTCTCAGACATACATGAACTCCTAACCCTAAAGGCAAATGCACTGCATGGAGCTATGAAACTGTGGCTGTGAAGTTGGAGTTAGCTCTTTATTGTTCGTTTCCACTTATAAATAAGTGATAACTGTGCCAATTACTTGTAGGTAGATGCAATGACCTATTAGGTTGGTATTTTACCACATAGAGTAAATGCATATAGCATGGTTATCTTGCATCCCCCCCCCCCCTTTTTTTATGTAGCACCATTCTTCAGTCATTAGATTGCATGGTTGTTGCAATCTACATGTGTCAATGTGCATATCAAAATGCTGACTGCATTCATAGATGATAAATGTGGGTAATACATATTCCTTCTAAACAGTTTTTACCATTAAAAATGTTATGTTTAACCTATTATGTGTTACTTGGTATGTGTGTTATGCATATGATGAAAAAATTTGTCCCCAAAACACATTTTATTACCATAATATGAATATAAAAACTAGGGTTTCCACTCATTATTATGATTGCATGACCAATTGCAGCATCCCATGGAAAAGGGTCAGGGTTTCTGAAAAAGAAAAACATGCAGGGTGTGGACTCTATAGTTTAGCACCACTACTGCTGTCCTTGGTTTCTGTAGAACTGTTCAGTATATATTTCAGATGTTAACAGTATTGTAGCTACATGGTTTCAGTCCTTGTCATCTGTAGGGGAGTAGTGCATTACTAAATTAAATAATCTATCATGAAGTAAATATTTTATACATGTCATTTGATTTATGGAGTTCATCCACACCATCAGTAACCCTGGTGAAGACCTGGTCACCACAGCACTGGCATCCATACTGAGAGCTTGTCTTTCAACCAGGTGGTAAGATTACAGCCCTTTTATGCTGCTGGGCTATAGGGGAAAGGATACTATTCCTATGCCTTTTGTTTGGTAGAATGTTCTCCTAAAGCAGAACTAAAGCCCAACAGCCGATTTTTCACTTTCAGTACATTTTTATTGAGTTTACAACAAGAATACAATGTACTGTTGACAATAGTTAAATTATTATATTAGGATCTGTGCTTTCACATTCAAAGTTAACAAAACAATCAATTTAGTCAGCTAAAAAAAAATCAGCTAAAAAAGTAGCTCCCCTCCCAGTATACTAAGACTCCAATTCCCATTTACTCCAGGGAGCATGAAGTAGGCAGAACTACTGATCCAAATCCTCCCTCCTGCAAGGCGATTGGTCCCAACTAGCCCCTTTTCTTCACCGGGCATGTGGCCAAGCCTTTGCTGATATTATCACAACTGATGCAGGATCAGGGTGCATTACATAGTTACATAGTCTGGTTGAAAAAAGATACAAGTCCATCTAGTTCAACCAATAAAAGGGACACACAATTATTAATTTCAGCTTTTAATTTGTTAAATCACTTTATTTATGTATGACTATATCACAATGCTAGTACTCTCATAGATTAAAGGAAGACCATACTTTACAGAAAAAAAACAAAAAACAGTGTTGTTTGTAGGTAGGAACACTTTAGTAGATTAGTAAAAAGAAGTCAAACCAGAAAAGAAAAAGGTTTAGTAGGTAGTGGGGGAGAAACTAAAATAGCAATTTTTTTAGCTGATTAATGTGTGTGAATGCGCTACTCCCATATTACCACCACTTACAATGTTCTTTTTCTATTTTTCCAAACAATGACTTATAAGTATTATCATGTGCTTTAAATCAAACCAAAATTAAACATATGTTATCCAATACATAAAAAGTCCTTCAAAAGTGCTGCAAAATCCTTCATCAATTGTTGTGACTGACGTGCTCCTATGTTCCTTCAGTGATCATAAGTGACTTAGTGAGACACCTTCACCATTCAGATTGGCCACTCACCAGATGCTTATTTAAAGATGCGCCTTTGGTTCATTCAAGGGATAACCACTCCACCTAAGTAACACTCCTCACTGGCTACACTTGGACTCTAGTATTCCTCATATAAAAGCATAGGGACAAAAAACGATCATAGCGCAATATGTTTAAACTATTTATTTTAAAATCCAAAGAAAGAGTATCCACTCACATTCTTTGGATTTTAAAATAAATAGTTTAAACATATTGCGCTATGATTGCTTTTTGTCCCTATGCTTTTATATGAGGAATACTAGAGTCCAAGTGTAGCCGGTGAGGAGTGTTACTTAGGTGGAGTGGTTATCCCTTGAATGAACCAAAGGCGCATCTTTAAATAAGCATCTGGTGAGTGGCCAATCTGAATGGTGAAGGTGTCTCACTAAGTCACTTATGATCACTGAAGGAACATAGGAGCACGTCAATCACAACAATTGATGAAGGATTTTGCAGCACTTTTGAAGGACTTTTTATGTATTGGATAACATATGTTTAATTTTGGTTTGATTTAAAGCACATGATAATACTTTTAAGTCATTGTTTAGAAAAATAGAAAAAGAACATTGTAAGTGGTGGTAATATGGGAGTAGCGCATTCACACACATTAATCAGCATTTCCAGCCCATCTCAATGAAGGGTCTTTTTTGAATGCAGCAACTTTAACACATACACTTTTAAGGGACTTTTTTTAAAGGTCTTAGAGGAAGTAGTGGTTTTGCGCCGGTGATACACACACATTAATTTTTTTAGCTGGACTACTATATGTGAGTGGTTTACTCAATAAACTATTTGAATTTCGGTTCATTATTACTATTTAAAGTACTTGTATAGCGCCATCAATTTACGCAGTGCTTTACATATACATTGTACATTTACATCAGTCCCTACCCTCAAGGAGCTTACAATCTAAGGTCCCTAACTCACATTCATATACTAGGGCCAATTTAGACAGAAGCCATTTAACCTACCAGCATGTCTTTGGAGTGTGGGAGGAAACCGGAGTACCCGGAGGAAACCCATGCAGGCACAGGGAGAACATGCAAACTCCAGGCAAGTAGTGTCATGTTCATTCACCTTTTGTGATGCCTACACACAGCATAGCCAGGATGCTATTACTATTTACTGTTGCAGCTTTCAGCACCCTACAGTATGTCCTCACCTTTGATTTTGAACTATGAAAGACCCTCATAACACTTCTCCAGTCAGATTCCTGGCCCGAAAACGTGTTAAATAGACAGCATTATGCAATGGCTCATAGTGCACAGCCTCCCACTCATCAGTTTCATTTGTTCTGTAAATATAGGGAGAAAAAGCTGTGCAAAATAATAACAAATAACAACAAAAATAAATAAAAATAAAACGGTGAGTAAATATCCATGATATGGCAAAAGTGATCTGATTACCATAGAAAACAATGAAGAATAAAAAATATGTAAAAATGAATATGAACAGTCCTAAAGGAATATAAGTCCAATAACAATGATCCAGTGATTAACAGTGAAGGTGAATAAAAACTCTTTGATACACAGACGCCACCCTCTGATGTGATCCACCACCACATAGAATGCACGCTTACCGGAGGGCAAGCTTAAACAAGCCTGTATAATAAACGGATGTCCGGTCATCAATCCAGTAGCAGCACCCCTCCGCGGTTAAACCAAAGGCATGCCAGGATATCTGAGTCCGGCGGGTATACGGGGCAAGCAGCAATCAGAAACCCAGAGAGATGGAGTGAGGTTCACCATAGTGTGAATCAGTATAACCAGAGTTTATTAAAAATAGAATTGCACTTACACAGAAAAGAAGGTAAAAACTTCAATAGGACAATAGCCGGCAGGCTTGCAGACACCCGTCCAACTACGAGGTATACCGCGATGACGTCAGCACGTCACCTCCCCACGTACGATTCATCTCAAAAAGACATCGTCTGGGGAACGGGCGACGCACTGACTCATCGCTTTAAATAAATATCCAGAACCACGCCTCGTTGTGAGACCTGAGTGGCGGGACCTAATCATCTCATCTCAAGTATATAAAAAAACGAACTGACAGAGGACAGGAGCAATTTGAGTTGTATATGAAAAACGACGCAAAAATCTTTACCTGTACACCAACACTCAAATGGCCATATTAGGGTAAACACTTAGTCCCGCTATGCCATCTAGTGGGGAAAGAGGGACATAACACTCAAACTTATATATATTTCAATGAGTCGCTACTGGTGTCACATAACATAATAGTGCTTCAAGAGCACATACGTTGGAAGGGACTGAATTGACCTCTTTATTGGTGAATTAAATGCCAACACTAGAGGCATTTTTCTCAATTATGAGGCCAGTCAAACTGAAATCAATTTTTCAGACTTGAAAATTGGGGTGAAGGATGGTCAGTTTACAACTGCTACTTTTTTTTAAGAGCACTGATCGTAAGTCCTACATCCCTACAGATAGCTGCCACCATGAGGCCTGACTTAGATCAGTGCTGAAGAACCAGTACATACGCCTAAAGTGAAATTGCTCGGATAATAGAGAATTTTTGCTTCAGGCTGAGATTCTGACTAAATATTTTAAAGAAAAAGGTTACTCAGACGCCTCCCTTAAAAACACCTTGGAGGAGGTGTCATCACTTGATAGGAGTGACCTGCTCAGGGAAAGAACACCTAACAGGAATAGGTTATCTACTGTCCCCTTTATTACTACTTATTCTATACAACATAGAAATGTTGGGAAACTTGTTAGAAAACACTGGCATATTGTTACCAATGACCAGACTTTGAGCAGTGTCCTTCCCGCCAAACCACAGGTGATTTACAAGGGAGCTCCTTCCCTCAGAGGTAGAGTATCTGGGTTTCTGATTGCTGCTTGCCCTGTATACCCGCCGGACTGAAATATCCTGGCTTGCCTGGTTTAACCGCGGAGGGGTGCTGCTACTGGATTCATGACCGGACATCGAATTATTATACAGGCTTGTTTAAGCTTGCCCTCCGGTAAGCGTGCATTCTATGTGGTGGTGGATCACATCAGAGGGTGGCGTCTGTGTATCAAGGAGTTTTTATTCACCTTCACTGTTAATCACTGGATCATTGTTATTGGACTTATATTCACTTAGGACTGTTCATATTCATTTTTACATATTTTTTTATTCTTCATTGTTTTTTATGGTTATCAAAACACTTTTGGCATATTTGAATAAAGTATAATAACTGCACTTAGCACAATGTGTAGGTGTGCAGCCCCCCTAAGGAAGCTCCCCAGAGGTGCTTCAGAAATGAATATTTATATTATTGGGGTGGTGGCGCTCCCTAAAACTGGTTGGGCAGATAAGTGGTAGAGAATGACAGTGGTATAAGAGACCAATATACTGGCTCCACAGCGGGTAACCACACCGGAGCAAGTTGTGTAAATGGATACCAGACAACAGTGAGGTGACGGCACTCCCTATAGGGGATATACAGCATAAGTGAATGTGCAAAATAACATAAAAGTATGAAATAATGAGAAATACTAAATACTATAATAATGGAAATTATTACAACCTCCTCACCAAAAATGATAGTGTTGGTAGGTGTACCTAACCTAATTATACATAAATTGCATGTGAGTGAAACCATACATAGTGCCTAATATAGCATAACCTTTCACATAAATTCACACACTTTAGTAGTATGTAATACTACACCTGTGACTAAAATACAAGTGATGATACCTCAAAATAATAAAGGTAAAGGTATCTTATAGCCATAAACAGTGAACAAAAATAATTTAAACCTTAATTAGTTATAAATCTTGATCTGTTTTTAAAGTGTTTGTAAACAGTCCACAATTAACAGGCAGTCCGTAATTATGAAGATGTCTCCAACACGGTGAACAATAAAAAACTCAAAAACGTGACTTGAGTGCATTCAACGTCCTTAGTGACTTAGTGCTCCCCCTCAAGGGTCCCCACTCACCAGATCTATTCACCCCGAAGGGGTAACTCGCATATAGATGTAGACCCTATGATCTCCCTGCCGGCGTAGTGGATGGTTTTCCCGGGGTGTTCCTCAGCTTACACAGAAGAATGGAGCTTTGTCACTCCTGAATTTGACTCTGCAATCCTCTTTACAATAGAGCTCAGACTGGGAAAGAGAGGGGCATCACTAGGAACCAATCAGTGGTGGGATACTGCTCATGTGTTGACAAGTAACATACTGATAGGAGGAGAGAGCAAAGTGATAGGGTGAAGACCACAAAAGTCTTCTGCTGTTTGATTTTTTTTGATTGAACAGTGAACAAACAGCAGAAGACTTTTGTGGTCTTCACCCTATCACTTTGCTGTGTCACGGCAAAGGTTGTGACTACTTATGTACATGTGATTTTTTATTTTTTATAAATTTGCAAAGATTTTAAACAAACTTCTTCCATGTTGTCATTATGGGGTATTCGTAGAATTTTGAGGAAAATAATTAATTTAATCCATTTTGGAATAAGGCTGTAACATAACAAAATGTGGAAAAAGTGAAGTGCTGGGAATACTTTCCAGATGCACTGTATTATGCATTTTCTGAATTGCTGATTGTCTAGATTAGAAACAGTAGTCTAAGCTAGGCAATCATTAATCCCCAGTTCTGTGCCAACAACGGTCTGCCTGTTGAGCTGAATGTGGCAGCTCACAGGCACTTCCCAAAATCATTTGTTGGCCTCTGTAATAAATCCAGCAAAGGTCCAAGTTAGGAGTTACCTCACTCCTGTCCCGCCTGACCCCACCCTTGGCCATTGTCACCATGTGCTGTAGCTCCTTTTTTACATTTTGCTGGGTTTTCACTTTAAATAATTCTGTGTAAGTAACAATCCAAATTTGTTCTGTTATGCTGAGCTGACTGTGGCAGCTCACAGGCACTTTCCAAAATCATTTGTTGGCCTCTGTAATAAATCCAGCAAAGGTCAAAGTTATCCCCACTGCTGTCCCACCTGAGCCCACCCTTGGCCATTGGCACCATGTGCTGTAGCTCCTCCTTTCCTCCTAGCCTGGGTTTGGCTTGAAACAGTGAGAGAGAGCTACCATAGTCATTATATTTCCAGGTATGACAAGAATAGGGAGGTGGTGGACATGCCCAGCAGCCAAAGTGGAAAAATAAAGCCTAATGCTTTAAGGTCACGTGACAGGCGGACTATTTGATTTAAAAAAAAAAAAAAAAAATAGAAAAAAACTTTTTTTAAATCCAACTATACAGATGTGATATTATTGTGGTTTATGATTATATTGGGGTGAACTATAGGAAAGCATTTCCCTCCACTTTTACAATGTTTAGTAACTTCTTAGCTAAATAAAGTTTTACATTTTGCTGGGTTTTCACTTAAAAAAATTCTGTGCAAGTAAGGATCCAAATTTGTTCCGTTATGCACAAATCCAACTTAGCAGAAACTTGAAGCAGCCTAGTTCGAAGTCAAACTTATGTCTTTATTTCCATATTGTTTTGTAAAAAAATATTTTATCCTCCATTTAAGTATAACTTAGCATTGATTTAAAGGCATGCTTGGACACTAGGGCATCATAAACAGCACCTTTCCTCATTCCTTTGTTTCTTCCCTCATTAACCTTTAGCTGCTATAAAAAAAGAAGTAGCAACCTTTCAAATGTCTACATGGTAATAAAAACTATACTAAAATATAACAGTTATGAAAGAAGCATATAAAAATGACAATCGATAGAGGCTGATTTTATAAACAAAATCCTTACTAGAAGCAAAAGACTGGTTATTAATGTAAATTTATATGACCATGGGGTTCTACATTAATCCAACCCTCTTCTCTCTGTAAGTTTATGTTCCCTGTATAAACAAAAGTCAAGCTGCTGTAACTATCAGAAGTCTTAAATATCACCCTACATTTACACCACATTTGTTGTGGTAGGGCAGAGTTTAATATGAGTAGAAACCTCAGATATGAGGCAGATGTCCATCTTTAAGGGCTGGTTCACACTGCTGTGGTGCGAATTTGATCTCATTGCGTTGCAAATTTTCGTTGCAAATTCTTTGTGTTCTGGCGAATCTACTGCGATTCTACGGCAAATATTGTAAATTGGTTGTCAAACTGGGAGGGGATCGCGATTTTGTCTGGCCACCCATATAAAAAAAATGAATATCGCAGTGATGTGAATGTTCAATTGCGTTTTCATTGCGAGTTCAATTGCAGTCTATGGAGCTGAATTCGCATCGCACATGGATCAAAC
Source organism: Lithobates clamitans (assembly GCA_037952925.1). Lineage (NCBI taxonomy): Eukaryota > Metazoa > Chordata > Amphibia > Anura > Ranidae > Lithobates > Lithobates clamitans. The sequence goes on from JBBGZY010000449.1 coordinate 18,897,711, forward strand.
TCGCACAGGACCCTTTTTGTATGCAGCTTAGATTCGCAACGCATTGATGTGAACTGCACTAATGGAAAACTATGTTATTTAAATGACTTGCGAATTTGAGTGATTGCAACGGCTCAAATTCGCAATAGAATTCGCAGCAGTGTGAACCGGCCCTAAAGAGCCGTGTGGCTACATTTGTATTTGCGAATCGAGCAGAAGGCTATGTTTGAATTGACTGTTTTTTTAATATAAAAAATATCAGGCAGTGGCCATAAACTTCATGATTCCATTAGGAAAATATATGCAAATAACCAGGGATAACTTACAGGAGTCTCCATCCTAGGGGCCACTTTACCACATACCTGCATACCCCTGTTACACAACCTGTATGTAAGTAACAGGCACAGACATGGATGTACAAAAGTTTAGTGAAAAAGCATTCAGCTTAAAGCAGGGACAGTTATTTTAAGCCTTTGTCATCAGCTCAAACCTTTTATCACTGTATCTGTAGGAGCTATTTAATACTGTACATGACTGAGTCCCTGTATTTCATATTCTATGTTTAAAATAAATACTGGTGTTTACAGAGAAATAATGAACATAAGCTAAATTCTGTCATTAACAGGACAGCCTTATCACTTCAGCTTTTTAATACCTATTTTCCGCCGAAGTGTACAATGCTTCAGTTGAGGTATCACTGTAATCATTTACGTCTGCACAGTACTCCCTTTTATAATTGCATATTTCAAATCGGTATATTAACTGGTTCAGCTAATTTATACATTACTTTCTGTGATGTGCTCCAGTGGTGGCTCAGGACATTAGTGCAAAACATTAAATATGTTTAGTGTGACTACATAAAAAAAATACTTTGCAAATGCCAAGTGAAATAATCACATTTATTTGGCATGGTTTGAGAAGTCTGGATGGCATAATTTAAAAACGCATCTATTATGCTGTATATTATACAGTATGTGGGTGTGAACCATGCTGCATCTTAAAATGGAACGTCGCCTGAAAAGGGAAGTTCTGCTTATCCTCCTCCCCCCCCCCCCCTCCCCTGTCCACTTTTTAAACCGCTTTTCTTTTTCTTCAGGCTGCGGGTACCTAGTTTTGACATGTACCCCCCTCCCCCTTCTGCTTGGCTTGTCTAGGCGAGCAGAGTGGACGTTTGAGGCCCCCCCCGCCCGTGACATGTCCCAACCATTCAGGAACACAGCGCATCTTGCTCATGCACATTGGAGAGCCAGCTGTGAGAAAGCAAGAAGTCACAGCCAGCTTCCCACAGTCAGTATTGCAGTACTGGGGACCCAAAGATCAGCAAAGCACTGGCCCAGGTGAAAACAGCTCTGGATCCATGAATTGGCAAGTGTTAGCAGCTACAGCATTTGTAGCTGTTGACTTTTTTTTTTTAACAAGACTGGAGCTCCTTTAAATGAACCCAAAAACCACAATTTTATTTTCAAGTTGAGTTCCGGGCTACATCTAAATAAACATTTTTTTTTTTTTTACCAATTTCCCATTGGTCTAGGATTACAGCTACAGTAGAAGGATGTTCTGTGAATGAAGGCAAAACTTCCCAGAGTTACCAGGGTGTTTTGAACTTGTTGGAGTTAAGTGTAGAGAGTATAACAGTGATTAGTATATGCAGGAGAAATGTGCAAAAGGTATGATGCCAGGCAGTGTGTGCAATAGAAAATCACAAAGAGTATGACAGTGACCTGTTATGTGCAGAAGATTAGTGTGGGAGGGTATTAGGATAGGATGTGTGTGTGTGTGTGTGTGTGTGTGTGTGTGTGTGCGCGTGTGTGGTCTTTTTTTTTTGGTCAAATTTCAATTTCCTATTTGGGATATTGCCTTGTTGGCTTTGGCCCAAAAGGTAGCATTCTTAGGCTGGCCATACACGGTGCAAATTTCTTTCCTGCAACCACAGACTGTCTTGATAAAGGAATTCCTGCTGCAGATCCATTGTACACAGAAGGACAACTAAGCTAATAAAGGGTCTGGAGGATATCAGTTATGAGGAAAGGTTGCAAGCACTGAACTTATTCTCTCTGGAGAAGAGACGCTTGAGAGGGGATATGATTTCAATTTATAAATACCGTACTGGTGATCCCACAATAGAGATAAAACTTTTTCGCGGAAGGGAGTTTAACAAGACACGTGGCCACTCATTAAAATTAGAAGAAAAGAGGTTTAACCTTAAACTATGTAGAGGGTTCTTTACTGTAAGAGCGGCAAGGATGTGGAATTCCCTTCCACAGGCGGTGGTCTCAGTGGGGAGCACCGATAGTTTCAAAAAACTATTAGATAAGCACCTGAATGACCACAACATACAGGGATATACAATGTGATACTGACATATAATCACACACATAGGTTGGACTTTATGGACTTTTTGTGTCTTTTTTCAACCTCACCTACTATGTAACTATGTAATTGTCTGCTTCTAGCGGGGGGAGCCGTCCCTGCCAGGAGAAGACAATGATGCTTGCTAGCGGCTATAGCAGTCGCTAGCGATATTTGTTAGAGAATCCGGCACACTGGTTGTACATTCAGCCTGCCCATTAACAGTTCCGATCTCAGCGGGTTCCTGTTGAACCGGCAGAGATTTGAACCATGTATGGCCAGCCTTAGTGGCTCTTGATTTATTCAGGGCAGTCTTCACCTGGCTGCCTTGTATTGCAAGGCTCCTTTTTCCAATGCCCACCTAGCCACATGCCCCTGGACCATGCTCTCTGGCAAATGCTTTGCTCATCCTCTGGATTTATTCTACACTCTCTAACTCACATCTTCAACCTCTCCCTATCTTCTGGCACCTTCTCGAGCTCTCTAAAACATGCACTGGTCACCCCCATCCTTAAAAAGCCCTCACTGGACCCAACCAATCTTAACCTTTGCCCCATCTCCTTACTCCCCTTTTCCTCCAAACTCCTTGAACATCTGGTCTACAACCGACTGAGCGACCATCTGACTAAGAACAAATTTCTTGAACCCCTTCAGTCTGGATTTCGCCCCCAACACTCCATGGAAACTTCTCTCCTTAAACTCACAAATGACCTACTAACAGCTATAACCAATAAACATTTTTCTGTACTACACCTCCTGGACCGCTCTGCTGCCTTTGACACAGTGGACCACCCCCTCTTCCTCAAAAAACTCCACTCCTTTGATCTCCATTACTGTACTCTTCACTGGTTCTCATCCTACCTAACCCACCGCACTATGTTGGCTTATCTTTAAAAAGGCTATCCCCCCTTCAGTCAATCATAAATGCTGATGCCAGGCTCATCTACCTTACAAACCATCTAGCACCTGCCACACCTCTCTGCCAATCCCTCCACTTCCGCTCACCCAGCTAATTAAATTCAAGATACTAACACTGACTTATAAAGCCATCCACAGCTCTGCCCCCAGCTACATCACTAACCTAGTCTCAAAATACTAACCAAATCTTTCTCTTCGTTCATCTGAAGACCTCCCACTGTTTAGCTCCCTTGTCACCTCATCCCACGCTCGCATCCAGGACTTCTCCAGAACCTCTCCCGTCTTCTGGAACTCTCTACCCCAATCTGTCCTCCTATCTCCTACTCTGTCCACTTTCAGATGATCCCAAAAAACTCATCTCTTCAGACCTAACAACTGTACATTTTATTTCTGCCATCAGCCCATACCCCACAGTCATAACCTCTTTTATCTCTTGACCCTCCCTCTTATATTGTAAGCTCTAACAAGCAGGAGTCTCTGATTTTGACTGTATTAAATTGTATTGTAATTGTACTGGTCTGTCCTTCTATTGTAAAGCGCTGCATAAACTGTTGGCGCTATATAAATCCTGTATTATTATAATACTTCATAAAAGAAGGTGATTTTGAGACAACCTCTTTTTGTTGTCTAAAATGGTCTCCTTCCATTATCGGGGCTCCGTTTCATAAGTTTTTTAAGTGAACAGCTTGGTCTTCTAGCACACCTTAAGGTCTCGTTTATACTAGGTGCATTGAGCTACCTTTGTCAACATTCATTAATGCAGACTCAAGGCATGGACACATATGCAACAGTTGTACATATGCATTGCTATGCATTGCGTAAAAATGCTGCATGAAGATGTGCCGGTGCAATGCAACACAATTCACAGTTGTGCATGTAATTTAATTGGTAGGTGTTTGTTTATTAAAAGTTAGCAGCTGTAGCATTTGTAGCTGCTGACTTTTTTTTACGAGACCTGAGCTCCTCTTTAAATGGACCCAAAGACCACAATTTTATTTACAAGTTGAGTGCAGGGCCACATCTAAATCAACCAATTTTTTTCACAATTTCCCATTGGTCTTGGATTACAGCTACAGTAGAAGGATGTTCTGTGAACAAAGGCAAAACTTTACTTTGAATAAGCACTGACGTGTGGATTTATTCAATAAAGAAGCTTGTTTTTTTACTTTAGAGTGCTGCTACCTTCATCTTTCGAGAAAGACAAGCCCCATGAGTGCCGTTTTAACATTTGGGTTACATGTACTTCATGCTTTGCTGAGCAACTGGAACCATTGCCTCTTGGATATGTGGGCAGTGTTGACTAGTGGACTATATATAGATATAGGCAAGTGATATAGAGCATATCTGGGGTACCAGCACAAAATCGTAGGGGCACCACATCCTACTCATAATACCAAAACCTTGTTGCCTCACCAAGAATGGACTTTTGAGATGCCAAAGAGAAAACCACAATACAAAAGTTAAAATAAAGGGGAAATACACCCCCCCTTTTTAACCCATTTTCATACAAAGACTAAAATCAAATGCCTATAAATCTGCATACAATTAAAAGGAATGGCATAGTCAAACGTTCCCTCTATGATTGAAAAATGTAGGTGAATAGGTGTGTATGATTTTACTCTAGGGCACTGAAAAAGTAAATTTTTGGTGAGATACAAGTTTTTGGTATATATAGATATATATATCTATACCTCACAAACCGCTCAGCGTCTGCCACACCCCTCTGCCAATCCCTCCATTGGCTGCCACTCAGTCACCGAATTAAATTCAAGATACTAACTATAACTTACAAAGCCATCCACAACCTGGCCCCCAGCTACATCTCTAACCTAGTCACAAAATACCAACCTAATTGTTCTCTTTGCTCCTCCCAAGACCTCCTGCTCTCAAACTCCCTTGTCACCTCATCCCATGCTAGCCTTCAGGACTTCTCCAGAGCCTCCCCCATCCTCTGGAATGCTCTACCCCAATCCGTCCGATTTTCTCCTACCTTATCCATTTTCAGACTATCCCTGAAAACTCATCTCTTCAGAGAAACCTATCTGGCCCCCACCTAACAACTGTACATTTTATCTTCTCAATCAGCACATCACGCACAGTTAATACCTCTTGTATCTCTTGACCTTCCCTCTTAGATTGTAAGCTCTAAGCAGCAGGGCCCTCTGATTCCTACTGTATTAAAGTGTATTGTATTTGTACTGTCTACCCTCAAGTTGTAAAGCGCTACGTAAACTGTTGGCGTTATATAAATCCTGCATAATAATAATATACAGTGTGTGTATATACTGTATATGTATGTGTGCTTATATATATATATATATATATATATATATATATATATATATATATTATAATAAATCCTATATATTTTGTCATTGTTCTTTCTGGTATTATGTGATAAAGCTCTTTCCCAGTCTAATTTTGTTTTCCTTTAAGAAATAAAGAAAATAACGTTTTACTAGCCGGCTAAACCAAACTGAAGCTGTCCTACATACAAGTCACTTTCGGTCTGTCAAATTACACTGAATTCAGGAAGGAGATAAAGTCAGATAAGGTTCCTTGATTTTGAGCATCTGATTTACAGGACGTTATATATTAGAAGTAAAGCATCTTGTAATAAAGCTGATAGGAAGTAATATATATGAATACACACTCTATATATATATATATATATATATATATATATATATATATATATATATATATATATATATATATATATATATATAATCTACATGTGTATATATACACAGGATCTCATCACAAAAATGAGTACACCCCTCACATTTTTGTAAATATTTTATAATATATCTTTTCATGTGACAACACTGAAGAAATTACACTTTGCTACAATGTAAAGTAGTGAGTGTACAGCTTGTATAACAGTATAAATTAGCTGTCCCCTCAAAATAACTTAACATAAAGATTGCATAAAGAATTAACATAAAGACCCTGAAACTGAGCTGCAGCACGGTGGCCAAGACCATACAGCACTTTAATAGGACAGGTTCCACTCAAAACAGGCCTCGCCATGGTCGACCAAAGAAGTTGAGTGCACGTGCTCAGCGTCATATCCAGAGGTTGTCTTTGGGAAATAGATGTATGAGTGCTTCCAGCATTGCTGCAGAGGTTGAAGGGGTGGGGGGTCAGCCAGTCAGTGCTCAGACCATACGCCGCATACTGCATCAAATTGGTCTGCATGGCTGTCGTCCCAGTAGGAAGCCTCTTCTCAAGTTGATGTGCAAGAAAGCCTGCAAACAGTTTGCTGAACACAAGCAGACTATGGACATTGATTTCTGGAACCATGTCCTGTGGTCTGATGAGACCAAGATAAACTTATTTGGTTCAAATGGTGTCAAGTGTGTGGCAACCAGGTGAGGAGGACAACAGACAAGCATGATGGTGGTAGTGTCATGGTCTGGGGCTGCATGAGTGCTGCCGGCACTGGGGAGCTACAGTTCATTGAGGGAACCATGAATGCCAACATGTACTGTGACATACTGAAGCAGAGCATGATCCCCTTCCTTTGGAGACTGGGCCGCTGGGCAGTATTCCAACATAAGGACCCCAAACACACCTCCAAGACGACCACTGCCTTGCTAAAGAAGCTGAGGGTAAATGTGATGGACTGGCCAAGCATGTCTGCAGACCTAAACCCTATTGAGCATCTGTGGGGAATCAAACGGAAGGTGGAGGAGTGCAAGGTCTCCAACATCCATCAGCTCCGTGATGTCGCCATGGAGGAGTGGAAGAAGACTCCAGTGGCAACCTGTGAAGCTCTGGTGAACTCCATGCCCAAAAGGGTTAAGGCAGTGCTGGAAAATAATGGTGGCCACACAAAATATTGACACTTTGGGCCCAATTTGGAAATTTTTCACTTAGGGGTGTACTCACTTTTGTTGCCAGCGGTTTAGACATTAATGGCTGTGTGTTGAGTTTTTTTGAGGGGACAGCAAATTTACACTGTTATACAAGCTGTACACTCACTACTTTACATTGTAGCAAAGTGTCGTTTCTTCAGTGTTGTCTCATGAAAAGATATAATAAAATATTTACAAAAATTTGGGTTTTATCACTCTTTTTTTTTTTTTTATTGCACAACTTTTCCAGATATTTTTTCTATTGTATACATAGGTCTTGCACATCTTTTAGTGTGTAGATATATTTTCTAATTTAGTCAACTGGCTTTTACACATTTTCCATCTTTCCAATTTGCTTCTAAAATGAAGAGTCACTCCACTTATTTTCATCTTATTCTCTAAAACCCTTGTTTGTTATGGTTCATTACATATACATGTTGTGGCTTTTCCTGGCATAATATAACATCTGAGATGAGGTTCTTATCTCATACTATTGAAGGAGCAATGCTGCTAACAGTTATATTAAACATGACTGATGATCCGTAATATGACAGTATTTAGCTGCATGAGTAGAAATAGAGCATTTGGTGACATCTGTCTTGTGTGAAGCAGGTAGATTTTGTAGCTTGGTTCTAAAAAAAGTTTAATGTAGTCTAGCACACCTATTATAGCCAAACATTTATCCTGTATGTCTAGCATATATTGTCAGCTTGCTTCATATGTCTAATTTGGGTTTGTTGAAATGACAGAGCATTTATTGTTTAAACTTTTTTTTTTTATCTTTGATTACATTGAAAGTAATTTGTGTGTGTAAGTACAGTATATATATATATATATATATATATATATATATATATATATATATTTTTTTATACAGTGTCTCACAAAAGTGAGTACACCCCTCACATTTTTGTAATTATTTTATTATATCTTTTCATGCGACAACACTGAGGAAATGACACTTTGCTACAATGTAAAGTAGTGAGTGTACAGCTTGTATAACAGTGTAAATTTGCTGTCCCCTCAAAATAACTCAACACACAGCCATTAATGTCTAAACTGCTGGCAACAAAAGTGAGTACACCCCTAAGTGAAAATGTCCAAATGGGCCCAATTAGCCATTTTCTCTCCCCGGTATTATGTGTCTCTTTAGTGTTACAAGGTCTCAGGTGTGCATGGGGAGCAGGTGTGTTAAATTTGGTGTTATCGCTCTCACTCTCTCATACTGGTTACTGGAAGTTCAACATGGCAGCTCAGGGCAAAGAACTGTCTGAGAATCTGAAAAAAAAAGAACTGTTGTTCTACATAAAGATGGCCTAGGCATTAAGGAGATTGCCAAGACCCTAAAACTGACCTGCAGCACTGTGGCCAAGACCATACAGCGGTTTAACAGGACAGGTTCCACTCAGAACAAGCCTTGCCATGGTCGACCAAATAAGTTGAGTGCACATGCTCAGCGTCATATCCAGAGGTTGTCTTTGGGAAATAGAAGTATGAGTGCTGCTAATGACATCCCAGTCTTAGTCCATAGGGTTCAATATTGCGTTGGCCCACCCTTTGCAGTTACAACAGCTTCAACTCTTCTGGAAAGGCTGTCCACAAGGTTGAGGAGTGTGTCTATGGGAATGTTTGACTATTCTTCTAGAAGCGCATTTGTGAGGTCAGGCACTGATGTTGAATGAAAAGGCCTGGCTCACAGTCTCCGCTCTAATTCATCCCAAAGGTGTTCTGTCGGGTTGAGGTCAGGACTCTTCAGGCAAGTCAGGTTTTTCTACCCCAAACTCGCTCATTCATGTCTTTATGGACCTTGCTTTGTGCACTGGTCCAGATCATTTCTTGGAAGGGGGATTATAGTGTGGGGTTTGGTTTGGTTTGGTTTCTTAGTTCCAATGAAGGAAACTCTTAAGGCATCAGCATGCCAAGACATTTGGTCAATTTCATGCTCCCAACTTTGTGGGAACAGTTTGGGGATGGCCCCTTTCTGTTCCAACATGACTGCGCACCAGTGCACAAAGCAAGGTTCATAAATACATGGATGAGTGAGTTTGGGGTGGAGGAACCTGACTGACCTGCACAGAGTCCTGATCTCAACCCGATAGAACACCGTTGGGATGAATTAGAGCAGAGACTGCAGGCCAGGCCTTCTTGTCCAACATCAGTGCCTGACCTCACAAATGCACTTCTGGAAGAATGGCCAAACATTCCCATAGACACACTCCTAAACCATATATATATATATATATATATATATATATATATATATATATATATATATATATATATATATATATATATGCGCATGTGTGTGTATATATTAATATTTTGAGTAAAAACAAAACATTTACTTTCAGTCTACATACATAGCTTTTATCACACAAGGCTCAATTCACAAAGCTAATTATAATTGTTGAGGCTGAATTTGTTGATAGTTGTGGCAAGTAACACATGTATTATACCTTAGTGATTTGAACATATAGTCTCTGGTTGCCGGGGGCTTTGTAGATCCTTGAAGACCAAAGGGAATATCTTGACCCTGTCTTGTAGGAATCCAGTAAAATAATGTCAGCAAGGAACTATACAGTGCATAATGTGATTAACATTTTACAGCTGACTGGAGTCCTGCTTTAACTTTCCTGTATGTAGGTGCCTTACTGTGTCTACAAATGAGTTTCAGAGGTCACCATTCTTCCAGTTCTATGTGCGGTAGTTTAATTACTGGTGTCCAATAAATGTTCAAATTTTAGTCTTCTTTACCATTGATTTAGGCCCCATTCGTTTTAATGAATATTGTTCTCTATACATGTAATGAAACCATTTGTCTACACAGTACAAGTGCATATTATTTTCAGTCCATATGCTGAGTTTCTCATGCCCAGTCTAGCAAAGCTTATATTTTGCAGGGATATCCTCATGTGGATACATCTGAAGTCATGTTGAATGGAAGGGCTTTTTTCTTGCAGTAGATTGAGCACAATTAGCATCTCAATTGAAGCTAATGAAAACAGCAGCAGGCAATTTTCCGATTGAGTAACTGAATATTGTGGGTTTGACAAAATGGACTTCAGAGAGCGAGAATCAGGTACTCTCATCTGGAGCCCACACGTCACCCACTGAAGCTTTATTAGGAGGTCTATGTACCGTATGTCTGTACCCAGGAGTCGCAGGTGTTGCATACCTGTATAAATCAATGACAGGATGCAGCTATACGCTAGTAAATGCAGATCTGAACATATATGTGCAACCCTGGGTGAAGATTGTCTGCATTCAGGAGCAAACATCTGTACACGTGCACATGTTTATGCTTGCATTTACCAGCTGCATTCTGTCATTGATTTGTACAGGTATGCAACACCTGCGACTCCTTTGTACAGAGAAACATCTGTATTTTTACAGTGTATGGCCCTCTGTGCCTGTGTTCTTGAGCCCTAACACTTCTACTTTGTGGTGCACAGGAAATGTAGTCACCATTTTTAGCAAGATAAATTAAATGTTTTATCAGAATTTTTGCGTTGGTCCAGAAGCTACACATGTGGTGAACTTGGGCTTTCCAATATGCTAATGATCTAAATGAAAATATCAAGATGACATTCATTGGCTGCAGCAGAAAAAAATGAAGGTACTGGAGTGGGCATCAAGCATGCAGATAGTTCTAGGCAACCAAAGAATTTACAGGACATACCCTGAAGGGTTCTTGCTAAGAAAAATGGACTGCTGTACTACAAAGTAATGAAATCATAGTGTTTTCTCATGATACAAAGCTAAGCAGGGCAATAACATCACAACAGAATAAAACAAATTTACAAGAAGACCTCAATGAAAGAGGGGGTAGCAACTAGCTGGCATATGAGGTTTAATATGAAAAAATGTGAAGTACTGTATTACACTTGGGACCTGGAAATATGTATGCAACTTGCTCACTAGGGGGAGAACCTTGGGGGGGGGGGGGGGGGTGGAGGAAGGAAAATAATGTAGGAGTCCTGGTAGTAAACAGACTCGGCAATATCATGCAATGCCAAGCTGCAGCAAGCACAAACAGGTTATCATGCTATAGAAAAAGGTATTTACTCAACAGATAAAACTATAATTCTACTAATGTTATTTTCAAACATTAATAAAAGCTTTTTGTTAAAAAAAGATATATATATATATATATTTATATAATTCTACCACTTTACAAAAACCTGGTTTGGGCACATCTTGAGTATGCAATCCAGTTTTGGCCACCGATTCTCAGGACAGATGTTCTTGAACTGGTGAGCATCCAGAGGCAGACCAAAGCTAATAAGTTGTGAGGAACGACTACAAACATTTCATTTTTTCCCTGGAGAAGGAGGACCTTAAAAAGGGAGATGATTGCATTATACAAATCTTTAAAGGATCACTAAAGATAATGTTTTTTTTTTTTAAATAACAAACATGCTATACTTACCTCCACGGTGCAGCTTGTTTTGCACAGAGTGGCCCCGAACCTGGTCTTCTGGGGTCCCTCGGCGGCTGTCTCGGCTCCCCCCCGCAAGGGCTCAACACCTTCATGCAAGCTCCCTCGCATGGTGTTGAGTGCTTGCGGGCGCGCTCCCGTGATACAGCCAGCGGCCATAGCCGCTCACTGTATCACTCGGCCCCGCCCCCCCCGGCACGCCGCATAATTGCATGAGATTAACAGCAGCGTGAGCCAATGGCTGCGCTGCTTTCAGTCCATCCACTATAACCTATCAATGACCAGGCTGAGCAGCGAAGCGGATGTTGGGCGTGAGCGCTGAACTTTCGAGGGTTCAGATAAGTAAAACGGGGAGGCTGGGGGGGCCGGTATTGTTGGATTTTTTTCACCTTAATGCATAGAATGCATTAAGGTAAAAAATCTTTTACCTTTACAACCCCTTTAAATGGTAACAGTATTATTGTCAGAAAAATATTAAGGATTCATTCACATGGCCATACAAAAATTTGCTACTGATATTATGCATGATTTCTAGGAGAAAAGTTCCCGTGTAATGATCAGTACAACACTTATAGATGCGCTTAAGCGCGTAAAGATGCATATGCGTACATGATTTGTTTTTATTATGCTTTATTTTTTCCCTTTGTTTAGACTTAAAGTGGTTGTTAAGCCACTTAATGATCAGCTCTGCTATATTAAATGTCCCCAGTGTATGTGTGTTTTAAAAAAAAAAATGCCGCTCTGTACCTCATTTCATAGCGCCAAATGGCGCTCACATGACCAGCTTCCCCTCTCTCCTGTCTCAATCTGACAGCAAAGTGGGCGGGGCTGAGAAACTCCTGCTGACATCAGCCAGGGGGAGAGGAGAAGTGGGAGAGAGATGGCCGGTCACGCGAGTGCCGATCGGCGCTATGAAATTAAATGAGCAGCAATTTTTTTATAAAACACATACATTGGGAACATTATTTATTATAGCAGAGCTGACTGTAAGAATGTCATTAAGTGACTTATCAACCTTTTTAAGTCTAAAGAAAGGAAAAATGAAAGCATCATATAAACAAATTATGTACACATATAGGAATATCACTGCGGTTTGATAGCAGCAGGAAGGGAGCAGATCAGCATCACATAGCTGACAGGTAGAGAGGGGGACAGAGGAGAGCTGCAGATGACGGAGGCACGTAAACTGACCACGGTGTTAGGGCTCAGCAGCCATGATAAACTGTGATCAGTTTACAGGGGGAGGGCAGAGCCAGGCAGGATCAGTCATGTTTTTAAGGTTATACAGGGGGCCAGATTACACAGTACAGGCACTGTGCTGTGTAACATGATTTAAGGGAACGGGATCAATTCTTTTTTGTTTGTTTAGAGTTACAAACACTTTAATTCATGCATTTACAAGTGGATATATATCAGTTTATACGTGTAACTGTATAAAGCACATGTTTTTAGATGCATATTTTTGGATTTGAATGCAGGGCATGTTTGTGCAACTGTGTGAATGGCTTCATTGAAAACACTGCAGCTTTGTTCAGATCAGTAATTAAAAACATTTTTATATGCATTTTTTTTTTTAAATGGCTGTGTGAATAAAACCTTAAACTTTGGTTTCTAAGGAAGACGTGAGGTCACACAACGAAGTTGGATGAGAAACTGTTAAAGTTTAAAGTGCTTACAGGGTTCATTACTGTTAGATCCCATACACACTATTAGATTTTCTGCAGATTTTTGTCTTCTGTTGATTTTTGTCTTCAGATTTACCAAATCCATGTAGTGTAAGGGCCTGCCTGATTGCATACAAACTGAAAGGTTTGAACAAGAAAATAACCCCTAAGTGGACTATTACCTTAAAAGTCCACTTAGGGGTTATATTCTTGTTCTAGTTAATTTGGATGTGGCACCCTATTGGAGCATAACCACTGATAGAAACCTTTAACTCTTAATGTTTGACCTCATAAATATATGATTTTGGTAAATCTGAAGACAAAAATCTAATAGTGTGTGGAACCTCCATTCAATGGTTGCTTGTTTTAGCTGGGAGTATAGGTAAACTCACTTTTTTTTTTTAGATGAGTTTCTTCGCAAACTCACTGTCGGGATATAAATTGCTATAAATGCATACGCACACATTCGGGTTAAACTGGGTGGCTTGGTGTCTTTATTTAACATTACCATCAATGTAACTTATTTGAATAACGTTAAAAAATAAAGAAAAAAACCACTTGTTTTGATTACTCATGTTTTCTTAAAAAATAGCCCATGTTGTAAAAATTCTGCCAGGGGTGGTAAAACTATGAGCACAATTATACATAACAAATTTTAATGATTTTTTTTTTTACTTTGACCATTTCATTGTAAATGGAAATCTGACTATATTTCCAACACTCCTGCAGTGAGTATACCTAAAGCAGTATTAAACTCCAAACCACTGCAATATAATAATGTTTGCTTTTGGGTTTAAAACCAATTTCTGTTAACCATGTATCAAATTGTTGATGAGGATTGCCAAATCATCTGTACTAACTATAAACAATTTTGACTAAAGAGATTTATTGAAATTCAGGCAATTTACAGGAACTCTTCTCATTTGTGTGTGCATGGATTAAATTAAATAAGCTGCTGAAACCAGTAATGGAGTATGCAACTGTGTGGCCTTTCAAAAGTGAAAGTAACAATTATTTTATGGTACAACAGGCAGTTTAAAGTTCCTTTTGGACAATAAAGTATTTGAACTGCGTACAACAATATAATAATCACAGACTGAATAGCTTGTTTTCCTGGCTTCTCTCGTTCTACCAGCTGCTAGTGAAAGTACAGTTTTAAAATGTGGGTTTCGCATGAGGAATTTCCAAAACTATTTTCGATTTTCAGAGATCTAGTAAAATTTGCCATATGCAATCAGAAACAATATTTGACAGCCCTTATTCTGCATTGTACAGAATTATTCAGTTTTAAACTGTTGAATAGCAGTTTTTATTTCATGTTTTTATTTCAGATATACATATTCTGAAAACTCCACACAAAGTGTCTTAAAATTGTATCGCAATAGGAAAAAAAAATAATATTACTGGGAATGCATAGCATGATGCACATTGCTTTGCTAGATGTGGTTACTTTGAGAGGCCCTTATTGCCACCCAGGTGTTCTACAAGTTTATTGCTTTAATCACTTGAGTACCAGCCTGCTTTGGCGTAGCATGGGTTGTTAGCACCCGGGGCAAGACCAGTAGTATGCCCCCTAATCTGTAGACTTTTATCACCTAAAAATGGGGGCCCAGGGACTGTTATGCCTGCTCTGCTGCTGTGTACGTGCTGTGGCCATCAAAACGCAAAGGGTTCCTCCACTCACAGCTTTAGCCTCTGATTGGCTGCCCACAGCCTTTTATTATTGGTTGAATCTGAGATATCACTTTGACTATAGAAGTCAGAGATATCTTTTCATATTCAACCAATAATAAAAGGCTGCGGGCAGCAAATCGGAGGCTCAGGCTGTAAGTAACGAGGAGCACTTATATACAGGCAGTCAATAATAACCCAGACATAAGGGTTGTGCATATTATTTAGTGCTAGACATACTACAGGAGAGAGTCTAAGACTGCAGACATACTATAGGAGATGGTTAGAGACTGCAAAGATTATACAGGAGATGGTCAGAGACTGCAGACATACTACAGGAGATAGTGAGAGACTGCAGACATGATATAGGAGATGGTCAGAGACTGCAGAGATTTTCAGGACACAGTGAGAGCCTGCAGACGTACTACAGAAGACAGAGACTGCAGATATTTTCAGGACACAGTGAGAGACTGCAGACGTACTACAGAAGACGGTCAGAGACTGCAGACATACTACAGGAGACGGTCAGACACTGCAGACATACTACAGGAGACGGTCAGACACTGCAGACATACTACAGGAGACAGTCAGAGACTGCAGACATACTACAGGAGACGGTCAGACACTGCAGACATACTACAGGAGACGGTCAGAGACTGCAGACATACTACAGGAGACGGTCAGAGACTGCAGACATACTACAGGAGACGGTCAGAGACTGCAGACATACTACAGGAGACGGTCAGAGACTGCAGACATACTACAGGAGACGGTCAGAGACTGCAGACATACTACAGGAGACGGTCAGAGACTGCAGACGTATTACAAGAGATGGTCAGAGACTGCGGACGTACTACAAGAGACTGTCAGAGACTGCAGACGTACTACAAGAGACGGTCAGAGACTGCGGACATACTACAGGAGATGGTCAGATAAAAGAGACGAGGCGCCGATCTAAGTGCAGCATTCAGTAGAAAAATACACATTTATTTGAAATAGCACTAACATTGTGGACATACGTGTATGGGCTTTGTATGATTCAGTCACGCTGTGTGCCCTGTGTCCAGGTGGAGGGCTATGGTTCGTGATGTCTCACGTTATCGGCCGCACCAGTGGATTCTGGGGCAGTGAGCAGAGGAGAGCAAGCCTGACATCACCTGGAAGCTGGAGAGGCAGCAATGGGCGTGTACTAGCTGGCACAAGTTTGGCGCATGCGTGCTCCTTCTTCCCTGTTTATTACAGATGACCCGAAAATTACATACAGGAAAGCACAAAATAACAAAAGCATGATTGCCTGTAACCTCTATACTGCACACTACCCAAACACATAGATTTATTGAAGACACTGCAGCCACCCAGCATTACATGCATTGCTTCAGAAGATCTTTGGTAATTTTGGCTAGAGACTGCTGTGTGCTGCAGGATTTTTTTTTGCTGTACAGTAGTTGTGATCATACCTTCTTGCATCTCCTGGGCTTCAGGGACTGTGTGTTTCTCTCTCTCCCCGCGCTCCCATTCAGCCCCGCTCCAGCATCTGTTTAGTCAAATGGAGGAGTCAGGCTGGAGGGGGGGAGGAGTCAAATTTAGTCAGGCTGGAGGATTACAGTGCTTACTGGCTGGCAGGAGGGCAGGTCCTCCCTCATACTCAGATAAAGAGCGATATTGGCTGCGGGCTTCCTACTGCTGGAATGGTCAGTCCACTCCTTTTCGGGAAAACACAGGACATATTTCTGCGCCCCTCTAAAAGTTGCACCCGGGGCGAGCACAACACCCGTCCCCCTCACGCTACACTACTGCCAGCCTGTAATATTCCTTCATTAGACCATTTTTCAGTTCTCAGTGCTTTGATAGTTTAAATAACAATGGCTTGGTCATGCAACGCTGTACCCACATGCATTTTAAATAATTTTTAGAGAGTGTATTCTTTTGGTGATATTTAACCACTTCAATATTGGCCACTTTCCCCCTTCCTGCCCAAGCCAATTTTCAGCTTTCAGCGCTGTCACTTTTTAAATGACGATTGCGCGGTCATTCTACACTGTACCCAAACTAAAATTTTTATCATTTTGTTCCCACAAATATAGCTTTCTTTTGGTGGTATTTGATCACCTCTGGGATTTTTATTTTTTGCTAAACAAATAAAAAAAAAAAAAAACGAAAATTTTGAAAAAAAAAGTTTTTCTTTGTTTCTGTTATAAAATTTTGTAAATAAGTAAGTTTTCTCTTTCACTGATGGGCACTGATGAGGCTGCACTGATGGGCATTGATAAGGCGGCACCAATGAGGTGGCACTGACGATGGGCACTGATAGGTGGCACTGATATGCAGCACTGATGGGCACTCATAGGTGGCACTGATAGGCGACACTGGGCATTGAAAGGCTACACTGATGGGTACTTATGGGTGGCACTGATAGGTGGCACTGATGGCACTGGCAGGCATTGCTGATGGTCACTGATTGACATGTCCCTGGTGGTCCAGGGTGGCATACCTGGTGGGCGTCCTTTGTGGGCATCCTTGGTGGTCCTGGCGGCATCCCTGGTGGTCCTGGGCGGGCATCTGCGTGGGGCTGCGCTGATAAACAATCAGCACAGACCCCAGTCAGGAAAGCAGCCGATAAACGGCTCTTCCTGTTTACACTGTGACCAGCCGTGATTGGACATGGTTAATCACGTGGTAAAGAGCCTCCATCAGAGGTACTTTACCGAGATCGGTGGTGCGGTGCATCAGACTGACACACCGCAGGCAGGAAGTGATCAATTATCACTAGGTCTACCATTTTTAACTATATAAAAGGAAAAAAAACAAAAAAAAACAAAAAAGTTTCCCTTTCTGTTATAAAGCATTTACAATAAAAATGCCAGGACAGTATGAGTAAACTCTATGTAGTCCTTGTGGTTCCACAGCTGAATACTTTGGCAAATAGGAGATGTGAGAGTAAAGGAAGTCCAATGTGTCAGGGCCAGCCTTAGGCAGGGAAGCAGAAGCAATCTCCAGGATATGTAAAAAAAAAACAGAATGCAGGTGCTTCTGAGTATGGACTATATCATATGTAATAAAGCATAATAGTAAAATCTCACTTTTTAATACTCAATGACAGGCACATCTGAATATGTAAAGTCCAAGGATGCATCTGTAGCACTGGTTAGCAGGAAGAGTCGTCCTCGCCAATCTGACAGCTGTCTTGGCCGGCAAGATGGTAGTGTGTAAGGGAAAAGCCAATAGGGAGGGCTGGAAAGCTCTCTGGACCGCTGCGCTGGTCATGATGACGTCACTGGCATGTTTGCAACATGTTTCCGAGCAGGCGCACCCTGGTGGTGGGAGGAATGCATACTCCTTTCTCACGCAATTAATACAAAGCTAGATGTGCAGTATATTCAACTAGTGCTGCCATCTAGTGGGGGAAGTATGGAATAGCTCTGGGCAGCATTATTAGAGGTGGAATATAGCCACCTAGTGGTACAATAAGAATATTTAAACTTTGGGAAAATTAAAATTACCGATAAATGCAATAATACAAGCAGTTAATTAATATTATACAATTTCTAAGTCTAAAAATCATGTATACATCAGACTAAAATGCATCATTTCAAACTGGTAAATGTAAGTATGCCATAAAAATTGGATTTAGTGGCAATAAAGGGCAACAAAAATATCAATTTAAAAAAAAAAAAATTAGTAAAACAATAATTCAATTAAATAATAACATTACTGGACGTCAATTATATACCTTTATTTTATATGGGTGACTGCCAGACATTATGGATTAGGGTTAAAAATGTGTTTATTGTCAATTTCACAAATATCACAAAGAACAACATAAAAATTCCAACTTAGTGACAACCGTTAGTAGACATGGGTAATGAGTCAGCTCGATGGCTATCGCCCATAGCTTGACTCCCAATAAAAAACAATGTATTATAAGGGTTGACACTTGTCATCTCTTGCGAGGAGTCTTCTTGGTCAAAGATCCTTGTTGTTCATGATGAAACTATAGGGGGGGAAACTATTCTGGGTACCCAATGTGCGTTGCCTTAAAATCACGGTTTAAGCAGCCACTATGATTAAAATGCAGTTTACATCCAAACTATTGGGAATCTAGGATGGAAAAGGACCTGGGGGTCCTAGCAGTTGATAGGCTCAGCAATGGCATGCAATGCCAAGCTGCTACTAACAAAGCAAGCAGAATATTGGCATGCATTTAAAAAGGTGATCAACTCCAGAGCAGTGATGTATTTAGGTTTTGTGCTGCCCTAGGCCTGACTAAACCCTCTAATTTAAATATGACCCACCCCTTCCTGTCAAGGCCACACCCCATGCTGTTTAAGACCCTCCCTGAAATTTTCAAGTGGGGACACTAGTTCTGAGGGCCTGGAGGGGGGGGGGGAGAATGGATTCCCTTAATTTGCATAGATTTCCTCTCACTTCCTGTTTGGCTATGTGGCAGGAAGTTAAGGGAAATCTCTGCAATGGGACAGGGATGGTAAAAAATAAACTGACACTGGCTATAACCCTCCCTTATCCTATCCAAAATGAAAAAAAAAAGTGTTGTCTATAGTTCTACTTTAAGCACAAATTTCTGATAATTTTATGGAGAGGACTAAGAAGATATAACCATGCCAATGGTGCAACAGAAACATATAGCACAGTGAGGAAGGTTTGTTAATTTGCCTCTCAGCCCAGTCCGCCCCATATAACTGGCACTACACTAACAGCGTAGCACAAGCTGGCGGGTACTCTTTCCGTGCTGCCCTAGGCCTGGGCTTTGTTGGCCTAGGCCAGGATACAGCATTACTCCAGAGATAAAACGATAATTCTTCTACTCTACAAGACTCTGGTTCGGCCGCACCTAGATTATGCTGTCCAGTTCTGAGCACCAGTCCTCAGGAAGGATCTACTGGAGATGGAGCGAGTACAAAGAAGGGCATCAAAGCTAATAAAGGATCTGGAGGATATTAGTTATGAGGAAAGGTTGCAAGCACTGAACTTATTCTCTCTGGAGAAGAGACGCTTGAGAGGGGATATGATTTCAGTTTACAAATACCATACTGGTGACCCCACAATAGGGATAAAACTTTTCCGCGGAAGGAAGTTTACCAAGACACGTGGCCACTCATTAAAATTAGAAGAAAAGAGGTTTAACCTTAAACTACATAGAGGGCTCTTTACTGTAAGAGCGGCAAGGATGTGGAATTCCCTTCCACAGGCGGTGGTCTCAGCGGGCCGCATCGATAGTTTCAAAAAACTATTAGATAGGCACCTGAACGACCGCGACATACAGGGATATACAATGTAATACTGACATATAATCACACACATAGGTTGGATTTGATGGACTTGTGTCGTTTTTCAACCTCGCCTACTATGTAACAGATCATTCCCACATATACTGACACAAACTTTCATAATAAGAAGAATCATTGCATGACTGCTAAATGGTGAATTATGCATAGATTCAGTAATTTTTTTACCCCCCCCCCCCCCTTCTTTTTGCCTCCCCCCGATCCCCCCCCCTTCCAAAATGTCCTAATCTTTGGAAATTGTCCTTTCTAATAACTATAAAAAATAAAAATAACTTAAAAAAATCTCTTCTAATCCATAACATCTGGCAGTCACCCATATGAAATAAAGGTATAAAATTGACGTCCAGTAATGTTATTAATTAATTGAATTATTATTTTACTAATTAAGTAATTTTTTTCATTTTTTTTTTGTTGCCCTTTATTGTTACTAAATCCAATTTTATGGCATACTTACATTTAACTTTTATGTATACATGATTTTTAGACTTTGTGTGGAAATTGTATAATATTAATCATTGCATGTATCATTGCTTGTATTATTGCATTTAATTTTAATTTTCTTAAAATTTAAATATTCTTATTGTACCACTAGGTGGCTATATGCCACCTCTAATAATTCTACCCAGAGCTATTTCATACTTCCCCTACTAGATGGCAGCGCTAGTTGAATATAAATACTGCACATCTAGTTTTGTATTATTTGCTTGAAAAAAGGAGCGCGCGCATTCCTCCTACCACCACCATTCCTCCCTACACCATAACATATTAGACAAGGTACATGCCAAAACTTCATTTAAAATACAAATTGACAAAGACAATACATGTGTGTCACCAATAATAGATATAACCTCACTATACCTGAACAAAAATATAGTGGGTCCTCATAAATCATGCATTCCTCAACATGTTGAATTCCCTTGCACAGTCTGTGGTCTCAGCGGGGGGCATCAATAGTTTCAAAAAACTATTAGATAAGCACCTGAACGACCACAACATACAGGGATATACAATGTAATACTGATCTGATATAATCACACACATAGGTTGAACTTGATGGACTTGTGTCTTTTTTCAACCTCACCTACTTTGTAACTGTGTTTTGTGGAACTCAACCGCTTTATCAGGAAAATAGTATCTGGAATGAGTCAATGGAATGTACATAATAAACAAGGTAAAGATATATATAAGGACAGTAATGTACAGTATTTGTTAACATTGCAAAAGGGGGGGGGGGAGAGAGAAGAAAACACTGGCACTTACCAGTGAACCCACACCCAGCTGTGATTGAGGAAAGCAGATATAGGGGATGAATGCAAGTGGTAAGGTAGTATTGCTAAGATAATAGTGTATATAAATATAAGGGTTATCAGCAAGGGGAAGGAGGGAAGGGAAGGAGAGAAATGTGGACAAAAGGGGGGGGGGGGCAAAAGGATGAGAAAGGGGGGAAGGGAAGGGGAGGTGGGGGAAGAGAGGGCTGGAAGGAAGGAATGGGAGAGAGGAACAAGGGGGGCAAGTGTAGATATGGAAAAAAGGGGAAGAGGGGGGAACAGGGCAGGGGGGACCGTCTGGGTGCCTCCTAGACTAAGCTTAATTAGTCAAATAAATGTGTATATAGCTCCAGGGAGGGCAGAGAAAACAGACAGAAAATGGGCCATGTAAACACTTCCCTGCAAATGGCAAATCATGGTAGGACACCCATGAACTTTAGCTAGCGTTGCGAGCTGAGATGCAGAATCTATAGATACAAAGGAGAAGGGAAGGAAGCATCAAAAAAATGTGTAATGTAACAAAATATGTCAAACCCGTGTCCAAAGGAAGGGAACCAGGGCCCAAGACAGTCATACTGAGTAGTCCCAACCATATGTGGGTAGCTGGAAGCTTATCTGGCCGTATGCTGGTAGGTGTTTCCCCCCCCTGAGAGCTAGCAATGCACTGCATTGAGAAGCAGGTGATTGCCTGCTTAAATCATCCCTGACCATGCGTCATTCCTGCACGCCATGTGTCCGCTACGCTTCACCGGGCCAGATCACCCACACTGCGCATGCGCAAGTAATCGCACACATGCATATGCGTTAGAAGTGCAGCCAAAGGGCCAATTAGCCCAAGCTGCAGCTTACACAAGTGAAGGGGCGGTTTCAGAGAACCTGGAGACCCGCCCCTGCACCAGGGGATCACACATCCGCCGAGGGAAAGGGGGGGATAATGCAAATAAAAATAAGGCTATACAGTACGTGGGTCTTAAAGCGGCAGTGTTCTCATAAAAACAAAAGGTCAAAATTACAAGGCAATTGCATAGATATCGCATTAATGGAATACAAGAAAGTAAGTATTTATTAAATTGATAACACAATGAAGTTGATCATTAACATAAACCCTAATTGAATATTAACCAAGGTGGATGCTATTTGGGCAACGGCCCGGGTAGAGCCAATGCCACACTCATTTGTGTGGTCGAACAGGTCAAATCATGGTGTAACCTAATTAGCCTACAGGAAAGGTTTGTATGATGTCACCTCATTGAGGCCCGGTGGAGAGGGGGCATTCAGCCTCTCGATCCACAGGGTCTTATGTTGCAGTATGGTCCTGTCCCAATCACCGCCCCTAGGATCCTGGAGAATCATGTCAAGTACCAGAAATGTAACCACTTGGGGGTTGAATCTATGGTACAGTCCAATATGATGGCCTATGGTGGTAAGTTTACCATTTGTAGAATAGTACAAATGGTCTCCAATACATTGGCAGAGTTCTCGGATTGTTTTTCCCACATAAAAGGCTTTTCATTCACATATCATCAGGTATATTACCCCAGTTGTGCCACAATTGGCTGGGATAACTGGCGAAAAGAGTTTGCCATTGGGTACTCTATATGTAGTGCCTTCAAGTATCCAAGGATAATGTGGACATTGACTGCACTGAGAGGTACCACAACGACCAGGTGGAAAACTTGTAGTGGTTTGATAGTGACTGCTGGTTAGCCGATCCCTAAGGGAGGTGGCTCTTCAAAAGGCTAGCTCGAGAGTTGCCCTGACATATTTACTAAGGATATGGTGATCCGTTGGCAAATGCCAATGGTTCAATAAAATTGTTCAAAATTTACGTCAATGGGCTGAAAATTTAGTAATGATTTTAACAGTATTTGGTTGTTTGGGTTTGGGAGGGTCATATAACAAGGAGGATCTGGTGTGGGCCAATGCGTGATTAAAGGCCTTCTTCAGGTTGGTGCGTGAATAGCTCCTAAGAAGAAGCCATCCACGCCCAGAAGCCTTCTTGTGTGTGGAAGTCCTCCTCTCTAGTACAGTTCCTGCGTA
The DNA here is from genome assembly GCA_037952925.1 of Lithobates clamitans. NCBI lineage: Eukaryota > Metazoa > Chordata > Amphibia > Anura > Ranidae > Lithobates > Lithobates clamitans. The sequence continues at coordinate 18,921,201 of JBBGZY010000449.1, forward strand.
AATGCAGGTATTGTGCATGTGGAATACTGCGTATAAGGGGTTGTGGATGTGCACTCGAAGCATGTAACAGGGTGTTACCAGCTGTCGTTTTTTGGTACATGTTGGTCCCCATGATCCCATCTGATTGTTTGATGATCAACAGGTCCAAAAAAGGGATCTGTGTATCGTCAAAATTAAACTGAAATGTAGATTCATATTGTTGGTGTTCAGTTGTTGGACAAGTTCTCTCAGCAAGAGTGATTAACCTGTCCAGGATCCATCAAAAACATTAAGCAAGATCTTGGATTTCTTATCCTAGCGGGTCATGTCTTGATCCATGCCTTGATGAGTAATACCCCGTACACACAAGCGAAATTGCCGTCGGAAAAATCTTGGATGGTTTTTCCGACGGAATTCCACTCAAACTTGGCTTGCATATACACGGTCACACAAAAGTTCTCTGAACTTTCAACCGCCAAGAACGCGGTGATGTACAACACTATGACGAGCCGAGAAAATGAAGTTCAATGCTTCTGAGCATGCGTCGAATTGTTTCCGAGCATGCGTGTTTTTTTGCGTGTCGGAATTGCATACAGACAAACGGAATTTCCGTCAAGAACTTTTTCCGTCAGAAAAATCGAGAACCAGCTCTTAATCTTTTTCTGGCAGAAATTCAGACAGAAAAAGTTGGATGGAGCATACACAGGGTTGGAATGTCCGACCAAAAGCTCCCATCACACTTTTTTTGACGGAAATTCCGACCGTGTGTAAGCAGCATAACTGAACTAAACTACATTGTGAGGATGGAAGAGCTACTTGATGATGCCAATTAAAGCTTTACAAAATTCCCAGACTTGTGGTTCACATAGATTTTTTTTTATTTGCCCAAGCTCCTACCCTTCCTTGGCTAATATAAGTACTCTACACTCATCCCTTTGCCTGGCACGGTGGCTCCTCCCTGGCAAGTTTTCACTGCAGTCGGTGACCTCACTAGCAAGAATCATCTTATTTAGTTGTCCTAATAACCATAGTCATCAGGACTAAAAATATGGGGAAATGCCAAATTTTGAGTTTTCACCAGGACAGGAATAGAGAGACCGTTCAGTGGGGACACTTGTGGTCAGACCTGGCTAAAAGAGGATTTCCCTCACTTTGGGAAATTACCTCTCCCCTTCCTGCTGTGTCTACGGGAAAGAAAATGAAGGAGAAATCTCCCAAATAGCAAAGATGGCAAAAAACAAACAAATAAACCTGACAGGTTTTTGCCATTCCCTACCCTATTCTAAACTGAACCATTTTGGCTTTAGATATACTTTAAAAGTATTTTAACATTTATTTTGTTTCCTGTACAGAAGATGCATCACACTTTAACTACATATCTGTTTTTTCCTGAATAGGGTTTTGCAACTCTTTACAGTGCCTGATCAACCTATCAGCACTACCATTCAATCAGAGACAATCCTTTCTACAAGTTATTGAAGGATTTCCATGAATTCATTTCAAAGAATTATTTTCTTTCCATTCACAAAAATTAAAGGGGCTTTGTTATTTTAAAGAGAGAGGTGTATTAATACAGCTTGGACCTTGAAGAAGGGGACATACCCTGAAAGCTTTTCCTGAAAAATTGTATGTTAGTGCAAATAAAAAAAAGCATCACAGCCAGTACTCATTTATTTCAAAGAACAACGTATAAATAAATTAGGATTACCCTCAGGCAATCAGAAACTGCCACCAGCCTTTACACGTTACATTTTTTTTTCCTTACTGGAGCCAACAATAATAATGAGTCTTCATCATACTGTATATCATAGATGCATTACAAGGGAGAAAATGTTTTCTTTCTCATTTGCATTGGACTCTTTTTAATGTCTGCAGTGTTTCTAGTTGTTTTATAATCGTTAGTAAACAGACCAATGACCAAATCACTAGCTCCTGTGTCTTTGATTTTATATAAATGTTAGATTGCCCATAATAATGCCAATGACAATTTAAAAGACTGATATTTGTAGGTATTTACAGATTAATTTAGGGAATGCATGGGAGTGGATTTACTAAAGGCAAATAGACTGTGCACTTTGCAAGTGTAGTTGCTCCAGAGCTTAGTAAATGAGTAGACTTCCATCATCCAAATCTTGTGCAAGAAAAAATGTTTTGTAATTTTTTTTTTCCCTTGCATGTGATTGGGTATTCTTTGCAAAGTGAAGCTTCATCTCATTTACTAAGTTCTGGAACACCTGCACTTGCAAAGTGCACATTCTATTTAGGGGTTATGACGAAGCAAAGGAATTCGTGAAACGCATCAACCATGCTTCCCTCTGTGCGTGTCATGATGCTGTGGCTATAATCGTTCCTTGATGTTTTTAACAAAAAAAGCTTCTATCCTTATCTTTTGGAGTGTGATCATTCGTTTTTGTTTCCTGAAATTATTTGCACAGTCTATTTGCCTTTAGTAAATGCACCCCTGGGTGTCCCTTTTTGACTATTCAAAAGAAATAAATATTTCATCAAGTATTACTCATTTAACCAGACATGGTATCATCTGTAAAGTGATCCATATACAGATATATTATGCCAAGGAACTTTGATTATGTTTCAAAATAATCATGTGCTGAAGAATGAGGATACGGTGTGTTCATTTTATGTTGAAAACGACATGACCACGTTTACATATGTACATGTGGGTACCTTAAGGCACACATTGGTTGCTTGAATTGTGTAAAAATAATGTTTGAGAAAGTGTATGTCTTTTTCACATTGCTGTGTTAAACCAACAATACATATTTTACGCAATCATTTTTTTTAAGGAATTGTGATGGTCTTATATCTAGTTTGTCCCTGGCCAGCATACATGTTGGTACAGTTCTATTTTCGGTCAGTTCCAGAACTGTTTCCTTCTGAAATTAAACTAGAATAGATCTTTCCTCAGCTAGAAATAGCTGTAACTATATGACATGCATATATTTATAATATGCTAGATTTACTGGCTCATTGTGTATGCATGTGTTGTAAGATGTCTCTTCCACTTAAACTTAAATTGCTGGAAAGCACTGGAAAAGGCACTTTTGGTCTAATAAAAGAAGATGTGTCGACAACTGAGGACTTTCTTTCAGACAATATTGTGTACAAATTCAGCATACACCATGACCCACTCTGCATCTACCCCTTTGCTTCATTGTAAATAGAAAGTGATGCACCTTTGTTGGTATTGGGGGTGCGGTGGCTATCTATGACTACAATACTCACTTATTTGATTCACTTTTGTTTGTTCTTTCCTGCTATGAACAATTGTACTGCTAATTCCAGCATAAGAGAAGATTAGACATCTCACAAAGCTTATGAACGCAGCATCAGGAGTAATACGTGCAGCCTCTTTAAATTTGGCATGCTCTTGTGCTAAGTTATCAGTAGCAAGCAAAACAAAATTAGTGTTCCAATAGCATATCTTTCCATTTTGTAAATAACACTTTGAATGTTACATCTAAATGGTTACATGCAGCATACAAATGTCACTGGCAAAGTATAATGTGTTGTGCTTTTCAAGAATTATAAATAACAGTTTGGAGGTTGAAAAACCAAAGTGTCTATTTGTATAACACGCCTGAACTTCCTTTCTTATTCTTTCTTCTGATGTGTTTCTGTTGTGGGCAGCAGTTAAAGGGACTTCCAAGCTCTACTCATACATTAAGAAAGATTGTCGTTAAACTAAATTCATTTCTTATAGTGTGTTTAAAGCATTAGTAAAACATTTTTTTTTGGCAGAAATGTTTTTGTGACACTATTCTGAAATATTCCACTGAATATTTAGAGCCAATTTTCTGAAACCTGGCAGATTGATGTCATGCAAGTTTTCTCAGAAGCCTAGTGAGCATACTTCTTAGAAGACATAGGATATATACACTTTTATTAGGACTCCAGTGTGATTAGAAACACTAACTTTTTGCTGTCATAGAAAGCAAATAGTATGTAGTTCAAAGTATAGATGGGAAAACAAGCGAACCAATAATTTGCTTTATTTGAATGTGTTCATGCATTTCTCTTCACACAAGGTGATCTTGCTGTCATCCAAATTCATTATCCATATTTTTTTATTGTGCACAGAAGGTAGCACCTAAAGTGTGTTCATTTGTGGTTTCTATGCGTTAGGGTTGACAACCCTGGCAAGTGGGGCCCACCCAGAAATAGAGTCTAAGTGACAGCTTGGTCTTCACCAGAACACCCCACAAAGAATGATGGGCGTGACCCTATTAGCTCCTGGGCTACTTTTCTGCAATCTTATACAAGGTCGTGGCCCTCGGGAGCACCTCACGAAGGGGTAGCAGGAACAGGAGCTTTTTTGTGAAGACAGCAGTATCATATGGTGGAGGGTCAGTGACTGAGGTAGGCAAAAAAGTAGGAAAGGAGTAGGCAAGAGAGTAGTTGCTGAAGTTGAGGCAAGCAGCAGCAAGCAAGAGAATGCTTGGTGTCCAGGCAGAGATCGAGGCAGGCAGCAGACAAGAGAGCAACAGGAACTGACAGAAACAAGAACATGGGCAGGAAACAGTAGTGTAAGAACTGCCAGAGACTTAAAAATACAATAGCTGTTGAGAAGTCACAGCTCTGATTAAAATAAGGGAAGATGTGTAAAATCCCCTCCAGTATCTGAGAGCATTACCAGCATCAGGCACATGCAACTGCATTGCTAACGTGCAAACATCACAAACCAGCGCCCAACATGCTGCAAACAGGCCAAGCCCCTGGCTGTACAGGCACAGATCCTTGAGGTGCTGCAACACTATTGTATCTGCATTTAACCATTTATAAAATGTAAGCCCTTGCTCTGGAATTATTTGTGGCTTTTTGCTGATAGCATAAGGCTAAACATGCAAAACATTTTAATACATTTTTCAAGGAATACAAAGGGGTTGATTTACTAATCTGGTGCAGATCATCATTGAAACTAATGAGCTTACAGGTTTTTTTTTTTTTAACCAAAGCTTAATTGAACAAGCTGAAGTTAGAAGCTGATCGGAAATCTCCATTTTCAGTAAATCAACCTAATTTAACTGCAATAATAACAACAGTTTTTGGCTTGCTGTGCTCTTCATCAGGCTTAAGGCTAAATCTGATCATTACCTTAAAAACATGAGTTGTTGACATTCCCTAACTCAAATTCTGCATACTATTTGTTAGGTTTAGCTTCACTGCCTCAGAATTGGTATGTAAAAGATGGTATTACTTGTTGGCCTATTCAAACAGCTATTTCCTTTGTGACAGATTCTACTTTAAGTTTGGACTATTTTTAAATAGTCTGTATGTATTTAGTAATAGTCTGTAAGTATGTAAAACATGGTATTACTTGTTAGCCTAATCAAACAGGTATTACCTTTGTGACTGATTCTACTTTAAATTTGGACTATTTTTTTTAAGATGCATATAAATTGTTACCTGTCTTGCTTTCTTACAGTGTTGACTTGGTCCATGCCCAGATCCATGTAGCAGAAGGAAAGAGTTTGCCTGAGCTTGGCCTGAAGCAGGAAAATATCCGTATCAATGGCTGTGCAATTCAGTGTAGAGTGACTACTGAAGATCCAGCTCGTGGATTCCAGCCTGACACTGGCAGAATTGAGGTAGATCAAGTTTTGGTCTGTTGTCGTTTACTTCATTAATGTCACTGAATGTCTGACATTGTTAATGCAGGTGTCAATCAGTGGCATGTTGACACGTTTGTATTTAAGGTTATGGAGCTCCAAGCTGAGGCATATTGCTGCTGGAGCTCCATTTTCAGGCATACATGTATGGCCTTTTGTTTTTCCTTCAAGGCAAACTTGAGTGCAATCCCGTAGGAAAAGCCGTCATATCTTTTTCTGACGATAAATCCGCTTGTGTGTACGTGGCATAAGGCTGTTAATACTCAGTTATGACAAAAAAGATCTTTTATTGTAATTCTAAAATTTCATAAAAACAACCTGTATGTATATTGTACTTTAATGCAGGAAATTATGTATATCCCCATACCTCTACCTTGTACAATCCACTGAATGGCACAGATATTCTTATAATGATGCACAAATTGTTATATTCCTTTTGGAAGGTTGCTGGTAGATATGAGTGAGCTGGAGATATTTTTTTCAGTGCATTTCTCAAAACCCAGTCTGCTTCATAAGGATGTTTTTGAAACCATCTAAAATGAAGCAACAAAAATGATTTTAGAGAGCAATGCTTTTCAAATGTATACATACATATCAAGAAATGGCCATGTGTGAAAACCTACTGTATATCTATGCATCAAATAACATTATATGATCCCACATAATGATATGTGTATTCCAGGGAATATCACTGGGGAAATAAAAACAGGATCTAAGTTTGACCCACATAGTCATGAAAGTATCTAGAGATATATAAATAGGTAAATGCCTAGGTAGGTTATGCATGAATACCAACTCATCGCCATTACAATGAATTCCTAAATTTTCTTTGTGCAGAGCAAGCAAGGTCCGTGATTTCAAATGTTTGTCAGGAAGACTTCCCAAAAGGATGGGGCAGCAGCTAAACCAAGATAAACTATTGACTTGCAAGTGTAGTTTTTGTAACCCGTCTGTTGCAAGGTGCACATGTACAGGGCTATGTAAAGACAAGGGAATGTATAACATTCACCCTCTTTGTAAGAGTTAATGCCCACAGTCATAAATGGTTACAATAATTTTGAGAAAGTTACTCATAGAATGATTTACCTTATGTATATTCATAAATGCCTAAATTACTAAAGAGTGGTCAGTATATACAGGCCTCTCACATCAAAGGTTAAACATCCTTTCCAGCGTAGTGCACCAGCTCATTTTCATAATGCTCCCTACCATTCAATATAGGGTGCAACACCATGGAACAGAAGGTGGGAGAGAGATGTAAACATAAGCCAGGTCCCTATGATATAAATGTAGAATTATATGATATTCTAGATAAAGGTTAGGATGAAGTTGAAACTTATGAGCCCCACGATGCTCCACTACAGTGGGGAAAATAATTATTTGATCCCCTGAAGATTTTGTAAGTTTTCCCACTTGCAAAGAAATGAAGGGTCTAAAATTTTTTATCATAGATGTATTTTAAATGATAGAGACAGAATATCAACCAAAAATCCAGAAAAAAATACATGATACAAATGTTATAAATTAAGTTGCAGTTCAGTGAGTGGTGGCAAAACCCTCATTGGCAAGAGGTAAGATGTTTCTTTTAGTTGGTTACCAGGTTTGCACACATCTCAGGGGGGATTTTGGCCCACTCTTATTTACAGATCTCTTCTAAATCCTTAAAGGAGTTGTAAAGGCAGAAGGTTTTTTTTTTTTATCTTAATGCATTGTATGCATTAAGATCAAAAACCTTCTGTGTGTAGCACCCCCCCAGCACCCCCCTAATTACCTACCTGAGCCCCTTTTCTCTCCAGCAATGTCCACTATCCCCTCAGCCATCCAGGACACTCCTTCTGACTGGCTGAGACAGAGCAGCAGCGCCATTGGCTCCCACGACTGTCAAAGTCAGTCAGCCAATCAGCGGAGAGAGAGGGGGTGGGGCCAGGTCAGGGCTCCATGTCTCAATGGATACATGGAGCTCTGACTCAGCTTGGGTGCCCCCTGTAGAAAGCTGCTGGCTGGGGGGCACTCAAAGGAGGGAGGGGCCAGGAGCAGCAAAGAGGGACCCGAGAAGAGGAGGATCCAGGCTGCTCTGTGCAAAACAACCTGCACAGAGGAAGTAAATATAACACGTTTGTTATTTATTTTTTAAACAAGCCTTTAATCAATCACTTTAAGGTTCCTTGGATGTCTCTTGGCAACTCAAAGTTTCAGCTCCCTCCATATGTTTTCTATAGGATTAAGGTCTGGAGAGTGACTAGGCCACGCCATGACCTTAATGTGCTTCTTCTTGAGCCACTCCTTTGTTGCCTTGGTGGTATGTTTTGGGTCATTGTCATGTTGGAAGACCCATCAACGACCCATCTTGAGTGTTCTGGCTGAGGGAAGAAGGTGTGTATTATGGCATTCAAGGAGTTCAATTTTGGTCTCATCTGACCAGACTACTGTATATTCTCCCAGTATTTCACAGGCTTGTCAAAATGTTGTGCAGCAAACTTTAAAGGAGCTTCAACATGCTTTTTCTTCAGCAATGGAGTCTTGCATGGTGAGCGTGCATATAGACCATGGCGGTTGAGTGCATTACTTATTGTTTTCTTTGAAACAATTGTACCTGCCAATTCCAGGTCTTTCTGAAGCTCTCTGCAAGTGGTCCTTGGCTCTTGGACAACTCTTCTGATAATTCTTTTCACTTCTCTATACAAAATCTTATGTGGAGCACCTGGTTGTTGTCAGTTTATAGTAAAATGATGTTCGTTCCACTTTCGGATTATGGCCCCAACAGTGCTCACTGGAATATTCAATTTAGAAGTTTAGAAATCCTTATGTAACCAATGCCATCGGTATTTTTTAAAACAATAAGGATGAGAAAGCTCTTGGCTTTTACCCATCATGAGATGTTTCTTGTGTGACACCTTGATAATGAGACACCTTTTTATAGGCCATCAGTTGAGACTGAACTAGCTGATATTAATTTGCACTGACACTGGGCAGAATTGCTGTCTAATTACCAGAGACCTTCAAAATGTGGCATTTATTTTTACAAAATGTGGCGCTAAAAAATGTGGCAATATGGCACTTATTTTGGCCAAATGTGGCATTTATTTTTCAACTTTCCACCCCCCTTCCCATCGTAAAAGGGATATTAAATCGTGCAACTTGAATCATATTAACTACTTTATTACTATTTACAGGTATTTACAACAATTTTAGTTTTAATTATAGTATAATTTTACGTGAGCGACTATGCTCTGCATAGAAAAATTGAGGAGACAGTCGCTGAGGATGTACTTTAATTTTGAAGATGTCCTCTCTACGTCGGCTGATGTTCCAGGCACGTATTTCATTGCCAGCACGTCTGCAGCGTCCCAATTTTCTCCAAGTTCTAAGAAAGAAAAATATATACACGTATACAGTCAGCACCATTTAAAACATGAACATTCGTTTTTTTTCATACCTACACGTAAACATGTTTGTAAATTTTTACACGTTGATCTTAATTTTTGCAGAAGGTGTTGTTGCTCAACCAAAGGTACCTATGTGTGATTTGAACATAAACTATCATTGAACGTTGCTTACCTTTTCACACAGTTGAGGTACCATTCATCTTAGGTTGCTCACTCTTGGCAATTTGACGCCACAGTACTTGTCAAAAATGTCGTGCAGGGGACCCTTCTCCAGTTTGTGTAACGGAATGCCTTCTTTAAGGAAAGCCATGGTGACGTCTCTGGAAAATTCCTGGACCTCGGGCCAAATCTCCCATGACACCACATCTCTATGGAGCTGCTGCTGCTGCTTCCGATCAGTACTCGGGGCTTTGTCCCTTGCCAGGTGCTGCTCGCTTTTCTTGTGCACGTGCAATTGCTACTTCTTCTTAAACTCATACTGCAAATTAAATACAAGAAAAAGTTTTGTATTCAGTACCGGTAAAAATGCTCCAGTAAAAGTAAGTTTCCTACACAGGGCAGAAAAGATCAGTTTCGGAACGGGGACTAAGGTGAGGACAGAAAACAGTTTTCTATAGAAAATGTTGACACTTGAGCATTTCAAGGCTACTTGGGGTACAAGGCTGTTGGGTACCATAAAACGAACGTTAGTGGCCATAACTTCAAAATATACAGTGCTTGTGGAAGTATTAGAAAAAGATGACATTCTCTCGAAAAATGGAAAAAGTTAGAGAAATGAGAATGATATAGGTATAAGAAGAGTTCTCAAAGAAAACTGAATAAAAACTTACCAATTTTGTGCACAACTTGCAGAATATCTTCCCACCTTCCACGGCGAAATTGCTGTCACCATTAATCCACTTCTTGAAAAGGGTTATGTTTGAACTAGCAACATTAGGCATATTGAATAAGGAAAACACGAAAATGTAAAACACAAGCGATGAGTTCAGTAATACACTTCAGCTTGGTATGAAGGACGTGGGAAAGGGAGCTGATATACTGTACATACGCGTTTCCCTACGGTCCTCCCCCCTGCTAATGGATTTTTACATACACTGTACACAAAGATATACACTGTGGGACAATCCCCCTCCCCCTTAGCAGCCAATCCACATATATATCCCATAATAAGTTTATCTTAAGGCAGACAGTACAATGTAAGGTCATTAACATTTAACAATGAGACAGGCACAATCCACATTCCCTCCCAATACACAAACAATAGGGAAGTCTGCCAATGACAGTCTGTGTGTCTCTCTCACAGACAAGCACATGGAATACACTGTGTAAGGCGGTATTAAATCTTCATATTTCTATATGAAGCTATTGCTGACAAATATTACTGTCCCACTTGAAGAATATTAGAATATTTTTATTTTTTCTTGGCCCAAATAAGGCTAAATATGGCACAGAATGTGGCATTTTCCCGAAAAATGGAGAAATATGGCATGTCACCGAAAAATGGGCAAAATGTGGCATTTTAGTATGGCGCCTTGGCAATGTGGCACTTGAAGGTCTCTGCTAATTACTGATAGATTTCAGCTGGTGTCTTGGCATTCCATGCCTTTTTGCACCTCCCTTTCTTCATGTGTTCCATACTTTTTCCCTGTGTTATTCCATTTGATTACACATAACTTAATTTCTGAACTTATTTGTTTTGGTTTCTTTGTATGTATGGATTGCATGGGTTGGTATCGACGTGGTGAAATTTTCATGTCAATAGCACCTTTAGAAAAATATTTACCTAAAAAAATGGTAACGTGTTCAATACCTATTTTACCCACTGTATATTTAACAACTGCAAACTAAAAAACACAGTGATTATGGAAGCAGCACTGACTTGCAGTCCTACTGACAGAAATGTGCGGCACCCATACCACGGCTTAATGTGTGGGATTTAGGTGAATATTGAATTATTTTGCAAAAAAACACATTCATGCAGCACTGTTTTGAACTATTTACATAAATATATGTTTAGTGTGTTTTGAATTCAAACTGGAGACACTCATGGGGGATATGGGGAGGCCATACTAACATTCTGCTGAGAAGACTTGTTGTGTTCAACCCATAACCACGGTGTTTCTAGTTTGTGGTTAGATATGCATGTACATGTACACACTTAATCTATACAGCAAACATAGAAGAAGAAGAATGATATAAGAGGCATAATGCTGATATTATATTTACAGAGCTCTGCAGTATAATTGTACTAGTTGTAACATATTACCACAATTAAAATAGATCAGTTCTTATTTTTGAGATTGAAGATCTGCATCTCTCCTTCTTTCCTAAAGTACAATCTGTCACTTGGAAACAAGCCTGCAATGTCATCTTGTTTGTCCCCTGAGTGGCCTACGAGACCTTTCCAGATGTCAGCATTTCTGCCAACATGTTCTTGTCCCACTTAGCAACATTTTTTATTTGAAATAAGTCCAAATTACAAGTCTCTGAATACCTCAGATATAGATCAAACTACATTACGCGCATAGTGTTACAGAAGGTCAGGGATAATAGAAATACATATAATTAAACATGTTTTGTATTGCTTAAACAATATATTATCACAAGATCCAAAGCACTACTTATAAGAATTTGCATTTTAAGCCATGGCAGTTTCTCTGATAAAGAAATCATACTTCATACTAAGGATGCATCGGTATCGGTGCCTATACCAAGCATTTGTACGAGTATCATTACTCGCCCAAATGCTCCCAAAACCGATATTTTGCAGTGCGATTTGCATCAATACAAAATGAGAGGGCGCAAATCGCACTGCAAAGTATCACATGCAATTTAAACAGGAATGCAGTGGGATTTCCCCTGATGCCTTAGATGTGTGTGTTTGAATCATTGTCATGTTGGGAAAGTGCATGATGACCAAGGACACGGCGCGATGGTAGCACCTTCTCTTTCAATATAGAGCAGTACATCTGTGAATTCATGATACATCAATGAAATGCAGCCCCACAGAAGGACACTGCCACCACCATGTGTCACTGTGGGCATTATGCATTTTTCTTTGTACTCAACTTCGCGACGCCATCCAGTTTTGAAGTCATCAGTTCCAAAAATGGATATCTTGGTCTCATCAATCCAGAGTAGAGTCCCAGTAGTCTTCTTCTTTTTCAGCATTGGCCCTGGCTAATTCTAGACAGGCTTTTTTGTGCATGGGCTTTAGGAGAGGCTTCCTTCATGGACAACACCCATGCGTGCTATTCCTCTGCAGTGTACGCTGTATTATATCACTGGAAACAACCACCCCAGTTTGGCTTTCTAATTCTTTAGCTAACTGCAGTGAATTTGCATGGCAATTTCCTTCAACCATTCTCAACAGAAGTTGCTCATGTTGAGGTGGTAACTTCTGTGGACGGCCTGGACGTCTTTCTGAGATGGTTGCAGTTCCATCTTTGTAAAATTTGTGTATCACTTTTGCTACAGTATTCTGACTAATAAGCTTTGCTGATCTTTTTGTAGCCTTCACCTTTGTTGCGTAAAGAAATCATTTTCTTTCTCAGGCCTTGTGACATTTATCTTCCATGTGGTGCCATTGCTGACAGCATGAAATAGGAAGGGGTTTTCTTTGTTAAGCAACGCCCTTTTATAATCAATTGTCTGCAGGACACCTGTTTAATGAATAATGTAGTTGAATTCTTGCTTATTGTGGTTTTGTTGTCTAAAATTTAGCTTTGCGCCTATTATTGCCTAATTTTTATTTTTCAGATATTTTTATATTTCACATGTCCGTGCACTATTATCATTTTGTTTAGAGCAGCACAGTTTTTTTAGTTTGTTATGACTTATGTTGATATCACTTAGTGTACCTGCAGCTGTTTTTTAGTTATCTTTGTTTTGTTTGAACACCTGTGCAGTTTTCTATTTTCACCTTTTTTATTGCATTCTAGTTATTTTTATGCTCGTTGTCTGCTCACCCCCCACCCCCTTTTTTTTCCTTTTTCTTCCCCCCCTTCTGCCTTGTTCGATATATGTTTTGGTTTAGTTTGTTTGCAATGGATGAAAGGCACATGGGTTATTGTGGGATACACCATGTGATAGCCGAAAATGTGGCCAAAAGACCAAATTATATAAAAAAACAGATGAGGTTACAATGGGCTGAAAAAGTGATCACCTAACAGCAGTAAAGTCAAGATAACATTAACCACTTAAGGACCGAGCCTCTTTTTGAGATGTGGTGTTTAAAAACAGGTTTTTTTGCTCGAAAGTTACTTAGAACCCCCAAACATTATACATTTTTTTTCTAACACCCTAGAGAATAAAATGGCGGTCGTTGCAATACTTTCTGTCTCACCATATTTGCGCAGCGGTCTTACAAGCGAACTTTTTTGGGAAAAAATACACTTTTTGAATTAAAAAATAAGAAAAATAATTGTGCCCGCTTGTGGAATGGCGACAAACTTTTACCCTTAAAAATCTCCATAGGCGACATTTAAAAAATTCTACAGGTTGCATGTTTTAAGCTACAGAGGGGGTCTAGTGCTAGAATTATTGCTCTCACTCTACTGATCGTGGCGATACCTCACATGCGTGGTTTGAACACTGTTTTCATATGCGGGCGCTACTCACGAATGCGTTCGCTTCTGCACACGAGCTCGGCGATACGGGGCACGTTTAAAAAATGCTTGTTTTTTAAAAAATTTATTTTACCTTTTATTTTTTTAATTTTTCACTGTTTTAAAAAAAAAAAAATGTGTCACTTTTATTCCTATTACAAGGCATGTAAACATGCCTTGTAATAGAAAAAAAGCATGACAGGATCTCTTAAATATGAGATCGGGGTCAAAAAAGACCTCAGATCTCATAGTTACACTTAAATGCAATAAAAAAAAATGGCCCTTTAAGAGCTATGGGCGGAAGTGATGTTTTGACGTCGCTTCCACCCTGCATTGTTATGGAGATGGGTGGGGGCCATCTTCCCCTCACTCGTCTCCATGTCCAGCAAGGGTGAAGATCCGATCGCCGACGGCTCCGGCAAGCGGAGGAGGGCACCGGAGCGCGGTGGGAGGAGGGGTCCCCTCTCCCGCCGCCGATAAAAGTGAATCCGCTGCAGAGACCACTCTTATCGGAAACCGGACCGCCCGCTGAAGAAGAGGATACCGGGGTTATGGCAGCTAGCTGCTGCCATAACAACGATATCTCCCTTCAAAATAAGGATGTACATTGTCGCGCGGTGGTCCAGAAGTGGTTAAGTAACATAAACAAGGGCTCAGAAGGGACTTGCCCGAGTTTATAATGACGTAACCAAACGCAGAGGGTATAAACAAGCTGTCAGACATAGCTGTATGTTGTTAGGGTTGTAAAGCGACTAGCTGGGCAACCCAACTGCCTACAGTTTTGCAGAGGGAAGGGAGAGAACAGACGAAGAGGGGAAATGAAAAAGAGGAGGGGGGGTCAGGGTTGGGATCCCAGGGGTCTACCTGGTGATCTGGTGACGGTATGCTCGTTTTGGGTGGATGTTTTCTGGGTATTTTCTACCCTGTTTTCAAAACCCCTGATCCGCTTGTAATCCTTTTAAATGGTCAACCAGAGGATATTACGGAGACCCAATTTAAATAATTATGGCAAGCAACTATGACTGCCAGACAAAACATAGCAAATGAATGGGAATCTTCCTCACTCAGCTTAGTTGAGACTAAAATTAGGGTGACACAAGCAATGGTTTATGCTAAGATGGAGGCAGTGTTACATGACAGGATCAAGAACTATAAGATCTACATAATAGAATTTTGCTAAGTTAATGACACCCAATCTACCTCAGAGTTTAGGGAGAGTCGAGGTCTAAGAGTTCCCCATATAAAGGTGGTAACCCTACGTTGAAGAATACAAAGGTAGTAAACCGGGACAGTGTTAAGTATTACCCATAAAAGATGCAAGACATTTTGACATATGGGTATTCGCCCCAGCCAAGAATTTGGCAGCGAGGACCACTGGGAGAAAAGGGAGGAGCGGTGGGAAAACATAGAAGGGTACTTTAAAAAGTTCTTCCTCTCTGGTAGCTTTATCTCTAGATAGTGAAGGCATCTGCATAATCAGGGGAATGAGAATGCTGCTTGCAATTGTGAAATAATAGAGGGTGACAAAGAAACATTAATGGCTTGAGATTTTTAAGGGTTAACCATGACGATTAAAATAAGGGCAAAACTATCCAGTGTTCACAAGAGGCTAGGCATTGAAGTGAGAGGTGAAGTCATGGAGTACATCATCTGGGAATTAGCACAGTTTATGGTGGTGTCCTCCCAGCTCCCTTTCCCCTTTCACTCTCTTTCTTACCATTTTTTCTTTTCTCTGTATTACACTTGCACATTCTGCTTTGGAACAGAGGGACTGATTGATCGTTTATTTTATACTGTTGCAGAGCTTCCAACTGTCCCTAAATTTAAAGGGACTGTCCTGGATTTGGAACAAAGTTACTCTGTCCCTCCTTCCTTCTCATGTGTCCCCCATTTTGGTCTGACCTATATAGTTGAATAAAAAATGCACTATTTATTTTTCAAAAAGTGTTTCACAGTGCTTAATCATTCATCCACATATTAAATTGCTGCCTTTGTAAATTTTAAAAGCCCAATATAAAGGAATAGTAGTGGCAAAAGAAAGCACTTGTGGGTTTAACTAATAATTTTTTTGTAAAATTCTCCTTTAACTCCTTCGTGACTGCACTATACCGTCATATGATGTTCTGTGCTCCCGCTGCCTGCACGCCCCCTGTGGCGTGCATTGACGGTGATCTGTGATCACAGATTGGGGTAAAAAGCCAATCACTTTGGCTCGTTACCACGTGACCAGCTGTGTCCAATCACAGCTGATCACGAATGTAAGCAGGATTTGCCGGTTATTGGCAATCCTCCCCTCATGCTGACAGTGTGAGAGGAGAGCCGAAAACTGGCAAATCCACGGAGGGGGCATCTGCACTGGCAATTGCAATTGGGGCACTGATAAACAGTGTCCTGACGATCAGTTCAGCCCAAACAGTGCTAATCTGTTTCAATCGGTGCCCACCGGTGACGCCTATCAGTGGCGCCATGTCACTGCAGCCCCATCTTCTAAACCCCATCTTCTTTAGAATAAAAAATTTTTTTTTATTATTTTTTCAAAACAGTCAAAAATGAAAAATGCCTGTAAACGAAACGTGGCTAAATGCGAGTTACAGTGTTTAGCGGCGTTTAGAAGCGTTTAGCGCTTGAAATGCCTCTAAACTCAGCGTCTGAACACATTTTTTTGCTTTCCAAAAAAGGCCTCTAGACTCAACTGCCTAAAAAGGACATTAAACGAACCTGTGTACATGTACTGATAAGATAACATTGGATGAGTTCAGGGGCAGTTGAAAAAAGCAGCCACTGCCTCTGAATGTCTGTTTACCAGCAGAAGTGTACATGAAGCCTTATTGTGTCCCATTGTGAAAAATGAAAATAATGTTAAAAAAAGAAAAATCAAGATGTACCAAAAATTGTAGAAAGAAGAGATTGTAAGTTGTATATTCTGTGTTATGATTTACACATACTCATTACAATCTTATTGTAAAATTCAAAAAAAAAATTGTGCAAGATCAAATAAAACATTTAAAATGCACATTTTGTGAATAAATCCAAATACATGTGTTTAAAGATTTCCTTTGAGATTGTTAACCAATTCCAACATTCTGTAGATTGACGTACTGTTAGTAGAGATATGCTGCCTCTCAGACAACATTCTCGATTGAGAGTTTTCCACATCAGGTGCATTGTCATTTTTAAGCTGCTTTTTGAATCACAAGCAGAATGCATGTATATCAGAAAATCCGTATTTAATAGAATCTGTTCCCACTATAAATTTTATTGCTGTGAGTCAGAAAACAAGTCCTTCATGCTGCATTTTGCGTGAATTCACTTGAATATTTTCAATAAATATCATTTAAAAAGGGTCGCGCCTCTTAAATTCATGCCAATGCAATACATACAGTATACACACATGCTTTTTGATGTGGACCAGCCCTTTAACAAAGGCATAATATAACAATGCATATTTATAAGAAAGGGTTTATAAGATTAGCACACTAGAAATGTATAATTTACTGTTGTTTGCTACATCATACATATACAACTTTGGGGAAGTACCAATTGCTGTATATTGATATTTGTTATGTTTGTCCTAGAAGAAGAGGGTAGACCCACAAAAGCTTGTCCTAAAAAAAAATAGCTGTCCGTGCAAATAACAAAAACTAGTGAGGACAGTACTTAACTATGTTGTTATGAGTAGACAAATGTTGCTACAATCACTTTATGGTTATATAAAAATGATTAAATGTGTTGGAGAAGCTGCTATGAGAGAGAATACAATTTGCAAAATGTATTGAATAACCTATTAAAAGCCTTGGATAAAGTGCTTTCTGATAAGATGGGAATAAGGTAGAGACTCCATTAAATAGGTCATTAAGAAATAATTAATTACAGGATCTTGTTAGCTCTGTATCGAACCAGGCGTCTTTCCTTCTGACCTTTGTATGGGATCTTCTTTTTGGTATATTGATTCCTTGGACAAAATTAGATACTTGTAGTAATCTGAAAGCTGCCATGTCAGCTGTTGAGTTGAATCTAACCAAGCCAAACATTATAAACTCATGTACAAACTTGTGCACTAAGTTATGTTTAAAAAGCATCTGTAAAGCCAGCCATGCAAAGGCAGATCTTCGATCGATTCAGTGTTTGGCTATTGTATGAGTGCTCTTCCTGGCTTAAGCACTTTTAGGTGTTCACAACAGATTTCCTAATTTTGGGGAAACTGTATGTATTAAAGTGGAGTTCCACCCACTTTTACAACTCTTCAGCATCCCTCACTAAACTGTGCACTGTAAACAAATTGTATATTTTTTTATTTTTTTTCTCAGCACTTACTGTATATCTGCTGTATTCATTTTTCACTTCCTCCTCCCTGGCCGTGGCCCATCGCATCATTTACTGTTTGCAATGCCTTCTGGGAAGGGGCGGCAACTTCCTCTGAAACTGCCGTTGTTATGGAAACCTGACCTGAAACCTATTACACTGCTTGTGCTGCACTGAGCACATGGGGTCGCAACTTCCTCTAAAACTGCCGTTGCTATGGAAACCTGACCTGAAACCTATTACACTGCTTGTGCTGCACTGAGCATGTGCGAGATCTGCAAGGATGAGATCCAGTAAGAAATACAGTCTGGCTTCAGATGCCCACACTTAAGATGGCCACGGCCTGCTGTAAGTTTATAAAATAACAAACTACTGCTATAAACTAACAAAACAGACCTTAGTTTACAGACTAACTTTACTAGAATACATTAAGCTTGTGTATTATAGGGGTATTTTTATTTAAAAAGTATAATTTCGGCCGGAACACCACTTTAAGCATTATAACATTTTTTTTCTAATGTATTAAAGATCTGTTGGCCTATTATAAAAATGTATTTTTCTTATGTTAAAAGTTGTGTTCTTTAATATATTACAGTAGAAATGTTATTTTTATTGTACCCACCCTTTTGCTGAGTTGCACACACTGTCATTGTAAAGTTATGTATATTCTGCTTACTGTTTTTTTGTGTTTTTTTTTTTACTAAATGCTTATGACACCAAGTGAGACATAGCTAAGAGATAATATGCACATACTGAGGAGGTTGTGCAGTCACTGTTCATGCTTTCTTTTATTTGAATTGCAGTACGACAGGAAACAATAGCTGTAATAGTTTAAAGCATTTGTTCTGGGATTTTGACAGAATGTATGTGATTTTGTTTAAAGTAAAAACTTTTGCAAGTGCATGTTCAACTATGATATACAGCTAGTGACTAGGAGACATTTTTGATGGCATCAGAAAAGTATTTATATACTCGCATGAAAACAATGAATAATCCAGCGATGCAGAGCTTGACATTTGCTTACAAAAGAATTTCTTGCGGCAAAGGTTTTTTAAAAACGTGTTTTTGTTTCATAGTGGATTTTGTCTATTGTTTGAGAGACACGGTCTTTGGTCAATAGATGGATCAGAACCAATAGTTTACAGTGCCATCTGCAGGAGTAGGAAAAGTGCAATTGAGTAGGTTAGGTGCAATTAAAGGGATGGCTATAACTGCTGGCCTAACCACAGACCTGCCAAAGAGAGTGTTAGTTTTTGCCTAGCATCCAAGGGGTCAAAATCTAATTTACCCAGTTCCTGGATACAATGTGCTTGCTGCATTCTTCCTTCTCTCAAGTAGCCGGATGCCAGGCTGGATTCCTGTCTCTCCAGTTAGCTAGCTAATGATTGTGTCTTCGCAAACATCTGGACTTCCTGCTGCCTTTGTTTATCCACTGGCAGTGTGAGCACATATGACAAGAACATCCTCTCTATCACTTTGCCCCTTTTGGTTGCAGAGGCCTGGATCCTTGAGCCTGTCTGTTTGGGATTTGGACCTAGGCCAGTAAGTGGCAATACCTTCCAAGGGTGCATCACATTTCAGGCCTATACCCACTTTCTCAACATTGGATTGCAATAGTGAAGCATCCTTGCTCTTCTCTGCAGCTGTTTCCTGTGTTTGGCAGCTCTGTGTTGAGCCCCAGGAGCTACAAGGGCCCCTTGCACTGTGGCAGCAGGTTGGTCTGATGTGAATGAGTATGGGGTTGCCTACTCATTCACCAAAAATAGTTTAAAAAAGAAACACTGTTCAGGGCCTAGGATTGGCCCTGAACAGCTTGATATTTGGATAAAGTTCTTAGACTAGAAGACACTCCTTGGCATCTACCAGGATCTTCTGTTGCAAGCATTTATTGGTAAGGGTCCTCTTGCACCCAAGGTGTAGATGCCAAGGTCAGCCCTTCCCCACAGTTATTTAAGATGTATGTTACCCCAACTTTTTATATTTTTAATATGTCTCTGTTACCATGTACTTGTCAGAAAAAGTACCTTGTTCTCTTTGCATTGCTTCCTTTGTGTGAAATACCTAGTGATCCTGCCAGTCCTTTTGCCTTCCTATTTCATATGGACTATGCTCGGCGTAGAAGCACATCCCATTATAGTGTGATCAGCTTACACCTTTCCTTCTACCTGGGAGTTACAGGATGTTCTGCTCACTCACAGAGTGCATATACGCCCGTGGTCAGACTTCTGACATGCCCATGCACAGCTCATTGCTAGGATCAGTGTACTGCTGTCTTTCCGCTTCTTGCTGACACCCCACCCCCCTGCATAGCTTGTCACTAACAAGGCGAGTGTGTTACTGTTTTTCTGCCTCTTGCTGACATGCCCCCCTACCCAACTTATCGTAGTTTTATTTCTGTCTCTGCATTTTACACAGGACTGTGCCTGTGCTCTCTGGTCGGATTGCTGTCGCCAAGGTGAACTCACCCTCCAGGGCCTTCTTTGAAGCCTCCCCTTCCTTGGGATGCCTCATGCAGAAAAGACATAGGCTGTTTGGGCACTGGACAGGACTAAGAGGGAGTCCTGTCTGTCCATTAAACTTGATCGGACGGCAGTGACACCCTAGATGCGTCGCCCTAGATGCGTCACCCGGGGCAGGCGCCCCCCTAGTTTCGGCCTCTGGTTTTAAGAAACATCAGAATGTACAGTCTTCAAAGATGTCACAGCCCCTGACACTGGCTTTGTATTAGAGTGCCTACTTTCTAGACGAAGGAGTGCAGAAACACTATTGGACAGCAGCATTGTCAGTCTGTGGGGAGGGTAGTGTTAGATGCGCTAGCAGATTTAAATACACTAATAATTTAAAGCTGAACTCCAGCTAACACTTTAAGTTTAAGCAATAGTTTGGTTCTTTTTGGGATAAAGGTTTTGCATAAATAAAAACTGATCATTGAGGGCACACTTGTCAGTGTTAAATGGTTTGTCTCAACCCTGAAACTGCTACATCTGCGGGGCAGCTTATTCTGTTGAAAAACAGACTTTCTGATTGGAAAGCCTAAAAATTAAACCTAATGCAGCCGTCATATTTAAGAATTGATAAGCTGCAATATGGGGTTTTCCTTTTGGTTTATTACCACTTTATTTAAAAATTTAACTTCAAATTTTAGGATTAAAACAACTTATTAGGATTGAGTACAAATTTTATTCTGCAGTTTGTCCCTTTTTATAATTGCAATAGATGACTGTTCTTGGTTAAATACAGCGCATCCGGAAAGTATTCACAGCACTTCTTTTTCCACATTTTGTCATGTTACAGCCTTTATTTTAAAATGAATTCAATTCATTAAAAATAACAAACGAAAAAAAAAAAAATCACAATTGAGCTCAGGTGTATCCTGTTTCCACTGGTCATCCTTGAGATGCTTTTACAACCTGATTGGAGTCCACTTGTGGTAAATTCAGTTGATTGGGCATGATTTGGAAAGGCACACACACCTGTCTATATAAAGTCCCACAGTTAACAGTGCATGTCAGAGCACAAACCAAGCTATGAGATCCAAAGAATTGTCTGAGACAGGATTGTATCGAGGCACAGATCTGAGGAAGGGTACAGAAAATTTTCTGCAGCATTGAAGGTCCCAATGAGCACAGTGGCCTCCATCATCCATAAATGGATAAAGGGTGGAACCACCAGGACTCTTTTTAGAGCAGTCCGTCTGGCTAAACTGAGTGATCGGGGAGAGAAGGCCCTTAATCGGGGAGGTGACCATGAACCCGATGGTCACGCTGACAGAGCTCCAGCATTTCTTTGTGGAGAGAGGAGAACCTTCCAGAAGAACAACCACCTCTGCAGCACTCCAATCAGGCCTGTATGGCAGAGTGGCCAGATGGAAGCCACTCCTCCTTAAAAAAGGCAACTGAAGGACTCTCAGACCATGGGAACCAAAATTCTCTGGTCTGATGAAACAAAGATTGAATTATTTGGCCTGAATGGCAAGCGTCATGTCTGGAGGAAACCAGGAACCAATCATCATCTGGCCAATACCATCCCTACAGTGAAGCATGGTGATAGTTCTCAGCATGAGGAACGGGAGATTAGTAAGGATTGAGGGAAAGATTAATGCAGCAATGTACAGAGACCTCCTTGATGAAAACCTGCTCTAGAGTGCTCTAGATCTGACTGGGGAGAATGTTCATCTTCCAACTGGACAATGATCCTAAGCGCACAGCCAAGATAACAAAGGATTGGCTATGGGACAACTCTGTGAATGTCCTTGAGTGGCCCAGCCAGAGCTCAGACTTGAACCTGATTAAACATCTCTGGAGAGATCTCAAAATGGCTGTGCACCGACTCTCCCCATCCAACCTGATGGAGCTTCAGAGGTCTTGCAAATAAGGCTGTAACAGAAAAATGTAGAAAAATGAAAGTGCTGTGAATACTTTCCAGATGCACTGTATATATAATTTTCTTCTTTTTTTTTTTTTTTTTGGCGCTACAGACACAAACATACAAATTTTTGAAGTTCTTATAAAGACAATTAAAAAAAAAATAAAGGTGGGAATGATGAATTTACATAATACTAAGGTTCTTTTATTCACACCTAACTAATTCATGATTGAAAGCTAAAGTAGTAGCTTTTATTATAAGTCAATGCAGAGCAGGATCCAGGAGTAGGAGTCCTACACAGGGAAATGCAGATCTACTTGTGAAATTATCAGACGCAGTGCTCTGTTTATAAAGAGCGTATAGAGTTGGAGCCTTTCACACTGACCGTGGCTCATAAGGCCGCTGGTTGTACAGGGAGAGTACGGCACCCAAGATACCTCCTTCTACCTCTGACTGGATTCGATATCCAGTCTTTCACCCTGATTCTTAGTCACTAGCTTTAACAGCATGGCAGTTGAAACCCAGGTGCTGAGAGACGAGAGTATTGTGTAATCTGTCATCCTTATATTGCTAAAGGCTTGCAAGTTTACTTTTAGGAAGTTTTATAAATGCACTTGCAAAGCTTACTCCAAGATGTATGATCCTCTTCACAAAAGGGAGTGGAACACCTGATGTGCCCACAGCACCACTAAGTAAAAGCCTTGGCTATCCTGTTTCAAAGTTAGCCAAACTCTGCCTTGTTCATACTTTTATGCTAGTTACTTATGTGACACCACCTGTCAAGCCCCATTTCATTCTGTGAGACCTTCTCATGGTGTTTGCTATTGTACAGACACTACCATTTGGAAGAATTTGAGACATTCCCTTGTTAATAACAACAAAGCTTTTCCTGTGGCAAGGAGAGTCTTATGCCCCGTACACACGGTCGGATTTTCCGACGGAAAATGTGTGATAGGACCTTGTTGTCGGAAATTCCGACCGTGTGTAGGCTCCATCACACATTTTCCATCGTATTTTCCGACACACAAAGTTTGAGAGCAGGATATAAAATTTTCCGACAACAAAATCCGTTGTCGGAAATTCCGATCGTGTGTACACAAATCCGACGGACAAAGTGCCACGCATGCTCAGAATAAATAAAGAGATGAAAGCTATTGGCCACTGCCCCGTTTATAGTCCCGACGTACGTGTTTTACGTCACCGCGTTTAGAATGATCGGATTTTCCGACAACTTTGTGTGACCGTGTGTATGCAAGACAAGTTTGAGCCAACATCCGTCGGAAAAAATCCTAGGAATGTTAGATCAATGTCCGACCGTGTGTACGGGGCATTAGTCAGCAAGCCTATTGTGCATACCTCCTTTTTTAATTCTGTGTGGAATAAAGTGCAATCTGCCTGTGGTGGAATGTTCTTTAACACTCAGTGAGGACATTGTGTGATCTTCCCTTTTTTCAGGTCCCAGTCAATCCCAAGAAGAAGCTTGCTTTACATATGCTGGATACACATAGTCAGGGCAATTAGAGTGCACCTACAGGTCACCTAATCTTTTGGCAAGTAGGAGTTCTTGTTTGTTTTTAAGGCTGGTGTCCACAAGGGGCTGGCATCCTCTTCATCCACTCTATCTAGGTATATTCCGCAGACCATATTGTAGGCCTGTGGCCTCCTTTCCAGCCACTACCCATTTCACCAGGGCAGTGGGTGCTTCTTGGGCATTTTGCTATCAAGCATCTGCATCACATGTCTGCGAGGCAGAACCTTGGTCTTCTGTTCACACTTGGATGTACAAACTGGATGTGGCTGCAATGGTAGATGCCAGCTTTAGCCTCAAGGGTTTGCAAATGGCATCATTTTAGCAGTAACAAACATCTTGCTTACTGCAGCCAATATATCGGTCAACAGAGTAGGCTTTTGCTTAGCCTGAACAAATTTACAGATCGGTAGGTGAAACCTCCACATGCTCTTGCACACAAAACCTGTGATTCTTTGCAGCTCTTCTATGACAAACCAGATATCCTTGCAGGTAAATTTATGATCCAGAGCAGCTGTTGGACCCACCCTATCTTTTCCGCAGACCCAACTTCAAGATCCAGAGATTTTTTTTTTTAATGATCTGCCTGTTAAAGGGAGATGGACCTGTTTTTTCTCAGCAGGCTTTCCTGGAGTCCTTGACCACCCCTCCACATTCTGGGTGACAAATATATCCCATTCACCAAATTACCTGCTGTTTTAGTCCATTCACTCTCGCTATGCATTTTATGCACACAGTGCTTAACCACTTCCCGACTGCCTGACATACATATACTGCAGCAATGCAGCTCTATTGCGCAAAATCACGTACCTGTACGTGATTTTGTTAATAGCCACTGGGAGCGGCGCGCCCTGTCGGAGCTGTGATCGTGCGCTGATTGGACACAGGGGGAGCCAATCAGCGGGCCCGGCGGACGTAATGTCTGCCGGCCACCCACGATTGTTCTCCACAGAGACAGAACAGCGGTCTGCTGATGTAAGCAAGCAAACTGCCGTGCTGTCAGGCATGGACACTCTGATCTAGTGTTCCTGCTAATCAGGAACACGTATCGGAGTGTCCATGCAGTGAGCCCACCCCCCCACAAAGAAACACATGAGGCAACACAGTTAACCCTTTGATTGCCCCTGATGTTAACCCCTTCCCTGCCAGTGTTATAGTGTCAATGCATATTTTTAGCACTGATCACTGTAATGATGTCACTGGTTCACAAAAAAGTTTCAGCTAGGTGTCTGATCTGTCCGCCGCAATGTCGCAGTCCCGCTAAAAATCGCTGATCACCGCCATTACAAATTAAACAATAAAATAAAAATGGCATAAATATATCTCCTATTTTGTAGACCCTATAACTTTTGCGCAAATCAATTCATATATGCATATTGGGATTTTTTTTACCAAAAATATGTAGCAGAATACAAATTGGTCTTAACTGATGAAGAAATGTGATTTTTTTATGTGTTTTTTATTGAATTTATTTTATAGCAGAAAGTAAAAAATATATATATTTTTTCAAAATTGTCGTTTTATTTATGTTTATAGAGTAAAAAATAAAAACTGAAGAGGTGATCAAATAGCACCAAAAGAAAGCTCTATTTATGGAAAAAAAGGGACGTACATTTTTTTTGGGTATAGCGTTGCACGACCACGCAATTGCTAAAGCAGCGCAGTGCCGTGTTGCAAAAAATGGCCTGGTCATCAAGGGGGTAAAACCTTTCGGGGCTGAAGTGGTTAAAGTGCAGTATAGCCAATCCTTATAAAAACATAATTGAGCCCAATTCAAATCAGTCATTGATCAGTTCAGTATGCATGAAGTAACTTCTTAATTTAGTGTCCAAACAAAATCGTACTGAGCCATGCTGTACTGCTTTCCAATTTTCCCTCAACCTTCGTGACTTGCACTCACCTTTTTACTACCGTTTCTGTTACAGAATTAATTATTGGATTTTCACAATATATAATGATAAAACCCCAATAACTGCTACTAATCTTTACTATGTTATCAGGCTCCAGAAGGTAACAACTTGAAAACACAAAGCAAATCACTTCCTTATACTGTGACACTTAATCTTTAAAAAAATTATAAAATGTTCCACTCACATGTCAAGGGAAATCCTGTTTGTAACAGAGCATAAATCTATGCAGCACTGTGCTAATCTAGCTGTCAAGCCCCGACCGACACAATTTTGTCAAGATTTTGAAAATCTAGACTAGTTACCTGCCTGAGAAACCTTATAATGCATAGGGTTACCAAATAAACCTGATGCAACTTGCATAATACGATAATGTCCAATGTATGAAAAAGGTGGTTCTGGGAGTGTTAAAGCCGCCCTTACCCCCCCCTCAGACTAACTGATTCCCCCATCAAAACAAGTGAGGCGGGATGGAGGAATCCTTCCTTCTGTGTTAATTGTATTCTGATAGTGGGATTCCTCCACTGTCTGAATACACTGATAAGCTCTGCAGCCAATTGACTGCAGCTCTGATTGTACAAAAAATTTCCAACAAGCCCGTTTCGAGAAGCTGATCAGCTGAATCGCCAGAGTTTTGGTCCATCTATGGCAGTGGTTCTCAACTCCTGTCCTCAGGACCCACCAACAGGCCAGATTTTAAGTATTACCTTGGGGAGATGCAGACTAGAATACTGCAATCACTGAGCAGCAAATGATATCACCTGTGATGTATTTCAGTTATCTTGCAAACCCGGCCTGTTAGTGGGTCCTGAGGACAGGAGTTAAGAACCACTGATCTATGGCCTGCTTAAGACTAAATGTTTTCCAATGGCAACCACCCTGTAATAAGATCTCTAAATAAAACTTTTAATTTGTATAGATAGCTACATGAATAACATATGTTACAATATCTATATATCTACATTACAGGTACAAATAAATCATAGCTTCATAAGAAAAACTTTCTGTAATATCTAAACTTTTCTATTTTTTGGTATATTAACAGCATACATCATGAAACAAATTTTGGGAATGTTTTACAAACTAGCATACCTAAAAATTGTGTAAAAGCCCACTGATATTTCCTAAAGTCCTTCATAAACTGTGTCTATACATACATTTTTTAATAAATCTGCAAAAATGCCAACAATTCTGTGTTTTTCTGTCAATATGGGGTGCTGTGTGTACATTAATGAGGAAAAAAATGAACTTAAATGATTTTAGCAAATGGCTGCAATATAACAGAGTGAAAAATTTCAGGGGGTCTGAATACTTCCCGTCCCCACTGTATATACAATATATATATAAATATAATATAAAATACAGTATATTCTTACACAAAGTGTACAGGGTTTACAGACTCCCAGTTAACTAGGTCTCTCTAGCTCACAATGGAAGTCATAATTCTTCACTCAGGGAAATTCTGTTCTCCACGCTTCCTTCAAAATCACCTCCTCAACTCCCCCTTATGTACACACAGAATGCTTTTTACTTTTATCTTTCGTCTATAGTTTATAAAGAGCACACAAAGTGACACTTTATAAATAGCCCAATGCATTCTTAGCCCATAAAAAAAGAATATTCGGAATGACTCTTTTATTGTTTCAGGCTGCAGTGAAAGAGCTGCTGTTCTCCTTTATGATATCATTTATTTATCAGGCTTGTCAACTAGGAGTCTTTTTCATCTTCTTTGGAAGTGCCTGTTACCATCACCACCTTCCATGTATTTATTATTTACTGTTATTAGTGAGCAAGATATGGTGCCCTGCATTAACTAGTGGATGCCCTTGGGCATAGGAAGGCAGTATGCCCTCATAGCTTTTACTAGATGAATGCTTTGCTCTTATGGCAGAATTGCTTTATATATGCATGCTTGTTTTTCCATAAATAAAATAAATATAACAATGTTATCTCTCCTGAGAAAACATCAGCCCTAGCCTGAGAGTTTCATTTAAACATGACACATGTCACTACAGTTTTTTTTTTTGTTTTTTTAATTCATGTAAGTGGCTAATGTAAAGCTGTTTTAATGTTCTATATTCCAATGCTTAATACACATTTTCTATAATTCCTTGTTACACTCAAGGCTAAACATTCAGTTTTGGGTTGACTTTCTGTTGTCTTTTTTTTTTTTTATTCCTTATACCTTTCTGCAGATCCTTAGAAACTTGTGTTCTGTTTATATTTAGCTAGATCATTCCAATTTGTGTTTTACTTTATTCATCGAAATTGTATGCAATGAGCAAATTGGACCATGCTTTATTGGGTTTATTTTTGTATAATAAGAGGCAGCGCTATCATTGTAAACAGTAATTATATCTTTAATTTGACTCCAAATAATAAAACCATCTGATCCAAAAAGATAGCAAAGCAAAATTTCATGCCATTAAAGATCAAAGTATCGTGCTGGAAGACATGTAATGAGTCTCTGTATGGAGTAGATGGTCACAAAATCCAGTTAGAAGTGCGATCAATCCATTTACTTTTAAGCAAGGTGACCCTTTTATGGTGAGTAGATAAGTAGAAAGATCCTCCACCGACACCGCTACTTTAATTATGCAAACTCTTACCAGATGAATTTGGCTGCCTCATGTAGCAGTCAATCAGAGCAGTATACCACATCCATCCCGAAGCTACTAGCCTCCACGATCATATACAGCATAGCCTGTATAATTCTCCAGATCACCATATACCCAACAAAAGAAAGAACAGCCTCCTCCTGGTATAATACGTTTCAAAATCAGCCAACTGTATTGCACTTGCATTCAGAAGATTGGTAAACAGCATAAAACAAATCAACGAGGTGGTCAACCACAATATGGCGACAGTCCGTGCAGGGACGTGGCTTAGAAGTGACATTACGCCGTATTTATATTGCCCGGAAGGGCAATATACTCGCCCTAAAATGATCACCTTGCATAAGAGTATATGGATTGATAGCACTTCTAACTGGATTTTGTGACCATCTACTCCATATAGAGACTCATTACATGTCTTCCAGCATAATACTTTGATCTTCAATGGGATGAAATTTTGCTTTGCTATCTTTTTGGATCAGATGGTTTTATTATTCAGAGTCATATTATAGATATAATTACTGTGTACAGTGATATAGCGCTGCATCTTTTATTATATATGATTTTAGCATATGGCCTATATTTTATGCTAGCTGCTATAAGGGGGTTTTTAAGGGTTAATTTCCAAGTGCTGGGAACGTGAGGATTTTTAAAGTTCACTTATTGGGTTTATTTTTGTCTTCCTCTTGATCAACTGTGGCTATAGGATTGTGTCTAATGGAGGTTTTCCCTTTGTTGGCTGAACTAGATGGAATTGCTTTTTTTGTTTTTTTTTTGTTTTATATACCCTAATTATGTATGCATCCATTTTCATGTACAAGTTTTAAAGTATGGGTTTGCTGCAACCATGGGTTCACAGTGAATTTGATGGTTTCAAAAGTCACTGCACCAGCAAATTTGTATGGAAAATTGCCAGTCCAAATTCTTTGTAACCATAGTACACTCTCTGATTTATCTATGATAAGGAAGACTTTGGAAGTGCTGCTGACAAAATACATAATAAGAGATTAGTGTAGACCTTTTAGGCACTGCCAGGTATATTACAGTAGCTGTAAACCCATACTGAATGTAATGTTGATGGCAAACAGCTGTGTTATCTCTGAGAATTGGGGGGTGGGCGAGGGTTTTTATCTTTTTCATCCTTTGTTATATTTTATAGATGCTGATGTCCTGCAGCCTATCCCTATGAATTACAGTGATAGCAGGCTGCATGTGTATTTTCAGTGGTTTTTTTTATGGTAACAACAGTTGAATATGCATGGGCCTGGACAGTGTGCGTCAGTACAGCAGCAACTATTTTTTTTGAGAGTGCATGTGACAGGGTGGTTTACAGGCAGGGGATTGTAGGTAACAGGGAAGAGCATTGTTAACCTATAACACAAAGGGTCCAAACAAGGACCTTTTTATATCTGCATCCCCAGCTGTTATTTTCATGAAAGTTGCCAAACAAAATAAAAATAAACCCTCCATAGGACATTATCATGTTCAATTTTACATACGATTAAAGTGGTTTGGTTTACATTTACTTTTACAGTACTCAAGCATAGTATTTTTATTTAATTGCTGGAGTACTGTACTCCCAAATATCCTTTTAGAGTGGGTAGGGTGGAGGGGAGAAGTTTTTTTTTTTTACCATTTCCTCACAGATAGGGATGATTTTCGAGTTCAAGTCAAACTCATGTTCGACTCGAACATTGGCTGTTCGCCGAACAGCGAACAATTTGAGGTGTTCGCGGCAAATTCCAAAGCCACGGAACATCCTTTAAAAGTCTATAGGAGAGATCAAAAGTGCTAATTTTAAAGGCTTATATGCATGGTATTGTCATAAAAAGTGTTTGGGGACCTGGGTCCTGCCCCAGGGGACATGTATCAATGCAAAAAGAAGTTTTAAAAACGGCCGTTTTTTCGGGAGCAGTGATTTTAATAATGCTTAAAGTGAAACCATAAAAGTGTAATATTCCTTTAAATTTCGTACCTGGGGGGTGTCTATAGTATGCCTGTAAAGGGGCGCATGTTTCCAGTGTTTAGAACAGTCTGACAGCAAAATGACATTTTAAAGGAAAAAAGTCATTTAAAAATACTCGCGGCTATAACGAATTGTCGGTCCGACAATACACATAAAAGTTCATTGATAAAAACGGCATGGGATTTCCCCACAGGGGAACCCCGAACCAAAATTTAAAAAAAAAATGGTGTGGGGGTCCCCCTAAATTCCATACCAGGTCCTTCAGGTCTGGTATGGATAGTAAGGGGAACCCAGCGCCAAAATAAAAAAAAAAAAAGGCGTGGGGTCCCCCCAAGAATCCATACCAGACCCTTATCCGAGCACACAACCTGGCAGGCCGCAGGAAAAGAGGGAGGGACGAGAGAACGCCCCCCTTCCTGAACCATACCAGGCCACATGCCCTCAACATTGGGAGGCTGCTTTGAGGTAGCCCCCCCAAAGCACCTTGTCCCCATGTTGATGGGGAGAAGGGCCTCATCCCCACAACCCTTGACTAGTAGTTGTGCGGGTCTGCGGGCTGGGTGCTTATCGGAATCTGGAAGTCCCCTTTAACAAGGGGACCCCCAGATGCTACCATTTCACAAAAAAAGTGTCAAAATGTTTAAAAAACACAAGAGACAGTTTTTGACAAGTCCTTTATTAATTTCTTCTTTCGGCTTCTTCTTCCATCTTCTTTCTTCTGGTGTTCTTTCGGTGTTCTTCTTCTTCCTCCATCTTCTTCTTTTTCTTCATCTTCTTCCTCTGCTCTTCTTATCCTGCATGTTCCTCCAAGGCTTCTTCACTCCATCCGCACGATCCGCCTCAGTGGGAGTCTTCAGCCGTGTGACGCTTCGCTTCTTCTGACACTCCTTATATAATGAAGGGTGGAGCCACCCGGTGACCCCGCCCTCCTCTGACAACACGGGAAAAGCCACAGGGAAGTCCCGTGAATTCCCCATGCGTCAGAGGAGGGCAGGGTCACCGGGTGGCTCCACCCTCCATTATATAAGAAATGTCAGAAGAAGCGATGCGTCACACCGCTGAAGACTCCCACTGAGGCGGATCGTGCGGATGGAGTGGAGAAGAAGCCTTGGAGGAACATGCAGGACAAGAAGAGCAGAGGAAGAAGAAGATGAAGAGGAAGAAGAACACCGAAAGAACACCAGAAGAAAGAAGATGGAAGAAGAAGCCGAAAGAAGAAGAAATTAATAAAGGACTTGTCAAAAACCGTCTCTTGCGTTTTTTTTACACTTTTTTTGTGAAATGGTAGGGGTACATCTGTACCCCATTACCAATTCACACATGGGGGGCTGGGATCTGGGGGTCCCCTTGTTTAAGGGGGCTTCCAGATTTCAATAAGCCCCCCGCCCGCAGACCCCCACAACCACCAGCCAAGGGTTGTGGGGATGAGGCCCTTCTCCCCATCAACATGGGGACAAGGTGCTTTGGGGGGCTACCTCAAAGCACCCTCCCAATGTTGAGGAGATGTGGCCTGGTACGGTTCAGGAGGGGGGGCGCTCTCTCGTCCCCCCCTCTTTTCCTGCATCCTGCCAGGTTGCGTGCTTGGATAAGGGTCTGATATTGATTTTTTAGGGGACCCTACGCCATTTTTTTTTTTAATTTTGGCGCCCGGTTCCCCCTAAAATCCATACCAGACCTGAAGGGTCTGGTATGGATTTTGAGGGGGACCCCTATGCCATTTTTTTTTAATTCTTGACGCGGGGTTCCTCTTAATATCCATATCAGACCTGAAGGGCCCGGTATGGAATTTAGGGAGACCCCCACACCATTTTTTTAAATTTTGGCACGGGGTTCCCCTTAATATCCATACCAGACCTGAAGGGCCTGGTATGGAATTTAGGGGGACCCCCACACATATTTTTATATTTTGGTACGGGGTTCCCCTGTGGGGAAATCCCATGCAGTTTTTATCAATGAACTTTTATGTGTATTGTCGGACCGACACTTCATTAATAGCCGCAAGTAGTTTTAAATTACAGATTGAGACTGGTCTATTGGTCAGGGGGAAGAATGCTTGCTTAGGCTTCTTTGGTCCTGAGAGGTGCAGGAACAAGGGGAGTGGGCATGGGTGTGGTTATTGTCGTGTGAAGGCTGCAGCGGCAAGAACAAGGCTGTGCACTCAGTAATGGGCAGCTATCTTGGTGCCTATGTGTTGAGCACCTTGCTGAGAGAATTGCAGCAAGGATTCCTATGATATGCAGGCTCCCGTAGCCAGTGATTACACATTTTGGAACATAACAGAGGACTGTGGGGGTCTGTTTTTACACTACTAACTGCACACCACTAAGTGTGTAGCCATTGAGGTGGGAAGCTGTTTGCTTGATCTGCTAGCTGTAAACATACAGCAGGAGATTTTGCACAGACAGGGGCTTTTGCTTTGCAAGCCATGTTCCAGATGTAAGCAAAGGATGTACGTTAGCTTGGAAAAGACAAGAAGATGGACACCCGGTTAACCAAAGGATATTGGAGAGCAGGGAGAAAATCTTAGGCTGCAAGGAGTCCCTTTCTTCCCGTTCCTGATTGACATGTGGCACCAGGGCTTCAGGGACAGAATGATGTGTCTTTTATAGTTTGTGTAGATGTGTTGAATGGTTTCAGGATGCAGGGACTGTCTGTGGGACCCTTTTAGTGAAGAAGAGGGATTTCCAGGGTAAATATGGATGTTCTCAAATAGATTCCTGATATGTTTTGATTGTTCTTTTTACTGACATAGAAGTCAGGGGACTGCAGCTCCAGTCGGCTGCAATCTCCTACTTATAGCTGCCTTTAGATATGGAGGATGGTACTAAATCTTGATCAACTAGACCTATACAGTTCCACCCCTGGATTTTCAATTAAACCGTTCAGCGGGATCTTCTATCGTTCTACATTACCTGCATTACATTCCCCAAAAACATGTGTTGGATTTAACCCATGCAGTAGTGCAAAGCAAGATACCTGAATGTATTTACAGCACAATAGGTACCCTAATATAATAAGTTAATACAGGGACTTATGTTACATGTGACACTGATCCTCTTTTCTTCTGTAATCCACTATTGGTCCATAACTGTTATGGACAGTCTTCTTGACCAATAGGGAGTGAACAGAGCTGTGTGAGGTTTAAAGTGGCTATTTGTTGATAAAGCTGGGAATATACTAGTAGAAATATTAGTTTGCTTTCTTTTAAGAATGTTTGTTCGCTTTGATCGTAGTAACAAGAAAACTGGGGAAAGGAGCTTGATGGAAGTTTTTTTCTGAACAAAGTTTTAATAGTGAATGTGTGGTATTCATTTGGGAATTTCTAGGAAAGTCTATTCACGCTAAAATCAAAATAAAAAAAAGCCAAAATCGTTTTTTGGAGTACTGTTAAACACCATTCATCATGATATCAAATGTACCAATAAGAATTTCCATACGAATGTTCGTATGTACTGTAAATCTATTACTTTATGGACTGCTAAAGATAATCCTGGGCTTTGGGAGCCTACAAGCTTTAGCTTGGGTTCACACTGATGTGGTGGGATTTTACATGCGATTTAGAGTGCCTGTGCAGTGCGATTTTGTGGTGCGATGTGTGCTTTTTTGTTCCTATTCTCACAGACTATAAAGCTTAAAGTGAAACTTCAGTCATTTTTTTCATCTTTCCATCTATTAAATCCTCTGCCCTTGTTTTAACTTTGGATAGTAAAAAAAAAAAAGTAAATACCTTATACAACCCACTTCCTGTTTCTTGTCTGGTAAAAAACCTAGGCTTATGACATCATGCACAGCTCTCTCTCTCACTCTCATGTGAGTTTGCCAGGAAGGGAGGGGGGTGAGTCATAAGAAGGCCAATGAGAGCTGGAGGTCTGCCTCCGTGTTTGAACAGGCAGCAGCTTCAGCTGCCCCACAGTTAAAATGGTTCCAGCCAGACTCAGTGGAGGGAGATTTCTGCAGCATATTTGGGAAGTACAGAATCGCAGTATATAGAAAATGATATGCAAAGTGGTTGGAGGGAAGCTTCAGAATGGCAAAGATGTTTTTATTACAAATTATGTGGGCAGACTGCAGTTCCTCTTTAAAATCACACCACTCTGCACTAAACTCACACAGGACGCTTTTTTTGAACCGCACCAGAATGGCATCACATGTGAACAGCCTTCATAGGAAGATTTTTTTTTTCACTTGATATGCAAATCTATGCATTCAGGTTTGCATAAGTGTAAATCTGGACTTACAGTATGGGAACTGTGTGTGAATGTAATGGTCAGCAGATTCTATTTTTCAGGGAAATTTCAAAGCAAACTTTTTACTAAAATGTGAATGAAAACCAAAAGTCACCTTTTAAAAGAAGAAAATTAGCTGAAGACAACTATTACCTGTTGGGGGGTCTGCTTATGGAATTCTCTCTCCATATTTCCTCCTGGTGAGAGCAACCACTGAATTTGCATGTTAATTTACTGACAATCATAAAGACCCCATTCTACATTAACTTCACAACAAACCAGTATCTTTTGGGATACAGTACTTGTACCTGTTTTTTACAACACAAAGCCTCTGTAGTAACCCTTTGTGAGGCAATTGTGCTCATTGCTAATTTTATCTTGCCAAGTTCATTTTAAGGAACATAACATCCATACTGACAGCTATAAAGATGAGATAATTAGATATGAGTTGTCATCTAAATCTAATAATTTATCCTTATATGTACAGAGAAAAAACTGGTTCAGAATTAGAGATGGAAAAATGAGTTTAAATACTGGTCTTTATGCTAAATGAAACAATTTCCTTTTCCATTTGCATAGTTGCTATTCTTTACACCCACTCTGAGCATTACAGACTGTAATGTCAGCCTTGCTCTGTCATTAGTCTAATGACTTCATTAGACATTTTATTTTTAAGCTTTCCAGAGAAGGCATGCTCCAGTGATCCCACTCTTATAAACATCCATATCACCCACTATCTTGCCAAGGGCTCTGTATGGACATTGTGCTTTTGACCTTTCATAGCAGTAAATAGAAATGAAAGGTTTAGATGCTTAGAGGCACTCTTGAACTTTTATTAATTTATCAAAACTAGAGTAGACAGAATGTGGGGCAACTGTGCATGGCAACCAATCAGCTTGTTCAGTTAAGCTTTAAAAATTAAAAATAAAAGCTGATTGGTTGCCATGCACAGCTGCTCCAGATTCTGGTTGCTCTAGTTTTGATAAATTCCTTGCACTGTGCTGTGGTTTGTAACAGGGTGACAATATGTAGATGTATACCATATATCACCCACGCATTCCATGAACAAAATACAATCTTATGCCCCGTACACATGGTCAGACTTTGTTCGGACATTCTGACAACAAAATCCTAGGATTTTTTCAGACGGATGTTGGCTCAAACTTGTCTTGCATACACACGGTCACACAAAGTTGTCGGAAAATCCGATCGTTCTGAATGCGGTGATGTAAAACACATACATCGGGACTATAAACGGGGCAGTGGCCAATAGCTTTCATCTCTTTATTTATTCTGAGAATACGTGGCACTTTGTCCGTCGGATTTGTGTACACACGATCGGAATTTCCGACAACGGATTTTGTTGTCGGAAAATTTTATATCCTGCTCTTAAACTTTGTGTGTCGGAAAATCCGATGGAAAATGTGTGATGGAGCCTACACACGGTCGGAATTTCTGACAACAAGGTCCTATCACACATTTTCCGTTGGAAAATCCGACCGCGTGTACGGGGCATTAGAGTGGGCTTTGGGATAACCTGAATATATAAAGCAGTCTTGAATGCTCCCTATTTTTTTTTCTTTACAGAAAACTATAATGGAAGTTTTACAAATAAATATTTATTTCATTTTTGCAAATCCTAATGAGAAAAATTAGATTTTAATAAAAAAAACACTGCACAACCTTTATGCTTTCTGGTTGACTTTGGTACTCTTAATAGTTTATAATTTGTCATTTGTGCTAGAAGAGTAGGAGGGCGCTAAACGGCACCAAGTTCTATGGGAACTAAAGCAAGCCGCATGCTCTATTGCCTTTCTTCAAGAAACGCATTTAGCCCACTCAACATCTGTCAAACTGACTTCACCCCATTTTCCACAGTGGTACTACAGTCTCTCAGACACCAATAAAGCCAAGGGCGTGGCCATTGGTTCAGCGGAAGTGTATCTTTTCGCTTATCTGATATGCTAGTGGACGATCATGGTCGCTTTCTCTTCCTTAAGGCCTTCATAGGCAACACCCAGTGCACTTTTGCAAACGTTTACTGTCCCAATCATAATCAGCCTACCTTTTTCTCCCAAACCCTCACTAAATTATCACATTTCGCCCAAGGAATTATTATCCTCGTGGGAGACATAAACATGCCTCTTGACCCAACATTACATATGTCCCAGGGCCGTTCTAACATATCATTTAAACGCTTGACATTTGTCAAAAAGAGGCTCCTAGACCTACAATTAATAGACTTCTGGCATCTACTTCACCCTAAAGGAGAAGGATTTCTCACATTTCTCAACAACACACCATTCCTACTCCAGAATAGACAATATATTCTTAGATCACTTTCACCTCCCTCTCCTACAGTCTACTCACATAGGCACTGCAACCATTTCAGACCATGCACCTGTTTCAATGTGTTTGACCATGCCCACTTTAACACGTTGCACTAATAACTGGAAACTTAATGAATCTCTCCTCTCTAACCAAACTGAGGTTTCCATGCTGTCCTCATATCTGACGCAATACTTTAAAGAGAATGTCTCTTCTGAGACCTCTCCCTCAACTGTATGGGAAGCACATAAGGCGACCATAAGAGGACATCTCATTGAACTAGGTGCAAGGAAAAAAAGAGAGCATGGTCACCAAATTGAACAGGTTTTGCAACAAATAGCTGACCTTGACAAGCAACACAAACTCTCTCTTCATAATGCGCACCTTAAAGCTCTCACACTCAAACGAGAGGAACTAAAGACCCTTCTTGATTTAGACACTAAAAAGAAATTCCAGCGCCTGTCACAGAAATTCTACGAGTGGGGGAATAAGCCAAGCAAGCAACTTGCCAGATCCCTGAAAGCTAAGCAGACAAAGTCATTCATTCTCAAAATTAAACTCTCAACAGGTGAGCTTGCACACGCAACCCCAGACATCAGCAAGGCTTTTAGAGAATTCTACGCAGATCTATACAATGTCAAGAACGGTTTATCCTCTCTATCCCAAAAAGAGAGACGAAGTCGCATGCTCTCCTACTTGAAAGAAGCTAATCTACCTAGTCTATCTAGCTCAGTTCTTAAGGAACTGGAAGCGGATTTCTCAGTTGAAGAATTTCAAGCTGCCTTAAAATCTTCCCCTACAGGTAAAGCCCCTGGACCTGATGGGTTCACTATATTATAAAACATTTAGCGACATCCTACTCCCTCGCCTCACAGCCTATGCGAATTCCATTTCTCAATCTTCAGGTTTATGCCCAGAGTCCCTCTCAACCCACATCACTGTCATTCCCAAACCCGATAACCCTATGTAGCAGTTACAGGCCAATCTCTCTAATAAACACTGATGTTAAACTGTATGCCAAAGTAATAGCAAACCGCCAACTCCCCCTAATACCTAGATGGATCTCGGCAGATCAATCAGGTTTTATACCCCATAGAGAAGCTAAAGATAATTCCCTGCTGGCAATCTCCCTAATCCAATACGTACGGAGGTGCGCCCAGCCCACCCCACTCCTCTCCACTGATGCTGAAAAAGCATTTGATAGGGTGGACTGGGATCTCAAGATGACCCTACAACATTTTGGATTGGGGCCTAAGATGCATCACCGTATTTCCTCCCTATATTCCAACCCAACAGCACAAATTCGTATAAACGGGGTGCTGAGTGACCCTTTTACCCTGTATAATGGTACCAGGCAAGGATGCCCCCTGTCCCCCATTCTTTTTGCTATTACCCTAGAGCCCTTCTTAACCACAATTAGACATAACATTAATATACATGGCATACACACAGGCAATAGAACTCACAAATACGAAGCCTATGCTGACGACATACTAGTCTTTATTCAGTAACCACGCATCTCACTACCTAATCTAATGTCTGCTTTCTCCACCTTTCAAACGATATCCAACTTTAAAGTAAATCTCTCCAAATCTGAAATCCTAAACATTAACCTCCCCAGATCGGATGTGATTTCTCTGAAACCTCTCTTTCCCTTTAGGTGGGAACAAAAGCATGAAATACTTGGGTATCTATCTCACCCCTAACCTCCATTCTCTTTTTAAACATAATTATATTCTCCTACTAAACAGTGTCAGAGAAGACCTACGTAAATGGGCTAGAATATCACATTCTTGGTTAGGGAAAGTAAGCATTATTAAAATTAACATACTACCTCACATCCTCTTTATTTTTCAAATGATTCCACTGGGTGTGCCTATGGGGTAATGCACCATCTTGCAAACCATGATCTCCCACTTTATTTGGGGGAACAGCCACCCCAGGATATCTAGAGAGATATTATTTTGCTCCAAGTGCTCTGGGGGACTGGCACTTCCAAATTTTAAGAATTATTACCATGCTGTTGTACTGAAAAAATGAAGGAAAAAACTGCTGCGCCAACTCAATCGTGTCAAGCAGCCAACACTAACAATTAGACAAATTGTGTATAAGGATAATAAAAAGTGCAGCGCTATATTTGAGTAAAGAACACTTACATATATGAAAATAACTAAAAAGTGAACATCAGTGTAATTCACCTATATGTAAATTTTGGTTTCAACCGACACTCTGAATCAACTAAAAAACAGACATGAAAAATAAAAAAGGTCTTATAACAGCACCTGTGAATATTATAATAAAAATTCAATCAGAGAGTATTGTTTCCTCTAGATTGTGTGGTTGTGTTGAAGCAGTCCCATAAAACCATAAACACAAATATTAACGTGAAAAAGTGACCAATAAGAATAGGTGAGATTCAGAGCAAGTCTCTGGGATTTGAACAGTTCATCCAAGTGTGGAGGTGATCACAGGGCAAATATGCAGATCTCACACCAATATATATTCACATCCAGAGTAATTCTTCTTATGTTCAATAAGAGGGGAAGTAAATAAAATGCCCTTACCAGAAGCAGTGGACTCACTGGCCGTTGGACAGAGCTTGGGCTTTGTTTGAAGGTGTACCGCGTCACCGCGTTCAGACGTCATGATGCGGGAGTCATGTGACCGCTATCCCTGACAATCATTGGGAGGACGGGAGAATCAGAAGGAGGCTTGGTACCTCAGTGGTTTCTCCACCCATGATTTGTCCAGAGCTAGTCATGTGACCTGATAGGTAGTCACATGATGCGGAAACCTGGAAGTCACGCCGCACAGGTGTCCCCAATGGAGTTTTTCTGTATTTGTAGATAAATAGCGCAGGAGATGGCAGGCTAGCTTTACCCCAGTTGAAGTCTTGGTAGACAAAACGCGTCGGGTGTGTGACGCTACCAGAGCCATCAGAGCTCACTGCGCTAGATTCTCTTTTTTTGTTCATATGAACTTAATTTTAAAAACCTGAATTTTTATTGGAATTTTTAACCATAACAATAACATTTTTTGGTTACTCGGATTTTACACTATGTGGAAGCCTTTTTTCGATCATATATGGGCAAAGCCAAGTGAGCGATTTCCGGAAGAGGACCCTATTGGACAATCGAACACGCTCTCTCATCTGAGTGGACCTGGTTCCATCGTTGAAGACTGTAAGTCGTGAGGCATTCCGTAAGCTCCCACCCCAGACCGGAGACAGCTTTAACCCTACCGTACAAACGGTGAAAGCCTATATGACTCACCGCCAATGGCCAGTGAGTCCACCGCTTCTGGTAAGGGCATTTTATTTACTTCCCCTCTTATTGAACATAAGAAGAATTACTCTGGATGTGAATATATATTGTGTGAGATCTGCATATATGCCCTGTGATCACCTCCACACTTGGATGAACTGTTCAAATCCCAGAGACTTGCTCTGAATCTCACCTATTCTTATTGGTCACTTTTTCACGTTAATATTTGTTTTTATGGTTTTATGGGACTGCTTCAACACAATCACACAGTCTAGAGGAAACAATACTCTCTGATTGAATTTTTATTATAATATTCACAGGTGCTGTTATAAGACCTTTTTTATTTTTCATGTCTGTTTTTTAGTTGTTTTAGAGTGTCGGTTGAAACCAAAGTTTACATGCTGTTGTACTGTCCAGAATAGCAGACTGGAAATATGCTATTAACTTGAAACTATGGGTACAATTGGAGCACTCTTTGAGTGAAGTAGATCTTTCTACTGCCCCCTGGAGACCCCGCCCCTGTAAGAACCTCTCCCAAACTACTTCAGCTCTCACCATGTTCTCACTGGACATATGGGACGCCCTACATAAGAAATTCTCATGGGGATATGACTTCCCTTTGATGCCACTCCTCAATCACAACTACTTTTTACCAGGCTTTTTGGACCCAGGATTTAAAACATGGGCTTCAGAAGAGCCTCTCTTATTGCATCATGTCCTCTGCTCTAACACACTTAAGCCACTATTATAAATTACTCACCAGGTGGCAGTACACCCCAGCCAAACTGCATCAAATATTCCCCGCCAGCTCCCCATTGTGCTGGAGGAACTGTGGCAACAAAGCTACTCACGCACATGTTTGGTGGTCTTGCCCATTCATTCGTCCCTTCTGGACCAACGTTCTCAAATTAATACTACAGATCTCAGACGTCAACCTGCCCAACGACCCTTGGACTATCCTTTTTCTTGCTACTAAAGATCCCATAGGTTCTTACAAGTGCTCACTCATCCCTCACCTGTTGAACACGGCCAAGGCCCTAATCCCCACTCTATGGGGTCAACCGACAATCCCGTCCATAAAAAGTTGGCTAAGTAAGGTTGCTGAAGTTCATCTCATGGAAGACATTACTCACAACTTTAAAGATACATCTCGAAGACACTCGTTAACTTGGGCACCCTGGATAAAATTCAAGTCCACCTCCTCCTATGTGGACATAACGCAAACCCCCTAAGACTGCCACTTAAACACTGTCTTTTGAATTCTGTCTCTAATAGACATATCTCTCGCTGAATATGGTTTATTTTCCTCTCACTTGACCCAAAAGTTACAATCTTAACTATTCTTAAACGCGAAGACATGCATACCAACAACCCCCCTTATCCTACCCTGTACCCCTTTTATATTCTTAAACCCCCATCTGCTTTTCTTCTCTACACCCAATCCTTACTTGCCCCCTTTCTTGCTCTCCTTCTCTAATCCTCCCTAATTAGAGTAATTCCCATATGTGATTTGATTCGGATGCATACTTATATGATAATCTCTGCTAAATCAACTGCTATATTTGTTAGTATCCTTTCCTTCGTACTTTCAGAGGCAATTGTTTGTTCCCTGACATATGTTGTGATTATGTGTACATTGGAACCTGTGCCAATTGCATCTAAGGCTGTATAATAATCGCTGTACCTCTTTCTTTCTCTCTATTTTATTTCAATAAATATTTATTAAACAAAAAAAAAAAGAGTAGGGGGGGTGTATTCCCCTGTAGACTTGTATGTAAAGCATACCTGCAAACAGAAGATGGCATCTAGTTACATTCAACCAGTATGATAGGTCTAGTACCTGTTTCCCCTTACCGCTTGCTGTGTTTTCTCACTATCTTCTACACCCTGTGGTGACGTACAAGCTGGCAGGAGAAACCACATTGTCCCATTTTGAAAGTGCACCCCTCCTTCCCCCACCAATGTTTGACCAAGCTGCTCACAAATAATTGTCTGATGAGGTCTAAGTGACAGCAAGAAGGGTGCATGTGCTGGAGATCAGCTCTGTAATTCACGGCAACAAAAGCTGCCAGTTAGATTCTCTCCCAAGAATAGCAGATGAGCAATCCTCTGCTCTGCTCTCTGTCTGCCCCATCACTGCCTACTTGTGCCTATCCCTCTCTGTAGCTCCTCATTCTGGACCAGCACCTCAAGGATCTTGCTGACTTCCTTCTTACTGTAGGAAGCTATGGTCCAGCCTGTCTCTGTCCAGTCTAGTCATGTCTCTGGATGGGAAGAAGTGTCCCCTCCAGGTGTAATTATCTCCCTTTCATTCTTCTGGCTGGCTGCTGTACCAGTGTGGCATTGTGCCAAGTACACCAACCCTGTGGACACAGTTCATGCTTTCTACAGCTCTGCACCTCTAGACTTTGCACTCTTCATCTCTCTACAGAATCAGCTGCTTTTAAGTGCCTTGTCGGCAAACGGGCGATAGATAATGCTGTATAATTAAGAAGCAGAAAATACAATGTACTCAGCTACAGAAGATGCAGTGTAATAACTAACAGATCATACAGTTTATCCTGTGTCAATGGATTCTGCAGTAGGTAATTGGTACTCTATAAAGAGTAATGTGCAACCCGTAAATCTGAAGAAGATTATATAGAAGTTGTACAATCAGATTTTACTGTGTATGCAGATCTTTAGACTCTATTGACAGTCTTTTGTGTGCTGTTCCCTTCCATTTACTGTCTCACATAGTAATTGATCATAAATATAAAGTAAAGAGATCCCTTAGTGCCAGTACTAGGATTTAAATCAAATGTGGCCATATAAAATGAATATAAAAATAAAGCAACAGCCAGAACATGTATAGAATTTTTTTTAATTGTGTGAAATGTACAGTGATAAATATCCTCCCTAAAATATTAATATTAAAATATTAAACTACCTATAAACTTATAAACCTTTAAGTGTGCACAAATGGTAAAGTATAAAC
The DNA here is from genome assembly GCA_037952925.1 of Lithobates clamitans. Classification (NCBI taxonomy): domain Eukaryota; kingdom Metazoa; phylum Chordata; class Amphibia; order Anura; family Ranidae; genus Lithobates; species Lithobates clamitans. The sequence continues at coordinate 18,964,277 of JBBGZY010000449.1, forward strand.
TAACACACAAATACATACATTTTAAAGGTCAAAGAAGTCCATTATGTAACTGCAGCAGTAGTTATGCAGTCTGTGCAAATGTTCTACTTCAGTACACAGTCCCCACATTATGAATAGTGTGTAACTGAAATGACACACGACAAACAATGTATTCTTAAAAGTGCACTTCCAGTAAAGCCTGTATATTACATATTCCCCACGTAGTGAAAAGTGGCATCCCGTGTTTCCACTGATGATCCCTAACTCTAGAAATACACTCAACTTTTGGTGTGGATCTAAACTAAAATCAATTCCTTAGGTCAAGGATGCTTGTATACTTTGTAAGTTTAAAGATGGCACCTGGTCTGCCTAACCACTGTTCCTCTTGGCAGGATATACTTAGAGAGAAGATGATGTACACAATTCCCTATAGTGTATTTTAAAAACTCTTTACTACAAATAAAAATATAAATTAGATAACTATTAAACTAAAAACTAAATGCACAAAAATCCTTAATATTTCAACAGTCCAAACATTAACCTGTGATAGTGATATCTTAAGCATTTTTGTGCAATACGACGGAGCATGTGCACTTTCCCTATATATATATTTTTGGACATTGCATGAAGATATTATGATCACGTTCTATGTTTGTTTTTATAATGGACTTTTCATATTATTGAGGATTTGTGTGCATCACAAGGAGCACGTGCACTTTAATTATATTTTATGTTTGTCTTTATTATCTTTACAATATGTGATATATGCATTCAGTTAGTTATTTAGTTGAATATTTTGTTTATTTAATTTATTTTTAGCGCTGCACAGTTGGTATATTAGTTTGTATTGTCACATTTGGGAAGTGTGGGTAGTGCTGGCAGCTGTTTATTTTTAGTTTTAATCTTATATTTATTTTTAGTTTAAATTTATATTTTTTTCATTTTTATTCCATTTTATATTTCTTTAGTTTTTGATTTTAGGGTAGGAGTGTGGCAGCTCACAAGGTTTTCATCTACATGATGATGCCATGGCCTTTGCTAACAAACACCTCCTTATTCTCAACATGTCATTTACAGTTATGGTGTAGTGCAAGGTCAGTCTCTGCATTATGCATTACATCATCCTGACTTCACCTGATAGTCTTTCTGATCAACAGATCTACTTTAATGACCTAATTTCTACTAGAATCACTTTGAAAAAAAAATGGTAAATGTGTGTAATTTTAAAAGGTGCTAGTATTAAAGCATTCCTAAATATTGCAACTACTTTGGTATGCGGCTGCTGTATAAATGTATCACAGACCTGTGCAGTAAAAGCACCTTATTATCCAGGCCTGTCAGAATCTTCTCCATCATAATGCGAGATCACATAGCCACTACTTTTAGAAATCCAAGAACTTATATTATTTTTATTACTGAAATTAATCTTCCAACCTTTTCCCAGCACGTCAGACATGCAGTGTATCTCTTGTAAAAACCACTAAAAGGTCAGTATGGGCTAGGTATGTTTTTAAGCAGTGGTTTAAAGCATTTGGGTTATTCTGCCAATTCATGCCGCAGTGAAGAATGATCCTTTGAAAGGGTTAATAGTTGGTCCCAGCATCCTACTTGACATTTCACTACTATCCTTTAGCTGCCTTAATACTTGAGATTTTATAGCCTTCCCCACTTCCCAAGTGTCCATATTAAGTCATCATTTTGCTCTCCTTTCTGGATAACAGCTTTGTTCTCCTCATGTTAATTACTGAGAGGAGATCAGAACATCTGCCTCAGCCACAGTTTCTTTCCTAGTGGAAGAAAAAGTTCCATATTCAGCTGATGCAAAGCTTTATTTATTGCGGCCAGACGTTTTCAGATCCCTAGAGAGGGTATACTGCTTGCTAGATTTTTTTTTCTTTCTAAAGGCAAAAAACTATGGAGTTTCTGTGACTGTTGAACACGTACTTCTATATGAAAAGATATCAGGAGTCCTATGATAGGCCATAAAATTGGCTGTCAACATCCCCAGAAATATTTATGACATCAGGAGTCTAGAAATGTGAAGAGACTGTTTGAAGCTAAAGGCCAGTGTTGTTAATAGCCTTTTAAAATGCTTGTATTCCTTTCTTCCATACCACTTTAATCCGCATCAGCTACATTTTAGTGTTCACCTGGGATAAGGCAGAGTGTTCAAAAGGCTGGTAAAGATTCTCCTCTGCTATACTGCATCATGCACCCAGGTCAGGTCTTGTGTAAATGTTATTGTTCTTGTAATAGTGGAAAGCAACATTCCAAGTGCAAAAAATCATGTTGATATTTATCTTTTTTGGTCTATTAAATTCCACAGAAGACTCTTAAGGGTTGATTTACTAAAGACAAATAGGCCGTTCCCTTTGCAAGGGAGTTTTCACTGGGCTTAGTGAATGTGGTAAAAATGAACCTTGGAAAGAATACCCACATGAATGGAATAAATGTAGTATTTTTGCTTGCAAATGCTTGGATAATGGAAGTTCCCATGTAAAAATTTCCCACCTGCAAAGTGAAAAGCCTTATTAGCCTTTAGTAAATCAACCCCTTAGATATCAAAAATAAAAATATAGAAACTGCGCATAGTGCTCCAATAATCAATACAGCTGATCTCAAGAAAAAACCACATACAAAAGTGTAAAGAGATATAAATAACAAAATATTGTTAGAAAATAGGCAGATAACAAAAGTGATATGGGGTTTTAACCACTTCAGCCCTGGAAGATTTTACCCTCTTCCTGACCAGAGCACTTTTTACGATTCGGCACTGCGTCGCTTTAACTGACAATTGCGCGGTCGTGCCACGTTGTACCCAAACAAAATCGACATCCTTTTTTTCCCACAAATAGAGCTTTCTTTTGGTGGTATTTGATCGCCTCTGCGGTTTTTATTTTTTGCGCTGTAAACAAAAAAAAGAGCGACAATTTTGAAAAAAAGGCAGTATTTTTTAGTTTTTGCTATAATAAATATCCCCAAAAATATTTAAAAAAAAACTTTTTCCTCAGTTTAGGCCGATATGTATTCTTCGACATATTTTTTGGTAAAAAAAAACTGCTATAAGCGTATATTGATTGGTCTGCACAAAATTTATAGCGTCTACAAAATAGGGAATAGTTTTATGGCATTTTAATTAATTTAATTTTAACCATTACTGCGACATTATGGCGGACACATCGGACATTCTTGACACATTTGTGGGACCGTTGACATTTATACAGCAATCAGTGCTATACAAATGCATTGATTCCTGTTTAAATGACACTGGCAGTGAAGGGGTTAACCACTAGGGGGCAGTGAAGGGGTTAAGTGTGTCCTAGGGAGTGATTCTAACTGTGAGGGGGAGTGGCTTGAACACACAGGACAGTGATCGCTGCTCTCGATCACAGAGAGCAGTAGATCCCTGTCCTGTCACTAGGCAGTCCGGGGAATGCTTTGTTTACATAAGCATCTCCCCGTTCTTCCTCTTTGTGACACGATTGCGGACATCGAGTCCGTGGGACCCCGCGGTCACGGGGACTGCAGCGGCGCGCTCGCGACACCGCTTCTTAAAGGGGACGTACTTGTACGCCCTTTTGCCTGCTAGTGCCATTCTGCCAACGTACATCGGCATGCGCTGGTCGGCAAGCGGTTAAAGGCGCCACACACAAGGGTTATTATAAAAATATCCAAGTTCTTTAATGCATGTAAAATTCAATAGTTTGATTATGGCATTCTCAACTAAATATTATTGCGCTGCGCCTTAAAAGCTTAAACAAGCATATGTGTGCGATGGGTACAACATACAGTGCTTGTGCAACAAATGTGCCAAAATGTGCAATGCTTTATGAGCATAAAACCAAATAAACTAATACTAAAAAATACATAACAATCACATCAAATAAATGCACTGTGCCTTTAAATGCTAGAAACCATGATAAACGTCAAATAGCATTAATACAATATAAATATACTGTATATCAATTGTGCATTAGTGCCACAACTAACAGTGCTCCACCCTAAAGTGAGTAGCAAAAGTCTGTAGTACTTTAAATAGTATCCAGGTTCTCCTGGTGAACATCCACAACCTTACCAGTTGTTAAGACCCCAAGTTTTAGGTGGTGGTAGTGGATTTGTAGATAGCAGTTGTCATTAGGCGCAAAGAGACCACTCAACACCAGCAGAGAATGTAAAGGTAGGGCATCTTTAAGAGCTGGGAACCACACGGAATACCACAGGACTGCTTAATATACTTTTCTCGCTTCCATCATAACCATCTAGCAATCCATTTGTTTTCTCATGATGGATGGTTTTAATGGGAGCGGGAGCTTCTTGGCTCTTGAAGCTGGTAAGGTGCTCTAACTAATGTTGATATTGTAGTGTTTTTTTTTGGGGGGGGGGGGGACAGTTTTTTTCATGACATAATTTTAAATTCCTTTTTTTTTGTTAGAAAAATGAAAAAAAAAATGCCCCCCCCCCCCCAAAAAAAAAAGTTGTAACTGTGCAGAACAGGACACAGGATATATAGTCATAAACCATGGGTCATATGCCACTATATTCAGGCAACTGGACACTGGCAAAAATGTTGCTTGCTTGCCCCTCAGTGTTTTTTTTTTTTTGTTTTTTCCCTGCATGTTTCCCTCAGATCTAGAGCAGCTGCAGTGCACAGACTATTTGCCTTTAGTAAATCAACCACTATGTTTGTTTGGGCCGCCCTCATACTCCAATAGAAGTTATTTGTTTGAGACATACCCCACAAGGTCTTGTGATCTCCTTAACGTATACAATCATCTTCTCTAAACATACCCCAAAAGTGACCATACAAGAAGCGGGTTATAAACTCCTATCGGGTTGGTATAGGACCCAGCTATAGCTAGCTCCACAATTTTTTTACCTCAACATCTCCATTATATTGGAGATGTGGACTGGAACCCGGTACTCTTTTACATGTGAGGTGGTCATATCCTACCCTACAAACATTTTAGAGAGAAGTACATGATGCTATAACCAAGATAACCTCTTAAGCTCTTGACTTCACTCCTGCACAATATTTGCTTCACCTCTTATCTCTCCCAAAGTCCACATACCATAGATCCTTAGCCATGCACCTTGTGAATCCATCTAGATGCTGCATGCCTTCAAAATGGGGTACTTCAACACCTCCAAAACTTGCTGAATGGTACAATCGAGTCCAACAAACAGCTGCAATGGAGGAATTAATCAGTATTTTAAGAGACGACCCTCTAAATTTACCCATACCTAGGCTTGCTGGTCGGGAATTGGGAATCGATGAACGTTTTGCTGCCACAACATACCTCAGCATACAGTAGTAGAGCAGAACTCCAATAAACAGCTGGACTGCTTAGGCCAAAGGGGAGATGGTGAGCCATCCTATGCACTCCACCCCTTAAGAGCTGTAGCTTTCTCACCATATTACTAAATTGTAACCATCTGATAACATTGCTTCCACATCATTCCTAGATATTTTTTTTACCCTTTCCTCTTGCCCTTTCCCGCCCTCCTATTTTTCCCTCTCCCTTGCACTAACCCCTCCGTACCCACTCCATCAAACTATGCAACTTTAAGTTTTAGGAATTAGCCTACCCGTCATGTCCAATAGAGTGATATTAGACGCATAAGACCTCCAATGACACCTTTATGTCTAAATCTTTACTTGCCTTCCTCCCAGAAGTTATAAAAATAAAGCGCTGTTTATTTCTAGTTAATAGTTTACTCCTATTCCTATCGGATGGCGGACGGTACCGAACCTGCTACCTAAGTTGCCTTTTAACAAGGCCTGGGTTGAGGCCGGCAAAACATGGTAGTTGAGTAAGACTGTATGTCAATCAAATTTTTCTGGTCTTGTTTTGGATCTTCTTCTTCCAAATACCAATGTTGTTATATTGTTTTGTTTTTTGTTACAAAACTTAAACTTCTGGAAAAAGAAGTTTGGTCCCCTCTAGGAAACTGCAGCATGGATAAAGTACAACAGGGTTTTTCCGTGTCAGCGTCCTATTTTACATGTGGGGTGTTATTTCACTTTGTGTGTTATCCCCCTCCACTAATATCTCCACTACATTGGTGGAAGGCTTTGCACTTTTGAATTTGGCAGGCTTTTACATGCAACATTGCCTCCTGGCTGGTGACGTAGTTGTTGCCTTTTGGCCCACCATTTCTTCTGATTTGGAAAGGGAGGGGGGTACAAAAAACAAAAAACAAAATACTACTATTATGATGACTTATACCTCTTCCCACTGTACAGGGCCCTTTTGCTTCACCCAGGCATCTTCCTCCAAGTCGCAGGATCCCAAAACCTTCCAAGCCTATCTTGAAGCCTTCTTCACAGTACAGAGATCCCCCTCACTCAAGCAGAGGCATTCTGTTTAAGTCAGACACTTGGCATTAAAAAATGTAATTACATAAAGCTAAAATAAGAAATACGTTTTGCGCGAACAACAAATTTTCATGCTTAGAATAGTTTCATATATTGATGCTCACTTTTGTGTGAGACTTCTATTTTTTTTTTAGAAGAGGTGGTATTGTTATTTTATTTGCAAAAAATGCCCAGTTCATATTAACCACGTCAGATTTACTGCTACAGGGCAGCGCACTGACAAGAATCACGTATATATACGTGATCCTGCACTTCCGGGTATCGGGCGCAAGTGTATGTTCCGCTGGTGGCTCATGGGAGCTGATATCGGAATACACTGACAGAATGGCAGTCTGCCAATGTCAACAAGGCGAATTGCCATTCTACCAGTATAGAAGACATGGATCCTGTGTTTCTGTATAGCAGAAACACCAATCCATGCCTTCCACTAGTAAAAGCACCTCCCCCACTGCACTGAAATATTAGCTAGGCACACAGTTAACCCTTTGATCACTCCTGATGTTAACCCCTTCCCTGCCAGTGTCAGTACAGTGACAGTGCATATTTTTAGCACTGATCACTGTAATAATGTCACTGGTCCCCAAAAAAGTGTCAGGTGTCTGATTTGTTCGCCGCAATATTGAGGTCCTGCTATAAGTCGCTGATCACCGCACCATTACTAGTAAAAATAAATTTAATAAGTAAAAATATCCCATAGTTTGTAAAAACTATAACTTTTGCGCAAACCAATCAATATACACTTATTGGGATTTTTTTACCAAAAATATGTAGTAGAATACATATTGGCATAAATTGATGAAGAGGTTAGATTTTTTACATTTGTTTTATTGGATATATTTTAAAGCAGAAAGTAAAAAATATTGTTTTATTTTTTTTTCCACAATTCTTTTTTATGAATATAGCGCAAAAAATAAAAACCGCAGAGGTGGTCAAATACCACCAAAAGAAAGCTCTTATTGTGGAGGAAAAAAGGACATCTTATGATTTTATTTGGGTACAGCGTTGCACAACTGCCCAACTGTCATTTAACTGCTTCACCCCCGGAAGATTTTACCCCCTTCCTGACCAGAGCACTTTTTGCAATTTGGCACTGCGTCGCTTTAACTGACAATTGCGTGGTCGTGCGACATTGTACCCAAACAAAATTGATGTCCTTTTTTCCCACAAATAGAGCTTTCTTTTGGTGTTATTTGATCGCCTTTACGGTTTTTATTTTTTGCACTATAAACAAAAAAGGAGCGTCAATTTTGAAAAAAAAAACACTATTTTGTACTTTTTGTTATAATAAATATCAAGAAAAATTACCAAAGAATCTCGAAGCGCTGTGAAGATTAGTATACATAAAAAATGCTGTGTAGAACAAAGGTGATAACACACATATTAAAAACAATAGTGATAGTAGTAAAATACACAACCAAAATTGAATGGCGAAAAAAGGGGGGGGGGGGTAATCTTCTCAATATAGGTAGAATCTTCTATATGAAAAGTGAAAATTCCTTCACCAAGAATTCAGTACACCCCACAGTGGTAGGTGAATAATCTGCCAGGAGCGGTACCTGGTCACATGATCTCCTCCTACTTCCGGTTTTCTGGTTCTTGTTTTCGTCGGGTGGAACACACGCCGACTACGGAGGTGGTGTCATGGCATCCATGCTAAGATCCACCACAGACGAGCGAGCAGCCCCAGTGTCGGGTAGGCACCTACTCATATAAGTCGCCATTTGGCTTCATCCTCTTGTTTTTAACCAATTTTATTAAACTGTATTACGCTATGGAGGCTTCCATTGTCTTTTCTATATCCTATGTCTAACTACCTGGGGAAGAAGTTTTTTTGCCTATTGCCATCCAGCCTCCGTATGTGAGCAGGCACAATCCTGCACAAGCACTAATGACTCTCTTTTTAGTTAAAGAATTCATAGGTATCTGGTAAACAGATTATTCATCTACTACTGTGGGGTGTACTGAATTCTTGGTGAAGGAATTTAAACTTTTCATATAGAAGATTTTACCTATATTGAGAAGATCACCCCCCCCCCTTTTTCCCCATTCAACTTTGGTTGTGTATTTTACAATGGGACTTTACTACTATCACTATTGTTTTTAATATGTGTGTTATCACCTTTGTTCTACACAGCATTTTTTATGTATACTAGTCTTTAAAGTGCTTTGGGATTCTTTGATAATTTTTTTTTAATTACTTTTTTTTTTAACTAATTTTTTTCCTCAGTTTAGGCCGATATGTATTCTTCTACATATTGTTGGTAAAAAAAAAAAAAAAATCACAATAAGCGTATATTGATTGGTTTTGGAAAAAGTTATAGCATCTACAAAATAGGGGATAGATTATAGATAGATTTATTTTTATTTTTTTGTACTAGTAATGGCGGTGATCAGCGATTTTTATCGTGACTGCAACATTTTTTTGGGACCAGTGACATTTATACAGCAATCAGAGCTAAAAATAGCCACTGATTACTGTATAAATGTCATTGGCATGGAAGGGGTTAACACTAGGGGGCGATCAAGGTGTTAACGTTGTTCCCTAGGTGTGTTCTAACTGTGGGGGGATGGGACTGACTAGGGGAGGAAACCGATTGGGGTTCCTACTTAGTAGGAGCACATGATCTGTCTCTACTCCCCTGAGAGAACCGGGATTTGTGTGTTTATACACACAGATCCCGGTTCTCGCTCTGTCATGAGCAATCGCGGGTGCCCGTCGGCCATCGCGCCTGCCAGGGTGGCTCCGGGGACACTCTGCGGATCCCTGCTAAAGCATTTTAAAGAGCCGACGTACAGCTACACCGGCTCGCGCAGGGGAGCCAACCTGCCGCAGGATAACTGCGGCTGCTGGTCCGTAAGTGATTAATGTTCTGCTAAAACTTTGGTGAATTAGTACTCAATTGTTTCTGTCATAAGTGCATTAATAGGGGCACAATCACCCCAATAGGTTAGATACTGTTCAACAGCTAGGTGACCATTCAGATTTGTTTATTTTATATTTAATGCCTGGGCTAATAATCACTTTGTATTTAAAACTATTATTTTTTATTCTTATGTATGTTTATTCTTTTTTGTCCCCTTTTTATACATTCACTATATTTCATATCTTTATTGCACAAATCATACATTTTGATCTTCCTCTAATGCTCCTCTCCTGTCTCTGTGTTCCCATCTAGATTGCATTCCCTTGGCTTATTCAGACTTGCCACTCTCTCCTAAGTCACTGTCTTCATTGGTTTTGGAAATACTATACATTTTTTTCTGGAGAGAAGGAACCATTCATACATCTTCTTAATATTCCCGACAACACCTCCTGGGTTCACTTTAGAGTGTTTCCTTGTAGCTAGAAACTGCAATTTAAATTGTGCAGTGTTCTCCTCCTAGACTTCATGAGATAAGCACAAAAATAGGAATTGAATACGTAGGCTGCTGTGTGTACATAACATCTCCAATAGCATGCTTTTCAGAAAAGAAAGCTAGTAAGTACAGTATTAACTTGCAAAGGAAGGTAGATAGGGGTTTACAGACAGATGATATAGAGCTATCCAGTGATTGGTAACCTGCCTATGGCCCCTGAATTTTCAAAACAGAAAGATCACAATTCGAATGTGCTTTCCTAGGAAAAATTGGTACTTATAAGCTGAAGCACACAGGCATATAAATCAGGGAGGTCAGATTAATACTGTGTACAGTTTTATATTGATCTGAACACAGCAGTATTGCGGGATATGGGCTCATGCACACAGCTGCATTCCACTAGGCCCGTATTCCACTGGAAACGGCACAGATGCAAAATGGCCTTGGCCTTCAGTCATTCTGAATAAATGGCTTTGTTTACATCACTAGAATCCTGGAAAACTTACAGTAGCAGGGCCCCTAAGAGAAGAGAAAAGCTGTTATTGCTTGACAAGTTTCCAGGTATGCACTTTCTGCAGCAGCGTCGGCAAACTCATAAACACTAAATAATTTACAAATGTAATGTAAATGTTTGCTCAACAGACCAATTTTTATGCAGGATCTTTTGATCAGCAAAATCCAGAGTACATTTATGTATTTGTCATGTCTGTGTGCATAATTAAAGGCAGCACAAACCACAGCACTGTAGGCTGTACACACTACATTTCCCCTAACTTCCTGTCCCATAGCAAGAACAGGAAGTAAGAGAAAATGAAGGAGTCAAAGAGTCAGCAGAACTAGTGGTACCATTGGAAGATTTTTCCCTGTAGAGGTAACAACCCAAAATTTGTGATTTCTTTTATTATCTTTTATTTTCTCTCTAAGTGATAACGGTAACCAGGATAAATAAAGTGTGTCTACAAAACAGGGGCACAGAATTCAATGAAAACCTGATAGATGTTCTAATCCTCAATACTCTATCCAAAAAAAAGTTTTGCCTTATATATATATATATATATATATATATATATATATATATATATATATATATATATACATATATACATATATACTTAAAATAAAATATAAATATCATTATGAAGAGTCTTTCTCACAAAGAAGTGTTGTAACTTTCTTTTTGAATGATAATGGTGTTGTGTTGTGGATAGTCTTGTATAAGGATGAGCTCAGGCGTGTTCGCAAGCCGCATGTGCAGAGCCCGCCAGGAAGTTGGCACTGCACAGCGCTAATCACAAGCAGTGAGACATTGCCCCCATGCGCAGCTGCAGAGATTGCGAAATGTCTCGCTGTTTGTGATTAGCACTGTGGAATGCCGACTGCCTGGCGGGCTCTGTACGTGCGGCTTGCGAACAAGCCTGAGCTCATCCTTATTCTTGTATCTTAGAATGTAGCCCAGAATCTTCATCAAAGTACAAACAGGGCATATATTATAATATATTTGTTATCTCTGTGTGGTCTATGCTTTTAATAAAAAATAAATTCCTCTTTTTATTTCATATGTCATATATTTCATGCTAAAGTTACAGGGGTATGGACATAAAGCACTGCAGGAGCTTTTTATAATGGTCAGCTTTTAGGTATTTGTTTTAAATCTTTTTTTTTCAAAAGAAAATAAGCTAAATACTTAAAAGGTGTAAACTGGAAATTGGCTTTCATTTTTTTTGTCTCCCCTCTGAACTGTAAAAAAAACTCCCTGATCCCTCTACTTCCTGTGTCCCCCTCTCTGTGCTGAAAGCGAAAATCAAGGCTGCTGATCCCTGACCATCTTGTCAGCGTACATCCCTCTGTCTTCCGCAGCTCTGCTCTCATCTCTCCCCCTAACCCCCTCCTCCCTGCCTGTCAGCTCCGTGTGTCTGTCTCCAAACCCCCCCCCCCTCTGCCGCTATTAGTAGAATTAAAACTTTGAAAAGGTCACTGCCAGCCCCTCTATTAGACCCCTTTCACACTGGGGCGACGGGTCTGTTAGCGGTTAAGCACCACAGTTTTAGCGGTGCTTTACCGCTGTTTAAGTGGCGCTTTTTGGCTGCTAGCGGTGGTGGTTTTAACCCCCAAGAAGGGGTTAACAAGGGGTTAAAAGGGCCCCTGTTGCGGTGCTTCCGAAGAGCATTTTCAAGTGCTTCTGAAGCGCTACCCATTCATTCCAGTGTATACAGCGCTCCTACACTGCCCCAAAGATGCTGGTTGCAGGACTTTGTTCGTGTCCCGCAAGCGCACCGCCTTTTTTCCCGTCCCGCAAGCGCACCGCCTTTTTTCCCGTCCCGCAAGCGCACTCGGGCTTTCACACTGGGGAGGCATGAGAGGCAGTTTTTTAGCGCTAAAACACCTAAAAAACTGCCTTAGTGTGAAAGGGGTCTTAGAGCCTGACATAGCACACTGTATTATTCTTTTATAAAAATGAGGCTTGTAAATTTTAAGAGCGATCTTCAGGCTGGTCACATGACTTTCGGCCGCTTTCCAGGGGTACTGCAGGAGAGGCTGAGCAGCCATGTGACCTCCCCAGCTGACGTCAGAGGGAGATCTTGGCACCTCCTGCAGAAGCCATCCATCGGAGCTGTACAGCGGCCGCGAGTCATGTGACCAGCCTGAAGACAGCTTTAAACAGGTATTTACAAACTTGTTTTTTTTATAAAAGACTTACACAGTTTGCTATGCCAGGTTCTAATAGAGGGGCTGGCATAGACTTGTATGGTTTAACACTTTAATGCATTCCTTGCATTAAGGTTAAAAAATGTTTAGGTATCAGTATCCCCCCTCGCCCCCCTTCACTTGCCTGAGCCGTCATTCAATTCAGCGATGTGCCCATCTGCAGCTCTTCTCTCCCCTCACTTCCTGGTATCACAAGCTTTGATGAGGCAGTGGGAGCCATTGTTGATAAAAGCTAACAGGGGGGCAGGCCAAGTCAGACAGCGTGGCTTAGGAGAAAGCCTGCATGAGTGCCCCCATGGAAAGCTTCTTTCTATGGGGACAGTCACCAGAGGGAAGGACCCAATAGAGTGCCAATGAAAATCCTGAGAAAAGGAAGTTCAGGACCGCTCTGTGCAATTCCATTGCACAGAGCAGGTAAGTATAAACCTGTTTGCTTTTTGTTTTTTAAATCAAAGCTTTACAATCACTTTCATAAAATTTGTTAATAAATCCATGCTAAAGGAGGACTTTCAAAAACTGCTATATTAAAGTGGCTGCAAACCTTGAAACCCAAATACAATCCTAACATTAAATGTAATGAAGAACACTAGCACAATTCACTGTGCATAGTTTGGCCTGTCAGCTGCAATCCTCCCCGCTCTACTGATTAGAAAAAAGCCAACGCTAGCAAGAAAAAAGGTGATGCCCCTCCCCTTCTCGTTTGTCTGACAGCCTATGTGAGGTGACGCATGCTCCCGTGCCCTTGTAAAAATTGGCGTGTCTCCTGCTGCTCTGTCTGATATCGATGCCAGCAGAGTTTGATTTCACTTTCTTCTTCTCACTACTTCAGGACTGATCCAGATATCAAGATTACTGAGAGTGTTTCATGACATATTTGCAACTATATTTATTTCTTTGTCACCGAGAGAGAGACATAGGAAGAGACAAACAGAGAGAGAGACACACAAAGTGAGACAGAGAGCGAGAGAGAGTCACACACAAGTCTGATTTAGGGGGGCATGTACAGCTGGGGGGGGGATGACTCCGCCTTCAAAGCTCTAGTCCTTGGACACGCCCACAGACTGGCATTTTTACTAGGGATCACACAGACTGGGAATTATTTTTAAAATGGTACAAGCATTGCCGTTTGTCTCTATAGCATTAACCCCGAAGTGGTACAAGTAAGTGAGGATTTGGGGAACTTTGATTTACAACCACTTTACTACTAAAAGACTGTGACTGTCTGATATGTATTTTTTTTTTGTGCCTATAGTTATTCTTTAACTTTGTTTTTATTTTGGGGGATTGCAAATACAGTTCACTTGTAAAAGTGTGTAATTACAGTATTTGTGGAGAGTATTTTATTCATTAATCCATCTAAACATTCTAATGTGACCAAAACACAACTTGGGCAGACAACAGCTGGAGATAATAAATTAGTTAAAAGGTCTAGATATGTGATCTGTCAAGTGATTCTATGGTAATTATATTACAGAAGTCAAGTTAACTTCACATTGTAATGCAGAATAATCATGATAAATAAGATACAGAGCAAGAAGGGAATTGGTAATCAATACATATTAGACACACATGAAATGCAGCCTGTAAAATGCTCTGCGTGCACTGCAAAGCAGTTTTTCCTGGATTTCCCACATAAAGAAACCTTGTCACCCAGAGAAACAAATCATTATCTTTTTGCTTTTTAAAAACCATTGTTCAGTTTATAAAGAAACATTCCAGGTGTATCAAAACAAAAAGGTTTCCAAAGCCTTAGGTTGGCCATACAATGTTTGACATGTGGCTGGACCTGGTGACGCCACCTAGTTTAACAAACTGAAGAAGAAATAGAAACAACTGGGTGTAAAAAAAAAAAAATCAGATGAACAATGGGTGCCAGCAGTGGGAGATTCATCCACCCACACTATTTGACCCCTTTCACATTGGGACACTTTTCCGGCGTGTCTTGGCGCTAAAAATAGTGCCTCTCAAGCCACCCCAGTGTGAAAGCCCGAGTGCTTGGAGGACTGGAAAAAAAGTCCTGCAAGCGTCATCTTTGGGGAGGTGTGGGAGCACTGTATACACCGCTCCTTCAATGCCCCTGCCCATTGAAATAAATAGGCAATGCTGCCAAAGCACCGCAACACGGGCGCTATTAACCCTTTCTTCTGCCGCTAGTGGCCGAAAAGTGCCGCTATAACAGCGGTAAAGCACCGCTAATGCTGGCACCGCCCCAGTGTGAAAGGTGTCTTTAGTATGGGTCAGGAAATCTAGCAATTTTGCTTATTCACCTCACTGGGCTGAATGAGATAGATCGATGAGTATGACCAGCTTTTCTGTTATCTTAAAAAAGCAGAAGTCAGTAGAAAAGCCTATTCCCTGTCAAAATGCTGCAAAGAGAGGACACCTCCTGCCAGAGTCAGACACACCCCTACTGAGTTAAAGCTAGAACTCTCAATCAAAGTTTTGCATGGATTGTGTAAGATTTGGCTTTTTGCTTCTTCACCTTTTTGTGTCATACCAATACAAACCAAAAGAAATAAACATAAAAATGCCTAAACATTATCAATTGTAACTATCTTCTGGGCGAGGTGGTGCATTATCTGACAGAAATGCAGGGGTGACAATATTTTTGGCCATGACTGTACATTTAGATACAGTTCGATTTTTTTTTTTTATATTATGTTTAGATGTGTGTGTTATTATTATGGGGTGTAGATTTGAAATGAATCATTCCGTGGAAAGCAGCCAGATGTAAGTTGTCTTCTCATAGGATCAATTGTTTGATTAAATGCCTTGTCTTAAAGCTTTGCAGCTCCTTTAGATAAATTGTGATGTAATTAAGATACTGAAGTCCCTCTACAATCTGTTATTCTCCTACATTTAGAAAGAACCCAAAGATAACATTTATTGTTGACATTGTTCTACTAAAAAAAAAAAAATCTTCAGACTAGTCCTCCAGCTTTTCAGCTGCACGCACTGCACTGGTGTAAGCAATACTAATTAAATAAAGTGCTACAATGAAATTATGAAAAAAGCAACAAATAGTCTGTCCCCAAAATTTATGAAGGTTAATGAGTGAAGCAGTCAACTACGTAACACCTCCACGAGTTTCCCAAGGATATGCTCTCACATTATGGTTTGACAGCCACTACAAAGCTTAACCACTTCCCGCCCAGCCTATAGACCAGGGGTATGCAATTAGCGGACCTCCAGCTGTTGCAGAACTACAAATCCCATGAGGCATAGCAAGACTCTGACAGCTACAAGCATGACACCCAGAAGCAGAGGCACGATGGGACTTGTAGTTTTGCAACAGCTGGAGGTCCACTAATTGCATATCCCTGCTGTAGACAATTGATCGCCGGGCGGGTGCTTTCCCATCCTGACTGGACATCATATGACGTCCTGTCAGGAAGTGCCTATTGTGCGGCCGCATCCATGGGACACAGCTGAAGACTGATCAGATTGCCGACTTGACCAATCACAGCACGTCATATGGCAGTTGTACACAATGGATGGCGTCCTTTCATGTCATCCATTGTGTGCAATTGTGTTGTTAGCTGTGATTGGTCAATTTGATCACATGGTACAGACAAGGCCAATCACAGCCCATCTGTACCATGTAATTAGCTTTGACCAATCACCTAAACAAAACAAACTGAATGGTTCAGTTTCATTCAGTAAAATTCTTGCTTATAGCAATGTACCTCACTGCTATAAGCAAACATAATGTGTACAATTATAGCATTTTTTTTTTCATACTGTCACCAGTCAGTGTCCCTGATCACTGTCACACCAGTTATATGATAGCGCTGTACTGCACTGGTGACAGTATGTAAAAAAGAAAAAAAAGTAATTTTATTTATTTTATTTTTTTCACTTCTTCATTTTCCAAAAAATTACAACTTCAAAAAACCCACCATGCCTCTTACCAAATACCTTGGAGACAGTCCAATACCCCACTGCTCCAAGTCTAGCATCGCTTTCGCATGTGAAAGCTGCTCAGGGATGGATTGAGTGCAAGCAGCTCCCACTCTTCCGGATCGCTGTAGCTTGATCTGGCTGTAATCAATCACTGACTGTAATCAGGCAGGTGCACTGTAAGTTTTACAGATTATTGCTTTGATGTGTTTTGTAGCCAGCTCTCCCCATGTTTACACTTATGATCTCTGTGACTGGTACAGAGATAACAAGTTCTTACTGGCTCTGTAATTCCTCTGATCAGTTCTGATCACTCTGATTTGGTCACAGCAATCATGTGGTTCACATCCATCGGTTCATACCTTTTTTTCTGTGATCTGCACTGTCCAAAGACAGTACGACTATAGTTACTATGTGTGCATGCTAGGGGGTGCATATGAGCACGGTAAAAAAAAAAGGCAATTATGAAGGGCCACTTGGAACAAGATGTCCACTGTCCGACTGTTTACGTACAACAGCTGATCCTGGCGTGATTGTCAGGGACTCATAACGTGTCATTCCCTACAACTACATAAATCCTGGGTTAGAGTGCATTTTCACATTTGCAAACAAATTTGGATAACACCAACTTTTTAACCGTTACAGGTCCCCATTCACGTAGCATAACTTTAAGAAAATAAATACCTTAACTGCAGCTTATCTATTTTAGATGTTCCTTTGCTGGAAACTCCAGCAAGGAAAAATCCTACCTAGTTGTAAACTGGATTTGAACACTGTCTGTCCTAACACGGGTTAAAAAAAAGTAGTGAAAAAAAGTGAGCTGCTCCATTGTATAAGAGCAAACACATTCTGTCCTCGCCCACGCTCCCGTAGACGTCCTAACGACGAAACGCGTAGGGCGTGGCCTAATCTGTGCTTCCCAACATCAGCTACCTACCAGCGCTGAAGGCTAACCGTGACGTTTTAAAAAAATTTTCGCTTGATTTACATTGTGAAATTGTGAGTACCTTTTCATTTGTTTAATAAATTTTTTATAAAACGATTTTACGCTATGGGCACTCCTTCTCTCTTTCTACATGATACACCACAATCCTGAGGCTGCCAGAGATCGCCGCACAGTGGCGCAAAACTGTAATTGCCCGATACCCCTGCAGGGGTGAAGTGATCCGGTGAGTGGCTGCACTTTCAGAGCAAGGATCTTTTTCACCACATCACTTATATCAAGACAGCATACTATTAAGGATAGCGAGTTTATTACACCATAAGGACTTTATTTGAACTTTACCAGCACGTTTGCACTTTAGTAGAAATGATTTTTGACTAATTTTCAGCTCCTTTATCAGTGTCTGATCTCCCACACCTTTCCTTTTCCCCCTCCCTCCCCTTCCCTTCCCCACCTTCACCCACCCTTTCCCCCCCCCCCCCCTTTTTTCCCCCACACTTCAAGATATTTGGTATATTTATCAGCAACACCGCATATGGAGACTCGACACCACCACTAGAATTTTATATTAGAAGCTAGTTGTTTAAAATTGTGTAATATATATATTTTTTGATGATTATTATTTGACACCTGCACGTTTTGCTTATACTTAGGGACTCAATCTTGTATGCTTTTTTTGAACTAGAGATAAAAATACGCAGGTAGGGAATTATCACTTAGTATAGGAACAGCGCCAGACCCTTCTATTACACCAACACATTCTGTCCTCGGCCCTTCTATTGAGATAGACTCACTCCGAACTTGTTGAGAAATGCTTCCAGCCACCCATAACACCTCCTCTAAAATAAAAAAAAACTAAAGACACACATATATATATATATATATATATATATATATATATATATATATATATATATATATATATATATATACATACACACACACACAGTCATGGGCAAAAATATTGGCACCCCTACATTTCTGTCAGATAATGCACCACTTCGCCCAGAAAATTGTTTCAATTACAAATATTTAGGCATTCTCAAGTTTCTTTTCTTTGTTTTGGTATGACACAAAAAAGTGAAGAAACGAAAAGTCAAATCTGACACATTCCACGCAAAACTCAAAAAATTGACTGGACAAAATTATTGGCACTTTCTCAAAATTGAAAGAAATAATCGCATTCCAAGATTGTGATGCTCCTGTAATTTGTAATTAAACTCACCTGTATCAATTACCGGTGCTGACAATATAAAAATCATACCAGCAACCAGTTAAAATGGTAAATCATTTACTCACCCTTTCTGTTGTGTGTGTCTGTGTGCCACACAGAGCATGGGGAAGAGAAACAGCAGCAAAGAATTGCCTGAGGATTTGAGAACAAAAATTGTGGAAAAGCATGGACAATTTCAAGGTTACATGTCCATCTCCATCTCCAGAGATCTTAATGTTCCTGTGTCCACTGTGCGCATCATTGTCAAGAAGTTTTACAGCCCATGGCACTGTAGCTAATCTCCCTGGACGTGGACGAAGGAGAAAAATTGATCAAAGCGTTTGCCAAAACTTACCTGAGGAACCCAAAAGACTTTTGAGAGAATGTGCTGTGGACAGACGAAACAAAATTACAGCTTTTTGATTAAAAAAAATCTTTCTACTGTTTCCAGAAAAAGAAATGAGGCCTTTAAAGAAAAGAATACAGTCCCTACAGTCAAACATGGTATAAGTTCACTGATGTTTTGGGGTTGCTTTGCTGCTTCAGGCACTGGATGTCTTGACCGTGTGCATGACATTCTGAAACCCGAAGACTACCAAATAATTGTGGGGTGCAATGTAGGATGCAGTGTCAGAAAGTTGGGTCTCTGTCAGAGGTCATGGGTCTTACAGCAGGACAATGACCCAAAACATCCAGAAATGGTTTAGGACAAAGTGCTGAAGAGTACTGAACTGGCCAGCAATCCAGTCCAGATCTAAATTCCATAGAGCACCTGTGGCGAGATCTCAAAACAACAGTTGGGAAATGGAACCCTTCAAATCTGTGAGGCCTGGAGCAGTTGGTGAAAAAAGAGTGGTCCAAAATTTCAGTAGAGAGGTGTAAGAAACTCATTGATTGTTACAGGAAGCGATTGATTTTAGTTTATTTAAGGGGTGTGCTACCAAATATTAAATTGAGGGTGCCAATAGTTTTGTCCAGTCCATTTTTGGAGTTTTGCGTTGAATGTGTCAGATTTGGCTTTTTGTTTCTCCGCTTTTTTGTGTCATACCAATACAAACAAAAGAAATAAACATGAGAATGCCTAAATATTTGTAATTGCAACAATTTTCTGGGCAAAGTGGCAAAGGGGACTTCAAACTGTGGGCCGGATGTGGCCCTTTGCTTGCCTTTATCCTGCCCTTGGGTCTCTATTCCTTCCACTGATACGAGGTACTAGTCCTTCAACTGACACCAAAGATGTGGCACTATTCCTCCAACAATTATGTTATTTTTTTACTCCGACTGACCACCAAGCCTATGTCATTGTTTACTCCCACCAATGCCAGGGCATTTTCTACTCACACTGGCCTTAGTTCTGCCCCCCTTAATTTTTGAAGGGCAGTAAACTGGACCTTTGTGTAGAAATTTTAGAGACTCTGGCTTTAGAAGAAAAATGAATCTCTAATGTTGGATGTCCTACATGTGTGGATATTGCTGTATTATGTTTAGTTCCTTACATTTTATAATGGGGTGCCTTGAGATTGTGCAGCATTTTAAAGGTTGCCTTGACTGGAAAAAGGTTGAGAAACACTGCACTAGTCAAAAAGTAGCAAGTAACTTGAATGAGGATGAATTTGATTGTTAAGGTTATGGAAGTTAATGCAGCTAAATGTAGACAATGTAACCTGCAGCAAGAAGCTGATGCATCATTTGGCAAAATTTCATTGAAATAAACCAGTTTGTATAGGCACACTTTACTGGACATCTGACTTTAGCTTGAGACCCTTGTCAGTCTGTGCTACTACTATGTTCAGAAGAAATTCACTCGTTAGGGGAACATGGAAATTGAAAGACAATATCTTTCTGTAAATTAAGGAAACGGGGTATCTTCACTTGAGTCCTGGTGCAGAGATGGATTTGCAAGTTTAGAGGTTTCACATGATGTTGTGATGTCAATAAAACTTTGTCTTTTGTAGGCAGAGCAGGAGCCCCTACATTTGTTTATGCTGATGGGAAGGCTTTTGATAACCTTGGGTCACATGACACATTGTTCAGTAACAGCAAAAATGGGCTGACCCTTCCAGAGTTCCAACTTGTACACTGTTTTCCTGGCGGATTGGGTCTTGTGCATCCAACTGCGCACTCTGTGAAAGCTGTCAAAGAAGTCCACCATATTTTTTTCTTATCTATTTCAGTCTCACATTTGCGGTAGTCATTTTACTAAAGTATAGTTTTTGCAATAATTTCAGTTCTATTGTCAAAAGGGTTATCTGACTAGTTGAATTTACTGCCTGCACATTATATTACTTGTTTTTCCCATATTTTGCACATGCAAATCAGTTAATAAAGATTTTAAAGTGATTATCACTCCTTCAAATACTATTTGCTTCTGGCTGGTGTTATAATTCCATGAGGTATTCATTAGACATAGCAGAAAGACAGAATAATGCTTCATGAGTTTAAATGCTGTTTTAAATGAAATAAAGGCTTGCAATAGTTAAAGCTGAACTCCAGGCACAAAACCATTTAAATATACATTCCCCAAGAGCCACAAAGGATATAAACCAAATATCTGTATAAACTCATATATTACCCTGTAATCTATAGCCATCTACAATCTGTGTGCAGAAAACTACAGGAGATCTATCACCCGTACAAGTGCAGTGACCAGTCTTTTTTACAGAAAACGCTTGTACAAGGGTTGAAGTGCTGTCCTAGGCTGGACTACTGCAAAACTGCGTTTTTACAAAATGTATTTAGGCTAGTTAATAGAGTTTAAGGTGTAAAAATGAGGCTTAAATATTTTGATGAGAAATAGATAAGGAGCTAAAAAAACCAAACATTGGTCCGAACTTGGGTACAGACTGAACCTGGAAGGAAGCGGTTACTCCCTCAAACTGCCACACAATCAACAGCAGCCAGGCCTTTCCCCTTTGTGTATAGTTGCTGTGGGTCAGGGGGACTCGATGTGGCTGCGGGGCAGGGGCACTCGATGTGGCTGCGGGGCAGGGGCACTCGATGTGGCTGCGGGGCAGGGGCACTCCATGCGGCTGAGGGGCAGTGGCACTCGATGTGGCTGCAGTGGGTGGAAGTGACAGTTTCCTGTTGGATTTAGTCCAAATCCAAGTTCGGACCAAACCCAAGATCATCCCTAGTTTAAATAACACATTTTAATGTACTGATGCAAACATATTGCAACCAATAGGTGTATGAGGAAAAATAAAACCAAAAAAATGCAAATATATCACCAGGTCACTATTTCATTTATGTCGGTACTCTGTACTGCAGTCAGCATACTTTACATTTTCCTGCACTGCAGTTAGAGCTAAAATAGGCCATGTCCTAGTCATTCCTTATGTGAAATTATTAAAATCACATCAAAATCAAATCTGAAGAACAGAATTTATGAATGATATTCCTTATAATGGCATTTTACATACTGTACATCATCAACCTAAGCCTGTTTGATATTTTTATTTTCCGTAATTTTTAGCTCTCTGTCATCCATGTTTAATTTATCTATATGCATATCAATGTATTGTTCATTCTTGTTAAGTGTTTACTTTGCATAGTAGAGTGTTCTCCCACCTCCTGTATTCTCAGCCTGTATGTGCCGTTGCTATAGCTCTCTGTGACATCTTCATTAACATGCTAATTCCCCCACGCCTGGGATCGCGCAGAATGTTTTAATTCTCACCGCGTTATGAAAAGAAGCCATTTCTGAAATCTCACACCTGAAGATCCTGCTGGGGCTAATACCACTGTCAAATCACCAGTCACCTTCCAGAAAATGTTGTTCTGATTATTTACATACTGCTTGACTTTGCCTGCCTTTTCTATTGGAGTGCAACAAGTCTTTTGTTTTACAAATATAAGGCCTCTTCACACTATACTGATATATAAGCATCAGACATTCCTGGCAGAAAAAACGCGAGGATGGGTTGTATATCACTTGCATGTAGTAGCACATATTTGCGAGTATGCATACACAAGCAATAAAAATTCTTCTAGCTTTATTTTTAATGAAGGCAGTGTGACATATGCACATATTTGCCAGTATACATGCAAAAATACTGACTGGCAACTCAGATTTCATTTTTTTCACTGATCAATATGCAGCGCATGTTTACATGCCTGTGTACAGGCACATTAAAAAATGGGCAGCATTTGGATCCGTAAAAAAAGGCAGAAGCAGCAGTGTGTTTTAAAGGTCATGTAGAGTATGAAAACATTGTTTGGGGATGTTGCTTTTTCTGACAAAATAAGAACTTACAATAAAGGTGGATTGGGTTTTTTGGGAGGGAAAAAAAGTGTTACTAAAAAACACGACAATAAAATCAGTCTGTATATGCAATAAAGCATGCTTGTTATACGAGGTATGTCTAGAAACGTTAGTGAATGGTTCGATATCTCAACAGTAACATGGGCCAGATGCGTGCACATGCACATAGCTATACAGAGACACATCGTGAAATGCCACCTAGCGTGGAGTACATGTGACCATCAGGGTAAACCCACTATGGGCAGTTGAACATAGTCAGTGTGAGAAGTAGGGTCACAGTTCAATGGAGCAACAAGTGAACATCAAATTCTGCTACAAATTGGGGAAAATGGCGGAGACAGACGACTCTTTTTGGTTCGTGGGAAAGACTGTGAAACTAGGAATAGATCTTCCGCTTACCCAAACCTTTGTGGATGGTGCGTACCGTGTCCTTGCTAGCTCAATTTCTCCAATATCAATCGTAGTCAGTTGCCAATCTCGTGCCAGCATTTGTCACACTTGCTCGATCATGTCTGGGGTTCTGCTTGTCGACAGATGACCCGAACATGGCTCATCCTCTGTCGTTTTCTTCCCATTGCGAAAGTGTTTGAACCACTTGTAAACACATTTTCTGCTCATGGCTTCCATGCCATGCACCAACATTTCATGTGTCTCCGGCACCACTTTACCCAATTTGTAGCAGAACTTGATGTTCACTCATTTCTCCATTGCACAATGCTCCTACGGTCATGTGTACTCCATGCTAGGTGGTGCTTCTCAACATGTCTGTGGATAGCCATGTGCATGCACGCTCATCTGCCCCATGTTGCCGTTGAGCTATCGAACCATTCATGAAATATTGTAGACACATCTCGTACTCACTGTGGAGCCTAGGGGATTAATCCTCTGCACTGCGTAAAAAAGGCTGTTTGATCCTGTCTTCTCTGATCCTCCCATTCTTTTTTGTCCCCAATCCATTTGCTGATAGAACAGAGCCTCAGAGGCACTCTGAACATGCTCAGTTGGCGTGTATTGCTAGAGAGTTTTATTTATTTATTTATTTTTTTTAAGGGTGCATGTGATTAGCACAGGGCCAATTAGCACTGTCTAGACAGAAAGTCAGGGGTCATGCAGCCTCATAGGACATTCAGAGTAGAATGAAAACTCCTCCTACAAGCTTTATCCAGTGCTCAGCCAGACACTGATAGAAGCCACAAGACTGCTATTTACTTTTAATGAGAAAAGGTATTTAGCAGTTTGTTTAATAAAATGATTGCATTTCCATGTTCTGTGAGATATAGTGAATGCAGGGTCCTGGGTTTAGTAACACTTTAAGTTTCACCTGTATTGCTCAAAGGTGCCTTTTAAACCATAGATTATACATGCTAATATAGTTCTGTAGGGATTGACCTAAATTCAACGTTTGTGGACAGTAAAGTGGTTCTAAAGCCTAAACATGTTTTACCTTAATGCATTCACTGCATTAAGGTAAAAAATGTTTAGGTAGTAGTAAGCCCTTTCAACCTCCCCATGTTTACCTGAGTCCTCACTCAATCCAGTGCTGTGCTCATCTGTAGGGGCACAGGGGAGCAAGGCCGATTGGTGCTGTGTGTGTGTGTGTGTGTGTGTGTGTGTGTGTGTGTGTGTGTGTGTGTGTGTGTGTGTGTGTGTGGTGTGTGTGTGTGGATGCCGGCAGTGTGGCTCATGTGTGCCCTCATAGCAAGCAGCTTGCTATATTTTGAACTGCATTGAAAGAAAGTTCACAACCTTTTTATCAACTAAAAGCTTACTAGCATTCTTCCGGACCACCCCTACACAAAGAGTTCTTAAAAACCTGGGCTTCATTGATACAATATGCTCATCCATCCATGTCCCCCAACAGCTACACACAGCTATAGGCATTGATGGCCCTAGATTTCTGGCTAGGGTGTCCCGACATCCTTCTCCTGCTCTCTTCTTTTTCTTGCACTTCTGCTCTTTTCTCTCTGATTTTCCTCTTGGCCCCCGATCCTGGGAAGCCATGACTTCTCTATATTTTTCTTGACTACCTTCTGTGTAGGGCGTGACTCTATCTAATCCAAGAGCATCTCCTAGTTCATGGTTAATACACGTTTGCCTTCTCACTTTACCCCTCCCACCCTTCCTTCTCTACCTACTTTCATGCAGTTCCTAATACGGGTTTCGCTGCTGCACCTCTGGCTTGTCGAATGTTACACCCACTGATCTCTACTGTTATAAGCTATATTGTTTTCCATGACTTGTGAACACACTCTGAAACCTTTTTTTTGATATGTTAGTCACATTTGAGCATTTGTACGGTTTACATTGTATATCTTCCAAAACTTTAGGAAGAACCTATTGAAAGTTCACAAGCTGTACTCTCCATACTCCAGCACTGCCAAAAGCTTTCTTCATAGTCTGGCACTGGCAGTCCTCTTCAGGCAGAACAGCAGTATCATCCTGGCCATTTCCTTTTCAATCCAATGCCACCAACAAGACGGAAGTAGTAGTAGTGGGGTGTTATCAGACCAATTAGAAGAGAAAAGCAGAGAAAAAGTATGTGTAAAGCCTACAGAGTGGCTTCAGTGTGTGTGGGGTTGGTTACTTTTTCTTTTTTCAGAACTGGAGTTACACTTTAACTGCTTGCCAACCAGCCACCAAATTTATACTGCGGCAGGTTTGCACTGCTGCGCAAATCGCTGTTGCTGTACATCGGCTCTTTAAGACGCTATAACAGGAGCGCCCCCGCAGCATATCCCTGGAGCCGATGCGCGTGCCCGGCAGGTGCAATGTCTGCACCCGCAATCGCTCCTGACAGAACGAGAATGGGGATCTGTGTGTGTAAAGAGGGAGTAGAGACAGAACGTGTGTTCCTGCTAAGTAGGAACAACTATATGTCTCCTCCCCCAGTCACTCCCATCCCCCACAGTTAGAAATACACATAGTGAACACAGTTAACCCCTTGCTCAACCCCCAGTGTTAACCCCTTCCCTGCCAATGAGATTTATACAGTAATCGGTGGCTATTTTTTTAGCTCTGATCGCTGTATAAATGTCAATAGTCCCAAACAAGTGTCCGATCTGTCCGCCGCAATGTCGCAGTCCTGATAAAAATCGCAGATCGCTGCCATTACTAGTAAAAAATAATAATAAAAATTAGATAAATCTATCCCCTATTTTGTAGACGCTATAACTTTTGTGCAAACCAATCAATATATGCTCATGGCAGGTTTTGTTTACCAAAAATATGTAAAAGAATACATATACTTAATACTAATGAAGAAATTTGTTTTTTTACATTTTTTTGGGGTTATTATAGTAAAAAGTACAAAATATTGTGTTTTATTTTTTTTCAAAATTGACGCACTTTTTTTGTTTATAGCACAAAAAATAAAAAACGCAGAGGTACCACCAAAAGAAAGCTCTATTTGTGGGGAAAAAGGACACCAATTTTGTTTGGGTATAACGTTACACAACCGGGCATTTGTCAGAAAAAAGCGACGCAGTGCCGTATTGCAAAATAAATGGCCTGGTCAGGAAGGGGACAAATCCTGCTGGTGCTGAAGTGGTTAAAGTTGTTGCCATGCGCAATAATCAGTTACTGTTGATGTCTAGATTCATTTTTTAATAGTTATCTCTGCTTTAGAAAAGAAACAAATACATAGACGCAAATTTTTTTTAACAGAAAATGCTTTTATTTAAAAAAAGGAACCGCAGGCATTGACCTCAGTGACAAACCTTATAACATGTGTGATAATTGTATGTTTTGATTATTGATTTATTTTTTTTAAAGTATCTGTTGCTTCTAGTAGTGCAATGTTTACGACAAGTTATTGTTTAACAAATGACTATATTTTCAGTGTATTGCCATCAGACCAGCGAAAGTAGGACCAACCTACAATAGAGCAGGAAATTTTAAATTGCCTATCCCTACTCTCAATCTTCAATGCTCAGCTGGCCATTTTCAGCATGGTTGTGGAGCAGTTGGATTTCTTCCATGAAGGGTGCTGTGTCAGAATGATACAGAACCTGAAGATGGTTTTCATATAGAGTGTCCTGCTCTACATGGATTCATGCTCTATGGATTCATGTTTTCTTGTCTAAATTGTAGAAAATAGTTTCAGAACCTTAAATGATTTACTACGGGTAAACATTTTTTTTCTTGATTTGCCTAGACATTAGTGCTGTGATTCAAATATCTATTTAAAAAAAAAAAAAAAAAAAGACTCCTATGTTATACAGCACTGTCCGTAGATACATTTTAAGTCTGTAGCCCTTACTAAGCTCAGCATAAGAGCTTTAGGCCAAAAGACTGGTTAAGGCATCGGGTGTTTTTTCTTTGCTTGGGCTTTCATTGTGAGCCATTGCTCAGAAGTCATTGCTTTATTTTGCATCTGTTATGCAGCCCAGCAGGTTTGTATTCTTACAAAGTGAAGCATAAGCTTTAAGCTTCTATATATGCCAGACTTTAAGTTCCTGTCTTATTATGCCATAGCTCGGAGCGCCAATCTGCATACAGTTAGCACCAGTAGCGTAGTGACTGCTTATTTAACCACTTGCCTACTGAGCACTTCCACCCCCAGGCCAATTTTCAGCGCTGTCGCACTTTAAATGACAATTGCGCAGTCATGCAACACTGTACCCAAATTAAATTTTTATCATTTTTTTCACACAAATAGAGCTTTCTTTTGGTGGTATTTAATTACCACAGTTTTTTTAAAAAGTTTTGCGCTATGAATGAAAAAAGACCAAAAAGTCTTAGTTTCTGTTATAAAATTTTGCCTAGTGATTTTAAAGCATTTTTTATTGTGTTTTGTTTGGCATTTTTGCATATGTATCAAGCTTCAGGAATGTGTTTCCCGGGCTGGGCAAAGGGAAGAAAGCAAAAACACAGGCTTACAGGCATTCTTACTGAAATATGTGGGATCAAAACCACCTGAATACACTCAAAAAATTTGAAAGTACTTATTGATGGTTTGCACTTCCCTAGTGCCCATGTGGCTGTCGCTGGGCCTGTTGATAGACTGTTTAGGAACTAGACGTTGTACTGTGGGATAGGGATGGGGTATACACCTTTTGAACAATGTGGAAGTGGAGAGTCAAAAGTGTTGATGGTGGGAGGTAAAGTAGATGTAAAAGGTATCTGACAGCTTTTTTTAATTATCCAGACATAGACTGGGCGGAGGGAACCACGCATTCATCTAAGGCTTGCCAGTTCCTAAATGTCTTGCAGGACAATTTTATGGGTCAGATGGTAGACGCACCAACTAGAAATAAAGTGTTACTGGATCTACTGATTACCAACAATACAGACCTGATCACGGATGTGGAAATACAGGGCAATTTAGTTAACAGCGATCACAGGTCAATTGGCTTTAGTATAAATCACACAAATAGGAAACATAAGGGGAATACAGAGACACTGAATTTCAAGAGAGCCAACTTCCCTAAACTACAAACCTTGCTTGAAGGCATAAATTGGGATAAAATCTTAGGAACAAATAGCACGGAGGAGAGATGGGTTTGCTTTAAAAGCATATTAAATAAGGGCACTAGCCAATGCCTCCCATTGGGTAATAAATTTAAAAGAGCGACCATAAGTCCTGGATGGCTTAACTCCAATGTAAAAATGCATATAAAAGCAAAAGAGAAAGCCTTCAAAAATACAAGGTTGAGGGATCATCAGCAGCATTCAGACTTTATAAAGAATGCAACAAGAATTGTAAGGGTGCAATAAGGACGGCTAAGATAGAACATGAAAGACACAGCGGAAGAGAGCAAAAAAAATGTCCCAAGAAATTCTTTAAGTATGTAAACGGTAAAAAAGGGAGGACAGAGCATATTGGCCCTATAAAGAAATAGGAAGGACATTTGGTTACAAAGGATGGGGAGATGGCGAAGGTATTGAATTTATTCTTCTCCTCAGTCTTCACGAGGGAATCGAGGGGCTTCAGTAACCAAAACTGCAGTGTTTATCCTCATGACACATCACAGGAAGCACCTCCATGGTTAACAGAGGACAGAATTAAAATTAAAATTAGACTTGGGAAACTTAACATTAATAAATCACCAGGACCAGATGGCTTGCACCCAAGGGTACTTAGGGAACTCGGTCAAGTAATTGCCAGACCATTGTTCCTAATTTTTACTGACAGTCTACTGACTGGAATGGTACCAGCTGATTGGAGAAAAGCCAGTGTAGCACCAATATTTAAAAAAGGGCCCAAAATACATCCCTGGGAATTACAGAACAGTTAGCCTAACATCAATAGTATGTAAACTCTTGGAAGGGATGATAAGGGACTATATACAAGATTTAAGTAATGAGAACGATATTATTAGCAGTAATCAGCATGGATTCAAGAAGAATTATTCTTGCCAAACCAATCTATTAACCTTCTATGAGGAGGTGAGTTGCCATCTAGTTAAAGGAAGGCCCGTAGACATGGTGTATCTGGATTTTGCAAAAGCATTTGACACAGTTCCCCAAAAACGTTTACTGTACAAAATAAGGTCCATTGGCATTGACCATAGGGTGAGTACATGGATTGAAAACTGGCTACAAGGGGGAGTTCAGAGGGTGGTGATAAATGGGGAGTACTCTGAATGGTCAGGGGTGGGTAGTGGGGTCCCCCAGGGTTCTGGGCTGGGATCAATCCTATTTAATTTGTTCATTAACGATCTGGAGGATGGGGTAAACAGTTCAGTCTCTGTATTTGCGGACGATACTAAGCTAAGTAGGGCAATAACTTCTCCGCAGGATGGGGAAACCTTTCAAAAAGATCTGAACAAATTAATGGGGTAGGCAACTACATGGCAAATGAGGTTCAATGTAGAAAAATGTAAAATAATGCATTTGGATGGCAAACATATGAATGCAATCTACTCACTGGAGATGAGATGATAGACTCAGCAATGGCATTAAAAATAGGTTTAACCTCAAACTACGTAGAGGGTTCTTTACTGTAAGAGCGGCAAGGATGTGGAATTCCCTTCCACAGGCGGTGGTCCCAACGGGGGGCATCAATAGCTTCAAGAAACTATTAGATAAGCACCTGAACGACCGCAACATACAGGGATATACAATGTAATACTGACATACAAACACACACATATGTTGGACTTGATGGTTGGACTTTTTTCGACCTCACCTACTATACTAACTAACTCACCCTGCTTTCAGTGTAGTATGCTTTCCTCTGTCCACTGGTTACCTTTAAATTTTAAAGGAATCTGCAACCTTTTTACATTTTTTTTATAGAATTAAAGTCCTGCATAAGAGTGGACATTATCAGATGCCCACTGTAGCAGATGCAATACTATCTTTAAGCTGTAAAGTCAAATGGTAAAGGATTTGGAAGTGCATATGGGCACGTAATGATACTTTATACCTATTTGTTTAAAATACGTGAAAGCCTTTATTTGACTGTACAAAGTGGATTCTTTCCCAACGGAGGTTAGATACTTACTGTTATATTCACCTCCTTCATGAACGTTAATCTCCTATGCTTTGTGTTACGAGTTTGACTCATTGGGAGCCCACAGTATATCTCTCATGCTAATTGCTGCCCTCTATGTGAACCAGTCCTTGGAGAGTGCGATTAACTTCAAATAAAGCAAAGTTACTTTTTTCTTACCATACATTGTAAAATTACATAGCTGAGTGTCTGCTTGGAGAATTCTGGCCACCCCTGAACTGCCCCAATGAAAAAGCTATCTGATTGTCTTATTTTATTTCTTTTATTTTTGTTTTATTCTGTCTGCGATTTTGCTGAAACAACAACTGTCTGTCAAGTATTTTTATAGTTAATACTTTTATGTTTTATAAGTACACTAGGATTCATAATTTTGTAACCCCAAAGATATATTAATGTTTTTAATGGCAAATTATACTTTTGACTGTGTGGCACATGCTCAGAGGCTTTCTGATTCTTCAGTAAACTCAACAGCTGCCTGTAAAATCTGGTGTCTTCTTCATGCATAGTGAATTTAAAAAGACTAATAAAAAACATAATTATTACTATTAGAATGTTTGATATTTACCCATCTTAAGTGACTCTATCATAATGGGGCCTTAGTAAACAAACCCGCATTGTAAATGAAGATGCTGTAGATTTTACAGCAGCCTGTGTCTTCAAACACTGCCAATGTGCTGATCCCCTGCTGCTGCAGCTATTCAAATACCCACTTTACTGCTGCATGCTGTGGTTCCTCTCTCTAGCTCACATGGCTTGTAGTGATGGTGCAGGCAGATACAGGAAAGCATTCTGTCCCTAAATTCCATTAATCGGAAATAGGGAGTCAAAAAGAGACCAAAGACTTTCCTGTACCTGTCTGCTGGGCACTGTGACGATCACAGGTCTACATCGAGCTTGAGAATGGTGGGCATCATGTGATAGTTGTGCTAATCACTGGCCTGATGTGCCACATTCATTCCTTACTTTTTGCTGGTCACTTCACCCCATGCTAAAAATTAATTCCTTCCCATGTCATTCCTCTGCTCACACTGCATTCCTATCTGGCCATTTGGGCATTTACACTATACACTTGCAGTGGGATGTGCATTTTGCTCTTGGGGCAATGATTTGCATTTCTCTGCCCACTGTACTGAAAGAAAAAGTTCCTTATTTTTGGAATATGTGATGTAACACAAGACATGTGAATAACTTTAGTTTTAAGAAGACCTTAGTGTGCTATGAACTATTTACATATAAATACCAAACCAGGTTAAAAATTTCTTATCTAATATAATCTAGACGCATGTTAGAAGACCCCCCCCTTCTAATTTGTACTTGAAACTCTAAAACTGGAATTTCATTGTTATATGCCGTAAAGATATTTTCCTGTTCAAAATGCTTATATTGCAAAAACACGCAACTAGACCTACAGTAGAAAACAGGTCCTTTGTGAAAAATATTCCCACCCCCATACAGGTTTTATATTGCACAGCTCCTTACATGGCCAATGTAGCTGCCTACCTGTTAAATCATATTTTTTATAGGAACAGCCAGTCATCAGTACCTTTTGGATTCAAATGACTGGTCCAAGGAGAGTTATTCCAACCTCAAAGCATGAAGGAATTGCGTACACTTGCCCCTACGATTCTCCATTTTGTACACATTTGAGGATTAATGTTAGGGCCTGCTCATTAAAAATTATAGGAAAATCCTGTGCTTCGGTTCCTGTCAGAGCTTGGTGGATATCAGTAGTAAAATACCTTCCTTGGTAATCATTCTTTTCTGGAGAAGCTGACTTAACACAACTCTGTACAGTATAAAAAAGGTTTTGTTGTATCTCTTTAATTAGTCCAAAAAAATGCTTAATGCTGCCAGAAACCTCATTAACTGATAACTTAGTGTTCTACACTCTTAGCGTTTTTCCTAGCTTTCTCTGTATTACAGAACACTTTCCTTGTATGTTATTGAGGAGGGGAGGGTAGTCTTGTCCTAAGGGACTTCACTGTTCCTCCATTAAATACAGTGTGAAAAGTGAGTGTTGTCAACGCGTACATATGATCGTAATTTCCGTCAGAAAAAACTTTGATGGTTTTTCTGACGGACTTCCGCTCAAGCTTGCCTTGCATACACACGGTCACACAAAAGTTCTCTGAACTTTTCGACCGTCAAGAACGCGGTGACATACAACAGTACGATGAGCCAAGAAAATGAACTTCAATGCTTCCGAGCATGTGTCAAATTGTTTCCGAGCATGCGTGATTTTTTGCGCGTCCGAATTGCATACAGACTAATGCATTTTCGGATAAGAACTTTTCCCGACCGAAAAATAGAGAACATGCTCTCAGTCTTTTGCTGGCTGGAATTCCGCTAGCAAAAGACCGATGGAGCATACACACGGTCGCATTTTCCGACAAAAAGCTCTCATCAGAGTTTTGCTCGCGGCATTTCCGATTGTGCGTACGCGGCAAAGGGAGGAAGTGGGTTATTGGCAAGTTCATGAGGTGAAAGTAAAAGAAACCCAGAAAGAGGAAACTGAATGCAGACACTAAACTGGTAAGCTGCAATATGTATATAACATATTTGTTCTTGGGTTCAGATACATTTTAGCCACTTCAATACTAGGCACTTTTAACCCCATTTTGCCCAGGCCAATTTTCAGCTTTCAGTGCTGTCGCATTTTGAATGACAATTGTGTGGTCATGCGACACTGTACCCAAAAAAATTTTTATCATATTTTTCACACGAACAGAGCTTTCGTTTGGTGGTATTTAATAATCCCTGAGTTTTTAATTTTTTGCTAAATAAACGAAAAAACTGCAATTTTATTTTTTAAATGTGTTTTTCTTCATTTATGTTATTTGCAAAATGTTATTTCTTCATAAATTTAGGTCAAAATATATTCTGCTAGATTTACTTGGTTAAAATAGCCCAAATCAGTGTATATTATTTAGTCTGTAGGAAAGTTAGAGTCCACAAACTATGGTGTATATATCTGAAAATCAATCAGTCCTGATGTACTGATGGCCATCTCATTTCTTGAGGCTCGGAAATGCCAGAACAGTACAAATATCCCCCAAACTACCCCTTTTTGGAAAGTAGACAGTCCAAGGTATTTATTAAGAGGCATGGCAAAAAAAATGACTTACATTACTTTTTTTGTTCTTTAAGATTTTTTTTTTAACACACTGTGTCCATAACAATACAGTGTTTTACACATTATGATAGCTTATACCAATTTTTCTGAATTAAACCGATTCATAACATAATATGTAAAAAGGTTATCAAGGCTGCAACAACTGAAAAAGAATGATAGGTTGCAAAAGAGAGTGGGACAAACCCAACTAAAATTCTTCAAATATATTAATAGTAAAAAATGTCAGGTCTGAGCATGATCTTTACTAGATCATTTTGAGTTGGTTATTGGGGACATAGGGAAGGCAAATGTATTAAATACTTTTTTCAGCTCTGTGTATACAAAGGAAAATGGGGAAGCACAAATTCTTAATGGGGGGATAGTATTGGCATAGCCCCTAATGATCCACAATGGCTCAAAATTGAAGCGACCCAAAAACATTTAGTCAAAATAAAGGTGAATAAAGCATGTGAACCAGGTAGCTTATACCCAAGAGTCCTCAAAGAGTCGAGTTTTTGTTATATCTAAGGCATTGTTTCAAATTTTTAGAGACTCTTTAATGACTGGAATAGTACCACTGGATTATTGGTTAGGGCCAATGGGGGTGCCTATATTTAAAAAGGTATCAAAGTCTTCACCAAGTAACTACAGACCAGTTAGTTTAACTTCTATAGTCGGGAAGATACTTGAGAATTTATTAGACCAAATAGAGTTTTTGTTAGAAAATCATATTTTAAGCAATAGTCAGCATTGATTCACAATAGACCAAAGTTGTCCATCAAATCTGATTTCTTTTTGTGAGGAGGTAAGCAAAAACTTAGACAAAGGAGTAACTGTAGATATAGCATGCTTGGATTTTGCCAAAGTGTTTGATATAGTTTCTCACACACTGCTATTATGTAAATTGAAGTCTACAGGATTAGAAAATTCAGTTTATAAATGGATATAAAACTGGTTAAAAAACTGTATTCAGAGAGTAGTGATTAATAATTCATACTCCTGAATGTTCTAAGATTTTCAGTGGTGTACCCCAAGGTTCAGTGTTGGGACCCTTACTTTTTAACATATATATAAATTATGTAGGGTCTGGGATTAACAGTACAATTTTAATGTTTGCAGATGACATCAAGTAATTTTGATGTAAAGTGATGCACTTGGGGGCTAAAAACATGCATGCATCATACATACTAGAAGAAGAACAGCAAGGGGAGTGAATGGTGGCGTAGGATCTGGGAGTTCCAGTAGATCATAAACTTAATAATACAATGCCAAGCTGCAGTTTTTAAAGCTAGAAAAATAATTGGTATAGACTCCAGAGAGATTGACATTATTTTGGCCCTGTATGAATCATTAGTAAGACCTCATCAGTTCACAAAAACATGTCAGAGAACTGGAAAAATTGCAACCAAATTGATGAGAGTCATGGAAGAGCTCAGCTATGAGGAATGATTTCTATTTACATCCGACTGCCCTCCAATCTAACGAGATGGAGGGAAACTAATCCCCTTCCATTTATTTTTACGGGATGAGTTCAGAGGTAGCTGGGTGCAAACGGACACAAGTCTGTTTACATCTGACTACCCATAGAGGAGAACGGAGGGTCTGATCGTGTCCGCTGTCCGAAAAACAGACAGGTGGATCTTTGCCTTTGCATAGTACAAGAACCTCCCCCACAGTTAGTAAGCACTCCCTAGGCACACATTTAACCCTTTGATCGCTCCTGATGTTAACCCTTTCCCAGCCATCATTAGTACAGTGACAGTACAATTTTTTAGCACTGATCACTATTAGTGTTACAGGTGCCAAAAGTGTCACTTAGTGTCCGATTTGTCACAGTCCCGCTATAAGTTGCTGATCGCCATTACTAGTAATAAATAAATAAAAATCCCATAAGTATATCCCATAGTTTGTAGATACTATAACATTTGTGCAAACCAATCAATATACGCTTATTGGGATTTTTTTTTTTACCAAAAACATGTAGCAGAATACATATGAGATTTTTTTATCAAAATAGTTTGACTTTTTTTGTTTATAACGCAAAAAAATTAAAACTGCAGATGAAATCAAAAAAGGACTTAGATTTTATTTGGGTACAGTGTCGCACTGCGCAATTGTCAGTTAAAGTAGCGCAGTGCCGTATCGCAAAAAATGGCCTGGTCATGAAGTGGTGTAAACTTTTCGGAGGTGAAGTAGTTAAAAAAGAGCTAAATGGATTTTTAAATGCACAAAATATAACTGGATACTCCTATTTAGAGTTGTTAATGCCAGTGGTGGTTGATCCAGGGAATATCTGATTGCCTCCTGAGGGATCAGGAAGGAAACTTTCCCCCCACTGAAACAAATTGGATCACACGTTATTTATTTTTCCCTTTCCCTGGATCAACTGTGAGTGTAGGCTAGTGTATATTTAGGTTTCTATTTGTTTTTTGTTTTTGTTTTTTTTGTTTGAACTAACTGGATTGTCTTTTTTTTCCAACATAACTATGTTACTATAAGGCTCAAATATTAAAGCTTTACACAAGTATAAAGATCTTTTTAAATCTTTTTCACACTTTTTAAATCACATCAGACTGCTCTAAAATTAGGGCCCCATTGACACTTTCACATAGCGGGAACAAGCATTTCCACTTGTGATCTTTTAAGGCAATTTTGCATGTCGCATAGGGCCAGTCCATTCACTTGAATGGGCTACCCTATGAAGGTTTGTTGCCCAAAAACAAGCTTGAGCAACAAGCTTCACTTGATTTTGAAAGGTGTGGTTTCTATCATGATTGTGTTATTTTTTACTCAGATTGTAATGTTTACCCATTATCTAGCCCCTGTGTGGGTGATTTACTAGCTTGTCTTTGTGTTTTCATGTTTATTCTCAAAATCAATAAACATATTAAAATAGAAAGGTGCGATTTGTCTGCACGACAATTGCGGCAGAATCGCATCACGTTTGAGGTGCCATTTAGGGATAATGGTACCCAAACATACATTGTGCAGTGACCACACTGTGAGTGTGCCTACAATCCCACATCACAAGATGTAAATGGGGCCTATTGGTCAAAATTTTTTATAGCAGTGATAATACATATTGTACATACTGTATAGTCATGAATGTAATAAGCCTATATATATGTATATAAACATATATAGGTATATATATATATATATATATTTATTAATTTATATATATTTTTTTTCTACAATTAAGTCTTTATAATACTTTATATCTGAATTTTTGTAGATGGCATTCCATTTTTTTTTCTGCTAAGAAAACATATTGCAAACTCTTGAGAGAAATGTTTTGCTGGGTAACATTGTGTTTGTATTCTGTTTTCCTTAATATATTTGAAGAATCTAATTTGTCTTAGTTTAATCAAAATGCATTTGCCACCAGTGAGTGTTAGTGAGGCCTCCAGCTTTAAGTTGCTGTAGAAATTTGCAGACATTGGTCTCTTGAGAATACTGTAGCTCAGTAGTCTCATTTCAGCACTTCTCATGAGGGTGATTTGATGAGAAAATTCTCAGCAGGCCTCCTCAGGTTATAGCATTAGTTCGGGTCTTAAAATCTTAATTGATGAAACATTTTATATTGAGCTGCTGCTTTCATGTCAACTTTCCATTGTAATCTACTCGTGAGGATAGCAAAGACAAATCAATTCATTTTTTTTAACCAGAAACACACAAACCTAACGGGTAAGGGTGTATACCTTCATTTTTAAGCAAAACACATCCATAAATGTTACAGAATATTGTTAACTATCTAATCAAAATGATATTCTGTTGTTTTTGCTTTGACTCCCAAACTGTCATTTGAAGTAAAACACATAGCCAAGTATTATTCTCCACAATTTTTTTTATTGTGCATTAAAAAAAGAAAACAAATAAAATTAGACGTGCTATCTGCCAATAGAACTTTAACCAAAAATGTGCATTCTATGCATCCAAAAATAAAGAAAATATACCAAATCAAATCATTATTCAACCAAAAAATAAAAGCCTCATGCATGTGTCCTACTTCTTAATATAGGGGGTCAATGATGAAGAGTTGGTGAAAGCAGGGGTCTGTTATCCAGAGATAATTCCAAAAATCATCCAGGTTATTCTCCTGGAGCTCCCAGAGGAAATGCATATGACATATTTGGTCACGATTAATAAAGCAACCAATTTTTGGTCCAAGAAATCCTCCTCCTCCTGTTCCTGGACTGGACATGGGTCAAAGCAATAACTCCAATGCCAATAATAAATAACACGTTATCTCCTCCGATTCCGCAACATGGCTGGTTGACGAACGGCCGTTCAGAAACAAACTGAAAAGCGCGAATCAACCCTCACCAAACGTCTACTAACACGAAATTAGCAGATAGAGCCCAAAGGGTGGCACTAAAGAGCTGAAAAAACACGTAGTACATCACTACGTTTGTGTTTGTTGGTCGACAATTGTGTGACGTTTGTATGCAAGACAAGTTTGGGGCCAACGCCCTTCGGCCAAAAGTCAGAGCTTTTGTCTGCGGAAAGCCCAATCGCGTGCATAAGGCTTTAGACACCAGTACTTATTAGTGAGGATGTTTTTTGGCATAGATAACCTGGCACAGGGCCTTCTATATCTAGCCTCTTTTTGGCCATCCTTGGAAAGCAAAACCACTTAAAATGGGTTTCACTGTCTTGGATAAATAAAGTAGGGTTCTATACTCCATCTCACTCACTCCTGGCATTGTGATTACAGTTGTCCTGGAGAACGTTAATAAAATGACTGTGGGCATAAAGAAGTTAATATGTTTTACTAGATATTAACACCGTTCAAATGTCTTTTATTTATTGCATAGTGGGGAAATGTTAGAGCTTCTGTTATATATTTTTTATTTTATATTGTTATATTTTCCCCCATTGTACTGTAATATCCCTTTAGTTACTGCCCTAATGTTCATTGGAGCACCAGCACTGTGACCCTCCTCTTTGTGGTCCGAATATGCCTTGATCTACATTCTCTAGATATTCTTTTTTTTTTCTCATTCTTTATTTATGCAAAAACAGGACAATGAAAGAAATGTTATATCACAAACCCGCAGGAACGTACACAAAAAAAATTTTTCTTTTCCTTACAGATTAGACAGTGTTAATATTCCTCTATTTTTAACCTTCAATATATGCACATTTTCCTCTTATAAACCCACATATACCCCCCTGTTCCACCTAGACAAATTAAATTCTTATCAAACTAAGCAACCAAATTCTTCCTAATCCTCCCTTCTATTTTATCTTTTATAAAAAAAAAAAAAAATGACCCCAAAAGATAATCAGAATACAAAAAAAAACCCCTTCTCCTCCTCTATCCCTCCTGCTCCCGACCCCCTCCCCGTGGAGGGTGTGGGACCCCCATATTATTATATGATTCAAAGACGGGCGGACTCATTCCCCGATTATGTTCCCCAACAGTCTCTTCCCTTCTTCTGAATATGGAAATAAGTTCCAAGCCGTCCAGGTTTTGGTATACTACTCTTTCCTATCTTGGGCCGAGAGAACTAAGTCCTTTAAAGCACCAACATTTCTGACCCTATTCAACCACATTGCAATCGATGGTGGCCTAGGGTCTTTCCAACAAAGGGCAATACCAGCCTTAGCAACATTAACTAAATGACATAAAACAGAGTTCCTATATGTCTGTAAAGGGATTTGTGAACAATGGAGCAAAAAAAAGGCTGGATCGTCCGGTATTGGAAAGGTTGGAAATTTTTGGGAGATCCTTTGTACCTCCAACCAGTATTGTCTTATCTTAGGACACGACCAGAATATCATCTCAGGAAGTCCGTGCATGTGAAGCGCCTCATTACATGCCACGCTGAAACTATCGGCCCATTGCATACTCGATGATGATGCACTTCACATGCACGGACTTCCTGAGATGATACTGTAGGTACATATTTCCTTCTGATACGATCGCTAGCATTTGAAATGGGGGGGTTTCCCCACCTATTACGTTTATTACAGCTCATACCTATTTTGCTTAATATATGTTATGCTAATGTCATCTCCGCGCTTCATGTGCGCAGCATGCCATGATCCAACACCAATGGTTCATTTTGCCTCCACTACATTCATATTCATATATATATATATATATATATATATATATATATATATATATATATATATATATATATATATATATATATATATATATATATATTTTTTTTTTTTGCCCATACGAAGGGCACAAGAGGGAGGGGCGCTCTGAGGGGGAGGGGCCCCATGTGCCCTCCTTGATTTACTGACATTCAGGCACACATAAATAGGGACTGCTGAAGGAGAGTTCACTGCTAAGCTCTGATGAAGAAGGGATGTCCCCTTCGAAACGCGTCAGCTGGTAGAGATGCTTGTGCGTTCCTCCACAACCCTTGGAAGGTATCGCTCATCCTAGGTTGCATGCTGTCAGTCGGTGCACTTTAACGTTGTGCCTTCCTCTACAATTGCTTGTGAGTTGTTACTTTTTTACCATTTTATTCAATAAATAATTTTAAAAGATAATGCACAAGGCTGATGCGCCCCTTTTTCCCTTTTCTCTCCTTGTAATTAGACTCATGGGTTTGTGTACAAATCGATGAATTCATCGCAAGATATATTATCTTCTGGCGTTGAACTGGCAGAAAGGTTTTATCAAGGCCTCTCTCCCACTTTCCAATTCCAGGCATCTTAAAGTTATCTGAGGGGGCAATTAGCATCGCATATATCTTAGAAATTGCCCGGGGGAGGGATTCTTTCTCCTCGCAATATATTTCAAACATAGTCAATTGTCGTTGGTAGTTTATCGCCGGTCCTAATGATTTTAAAAAAATGACACAACTGTAGTGCCTGCCATAATTTTATTTCAAATCGACCCCCCAGTTGTGTCAATGAGGCAACTGTGGGCCAAGTCTCTGAGTGCAAAAAGTGTGATGCCAGAGTGCAGCCCTTCTCTATAAGCCCCTGAAACGCACCTGGCTCTGTACCTGGCCCAATGCTAGGGTTTCCCATAATAGGGAATAATGGAGATTTTATTGATGAATATTTCGAGTTTTGGCAGATCTCAATGCCTATTCGCAGTGTTGGGCCTATAAGGGGATGCCTTTTAAGAGATACCGGTAGCATTGTGTAGCACCTCTACGCAAAGGTACCGGACTGAACTTTTGCTCCACTTCTGTCCACAATTTGAATTCTGTATGTCTACACCAGTCGATCACTCTGCCGATATGCACTGCCTGGTAGTATTTAGATAAATCTGGGACTGCTAAGCCGCCAAAGCACTTAGGGATTATCATAAGGCTTCTGCTAATCCTTGGTCGTTTATTCGCCGAAACAAATTTAGTAAAAAATCTATTTGGCGAAAAAAAGCGGTTGGGATATCTATAGGTAGGGCCTGAAATAGATACAAGAATTTTGGCAAGATACTCACTTTAATGATGTTACATATACAGATATTCTTGTGCAGAGTCCTCAAAAGCGTAGTTAACACTGTCATCTGTTCTTAACTCAATAGGGCACATGTTAGCATTAACAAATAAAATTATTTTGATTCAATAAGTATCTGAAAAGATGTAATGCTTAGGGAAAGATCTCAATATGTCTGGCTAGCATGTGTCACTGTGTCACATGCTAATATGCTGCTGATGCTCTGTTTTTTTTCAAAGGAAA
This sequence comes from Lithobates clamitans, assembly GCA_037952925.1. Lineage (NCBI taxonomy): Eukaryota > Metazoa > Chordata > Amphibia > Anura > Ranidae > Lithobates > Lithobates clamitans. The sequence goes on from JBBGZY010000449.1 coordinate 19,005,239, forward strand.
TACCTAGTTTGTTTGAGTTTGCAGCAAGGAACAAACAAGATGTAGCATTATTAAATAGAAATGCTTTTCATGTTTAGTTCATAGATGCCTGTTAATGTGTAAGCCTATTACTTATAGGTATTTGTTCCCTCTTAGAGACATCACAGAGGGACTCTGGCACCATATTTGTTTGGGCTTCATCTATGTGAATATCTACTTTATATAATAAGATTAGGAATATTGCAATTGTGTCAGTTCTTGTGCTTGTACTGGTGCCTTTATGTGGTTGGCTGAATTTCCACATACAATATATCAATCAGATCAGCCCCTCTGCTGTTGCATCTCATCTTCTGACTTGCTAAAAGTTACTTTGTACAGTCCAGTTAGACCTTGGTAGGTAACGGGAGAATGAGGGTATGTTTTCTTTCTGTGTGGACTAGAACTGGAAAGATTCCAAGCTGCTAGGGGCTGAGTCAACCCACCAGGCTTTAGCTGTGACGAATCGCGTAAGAGTGACTTTGAGATAGCATGATGCTGCGCCGGCGATGTTCTCACACCAACACACCTCTCATTGCTAATTGGCAGAAGATAAATAGAAAGATTTGCACACCCATGTCTCTCTCCTAGGTGGATGGAGGTGTAGTATCCCCCATAGATTGGCCTACGATATGCAGAAAGCATTTTCCATACATAAAGCACATAAATGAGCTTCTAGTCACTCTAGTTTCCTCTTAAAGGATAACTCCACTTTCCTAAAATGAAAAAAAAAAATACAACAAATAAAAAATATATAGCATATACTATTGCTGCACAAGCCATATGGTGCTTTAATGCTAATTACATTCAATGCAGTATGGCAATTTGGAGGCATTCTGTACACAGTTGGTGTGCAGAATACTCCCAGAAATGTAATTTCCTGCTTGGATGAAAAACTCTGTACTGTGATACAAGTCCGGTTTTAGGTATTCTCTGCAATAGAAATGTCATTTTTGTTGAGATACTCTCTAATGCCCCGTACACACGGTCGGGTTTTCCGATGGAAAATGTCCGATCGGAGCGTGTTGTCGGAAATTCCGACCGTGTGTGGGCTCCATCGGACATTTTCCATCGGATTTTCCAACACACAAAGTTGGAGAGCAGGAGATAAAATTTTCCGACAACAAAATCCGTTGTCGGAAATTCCGATCGTGTGTACACAAATCTGACGGACAAAGTGCCACGCATGCTCAGAATAAATAAAGACATGAAAGCTATTGGCCACTGCCCCGTTTATAGTCCCGACGTACGTGTTTTACGTCACCGCGTTTAGAACGATCGGATTTTCCGACAACTTTGTGCGACCGTGTGTAGACAAAACAAGTTTGAGCCAACATCCGTCGGAAAGAATCCTAGGATTTTGTTGTCGGAATGTCCGAACAAAGTCCGACCGTGTGTACGCCCTATTAGGGTTAATCACTTCTAAAGGAATGGAGACACTGCAACTCTTCTCATCAGAACTCTGAAAGTGCACCAGCTAATTAAACTAAATTGGTCACTCCTATTCAGAATCAGTATTCAAATACACAAATTGGAACAAACAGCTTTTCAGCTCTTCAGGGTAGAAACAGGTAGGAATCTGCAGTCAATGCAATGTACATAGATCTTGCAGAATTTTATTCTTTAACCACTTTAATACCAGGCACTTACACCCCCTTCCTGCCCAAGCCAATTTTCATCTTTCAGCGCTGTCACTTTTTAAATGAAAATTGCGCGGTCATGCTACACTGTATCCAAACTACATTTTTATAATTTTGTTCCCACAAATAGAGCTTTCTTTTGGTGGTATTTGATCACCTCTGCGGTTTTTCTTTTTTGCTAAATGAATAAAAAAAAGCGAAAATTTTGAAAAAAAAAAAGTTTTTCTTTGTTTCTGTTATAAAATTTTGTAAATAAGTAAATTTCCTCCTTCACTGATGGGCACTTATAAGCTGCACTGATGGGCACCGATGAGGTGGCACCAATGAGATGGTACTGATGAGGTGGCACTAACGATGGGCACTGATTGGCACTGATAGGCGGCACTAGTGGGTTACACTGATATGCAGCATTGATGGCCATTGATAGGTGGCACTGGTGGGTGACACTGAGGCGACACTGGGCACTGAAAGGCTGTACTGATGGGTACTTAGGGTGGCACTGATGGGCACTGAAAGATGGCACTGAAAAGTGGCACTGATGGCTGGCACTGATAGACTGCTCTGATAGGCATCACTGGTGGCACAGGCAGGCATTTTTAATTGCCACTGATTGGCAGCTGCCTGGGCACTGATTGGCATATACCTGGTGGTCCAGGGTGGTGGCCATCCCTAGTTGTCCTGGGAGTGCATCCGAGGGGGGGCTGTGCTGATAAACAATCAGCGCAGACCCCCCTGTCAGGAGAGCAGCCGATCGGCTCTCCTCTACTCGCATCTGTTAGACACGAGTGAGGAAAAGCAGATTAACAGCTCTTCCTGTTTACATCGTGATCAGCCCTGATTGGACATGGCAGATCATGTGGTAAAGGGCCTCCGTCAGAGGCTCTTTACTGAGGTCAGTGTAGCGGTGTGGAAGACTGACAAACCGCACCACCGATCGCCGCGATGCACGCCCCCACGGGCGCGCAGCGGCTGTTATCCTGCTGGACATCATATGCGGCCCAGTCAGGATAACTGAACCACCCCCCCGGCCGTCATACTGTTATAGGCCGGGCGGGAAGTGGTTAAAGATTTTTTTATTTTTTTGTAGATTTTTGTTACGTCAGATAGGTATTAGTGCTGTTGCTTCATATTGTATGTATTTCATATACGGTATTTGTTTCTTTAACAACTTGAGCTCCAGAAATTTTTACCCCCTTCATGACCAGGACATTTTTTGCTATTCAGTACTGCGTTCATTTAACCTAGCGTCAACTTAACGTAAATTGCATGGTCATGCAACATTGTACAAAAATTAAATTTATATAATTTCTTTCACACAAAACAAGCTTTCTTTAGGTGATATTTGATCACCACTGGGTTTTTTTTATTTTTTATTCTATAAAAGAAAAAAGACCGAATATTTAGAAAACAACAAAAAAGATCTTTTCTACTTTGTCATAAAACATATCCAATAACAAAAAATCTAATTTCTTCATAAATTTAGGCCAAATTAAATGGTTTGTGTGAAAGTTACAGCGTCTACAAACTATGGTATATATATTTGAAAATTGATCAATTCTAAAGTACTGATGGCCAATCTCATTTCTTGAGGCCCTTAAAATGTCAGCATAGTAGAAATACCCCCAAATTAACCCTTTTTGGAAAGTAGACAGTCTGAGGTATTTAGTAAGAGGCATGGCATTTTTGAAATTGTAATTTTTTTGTTACAAATTTTTTGGAAAATAAATAAATGAATTAAAATTTTGTTTTTTTTCTCCACTTTTTTTTTTACATTGCATCACCAATGCAGTACAGCATCAGCATATGACTAGTGTGGCAGTGGACAAGGACACTGACTGGTGATCGATCGATGTAAAAAAATAAAAATGTTACTCAATGCTTTTAACCTTTTTTCTTTTTTAACATTTTTTTGTTTCTTTTTCATACTTTCATCAGAGTAGTTCAGTACCACAATAGTAACACTGTACAACTCTGGAGGAGGGGGGATTTATTCTTTTTTTTCACACTTTGATTGCTGTTACAATAATGATCATCCTAACAGCAATGTTTTGAACTATTATGAATCGTTCTTGCCAAACCAATCTACTAACCTTCTATGAGGAGGTGAGTTGCCATCTAGATAAAGGAAGGCGCGTAGACGTGGTGTATCTGGATTTTGCAAAAGCATTTGACACAGTTCCCCATAAACGTTTACTGTACAAAGTAAGGTCCGTTTGTATGGACCATAGGGTGAGTGCATGGATTGATAACTGGCTACAAGGGCATGTTTAGAGGGTCGTGATAAATGAGGAGTGTTTGGAATGGTCAGGGGTGGGTAGTGGGGTCCCCCAGGGTTCTGTGCTGGGACCAATCCTATTTATTTTGTTCATAAACGACCTGGAGGATGGGGTAAACAGTTCAATTTCTGTAATTGCAGACAATACTAAGCTAACCAGGCCAATAACTTCTCTGCAGGATTTGGAAACCTTGCAAGAAGATCTGAACAAATTAATGGTTGGCCAACTACATAGCAAATGAGGTTCAATGTAGAAAAATGTAAAATAATGCATTTGGGTGGCAAAAATATGAATGCAATCTACTCACTGGGGGGAGAACCTCTGGGGGAATCTAGGATGGAAAAGGACCTGGGGTCCTAGTAGTAGGTAGGCTCAGCAATGGCACGCAATGCCAAGCTGCTGCTAACAAAGCAAACAGGATATTGGCATGCATTAAAACAGGGATTAACTCAAGAGATAAAGCGATAATTCTCCCACTCTATAAGACTCTGGTCTGGCCTCACCTAAAGTATGCTATCCAGTTCTGGGCACCAGTCCTCAGGAAGGATGTACTGAAAACGGAGCAAGTACAAAGAAGGGCAACAAAGCTAATAAAAGAACTGGAGGATATTGGTTATGAGGAAAGGTTGCGAGCACTGAACTTATTCTCAAGAAGAGACACTTGAGAGGGGATATGATTTAAATTTACAAATACTTTACTGGTGACCCCACAATAACCTTAAACTACGTAGAGGGTTCTTTACTGTAAGAGCGGCAAGGATGTGGAATTCCCTTCCACAGGCGGTGGTTTCAGCGGGTGGCATCGATAGTTTCAAAAAACTATTCGAGAAGCACCTGAACGACCACAACATACAGGGATTTACAATGTAATACTGACTTATAATCACACACATAGGATAGACTTGTGTCTTTTTTCAACCTCACCTACTATGTAACTATGAATGTTACAATCATAACAGCTATGATGATTACTAGTGATCTGTGATTGATAACAGCTAATCACATGGCACAGAATGCTTCGATTAGTCCAGATACCTTGTGATAACTGTGGGCCAATCACAGCATTACTATCTAGGAAGCACGGCTGCTATGATCGACATTCATTCATGTCAGCTTTGTTGACATTGTGATCATGTGATCACATAGCGATCACATGATCCCCAGCCCGCTCAAAGCAGTCGGGTACCAGGAGCCTCAGCCCACTGTGTGTTCGGTGAACACATCGGTCATGGGAGCTGCGTGCTGCATGCCCCAGGCTGGATGATGTATGTATACGTGATCCCGCCAGCCTGTGTCACCCGCTCACAGTATACGTACTGTGAGTGGGCAGCAACTGGTTAAAGCATCATTTATACCTTGAGCAGGCAACCCTACTGAGATGCAGACCTACCAGAACAAGGAGAAGAAATCAAAGTCTGTAGTGTGCTTTTTTAATGAGATAATCTAACAAGACCCCATTAAAAGGTAAAGAAGTTGTAATAATTTAGGGGTAAGGAATAAGTTATGCAGATTTCAGGGATCAGTTATTGGTAATGCAGTGTGTAGGGGTCAGTGGTAAGTAATCCAGGGTGCGGAGGTCAGTAGTATGTAATGCAGAGTGCCGGGGTCCATAATATGTAACACAGTGCAGGGTTCAGTGTTATGCTGTGCAGACTGAAGGGGTCAGAAGTAAGTAACAGACTTCAGAGGTTAATAGTATGTAATGCATAGTTCAGTACTATATAAGCAGGGTTCAGTGGTCAGTAGTGTTTGTGTATCTATGAGACCACTGTAGCTCACTCACACACCTTGCTGTTTCCTATCCCACTGATGTCTTGCACAGGACGAGTAGCTGTGTCAGAGCAAAAGCACATGAAAAGGGCACCTTGCACACCACTAGCAATGCCTGCACCAGTTGGTTTGTCTTGGTACCCTACAGGGAGCCTGTGCCCAACATGTATACTGTACATTGCACTGCTCCCTGCAGAAGTACATCTTACAGAGAGAAAAATATAGCAGCTGCCCAAGACTGTTAGCAAGGAGAGTGGGCAGGTAACATCATAGACTGCAAAAGGAGGAGCACAAGTTCTTCTAGCAGCTTAGTAATATAGAGCTCTGCCTTTCATTCTGAAAGGAAGGTGTGCAATTTTGACAGACTGTTGTGTAGTGGGAAAGATAATGAGCTGGCAGCATGGAAGTGGCACGATCTATTAGTCACATCACCATGGTCAATGTGTTGTCGACTCACAATTTATACTATCTGATCCGCATTTGCATCCTTTGGATAAAAATCTCCATATGCAAGAGAGTACATGATGTAATTATGAGATTGTAGTGGATCTTTTTATGTATGTTTTTAGTTAAAGTGGAACTAAGGCAACACTTTTTTTTTTTTTTTTTAAGTGAGTTAGGGTTATGACCACTGTCCCATTGTGGAAATTTTCTTTTACTTCCTGTCCTATAAGCAAAACAGGAAGTGAGAGGAAATCACTCCAAAGAAAGGGAAATCCCTGGTTGTCACTCAGGTCACTAGAACTAGTGTACCCTTTGGAAGAGTTCCCTTCTAACAACTAAATTTGTGATTTTCTTTTATTTATACTTTCTGTGATAATGGTAAACATGACAAATTGAGAGGGTGAATCTTCACACACACACACACACACACATTTTAATCCTATTTAAAAAAATCTAGTAAATCTAATAACGCAATCTTATGCGATTAAGTTGCAATCATGAACAATTAAAAATTGCAATCCTCTGCGATCCTCCCAATGACAACCTGTGTAGCATACACAACTCTATATACACATGTAGCATTCATATGCGATAGTGAAATTTGCAACCCTTTGCGATACTGCGATAATTGCAGTGACAACCTGTAATTTACATCAATCTATATAAAAGTGCATTAATATATAATAATCAATATAGAAATAAAGTGAACTGTGTTTAAAGTGTTCTTGTGCCAAACTAATTCATGCATTAATCTGTGTCCATAAAATTGCAGTATAAAGTCCATTCATAACTACTCCATTCTTCTGGTGATCATTTCAGATGATAAAACAGATGATATAACAGTAAAGTGCTCGTGTCCACTCTTGTGCTCCCCCTTTGGTGTATGCGCTCACCTTAGAGCGTGTGACCTTGCACCTAAGCTCGGTCAAAACACGATTTTAAACCACCTCTGGGTTTATGGTCAGCATTTAGATCCTTGGATGGTTGCTTGCAGCAATGTTCATATGGAAAACAGAGAAAACTGAATAGTGTATTACCGTTTTAAACGTTTTATTTAAAATGACAATATTCCCTATATTAGAGTACTCACATTTAATAGGTGCTATGAGCACATCACTCTGTATCAAGCCAAACAAATATAAAGGCGCTGCACTGATGTGTCCACTCCCGCTCTGAGAATTCTCCACTGTCTCACAAACCTTCCTGCCCCCCCCAACATGTGTCGATACCAGGAAATGTATCTTCCTCAGGGGGAGTTCTATTGGACGGTTGAGATGTCAATCATTTTGTAGTGTCATTGCGGCCATTTTGTTGAAGACCACAGACATTCTATAGTTTATTGTATGCTCACGGCCATTTTCTGCTAGGTCAAAATGCTCCACAATACCCATACTGCATGCCGGGTATTGTGACCCAGCACAATAACGCACAGCAGCATATAACATCAGTTTACAATGGCTTATAAGGCGCTCATTAGCCTAAAATTAGCCTATATATCCCTTTACAGGTTACATTCTAGACGGTATGTAAGGAGAAGGACACATCTTCACAGCGTCACTGGGTGCCTAAACTGGATCTAACCTATGCTGTGGTTATTGAGCCCTGAGCTAAAGCTAGCTATAGAATCCCAGACCAGAAGTCACAGGGTTAACTAAAATATCAAGAGCCCCATATAAACAACAAAACAGTAATACAAAAAACAGGTTTACCTACTGAAGGTGATTACCACACACATAAATAGCACAGGCGTAGCTGTCTGACATTGTGTATGCGCAATAATAATAGGACAGAGATATGCCTGTATACTTCTTCTGGTCTGGGTGAAAATGCAGCAGTATGACCTGTATGTAAGGTCATGTAAGGTCATGTGGCATAGTTCTCTCTGTCTACTTCCTGGAAACTCTCTTTGATGTAATACCCTGCTCCTTCAATCAGGGTTTCTGACCCAGTTAGCAGGGACAAGAAGTACATGTCTGTAACTAACTCATAATTAATAAGCAAAACCTGTTAACAAATATGGACAGTAGAGGACAGCAGATCCCTACAGTAGAACTACATTTCTCCCAGCAAAGAAAAAATATTATACTTTTGTGTTCCACTGCAGCACGGCAGTCTTCCATCTTTTCAGCTGCTACAGTGCTTCAAGAATCCTTTTTGTCCAACATACTTTCTGATCCTTGCCGATTGCTGCAGCCCTACTTTTCAATTTTGACAGGGTCTCTTTATGGCATGTACACACGATCAGAAAATTGTACTAAAATCTACAGTTTTCAAAGCGATCTTACGATAATCTGATCGTTGGTACGCAGCTTTTGAGAGCCGTACAATACCAGATCATACGATTTTCGTTTAATCAGTACAGTTGTCCGAAAATATAAATACTTTACATCAGTTCTAAATTTTTATTCTTTCGTACGAGAATTTTCATCACTTTAGCACACTCTTTATTTTCAATATGAGACTAGCATATGTAGAGCAATCCAGCTCTCCCTGGATCTCTGCCCAACCCAGGAAAAAAAGCACACATTATTGGCTGGCAGCCAAGCCTGAACAAATTAACCTACATTAAGAGCCCTTGCACACTAGGGCGGTTTGCAGGCACTATTGCGCTAATAATAGCGCCTGCAAACCGCCCCGAAAGTGCCGCTGCTTTCGTTCCAGTGTGAAAGCCCCGAGGGCTTGCACACTGGAGCGATGCGCTGGCAGGACGGTAAAAAAAGTCCTGCCAGCAGCATCTTCGGAGCGGTGAAGGAGCGGTGTGTATACCGCTCCTTTACCGCTCCTGCCCATTGAAATCAATGGGACGGCGCGGCTATACCGCCGGCAAAGCGCCTCTGCAGAGGCGCTTTGCGGTGGTATTTAACCCTTTCTCGGCCGCTAACGGGGGGTAAAACCGCCCCGCTAGCGGCCGCATACCGACAGTAAAACGCCGCTAATAATAGCGGCGTTTTACCGCCGACGCCGCCCCCCGCCCCAGTGTGCAAGGGCTCTAAACAAAAACCTGACTCTAGCGCTCTAGCAACTCTAGGGCGTGCTACACATACAAAGAAACAAAACAAAATGGACGATCAGTCATCCGATAATCTCATTGTGTGTACCGTCTTGAATATTTATATGCTAAATATGTCTTTGCTTTCCGAATTGGTTTACAATAGTGATAAAAATAGTAATTGAAACTAAAAATTCATATTTCAGAGCTCATTTCAAACTACTTGTTGTAAAACTTACAATAATGGACATTCGTAGTATGTAATTAGCATAGATTGCAGCTTGCACAATGCCTTTATCTGTTCAGCAGAATCAAAGAGGATGGAACTATAATCATGTTATCCTGGTGACTGTAATAAGTAAACAAATCAGAAAAAGAAAAACTTGCTTAGAAGGTTCATCAAAAGATGTCAAACATCATTCATTTCCCAGAACAAAGCTCTCTGATGAAGTGTATATTGAGACAATTCACAAATGTGAGTTTTAAACATCTATAATTTAGGTGCCTGTGGAAGCCGCTAGTCTGGATATGGTGAAACCAATTCCAAGTTATTGAACTGAAAAATGAATAAGTACATGATGTTAACATGTAACATGCCACTAAAATGTACAAACTACAAGACACTGCTGCCTTGTGTTATTACTTTGAATGAGAAAACTTTCGTCCGTGGCTGGTCCCTTTGGTGATAATTCCATAGTTCTTAAGGCTAATTTAAAATAAATTGTGATTTTACCGTTGCAGGTATAACTGCTAGAATATAAACATCTACATTCTCTACATTTGCATGAGGAAGGAAAATAATAAAGGATAACTGTACTTATAGAGAACCTTGACGACTTTGCCAACACAAACCTTAGATCAGTGGATAACCATATGCATATACGTAAACCTATGCCGCCTGCCACTTTAGTCCTCCTGTGAGCCGACAGGCTGCACAGAATAGCATATGTGCATCTTTTTCCATAGAGTATTGTAGAGAACCATTTCTTGCCTGCAAGGAGACTAGTTCCTCATTATATTTTATGAAAAAAAGCCATGCATGCACAATACCTGTTGTTGCCTGTTTTCTCCTTGGAGAATTGAAATTCCATCTGCAATGTGTATTTTAATATGGTTTTCTACCAAGCTGAAAACTGTTTTGTGGGTTATACCTTGGGGAGTAGGGGAGGGATGGCAGTTGGACTTTTAGTTAGTAAAATTATCCTTTATCACATGATTAAATTTTTACATAGAATACCTTGATGCTGACTAATGACTAATTTTTTTAACTATTTATAAAGCATTCATGACTAAACAACAGGTAACATAGGATAAGTAACTGGATGACGATAAAAGGTGGGTATATAAGGGTATAAATTGGTTCAAAGGGGGGGATCTTTGGCAGGCTTTGGTGAGCCTCAAGTGCTTGATGTAGAAGAGAATTTCCTAGAAGTAATAAAATATATTTACAAATAAGAATGCTTTTATTTATTTTTTTTAAAGTTTCCCAAAAAATTTTTGGAAAACTATTACAGCCCAGCCTCTTTGTATTCTTATTTTTTTTATTCTTTTATTCTAAATTAAGGCCATTGTTTGGCAAACTCTGTTACATTTTACAATAATTACTACTATATTACAGTCTAAATATGACAATTACATGACTTTAATGACCTTAGGTCTGTGATATGTACAATATCCTGTGAGTTTGATTTGAAGTGTGACTTTGGTTTCATTTGAGGTGTAAAGATCTGCTGGGTTCTAGGGTCGAGAACCCAAGCAAATTAGTGACCTAAGTTGTCACAGTTTACTTGTATGGTTCGGTTGTGTGTGCATGGTTCTTGGTGTAAGGGTTGGTGGAAAACACGCAACAAAGTTGTAAGAGCAGAATCTGCTTTGTTCATACAGTTTGAAAGCTATAACACATAATTCAGATATCTTAATGGTATGCATAATGAAGACCTACATACCTTATCCTATGCGACAAATAAACCTTTATTTTTCAGACTGCTAGAGCAACACCTCAGCAGGGGGAAGACAAAATAAAGTTTACTGTGTGCATAGGATATGGAATTTCACCTGCACTCTTGGCTGGAACGAGGTGTATTACTTGGAAGCAGTATTGTAAACAAATGAGTGGATCTTAAGTATACTGTATGTTCCATTTTCAATCTGAAACCGAATTTAATGTACCTTTTTAATACACAATTATTTACATTGAAACAGTGTGTCAATGGTATGGTTTAAGTGAACATTTAAAATGGTTGGTCCTATAGCCTCTTTGCAGAATACATCCGTATCAAGTTTTGTCAAGACCATAGACCTCTTAAGACATAACTGTACTTACATGCACATTTATGGGGTGTAGCACATCCTCTCAAACCTATGGATAGTTTATGGTTTAGTAAGACCTTGTGTATACAACCTCCTTTAAACCCCTTTTCTAAGTGCAACAAATTAAGGTATAGAATGATCATTTATATGGACAGTTCTGGAATTTTTGCAAGTTATGTGTATGTGTGTAGAAGTATCAATGGAAGGAGCATTCATTTTTTTCATGAGATATATTAGCCTTTTATGCTATCAAAGCTATAACATTTATAAACATGGTTTCTAAAATCAAATATGGAGACAAGCTTACAAAAAAAGATATCTGGTACCTGTCATAAACCCACCAATATGTCTTTGAAAACAGTTTGGCATCCCTATCCGATTCTATATATATATATATATATATATATATATATATATATATATATATATTTTTTTTTTTACCAAAGCTTGGTAGCTTGGTAAAACCTTGCTGGGATGCATTAAAGTTTTAACATGTAACAAATTACATGAAGCCAAACTCAACAAACCAAGCCATTTCAGTGGTGTTTAGGTAACTCATTAGCTGCCATTGCCTTCCAGCCTACAAGGTGCAGTGCCCCTGTCTTGATACGGTCTCTAAAAACAAAAGTGGTTTCGTATAAATGTATGTAGCGGTACCCTCATAAGGGCTGCTGATTTATTTACTTAGCAATCCGCCAATCGCCCTACTGCCAGACCCCCCCATCCATCAGTGGAGACATTTAACAGACATTTGCACAGTTTTGTTACGTTTATTGAAGGATACAACTTGGATTGGGGAAAGGATGATGTGAGATGCCCATAGCATTTAGCACATTATCAGAAGTTATTCAGTGGCCTTGGCCTTGCAAAAAACTTAATACACTCCTTGCACCCCAGTTTCCTTCCTTTGCATAACTTTCCTGGAAACTGTTGATTCTTCTTCCCTTGTACAAATCCTTTACTCCAAAACCTCTGACATTCTATTTCTTCACTTCAATTGAGACAAGAAAGAATCACTCTAAATAATTCCTCCTTGCAGACCATAATGGTATTGTCCATTCAAATCAAAGAGCCAGAAGCATACACAGCCTCTTCCTGATGGCCCAGAGAATCAGACAGCCACACAGTCTTTTGGAAGGTATTACCATTGTGCTAACCAGGCCACAGATAACTCAGTATCTCCACAAGATGTCCTGACACATGGCAATGGGCGGACTATTACTAAGAGGATAATAATTCTGTGTCCCCAGTCACAGAACACTGCTCTACTCTCCTCCGCTTGACTGCTACTTCCTCCTTTCTGATCTTCTCCAGCATGCAAGTCCTGTGTTTTCCGGTCACAGCAGCTTGATACTTCTTGGAGATGAAGGTCTTTATCTAGGACTCCCTCCTAGCAGTTCCTCCATCCCTCCTCCATGTTCAGCGCATCCCCACGTGGGGACGCCCCGAACAGCAACTCAATACTCCATTCCGTCTGTTCCTGCTCTCTTCCCTGGCAGCATGTGACCTCAGCTTATATGGGAGGCCTGCCCACTGCCAACACCAAAGGGTAATTGGTCAGAGCTCCTCATATGAGCTGCCTGCCACTCAAACATCAGCTCCAACCCCTCTTTCAGAATAATCCTTCTAAAAGCAGGGGAGGCGCCTCTGAGTCAGAGTACAGGCGGCCACACCCACCACTGCACTGAACACTCCCAGTCCCAAATCAAACAACCAGGCCCAGCCTAAAGCACAGGCCCGGCTAAATTTACCTGCACTTGGGCCCTGAGCTAAAATAAACACCATTCTAGCACCTACCTTCAGGTAGAGGGTGTTACATGTAAAGAAGAAGATAGGGATGCTTATTACAGGGGAACTTGAGAGGGTTCCCTTTTATGATTAAAAAGAGTCAAACTAGGCACCTGGATTATAATAATTTACTGGTGGCTACTTTAGAACATTTTGCATTACTTTCTGTGTTTGCATGTCTGTTAATCTGTACTCCAGTTTGAAACTTGGATCCTTTAGACCTTTACAATTAACCTTCTTGGTGGTAATCCCATGTGTGGCTCAGGATGAATTTTCATTACCAAAAGCGGGAAGTCCTCCCCGCTGTGTCCGCGGGCTGTATGCTCCGCCCGATGTACTGTGTGCCGGGCTCCGTTCCTTGTGAGCGTCGCGACACATGGGGATGGAGCCCTGCGGCAAATTCAAAAAGGGAAAAAAAACAAAACACATACAGTACACTGTAATCTTACAGATTACATTACTGTTTTAAATCATTTCACCTCCCTTTTGTTCCTAATGCTTTGTCCAATGCCCTGCATGCAGTTATATATTAGATATACTGTTATTTCTGCCTGGAAACTTGAGAATGTTCACGGCAATAAAAAAAGCATCCCTTTACATCAAAAGCGGTTTTAGACTAGCTAGAAAACAGCGATAGTAAATTAGAATCACTTGCAGAATTGAGCGATATTGATTTGTGGGAAAATTCGTCATCAAATTTAACGACGGCGACAATTCTGCAACTGAGCAAATTTCAGTGTTTTTGATTTAATTACATTATTGAATACATTTTATTATTATATTATTATTTGTTATAATTATTAATAGTTATTTATTATATTATATTATAATTTATGTTGATTTTTTTTAACTTAACTTATCATACCCGGGGTGTCTACTAGAATCTTGTTTGGACAGATTTAACTGAGTTATTCCTAATAATTATAGGCCTACAATATAAAACGCCAAATTTCCATGTGAAACAATGTACTGCTTTTAGACATAAAAATCTGACATAATCATACTGCCAGGGAGGTCAAAGCTGTGTTAGGAAGCATGAATCGAACTGAGACAGAAGTACAGTAAAATCACACTTTTTAATAAAATGGTAGCAAACGTAGTCGAAACATAGCCAGAGTTCGGTAACCAGAGCAGGTAGTCGAAACAAGCCAGTGAAACAGGAATCCAGAGATCAGCATAGTTTGCATTTAATTGGTTTGCATTCTGTCTACTTACAGGGAAGATTTTGGTTAGAAGTGGCACTGAGTGTCCACATCATCAGTCCTGATGTGGAGAATTGTAGGTTTAGTAATGTCGGTATAACAGGTTTCTTCCCAAGGCTTTCCTTTATCCACTGAGGGACTTTGGGTAAACATGAGAGGTAAAGAAGAAAAGGAGAATCAAAAGGCCACGTTTAAGAAGTCGTTTGGTGTAAAATTACCGTATTCTCTTCCCAGTTGAATGCCAACAAATTTTCAAAGCTAACACAATCCTCTTTTTCAGGGCTTGAATGTGCAGGAAAGTGATTGACTTGTTACAAGAAAGTACAGCTGCTGTAGCAAACTTTCAGTGCATGACTGCATTTCTTTTGAGGCAGCAATACAATGCACAGCATCTATATTAATCCTTTACACTGAATTAGTGCCTTGACATTTCACTAGAGAAAAACTTTATGAACAGAAATGCAGATTCACTCTGAAAGTTTGTAATACAAGCGAATCTATCACTCCTTTGCACATCAAGTTTTGAAGAAGTGGGATTCTTTTACCCCCAAAACATGTTGGATCTCAACTGAAAATAAGACATTTGTGCCTAACCACCTTATTTATACAATCTTATTGTGGTCCTTTCCTTAACTTTAAGGCATCTGTGTTCTGGCACTTATAATGCCCATTGCTAGTATCATATATAATTATTTTTTTTACCCAAGATTCATGCATGTTCCAGTTGATTCCAATTAGAAAAATGTGTGAATTTTGGATGAAAACATGTATAAGTTGATCCCTTAGTGTTTTTTGTAATTATACTTGGCAACAAATATTTTTAAAACTTTTGCTCCCTGAAAAACATTTGCTAATTATGATAGACCCCTTCAAAGTAAACACAAATCTAAATTCAGAATGACTATCTCGTAGGAATCTTGAGAAATATGAAATTGACTTTAATCCATTCACTGCCAGGTCCATACGCCGTACAGACCTAAAAAGTGCCCGCAGGTGGCAAAGTCCGTACGCTGCATGGACCTCATATCTCCCTCTCCTATAAGCTTATGGTCACTTTAATGACCATAAGCTTATATCAGAATTGTTCAGCAGACTCTGCTGAACAATTCTTTAACTCTGATCAGCGGGTTATTAACAGAGTTATTAACCCATAATTTGACTGTCCCCCCCCACCCACGCCCTGATCCCCGCCCCGATCCCCGCCCTCTGCCTCTTTACCTCCCGCTGCTAACTTCCACTTATAACTACTCCCACACTCTCCTCTCTCATCTCCTTCACCCGTAAAACAAAGCCAAAGAATTTCCAAGCTCAACTTACCAACCAGCCTGCGACCAACCAAATTAACCTGTCTAACAGTATGCATTAAAAACAGAGGTTTAGTTGCACACATTTGCAAATACATGCATAAGCTGCAGGCATCGGCAAGGCATCCTGTATTCTGCAGACCCTAACTCTAACTTTGAAGAGTCTCCACATTGAGTGCATGTTCCTGAGCTCACACTGTCTGCTTTCGGGGTCATGTACCCACACAGATGTTAGATTGGGAACAGCAGCTATGCATGTGCAGCCTTTGCATTCCAATTGACATAAATGGGACTGCCTGTACGTGATGCATGGAACACCTCTGCATCCCTGTGCAGGTAGAAATCAGTAGCACTTTTTTTTTATTCTACTGGTCATGTGCCTTCAGAAAATATATGGTTTGGGGGGTCTTTTACAAACTTTGAAAGATATAAGTGAAAAATAATAAAGCAAAGGAAAAATTGCAAAAATGGTCTGGCCACCTGAGGGTAAAAATGGAGCACAGGGCCTGACAGCGAAAGGGTTAAAGAAGTTGTAAACCTTCAGCATAAAATGCATTAAGGTGAAAAACCTTCTTTATTGCAGCTGCCCCAGAGCCCCCGTTTAACTTACCTGAGCCTGATCATTCCTGCGCCGGGGATGAGCATACCCGCTCCAGCTGGTTTCCTGGTCCTGATCGATAGCAGTGCAGCCATTGGCTCCGGCTGCTTTCAAACAAATCCAATGATGCTGGAGCCGAGTCCTGCTTTCTGTGTCAATGCAGCAGGACATGGGAGCGTGCCCGCACGGGTTCCCCTGAGGGAGAGCGCTTCTCCGATGGGACACTTGAAAAGAGGAGGAGCCAAGAGCGCCACTGCGGGACCCCAGAAGAGGAGGATCGGGGTGCAAAACCAACTGCACAGAGGAGGTAAGTATAACATGTTTGTTTTTTTGTTTTTTAAAAAGGAAGGTTTAGTTATCCTTTAAATGACTATACTGTATTTAATTGTATAATGTTTACGACATCTTGCATTATATAATCAACAGGGCTGAAAGTGTTTTGTTGCTGATTTTCATTTGTAGTTCAGTGCATCTCACTTAAAGTGTTTGTAAACCTCTCTGTGGAAGTTGTACCTATAGGTAAGCCTAGAATAATTCTTACCTATAGGTACTGTAAATATCTCCTAAACACAGCAGTTTAGGAGATATTTACTGTGTTTTGTACTGATGATGTCATCGGCGCATGCCCCCCCCCCCCCCCGTGCCGTTTCTTCGCAAGCAAATGCTTTCCCTAATCTTTGAATCAGCTATTCTTGGAAACATCGGTCTCAAATAACAAAACTTTCACCTTCCTTGTACATCATTTTACAAAACTTTTCATCAGTCTGAGTTTTATTTGAAACTAGGGCAAGAATATGTTTGTCAGGTCAGCAAGTGGTTCATGTACCACTTTTTTTTTTTCATTTTAAGTGGCTATTTTTTTTTAATGTAATGTCTGCCCCATTTTAATATGTAACAACATTACTTGGGATATCTGAGCTGCCTTCCAAGCAGCAGAGACACTGCTTTTAGATTTCCAGAAATATTCCAGAAGTACTTTGGTGTACTGGATGTGCTGCAACAACACTTCCATGTTTCCTTCATTTGTGCAGCATAGCCAACTGGTATTGCAAGTTGCAATAAAATGGTATGAGATTGGTTAAATAACAGGTTATTTTCATGATTAGC
Source organism: Lithobates clamitans (assembly GCA_037952925.1). Lineage (NCBI taxonomy): Eukaryota > Metazoa > Chordata > Amphibia > Anura > Ranidae > Lithobates > Lithobates clamitans. The sequence goes on from JBBGZY010000449.1 coordinate 19,022,682, forward strand.
AGCAACTAATGTCAGTTCCTGACTAACAGGGCGTGTCCTGAATTTATTAGTTTGTTATTCTTCTAACTAACAAAAGGATTTACACTGGTGCTCCTTTTTACCTCATTATACTACCCTTATTTCTTCAGGAAATAGGCGAAAATCTCCCTGACAAATTCTTAAGACTAAAATAAAAACCTGATAGATATATTTACTTTTTCTAAGTCTGTCCAAAATTGACTTAATTTACACTCATCATTTATATACATAAAGAAAAATATAGGTAAGTAAACTAGAAGTATACCTTTTTACTGTTAAAGCACAGAGATTAAGTGATCAACGTAATAGTTTTCCCATATAATGCAATTTTCTTCAAATTTTTATAGAAATTGTGTGACAACACAGTAGTTAAATAGTGATCTATGTAAATTGTTGCCAGGAGCATGACATGATTATAATTGTATTGGTTCTTGATATTCCCATATTAGTTGTACCCCATTGGAAATATTTAGATTTTTCTTTTTGTTGTGTCTGCCTACCAGGGGTGGCCCATCCATTAGGGGCGCCCGGGCACCACCCCCTCTCTCCTCGCCACCCGCTATATGCAGTGGATAGATAAATGCATAGCATTAATCTATGCGCGGCTGCCCCTTATTTATGTGTCCAGCCCCTTTCACCGGGCATATGAAATAGAGCGGCCAGGTTTTTTTTTTAAAGAACCTGATTAGAGCCATAGGCTCTAATAGGCTTCAAAATAGGGTGGACTCGGGACGCAGAGCATTGCGTCTGGAGCCCACCCAGGGCACCATTTTTCATTCACTGTTGAAACACTGATCCTCCTCCTGGCCAATCGGGAAGCAGGTATAAAACCTGTTTGATTGGCCAAAATGTCAGGCGATTCTATTGGACCGGGAGGGTGAGAGAGAGGAGACACCGCGGAAGCTTCTCCAGGAGAGGACACCAGTCACTGGAGCAGCTTTCCCTGAGCCCGCCGCGCTCTCACCGCCCGCATCCAAGGTAAGGACAGCAGGTCGTGGTGGAGGGGTGTTAGGGCCGCAGGGGTAGTGCCGATCCACCGGCGGCCCGGGGGGGGTTGTTTGCCAACCCCCCCTCAAAAAAAAAAAACAGCCGCCACTACTGTCTACAATAGCCTACAGTTGTCAAGAGGATGGTTGCTTAAATGTGTATCTACATTCCTTATGCTAGCAATATAAATGATAACTTTTCATGTAACATAAGGTGCTTTAAAGACCTCTTTGAGAACAAGGGAGCAAAACATGTGATTTCTACACTATGGGTAAAGCGGAACTTTACCCATAACAACTTGATAAAAAAATAATGTTCTTTAGAAGGAACATACATTCCACATTCAGCTTTTAGGCTGTCAGCAGATCGGCCTCTACAAAAGCAGTGCCTAAACATAGAGAGCAACTGAGCATGTGCAGAGCAGGGTGAGAATGGGTCCTGTTCTATTTAATCTATATGTAAGTGATATAACTAAAGGTTTGTTGGCCAAGGTATGTCTTTTTGCTGATGACACAAAGGTGTTTAATAGGGTTGATATCCCTTGAGGTGTCTGTAACATGGAACACGATTTGGCATTGCTGGAAGATTGGTCAAAGCAGTGGAGACTGCAGTTTAATATTTCTAAATGTAAAATAATGCACCTAGGGAGAAAGAATCTCCTGAGAAAGTACAACATTAGGGGGTACAGTGTTAGCCAGCACTACGGAAGAAAAAGATTTGGGGGTGCATATTTCACATGATTGCAAAATGAGCAAACAGTGTGACCAGACAGTGAGAAAAGTGAAAAGAATACTGGGATGCATCACTAAAGGGATCTACCAGTGACATTTACACAGTAATCGGTGCATATTTATAGCACTGATCGCTGTATAAATGTCAATGGTCCCAAAAATGTGTCAAAAGTGTCCGCTCTGTCCGTTGCAATGTCGTAGTACAGCTAAAAAAAACAGATCACCGACATTACTAGTAAAAAAAAAAATAAATAATAATAAAAATGCCATAAATCTTTCCCATAGTTTGTAGACACTATAACTTTTGCGCAAACCAATCAATATACGCTTATTGCAATTTTTTATTTTTCTTTACCAAAAACATGTAGAAGAATATATATTGGCCTAAACTGATGAAGAAATGTTTTTGTTTTTTTTAATTGGGGGATATTTTTTAAAGCAAAAAGTAAAAAATATTGTTTTTTGTTTCAAAATTGTCGCTCTTTTTTTGTTTATAGCACAAAAAATAAAAACAGCAGAGGTGATTAAAACCACCAAAAGAAAGCTCTACTTGTGGGGAAAAAAAGAATGCAAACTTCGTTTGGGTACAGCATTGCATGATGTGCAATTGTCAGTTAAAGCGACTCAGTGCCAAATTGTAAAAAGTGCTTTGGTCAGGAAGGGGGTCAAATCTTCCGGGGCTGAAGTGGTTAATAGAAAATAGAAATGTAATAAAATACTTGCAAAAAAGCAAGCATTTCTGAATAGTGAAGCTTGCCGTATCTGTTGTAAATTAGCATTAAAGGGTAACTCCACTTTCATGGGGAAAAAAAAATAGCAAATAAAAAAAAAACAATATAGCATATACAGTTCCGACACAAGTCAGATTGTATTTGAACGTTAATAAAAATGACCTTTCCTTTTCAATCTGCAGCTCTGTATTTTTTTGCAATTTGGCTGCCTGGAGGTGTTCTGTATACAGAATGTGTACAGAACGCCACCCAGAAACATAATTTCCTGCTTGTGTGATTGGCTCACTGATTTGCCCAGAAGTCTGCTCTAGGATGCAAGTCAGATTTAAGGCATCCCCTGCAACAAAAATGTCACATCTAAAGTGATACAGGCCCTGCAATTTTCCTCATTAGAGCTTTGCAGGAGCAGCTGGTTGATAATTAAGAAACCACTCCCATTAGATTCACTTTTGCACATGAGCACAGAGAAACACGCAGGGATTCTTCAGAATAACAAAAGGTAGGAATCTGCAACAAAGTTTGACAAAATCTTTGCAATGTACATAGATCACCCAGAGGGAATGTTTTTTTTTTTTTTTTATATCAAAAGTGGAGTTACTCTTTAAATGATTTTACTTACACAGGTGGAATTATTTGCCTCTGAAGGGCCAATGCACCTCACTTATAGATCCTATAGAAGGGACATTTCCAAAGTATTAATATAAATAATAAACTGGAAAGGCATCTGGCTTTGCATTACAGAGAAATTAATACACATGGTAATGTTTTTGGCTCACTTACCAGTGACTGTCTGACTGTTTTTGCTAGGACCCCAACTTGTATAATGTGCATATTTTTGATATCATTGTGCTATATAAGTATGATTTAAGTTGGTAACTTAGTTTATCCACTGCCTTCATATTTAGCTGCTGAGTTAATATAAGAGAATCTCATCCTATATTTATGAAGCTATCGATCTAGAGGAAGCCAGACACAAAATTGTTAGTGTAAGATTTGCAAATTACATCCCACATGGGAAAAATAAATTTCTTCATGACTCCAGCAAGCGCTATGAGATCCCTATGATCAATGAGGGCTGTGACTAAGGATAATGTAACATTTTATGGATCAATTCAGTGACACTTTGAAGTATGATCTAAATCTTTTTTGGAATCCTATTTGGTTATATTATTGGCAGTACATTGCAATATACAATCAAACATTATTTGGTAATTTGTTTAATATTTTAATGAATGCAGGTACCACCAGGTCATCAGTACTGTCTGGGAACATGTTTGGAAGATCTTCCAGCATGGCTGTGACAGTCTAAGAGCTTCACTGAAGCCAAAATTCTGTTGTCCCTTGAGTTGTCCATATATTCTTATGGAGGTCCTTATAAAGGACGCAGGGCACATAAATATTTTTAACTGCATTCTTCTTAGGAATGTTCAAATGAACTAGAGAAAAATTAGTAGAATAAAAAAATAAAATAAATATTCTATTTAAACAGTAGTCTGTAAAATTGAGATTGTGATCAGTGCAGTACAATATCAGAATTGAAATATCAAGCTGTTCCCAAATTAGATATAGATTACTTCTGTGTCACAGCTACAGTTTCTAGTGGTCCTATCAGTTTCTGCCAGAGACGATATCAGATAGCATGGGTGCTTTAGGTCTCAGCCAAGCTTACAGTCTGTCACGGCAGCCCTGTGAATTTGTGGGAATGAAAATAAAAATTCAGAACTCAGGACAGTAAACACAGAGCGCACCGTTTACTGTAATATCTGGAACTTCATTGTGCTTTATTTACCAAAAGAGCAGAGATCATGTGGCAAGGTGAATTTTTACTTTTCTCATAGTCCTGGAAATAAAATGAAGTTACATAGTTAGTCAGGTTGGACAAAGATACAAGTCCATCTAGTTCAAGCAATTGAAACAAAAAAATTTTTTTTTTTAAATCATGCAATCCTATACACAACAATCCTTCACCCACAGTTGATCCAGAGGGAGGCGAAAAACCCCAACAAAGCATGATTCAATTTGCTGCAGCAGGGGAAAAAATTCCTTCCTGATCCTCGAGAGGGAATCAGATGTTTTCCGGATCAACTTTACCTACAATTGTCAGTACCCAGTTGTATTTTACCTATAATTTTCAGTACCCAGTTATATTATGTACATTAAGGAAAGAATCCAGGCCTTTTTTAAAGCAATCTACTGAGCTGGCCAGAACCACCTCTTAAGGGAGTCTAGTCCACATTTTCCCAGCTTTTACTGTGAAGAAACCTTATGTGGAGATGAAATCTTTTTTCCTCTAGATGTAAAGAGTGCCCCCTTGCCCTCTTTGATGACCTTAAAGCAGAGTTCCACCCAAAAGTGGAACTTCCACTCATCTGATTCCTCCCCCCCACAAATGGCACCTTTTCGGGGGAGAGGGGGACAGTATACTTGTCTTTGACAGGTATGCCTCAGTCATGGCTATTGGCGTCCCGGCTGGGGCTCCCTCCTTCCCCTGTCGCCGGGCCAGTAGGAGAGAGGAGCGGGCCTCGCACATGTGCAGTAGGGTTCCCGGCGTGAAACCAAAAGGCTACACTGCCGGGTACCCTTACCTGCAGTGGTGGCGGCAGCACCCGACAGCTGATGGAAACATCAGCTGCGATGCCGACATCGCTGGACTCCAGGACAGGTAAGCGTCCTATTATTAAAAGCCCGCAGCTGCAGTATGTGTAGCTACTGGTTTTTAATTTTTTTTTTTTTGGGCCTCCGCTTTAAAGTGATTGTAAAGTCTCATTTTTTTTTCAATAAAAATAATAAACCCTCTTCCCGGGTGCCTCTTCGCTTCTCCTGGCCCCCTCCCTCCTGTTGAGTGCCCCCACAGCAAACAGCTTACTATGGGGGCACCTGAGCCGAGTCACAGCTCCTCGAGTCCATTCAGACACAGAGCTGTGTCTTGGCCCCGCCCCCTCTCTCTCCTGATTGGCTGATGGACAGCATGGCTCCACTGCTGTGTCTCAGCCAATCAGGAGGGAGAGTCTTGGATGGCTGAGACACTTGTGGACATCGCTGGACAGAGATGGGGGCTGGGGAGGCTGCTGCACGCAGAAGGCTTTTTATCTTAACGCATAGAATGCATTAAGATAAAAAAAACCTGCTTTTACAACTCCTTTAACCCATTTAACCCCTTGATTGCCCCCCTAGTGTTAACCCCTTCCCTGCCAGTGACATTTATACATTAATCGGTGGCTATTTATAACACTGATCACTGTATAAATGTCAATGGTCCCAAATAAGTGTCCGATTTGTCCGCCGCAATGTCTCAGTCCCGATAAAAATCACAGATCACCTCCATTACTAGTAAAAAAATAATAATAATAAAAATGCCATAAATCTATCCCCTATTTTGTAGATGCTATAACTTTTGCACAAACCATCAATCTGCGCAATTGCGTTTTTTTTTTTTTTTGTACTAAAAATATGTAGAAGAATATATATCGGCCTAAACTGATGAAGACATTTTTATGTTTTTATTTTTTGGGGGCAGATTTATTATAGCAAAAAAGCAAAATTTTTTCAAAATTGTCGCTTTTTTTTTGTTTATAGGCCAAAAAATAAAAAACACAGAGGTGATCAAATACCACCAGAAGAATGCTCTATTTGTGGGGGAAAAAAGGACATACATTTTGTTTGGGTACAATGTCGCTTGACCGCGCAATTGTCAGTTAAAGCGACGCAGTGCAGTATCTCAAAAAATGGCCTGGTCAGGAAGGGGGCAACTTTGAGAGTTGTATGCAAGGAAGAGAAAAACATGCTTGTGCATGTTTGGCTGATGGGATTGAACACAACTTCACCTTAATCACTATTCCCAAAACCGGTCATACAGTATGCGCTTTATAAACAAATGTCGGTATAAATATTCCTATAAACATTTTTGCAAAAATTCTTTGTTCATTCTATAACTTGACTTATGATGTATTTCAAAATGTTTTTGCTTTTAACATTTGATATTTAAATGAATGTAATTTCCTGAATGAAAACCACATACACTGTTACAAATACAAATTTATTTACTCAAGAATTTTTTTCCCATCCAGCTCTTTCAAATTTTATCTTCGCTGTAGTTGAAAACCAATGCCGATTTGACCTCACGAACGATTCAAAAATTCCATGTACATACATAAAATGAAAAAATTCCAAATCAATTCTACTAGTGTATAACCGTCTTAAGGCTGACCATACACTAGAACATTTTCCTGCAATCGTTCATACAAATTTTCAAAAGAAAAGTTTCTGTGCATTTGACAGTTTGACAAATGTCGTTCAAAAGTACTTCAAACTTTTGTGTGCTTTTAACATCCAATTTTGTAATGAAAGGACTGTGCTAAATGAAAACCAAATACACTATTAGAAATTCATTATTTTGGGAAATATTTTACATTTTGCCTTTTTGAATTTTCTCATTACTGTAGTTGATTGTAGTTGAAAACCAATGTGAATATGACATCACCAATGATTTGAAAATTGAACGTCCTTAAAATGAAGAAAAACATGCTGACCAGTATTCTACTAGCGTATAGTCAGCTTAAAGGATATGTTCACCTTTTAACATAAAAAAAGCACATTTTTTGCAAGTAAAAAAATGTGCATTTATTATTTTTTGTTGCAGGAGCCTTGAAAGCATTGAACCAGTGATCAGCAGAGCACTGATGCCATGCAGGATTCCTGCAGACCGGTCAGTGTATCTGCTTGCTCATACCTCGTATGAGGAAGCCAATACATTATGACAAGAAGAATCAATGAACTACCACAGTGCTCCCAGCACTGGGCTACAAGCCAAAAGCTGCTAAGAGTGACGTGGGCGGGCAAAGCCCCGCACAGAAGCTTTTATTTTTTTAATTGACAGCGAGCAGTGGGAGAAGATTGGGGCGTCCTTTCACCCTGAATATGGGTGTAACATTTTATGAAAGATGGACTTATCCTTTAAGTGAACACTTTCCAATGTGAATACTCTTTATTCCTTATATCCTTATGTTTTTGTCTCGCTTTCTCTTGCTCTCTTTCTCTGTCTGTATGTCTCGCTTTCTCTCTCTCTCTCTCTCTCTCTCTCACTATAAAGTGGGTAAAATAGGTATTGAATACGCCATCATTTTTCTAGGTAAATATATTTCTAAAGGTGCTATTGACGTGAAGTTTTCAACACATGTTGGTAACAACCCACTCAATCCATACATACAAAGTAACTGAAACAAATAGTTCAGAAATTAAGTTATGTGTAATAAAATGGAATAACACAGAGAAAAAAGTATTGAACTGAAATGAATTTAATGCTTTGAACAAAATTCTTTGTTGGTAATGACCGCTTCAAGATGCCTCCTGTATGGAGAAACTAGTCGTATGCATTGCTCAGGTGTGATTTTGGCCCATTATTTCACACAAACAGTCTTCGAATCTTGAAGATTCTGTGGACCTCTTCTATGAACTCTGATCTTTAGTTCTTTCCGTAGAATTTCTATTGGATTCAAGTCAGGTGATTGGCTGGGCCATTCTAGCAGCTTTTTTTTCTTTCTTTGAAACCATTTGGGAGTTTCTTTGGCTTTGTGTTTGGGGTCATTGTCTTGCTGAAATGTCCACCCTCGTTTCATCTTCGTCATCCTGGTAGATGGCAGCAGATTTTTATCAAGAATGTCTTGGTACATTTTTCCATTCATTCTTATATATATATATATATATATATATATATATATATATATATATATATATATATATATATATATATATATATATATATATATATATAATATACACACACACATTTGTTAGTATCTCCCACTAAAAACAGAAGAAAAAAAAATTTTTTTCTTAATAACTTGGTACTGGCAAAAATAATTGTCATACATCACTGTTTGTTCTGTATTTTAAGCAAATGCAAACAGCATTGATTGGACCCTTAAAGGATCACTAAAGATATTTTTTGTTTTTTAAATAACAAACATGTTATACTTACCTCCACTGTGCAGCTTGTTTTGCACAGAGTGGCCCCGAACCAGGTCTTCTGGGGTCCCTCGGCGGCTGTCTCGGCTCCCCCCCACAAGGACTCAACACCTTCATGCAAACTCCCTCGCATGATGTTGAGTGCTTGCGGGCGCGCTCTTGTGATACAGCCGGCGGCCATAGCCACTCACTGTATCACTCGGCCCTGCCCTCGGCGTGCTGCGTCATTGGATGTGATTGACAGCAATGGCTGCGCTTCTTTCAATCCATCCACTGTAACCAACCAACGGCCAGGCTGAGCGGCGAAGAGGATGTCGGAGGCAAGAGCGGGACTTTCGAGGGGTCAGGTAGGTGAAACGGGGGGGGCTGGGGGGGCTGGTATTGTCGAATGTTTTTTCACCTTAATGCATAGAATGCATTAAGGTGAAAAAACTTGGGCGGAGCTAGCAACTAGCATGTGAGCAGCACTGAGCTGAAGCTCCGTGTAGGACAAAGAATCCTTTAGTCATCCTGGGTGTCAGAGACACAGATTCTCCACATCAAAGCTTCCAGTACTCCCTCTGGACCTGGCAGACCGCAGTGGTATGGTTAAATATGGGTGAGCGCCCATGGAATGCTTGGCGGAGCGCCTCTGTCAGTTGCCTGGGGATCTCAAGATGGCGGCGGCCATGAGGCAGATGAAAGAAGCCCCAGCAATACACAGCAGAGCGGAACGGACCGGACCCCCTCTCACTCTGGCAAGGTAAGCTCACTGCCTCCTAGAACTAAGGGATTGAGAAGAGGACTCTCCCTGGAGGGGCTACCACAGGAAGAACTGTGAGACATAGTGCCAGAGGTGGGGGAGGGGGAGCCATCTCTAAAACAGATTATGGAGGCTATATGTACCTGCCAGGCCACACTGACTGAACACATTGATGGAATAAGGGCTGAGATGTCATTTTTAAAGAATGATGTACAGACCATTAGAGAAGGGGGTACTGAAGCTGAACAGAGAATTAGTGACCTGGAAGATGTAGTCCGCCCTCTGGAGCATAAAGTGCAGAATATACATTGTGAAGTGGCTGCTCACACAGATAAGCTTAGTGACATGGAAGACCGCCAAAGGAGGAATAATATTCGCCTGGTTGGTTTCCCTGAGAAGACAGAGGGCAAACAACCTGAAGACTTTCTAGAAATGTGGTTTAAGGATAATATGGCAGATGATACCTTTTCACGCTTGTTTGCCATAGAGAGGGCCCATAGGGTCCCATCAAAACCTCCCCCTCCTGGGTCTCACCCACGTCCAATGATAGCCCATATCCTACACTTCAGAGACCATGAAAATATCCTCAGTGCCAGCACTATGGGAAATTTGCAATATAATGGAAATCGAATTTCAATAAACCCCGACTTTTCTGCAGCTACGCAGAAGCAAAGAGCCAGCTTTGTGCATGTTAAGAAAAGGCTCAGGGATCTGCAGCTGGCTTATAGCATGTTGTACCCAGCAAAGCTGAGAGTGGTCGATAGGGGAAAAGTTTCCTTCTTTAATTCTCCCACTGAAGCCTCTCGCTGGCTGGATGCTAGGGGGCGCCCTAGCCCTGAAGCCAGGCGCTGAGAGGAAGACACACATCTTTTTGACCTATGCTTCTGCAGTTAACCTTACCAATTTACTTTTGTTTATCAGCCCAGAGGCTCAAGATTGTGTTCTTATGCTCTGATACTACAGTTATACCGTGCCTTGTCCTACATGGTCCTACATGTTGATTGAACGTACATTTTGCTAAGTTTTTTGGATGCAGGAGAATCTTTCTTTCTATTATTATTTCTTGGAACTTTTTTTACTCCCCGGATTGTACTGCTGAACTGTGTATCGCCAGGAACAGATCCTTTCAAGATCTTCTCATAAAAAGGACTGGAAAAGTTTTGTTTTTTTTGTTTTGTTTTTTTTTTCTCCTCCTTTTATCTTTTTTTCTTCCTTTTTTGTTTGCTGGCACTGGCTACAGATACTGTTCTCCTAATACATGCAGGGAGGGCGTGGGGTGTTGATAGGTCTGGACGTTTTTTGTTTTTTTTTTTTCTTTCTCCGCAAGACTCACTGCAGGTTGATAAGTGGTGGGCCCCCTCCCTGCTAAAGACCTATAACCCCAGAGGTTGATCACGACCTATGACCCCCTGAGGTCGTTTATTATTGTTATAGTTATGGGATCTGGGCGCATGGCATGTTGGGGCTGTGTGCAGGGTGGGAAGGGAAGTGAAGTTATGCTTTGTTGGTTAGTGCTGTGTGCTGCTGTCTCCCTCTGTTTTAGTCCCCACAGATTGGAGTGGCTGGCCAAAGACTGGTTAGCCGATGGTCTCCCGGGAGGTGAGCTCTGGTATCGTTGCTCTATCAATGCCGGGTAAGATAAATATATTGTCATGGAATGTCCGTGGTATGGATAAACTCAAAGGAAACTATGCCATGTGACATTTAAAATGGAATCTTCTATATAATGCAGTTGAGTAATATATCAGGTAGGATGACATTGGGAGAGCATGTTCTGGGGGACTAGAGAGATGGCGGCACACAGCACAATTGGTTTGAGAGGTAGCCACCTCTATGGTTCTGTTCTCTAACTTTTTATATATATTTTGTATTTTTATTTTTTTACCATATCTTAGTCTGAAGATAATTTACATTACTATTATGGATTGTAATTGGTACTTTATAGTTTAAAAAATGCTATCTGTACTGATATATCCTTTATCATAGGATGCTTATTCTGAACTACTTTTGAATAATTGTACTTTGACGGCTGCATCCAGGAATATACCTTACATGCAATGTGTTATTTTAGGTATGTGCATTTGGCAAATAAAAACCTTTTAAAAAATAAGGTGAAGAAACTTTTACCTTTACAACCCCTTTAATCTATATTATTTTGTTGCAAAACCTTTTGAGGCAATTAACATTTTGAGTGCAAACAAGCAATTTCTGTAGCTCTCAATGAGACTTTTGCAACTGTTGACAGTCTGACCAACTGTTCTTGAGCAAATGGTTCCAGCTCTCTCAAGTTTGAAGGCTGCCTTCTCCACACAGCTGGTTTATAGATGTTTGATAGAATTCAGATCAGAGTTCATAGAATGCCCCTTCACAATAGCCCAATGTTTTATTTTTAGCCATTCTTAAAGTGGATGTAAACCCAATGTCATCCTTTCTAAACTACTGCCATTGGGGTTATCTATAAGGATATACATGCCTCCTGCATGTATCTTTACCTGTCAAATGTCTCCCCTCCGTCTGTTATTAGACCCGAAGAACTGCAGATTCTGTGGGTGGGTCTGTTGTCTGGAGCTCGGTGGGTGGAGTTGTGATGTCAGTAGACTCCCCGCCCACCTCTACACTCCCCTTGTCAATATGCATTTTCTCCTGTGTATTTCTTACACTGAACTTCTGCTATGATCTCTAACATCCAGTGAAAAGACAGGAAAGTAACCACATGACTTCAGCATGCCAAATCATGCGGGGGTGTGGAACAGCTAATCCTTGCAGAGTTGCTGAAGAAAGGAGTGGGGGTGGGAATTAAAAAATCATGCCTGTGTCTTAGGCTGTCACTCACAGCAAGGGGGAGGATTTGACAAAGTTTTTCTCAGTTTGTCAAGATTTTTCCCACTGAACAATAAAAGAGGATTGCTCAGAGATGGATTAACTCTGTGTGGCAAGACTGGGCTCAAATGATAGGAAATCTTATATTCTACAGTATGATATAAAAAAAAAAAAAATTCGGGTTTACATCCACTTTAAGTGTTTGTAGTTCTTTGGACGATATTGTTTCTGTTTACTTTCTGTAAAAAGGAAAAACATTTAAACAAATACAATATTTTACAGATTTCCAACAATTAACTAGTGCATCCAAAATAAAACAAACTGATATTTCTAAAACAACCTTCTTCACAATTAGTAAAGGAGAGGTGAATTTATTTTAACTGACGCTTTTGCTTTCCTTGTGTTTTTTGTTCACTCGTTTTCCACAAAATAGAAGCATCTATACCACTATCTGTTTCTCTGTCAGGATGTTTTATATTGTGCATGTCAAACTTAAAACAGTGGCCTGAATCAGTGAAATAAATCTTCAAAGGGTTGCATTATGTTTACTGAGAACCTTACTGACTTCATTCCAAAACACAGACTGTAGCATTTTGGTAATTGACATTACTAGGAATTGAAACCTCAGAGTGGGAGGACCTGCATGTTGCTCAAAACACTCCAGTGTGACAGGCATACTGCATAGTCTCCTAAAGGGTTTAATGTACAATTGCATAATCTATCTCTCCAAAACTAAAAAAGTTTTGTCTGGACATACAATTTGACAGCCCAATGCTAAAACCTTAGTTGTCAGTAGAGGCCCTGGTACTAAACTGATAAATGGTAGGAGAAGCCACAGTGTCCTCCTTAGGAACAAACATATAACATGCTACTTATAGTAACTGTAATGACTGCTTTCATTTAGTAAAGTGCTGAGCAAACTGTTGGCGCTGTATAAATTCTGTATAATAATACTTGACTAACACACTCAAGAGCAGATCCAAGCAACAAGTGAAACTAATCAGTGAGCTATCAGGGTTATTCTGTAGACATGGTAACTGTACTCAAATTAAAAATGACACTTCACCATAATCTGAGTTCTGTAATCCAAAATAAATCTAAGATCCCTTTTCTAGTATGCATAAAAATTGAAATCATTAAAATTACTATGACAAATACAGGTGTATACCAACATTCCCTTATGCATAGTCTATGCAGTCTTAATTTATCCTTCAAAAGATGTCACTAAATTGAACTACCGTAGATTGACATAATTTAATGTGAAACAATGTTAGTTTTTCTTCAATTGCTGTGTGCTACTAAGCAATCCCTTGAATACCTTTTACGGCTGTAAAAGATGTTGCATTTACTGCACAATCACTAGTGTAATTCTCTGAAATTGGTAAAAAAAAAAATGACAGATTACATTTTTTTATCTTTAAACATGCTCCAGAAAAGTGTGTTGGTATCACATTGGCTTCAATTCCTTCACTTTGGCTGGGGTTATATAATATATATACAAAATATACTCTTATGTCTGTTTCTAGTCATATTCTTCCTGATTTTCTTGGTAAGCATCTAAACATTTCTAAAGAAAATTGGCAGGCATTCAGATGCTTTTTTATGACAAATGGTAATGACTATAATCCTTTTGTTGTACATGCATAAAAAAAATGACAGAAGTATTAAAGTACTTTTGGAAGCACAGCGGTCATTATAGAAAATAAATATCACTAAACGTTTGTCTAAACAGATAAGTAATTTGCGCATAGCAAGGTTTTTCTAACATGAAGTTTAAATTGTATTACACCATAATCATTTGTCAAATTGCAGAATAAAGTGATGATGACCAGTAGAGTAATTCAATATACAGTTTATGAATGATGGCACAACAACACATCTTAAAACTTAACATTAATAAATCACCAGGACCAGATGACTTGCATCCGAGGATCCTTAGGGAACTCAGTCAAGTAATTGCCAGACCATTGTTCCTAATTTTTACTGACAGTCTACTAACTGGAATGGTACCAGCTGATTGGAGAAAAGCCAATGTAGCACCAATATTTAAATAAGGGCCAAAATACATCCCTGGGAATTAAAGACCAGATAGCCTAACATAAATAGTATGTAAGCTCTTGGAGGTGATGATAAGGGACTATAGACAAGATTTTAGTAATGAAAAAGGTATCATTAGCAGTAATCAGCATGGATTCATAAAGAATCGTTCTTGCCAAACCAAGCTATTAACATTCTATGAGGAGGTGAGCTGCTATCTAGATAAAGGAAGGCCCTTAGGCATGGTGTATCTGGATTTTGCAAAAGCATTTGACACAGTTCCCCATAAACGTTGACTGTACAAAGTAAAGTCCGTTTGCATGGACCATAGGGTGAGTACATGGATTCAAAACTGGCTACAAGGGAGAGTTCAGAGGGTGGTGATAAATGGTGAGTACTTGGAATAGTCAGGGGTGGAAAGTGGGTTTGCCCAGGGTCCTGTGCTGGGACCAATCCTATTTAATTTGTTCATAAATGACCTGGAGGGGTAAACAGTTCAATCTCTGTATTTTCGCACGATACCAAGCTAAACAGGGCAATAACTTCTCTGCAAGATGTGGAAACCTTGCAAGAAGATCTGACCAAATTAATGGGGTTGGCAACTACATGGCAAATGAGGTTTAATGTGGAAAAATGTAAAATAATGCATTTGGGTGGCAAAAATATGAATGCAATCTATACACTGGGGGAGAACCTCTGGGGAAATCAAGGATGGAAAAGGACCTGGGGGTCCTAGTAGAAGATGGGCTCAGCAATGGTATGCAATGGCAAGCTGCTACTAACAAAGCAAACAAAATATTGGAATGCATTAAAAAGGGGATTAACTCAAGAGATCAAGCAATCATTCTCCCACTATACGAGACTCTGGTCCGGCCTCATCTGGAGTATGCTGTCCAGTTCTGGGCACAGTCCTCAGGAAGGATTACTGGAAATGGAGTGAGTACAGAGAAGGGCAACAAAGCTAATAAAAGGACTGATATTAGTTATAAAGAAAGGTTACAACTACTGAACTTATTCTCTCTGGACAAGGGACACTTGAAAGGGGACATGATTTCAATTTACAAATACCATACTGGTGACCCTACAATAGGGATAAAATGTTTCTGCAGAAGGGAGTTTAATAAGTCACATGGCCACTCATTAAGATTAGAAGAAAAGAGGTTTGAGCTTAGACTGCGTAGAGGGTTCTTTACTGTAAGAGCGGCAAGGATGTGAAATTCACTTCCACTAGCACTGGTTTCAGCGGGGAGCATCAATAGTTTTAAAAAACTATTAGATATGCACCGGAAAGACCACATCATACAGGGATGTACAATGTAATACTGACATATAATCACACACATAGGTTGGACTTGATGGACTTGTCATATTTCAACTTCACCTACTATGTAACTATGTAACATCTGCTGTTGTCCTTCACTTAATGGGGTAGATTTACTAAAGCTGGTGCACTCAGAATCTGATGCAGCTGTGCATAGTAGCCAATCGGCTTCTAACCTCAGCTTGTTCAATTAGGCTTTGGCAATAAAACCTGGAAGCTGATTGGTTTCTATGCAGAAGTGAGCCTGATTTTGCACTCCCCATCTTCAGTAAATAAACCCCAATGTGTCTACTCAGCAATTTATGCTGACAACATTAAACCAGAAAAAAAACAGCATGTTATACTGTATTGATGAATCAAGCCTTTTATTGTATGTTTAAGTTTTTATTTAAAAGCAGTGTAAAATACTACAAAAGCATACTCCTACTGTTTGTTGTGTTTGTGTTAAATTCCTTTTCTAGCACTCCCGTCATTATATTCCTAAACTTTCTGTAGGCAGTGTTCAGTGTTTGTGTTCAGCAACAGTAAAGGTTAATTTCCTTTGATGCTCTTGAAATCTTTCATGTTCACATATTCCGACATCCATACACATGTTTGAGGATGAACCACTTTGTTCAAATGGTTTATACTCTTAAAATTACAGTATTCATAAACGTACATCATAAATGTACATCCCTGTGTTTTTTATATCTTGGCTATATAGGTATACACGTTGTTAGATTGAGGTGTATTGTATACACATTTTTAAGTGGGTGCATTAGTGTTCATAGAAAAAGGCAAATTCCAAAAATCAACACCAGCAACAGCGCATCATCTTTCTCCACTGAGTGATGTTTCACTTTGGCTCCCTCATTCCCTTTTCCTGTCCTTTAATTGTAGCTCAGAAGATAATGACCCCAAAACTGAAATTCACTCATGGTAAGTGACTGCTTTTGTAGAACTCATGACCTCAAACACTGCTGGGCTCTCAGCAACACCTAGCTGGCCATCACAGCAGCAGACTCATGGCTCTTAGCTACAGGTTGGATTGATGAATGTGTGACCCGCCATACCAGCTAGCCACAATTTTATGGACACTAACATTTCTTCCTTCCAAGGCAGGGCAGGTTTAAAAAGCTACCCCTTTATAGTAAGATAGATGCCATCAAACCCTATCCGCCTTAATACAAGGATCTGTCAGAAATCATGAACCAAACCGAGACAGAAGTACAGTAAAATCACACTTGTTTATTAATAAAAATAAAAAGGTAAATAGAGTAAGCATAGTCAAAGCAAGTAACCGGATCGGGTACTGGATGACCCCTCCCCCTCGGAGGACCACCGGGCTTGAGGGGAAAACGTCTATGGAAATCATGGAGGAGGGCAGGAGCATGTACGTCCGAGGATGAGACCCAGGAGCGTTTCTCCGGACCGTACCCCTTCAAATGCACCAACTACTGTATGCACCCACGGAACTTACGGGAGTCGACAATGAATTGTACCTCATACTCCTCATGGTTCTCAACCTGTATAGGGTGAGGACGTGGCACCGAGGTGGTAAAGCGGTTGCAGACCAACGTTTTCAATAAGGAGACATGAAACACATTTTAGATGCGCATATTAGGAGGAGGGTCCAACGTGTAAGCCACAGGGTTAATCCTGCGAAGGATACGGAAAGGCCCAATAAACCGAGGTGCGAACTTCAGTGAGGGAATACGAAGTCAGAGGTTGCAAGATGACATCCAGACCCTGTCCCCTACCTGGTAGGAAGGTGCAGGCAGGCGTCTGCGGTCAGCATGGAGTCTGTACCTATCATTAGCATGATGCAAAGCCTCCTGGACTTGAGCCCAAGTGGAATGAAGACCACGGAGATGCTCCTCTAGCACAGGAATACTCTGCGGAACAAATGAGTCAGGCAACATGGAAGGTTGGAAACCATAATTCGGCATAAACAGAGACAATTGGGAAGCAGAATTCAAGGCACTGTTGTAAGCAAACTCTGCCCATGGCAATAGGTCTGACCAGTTGTTGTGATGGTCAGAAATATAGCAACTTGTGAATTGCTCCAAGGACTGATTGGCTCGTTCTGCGGCCCCATTAGACTGCGGGTGATACGCAGAGGAGAAAGCAAGCTGAATTCCCAGCTGTGCACAAAAGGCTCGCCAGAACCGGGACACAAACTGACTACCCCTGTCCGAGACAATCACCTTGGGTAGCCCATGTAAGCAAAAGATCTCCCGAGCAAAAATGGAAACCAGTTTCTTAGAAGTGGGCAACTTCTTAAGTGGAGTACAATGACACATCTTTGAGAAATGGTCAACCACCATAAGGATAAATGTGTTGCCTTGGGAGTTGGGTAACTCCACAATGAAATCCATAGACAGGTGGGTCCAGGGCCTCTCTCCATTGGGTATGGGTTGTAGGAAACCCACTGGAAGGTGTCGTGGAGTCTTACTCTGAGCACACACGGAACAGGCAGCTACGAAGGCAGTTACGTCAGCATGTAGACTAGGCCACCAGAATTGTTGGGAAATGGCCCAAACGAGTTGATTCTTACCAGGGTGGCCAGCTGCCTTGGGAGAATGGTAAGTCTGGAGTACGGCAGTACGGAGACACTCTGGGACAAAGCAGCGGTCACAAGGTTTCTCAGGAGGAGCATCGACCTGAGCAGCAAGAATTTTGTCACCCAAAGGAGAAGTAAGACTGGTGCGAACCGTAGCCAGAATACGATCAGGAGGAATCATAGGAACTGGAACCGACTCCAACTTGGAAGTGGAGAAAAATTGTGACAAGGCGTCAGCCCTTACATTCTTAGTACCGGGTAAGAATGAGACAATGTAATTGAAACTTAACAAGAAAAGAGCCCATCGCGCCCTTCTGGGAGAGAGGCGTTTAGCCTCAGATAAGAATGTGAGATTGTTATGGTCAGTAAGAATGAGAACCGGCACAGTGGTACCTTCGAGGAGATTTCTCCATTCTTTCAGGGCTAAAATGATTGCCAGCAGCTCTCTGTCACCAATCTCGTAATTGCACTCGGCAGGTGACAATTTCTTGGAAAAGTAGCCACAAGGATGCATAGCACTCTCAGAGGTAGGTAGGACGTTGGGACAGAAGGGCGCCAACACCAGTCTCGGAAGCATCAACCTCAAGGATAAAAGGTAACGTAGGATCAGGATGTGCCAACACAGGAGCAGAAACAAAGGCAGCCTTGAGACTTTCAAAGGCTTTATTGGACTCCAGAGACTAACTCTGTGGATTACCGTTCTTTCTGGTCATATCGGTCAGAGACTTGACCAGAGACGAGAAGTTACGAATAAACTTCCGATAATAATTGGCAAAACCCAGGAAACGCTGCAGAGGACGTAACCACATGGGTCGAGGCCACTGTAGGACTGCCGAAAGTTTCTCTGGGTCCATCAAAAAAACAGCAGTGGAAATGACAGCCCAGGAATTTAACCTGTTCCCGATTGAACTCACACGTCTCCAGTTTACAATAGAGATTGTTCTCTCTTCATTTCTGAAGCACACGACAGACATCTGTGTGGTGGCTCTCCAGGTACTTGGAAAATATGAGGATATCATCGAGATAAACCACCACACATAACTGCAACAAATCTCGGAGGACATCGTTAATAAATTCCTGGAAAACTGCCGGGGCGTTACAAAGGCCAAAAGGCATTACGAGATACTCATAATGGCCTGTTCTGGTATTAAATGCAGTTTTCCACTCTTCGCCCTCCTTAAAGGGGTTGTAAAGTTGTTGTTTTTTTTTTTTTTAAATAACAAACATGTTATACTTACCTTCACTGTGCAGCTCGTTCTGCACAGAGTGGCCCCGAACCTGGTCTTCTGGGGTCCCTCGGCGGCTGTTTCAGCTCCTCCCCGCAAGCATTTACCACCTTCATGCGAGCTCCCTCGCACGGTGGTGAGTGCTTGCGGGCGCGCTCCACTCAGCCCCGCCCCCCGGCGCGCCGCGTCATCGGATGTGATTGACAGCAGCGCGAGCCAATGGCTGCGCTGCTTTCAATCCATCCACTGCAGCCAATCAGCGACCAGGCTGAGCTGCAATGAAGCTGACGAGGACGAGGAGCGAAGATTCGAGGCGTCAGGTAAGTAAAACGGGGGGGCTGGGGGCGGCGGTTCTGTCAAAAGTTTTTTCACCTTAATGCATAGAATGCATTAAGGTGAAAAAATTTTTACCTTTACAACCCCTTTAATCCTCACGAGATTGTATGCCCCTCTCAGATCAAGCTTAGTGAAAACCGTTGCTCCCGTGGTCAATTAACTCTGTAATCAACGGGATCGGGTAGGCATTCTTAATCGTGAAATGATTGAGACCCCTATAATCAATACAAGGTCTCAATTCACTGCTCCTCTTCTTCACAAAGAAGAAACCAGCACCAGCAGGAGATGAGGATTTGCGGATGAAACCCCGAGAACGTGCGTCTGCAACATACTGGCCACGAGAGGGAGTGGCATCAGGTTGAAGGTCAATTGCGCAATTATATGGCCGGTGTGGAAGCAAACTACTGGCTTGACCTTTGTCAAAGACATCGCTAAAATGATGGTACTCCTCTGGCAGGGAGGAGAGTGAAGAGGTACACAAGACCTTGGCTACCTTCCGGAAGCATGTTTCACTGCATTGTGATCACCTGTAACCAAGTATAACCAATAACCAGCGGAAACTTAGGAGAGGAAATCACTTGGAATTGCATTATCTCATGGTGAAGAGCCCCTACGGTCATGGACAACGGAACCGTCTAATGAGTCACATGGGCAGGCTGTAGAGGTCTCCCGTCAAGAGCCTCAATGGCAAGTGGAGTGTCACGCAGCTGCAGTGGAAATGAGTGCTTTGATACAAAGGCAGCATTAATGAACAGGCCTGCAGCCCCAGAGTTGATTAGAGCCTGTATCTCGATAGACGACTTAGCCCAAGAAAGGGTGACCAAAACCAGGGGCTTATCCTTATGGATAACTGGGGACGACACAACACCACCTAAGGTCTGTCCATGACAGGACCTCAAGGTTCGGGTGTTCCCAGGACGGGTAGGACAAGACTTCAAAAAGTGACCTGTCTGGCCACAATAAAGGCACAATCTCTCCCTCCTCTTAAAGGCTCTCTCATCCGCAGAGAGACGCGTGAAGTCCAAGTGCATGGGTTCATCTTCACTGACCGACTCATTACCAGGAGACATGGGAGGTGAGGGAGGCACAGGTGGGACTACAAAGCTCGGAGGCAAACGTACAGGAGGCTTCCACAAGCGCTCCTTAAAAGAAAATCTTTCTCTGAGTCTGGAGTCAATGAGGATGGCAAACAAGATCAAGTTCTCCAGCTCAGTGGGTATATCTCGGGCTGCTATCTCATCCTTGATGGAATCCGAGAGACCATGAGGAAAAGCAGCCATGAGGGCCTCATTGTTCCAAGAAACCTCTGCTGCCAGAGTGCGGAACTCAATGGCGTAGTCGGCAACAGTTCTCATACTCTGTTTGATGGACATGAGGCACTTGGCAGCAGAAGCGGAGCGTGCGGGAACGTCAAATACTCTTTTAAAGGAGGCCACAAACTCTGGGTAACTCAAGACAACAGGTTTTTGTGTCTCCCATAGAGGGTTAGTCCAGGCTAAGGCTCTCTCAGAAATAATCTGAAAAAAATATATCACGAACCCTACTTTGCTTCTGTCCGTGGGAAACGCCTGGGGCAGCATCTCAAAGTATATCTCAACTTGGTTGAGAAACCCTCTGCATTGAACTGGATTGCCCCCAAATCGCTGGGGAAGCGGGGCGGAACCTGACATACCTCTTATAGAGGTAATACTCAAGGCGGGTGCCTGCACAGAGACTGGCGCAGAAGCAGGGACGGCCTGCAACTCAGGTTGTACCGGAGCAGCCACAGTGGGAGATTCTAGGTGAGCCGTGCAACTCAGGAGCGTTTGTAACGCCATGGCAAACTGATCCATGCAGTGATCTTGCTCATCCAATCTGGGAAAAATATTACCAACAAGTGGATTGACTGTATCTTCCGAATTCATGGCCTTCGCCTACTGTCAGAAACAATGAACCAGACCAAGACAGAAGTACAGTAAAATCACACTTGTTTATTAATAAAAATAAAAAAGGTAAATAGAGTAAGCATAGTCAAAGCATAGCCAGTGTCCAGTAACCTGTAACCAGTAACCAGATCCGGTAATCAGCTAGGCCAGAAGTCAGGGATCCAAGTAGAGAAACAGCAAGCAGGATAAGGAGCCAGAAGGGATGTCAGCAAAGCCAGTCTTTAAACAGGAACGCAGGAGATGGTTTCTTGTGATGTGACCAAGGCGAAGGCAGGAATGAAGTGAGCTGGAGATCTTTAAGTAAGCGGGACTGACGAGCAGATCCACAACAGCTCGTTAACTGTGGAAAGAGATGAGAGCTGGCAATTAGCCGACAGCTGAGCGGCCAGCTTACAGAAGGAAGGGCTTTCTCCTTCTCACTTCAAGGAGAAACGACTGCTTTGTTTCAGCAAGTTAACACAAAACTGTTTAATCTACACCTACTACTTGAATATTTAGAAAGCCACAAGCACAACAACAGAATTCAGGGGATAGCTACAACCACTGGACAGACTGATCTCCATGCAGTAGTGACAGGAATATTAAATAATACCTTGGTCAGAGTGCCTCACACAGAAAATACTATTGACCGGATACGCAGAACCCTAGAACCTAGAACTGCAGGTTCCCAATTTCCCAGGAGTGTACTCTGCTGTTCATATTCATATACAACAAAATTTGGTTAACAGAGTTACACCCCAAAGAGATCATAATACAATACTACAAAGATTTTTTTTTACCTTTTGGTTATCTTTTCCCTTTCTACATGTATTTAATATTTTTATAAAAGAATTTTCTACTCTCCTTTTTACAAGCCCCCGTATCATTAATACCCAAGTAAGGCAAAGACCCTCTTAATTGCATGCGTTAAGAACTGATTTCAATTGTAAACAGTGATATTAATGCCCCTATCCTGGCAGAAAAAAAATACCCTTGAAGTGCTCCCCCACACTGCAAATTTTAAATGTTTGTTGAATAATTCTAGGGGTAGAGGAATAAGGTGTAATAGCATATTCCTTGCTCTGACAGGCTTCCTGCACACTGAAGTTAAGTACAGTGCAGGATCAATAGTCCTGCAGTGTATATTAGAATGTTGAGGACTTGCTCACAACCTGGAACATCAGAGCCTGTTGGAACGAGGTACAAGGTAAATGTACATTTTTATGCCCCTAAACCAAATGAGCATTTCACCCTTATCTCACTGCAAGGTTTTTTCTTTTACGCAATGACTGTAGTTTAGCTTTGCACTTTTTGAAAAGATTTTAGCTAATAGATTGTGCCTCATAATACAGAGAATAATCCACCTTAACAAGGTCAGCTTTATCCCATTGAGAGAGTCCCATGACAGCAACTTTGGGACTTTGAATCTCAAAACAAGGGCTGGGTTGGAGTTTGCCCCCCCGTGTTCCTTTTATCTATAGATGCAAAAAAGGCCATCAGCCCGGTGGGTTGGGATTTCATGAATCACATCCTGACTCGCATAGCTATAACTCTGTACACAAAACTCCTGATTTAGGTCCCTCTACTCTCTACCTGAGGTTACCATTAAAATAAATTTTGCATTATCACAACCTTTCAACATTCGGAATGAAACGCTCTCTCTCCCTGTCTCTCTCTCTCTCCCTGTCTCTCTCTCTCTCCCTGTCTCTCTCTCTCCCTCCCTTTCTCTCTGCCCGTCTCTCTCTCTCTGCCCGTCTCTCTCTCTCTGCCTGTGTCTCTCTCTCTCTCTGCCTGTGTCTCTCTCTCTGCCTGTGTCTCTCTCTCTCTGCCTGTCTCTCTCTCTCTGCCTCTCTCTCTCTCTCTGCCCCTCTCTCTCTCTGTCTCACCCCCCCCCCCCCTTGCAGGTAACAGCATGTGGTGAAAATTGTGTTCTCCTATATCTTGTATGTTCCTCTTTAGGAACGCTTATAAACGAAAACGTGCCTAAACTCAGGCCACAGCTTTTACATGAGTTTACAAGCATTTGGCATTTCAAATGCCTCTGAATGTCTGTCCTGAACCTATTTTTTTGCGTTCCAGAAAATGCTTCTAAACTCAACTGCCTAGAAACTACTATAAACGACCCTGTGTACTTGTACTGATAAGATAACATAGAGGAGAGATCAGGGGCAGCTGATAAAAATGCCCAACTGCTCCTAATCCTCCATTTACCAGCAGCAGTGCACATGAGGCCAACACTGTACAACTCAGTTGAACAACAAACTGAAATCTTTTAGGTGGAGGGAAGTAAAAATAAAAAATGAAAAAAATGATATGGTTGGATAAGTGTGCACACCCTTAAACTAATACTTTGTTAAAGCACCTTTTGATTTTATTACAGCACTCAGTCTTTTTGGGTATGAGTCTATCAGCATGGCACATCTTGCCCACTCTTCTTTGCAAAAACACTCCAAATCTGTCAGATTGCGAGGGCATCTCCTGTGCACAGCCCTCTTCAGATAATCCCACAGATTTTCAATGGGATTCAGGTCTGGGCTCTGGCTGGGCCATTCCAAAACTTTAATCTTCTTTTGGCCGTTCCTTTGTTGATTTGGATGTATGCTTTGAGTCGTTGTCATGGTGAAAAATGAAGTTCCTCTTCATGTTCAGCTTTCTAGCAGAAGACTGAAGGTTTTGTGCCAATATTGACTGGTATTTGGAACTGTTTATAATTCCCTCTACCTTGACTAAGGCCCCTGTTCCAGCTGAAGAAAAACAGCCCCCAAAGCATGATACTGCCACCACCATGCTTCACGGTGGGTATGGTGTTCTCTTGGTGATGTGCAGTGTTGTTTTTGAACCAAACATATATTTTGGATTAATGGCCTAAAAGTTCAACCTTCGTTTTATCAGACCATAGCACATTTTCCCCACATGCTTTTGGGAGACTTCAGATGTGTTTTTGCAAAATTTAGCCAGGCTTGGATGTTTTTCTTGGTAAGAAAAGGCTTCCGTCTTGCCACTGTACCCCATAGCCCAGACATATGAAGAATACGGGAGATTGTTATCACATGTAACACACAGCCAGTATTTGCCAGATATTCCTGCAGCTCCTTTAATGTTGCTGTAGGCCTCTTAGCAGCCTCCCTGACCAGTTTTCGTCTCATCTTTAAATCAATTTTGGAGGGACGTCCAGTTCTTGGTAATGTCACTGTTGTGCCATATTTTCTCCACTTGATGATGACTGTCTTCACTGTGTTCCATGATATATCTAATGCCTTGGAAATTCTTTTGTACCCTTCTCCTAACTGATACCTTTTAACAATGAGATCCCTCTGATGCTTTGGAAGCGCTCTGCGAACCATGGCTTTTGCTGTAGGATACGACTAAGAAAATGTCAGGAAAGACCTACTAGAACAGCTCATCTTTATTTGGGGTTAATCAGAGGCACTTTAAATGATGGCAGGTGTGTACTGACTCTTATTTAACATGAGTTTGAATGTGATTGCTAAATTCTGAACACCGATACATCCCCAGTTATAAGAGGGTGTGCACACTTATGCAACCACATTTTTTTAGTTTTTTATTTTTACTTCCCCCCTAAAAGATTTCAGTTTGTTTTTCAAATGAGTTGTACAGTTTAAAGGTCACATTAAAGGGGGAAAAAGTTCTGAAATGATTTATCTTTGTCTCATTCTTTTTACATCATCGAAAACTGACATTTTAACAGGGGTGTGTAGACTTTTTATAGCTACTGTATATACAGTATCTCACAAAAGTGAGTACATCCCTCACATCTTTGTAAATATTTTATCATATCTTTTCATGTGACAACACTGACAAAATGACACTTTGCTACAATGTAAAGTAGCGAGTGTACAGCTTGTATAACAGTGTAAATTTACTGTCCCCTCAAAATAACTCAACACACCGCCATTATTGTCTAAACGGCTGGGAACAGAAGTGAGTACACCCCTAAGTGAAAATGTCCAAATTGGGCCCAAGTAGCCATTTTCCCTCCCGGTGTCATGTGACTCGTTAGTGTTACAAGGTCTCAGGTGTGAATGGGGAGCAGTTGTGTTAAATTTGTTGTTATCGCTGTTACTCTCTCATACTGATCATTGGAAGTTCAACATGCCACCTCACGGCAAAGAACTCTCTGAGGATCTGAAAAAAAGAAATGTTGCTCTACATAAAGATGGCCTAGGCTGTAAGAAGATTGCAAAGATCCTGAAACTGAACTGCAGCACGGTGGTCAAGACCATACAGCGGTTTAACAGGACAGGTCCACTCGGAACAGGCCTCACCATGGTCAACCAAAATAAGTTGAGTGCACGTGCTCGACGTCATATCCAGAGGTTGTCTTTGGGAAATAGACGTATGGGTGCTGCCAGCATTGCTGCAGAGGTTGAAGGCGTGGGGGGTCAGCCTGTCAGTGCTCAGACCATACGCAGCACACTGCATAGCATTGGTCTGCATGGCTGTCGTTCCAGAAGGAAGCCTCTTCTAAAGATGATGCACAAGTATGCCCGCAAGCAATTTGCTGAAGACAAGCAGACTAAGGACATGGATTACTGGAACCATGTCCAGTGGTCTGATGAGACCAAGATAAACTTATTTGGTTCAGATGGTGTCGAGCATGTGTGACGGCAACCAGGTGAGGAGTACAAAGACAAGTGTGTCTTGCCTACGGTGAAGAATGGTGGTGGGAGTATCATGGTCTGGGGCTGCATGAGTGCTACCGACACTGGGGAGCTACAGTTCATTGAGGGAATTATGAATGCCAACATGTACTGTGACATACTGAAGCAGAGCATAATCCCCTCCCTTCGGAGACTGGGTGCAGACATAAAGACATGTCCCCAGACATAAACCCTATTGAGCATCTGTGAGGCATCCTCAAAGGTGGAGGAGCGCAAGGTCTCTAACATCCAACAGCCCTGTGATGTCGTCATAGGGCAGTGGAAGAGGACTCCAGTGGCAACCTGTGAAGCTCTGGTGAACGCCATGCCCAAGAGGGTTAATGCAGTGCTGAAAAATAATAGTGGCCACACAAAATATTGACACTTTGGGCCTAATTTGGACATTTTCACTTAGGGGTGTACTCACTTTTGTTGCCAGACATTAATGGCTGTGTGTTGAGTTATTTTGAGGGGACAGCAAATTTACACTGTTATACAAGCTGTACACTCACTACTTTACATTGTAGCTAAGTGTCATTTCTTCAGTGTTGTCACATGAAAAGATAGAATAAAATATTTACAAAAATGTGAGGGGTGTACTCACTTTTGTGAGATACTGTATATTTAAAAGCCTTTACAGGTTATCAGTTTAGTTACACAGGAGGTCTGGTGCTAGAATTCTTGCTCTGACTCTGACCTCACATGTGTGGTGCAATCGCTGTTTACAAATGAATGCGGGACCTCTATGTACATTTAAATTTTCATGTGTGCATGGGGTGGGGGAAGGGGAGCTTACTTTTATTTTTTATTTTTTTTATTTTTTATTTACATTTCTTTCTTACACTGTATCTTTATTTTTCAACATCCCTTGTGATAGCATGGTCCATGATAGGTCCTCTTTATGGAGAGATCTTGGGTCTATTAAACACCAGGTCTCTCCTTTGGCCTCCAAAGCATATGATCAAACCGTGATTGGTCTGTTCAGATGCTGTACAAGCCGATAGCAGCTTGTCGACAAACTGAAAGTGACAGAATTCTAATTTCTGCAGTCAGATGCAGTCACTGTCTGGGTATTCAGACAAACATGGACACTGCAGTTGTCTAAATACAATAGCTGGCAGGGGAGATTCCTTCATCCACACTGTTTAGTGTGAAATCTATGCATGTATGCCCTTTATATTGAAACTGTAGCTTTGGTGCCAAGATCCTGCACAATAAATCTTGGTACAAATGTCACTGCTTTCATATAAAGGGCAATCTTCGAAACACTCAAATTTCTTTCTGAAATTGATTTGAATTGGCCTTGGTTGTGATGGCACAGGGGATGGATGCACAAAGTAAAATGTATATAAAAAGTATGTACAGTGCCTTGAAAAAGTATTCATACCCCTTGAAATTTTCCAAATTTTGACATGTTACAACCAAAAACGTAAATGTACTTTATTGGGATTTTGTGTGATAGACCAGCACAAAGTGGCACATAATTGTGAATTGGAAATAAAATGATAAATGGTTTTAAATATGTTTACTGAAAAATGTGGCGTGCATTTATATTCAGCCTTCTTTACTCTGATACCCCTAACAAAAATCCAGCGGAAACCAATTGTCTTCAAAAGTCACCTAATTAGTAAATAGAGTCCACCTGTGTGTAATTTAATCTCCGTATAAATACAGCTGTTCTGTGAAGCCCTTAGTAAACAAACAGCATCATGAAGGCCAGGAACACACCAGACAGGTCAGGGATACAGTTGTGGGGAATTTTAAAGCAGAGTTAGGTTATAAAAAAAATCCCAAGCTTTGAACATCTCACGGAGCACTGTTCAATCCATCATATGAAAACGGAAAGAGTATGGTACAACTGAAAACCTACCAAGACATGGCCATCCACCTAAAATGACAGGCCGGGCAAGGAGAGCATTATTCAAAGAAGCAGCCAAGAGGCCCATGGTAACTCTGGAGGGATCCTTCCACAGCTCAGTTTGCAGTTTGCAAGAAGCCATGTGGGGGACACAGCAAACATGTGGAAGAAGGTGCTCTGGTCAGATGAGACCAAAATGTAACTCTTTGTCCTAAAAGCAAGGCGTTATGTATGGCGGAAAACTAACACTGCACATCACCCTGAACACACCGTGAAACATGGTGGTGGCAGCATCATGTTGTAGGGATGCTTTACTTCAGCAGGGACAGGGAAGCTGGTAAGAGTTGATGGGAAGGTGGATGGAGCCAATACAGGGCAATCGTAGACGAAAACCTGTTGGAGTCTACAAAAGACTTGAGACTGGGGCGGATGTTTACCTTCCAGCAAGACAACGACCCTAAACATAGCCCGAGCTACAATGGAATGGTTTAGATCAAAGCATATTCATGTGTTAGAATGGCCCAGTCAGAACCAAGACCTAAATTCAATTGAGAATCTGTGGTAAGACTTGAAAATTTCTTTTCACAGATGCTCTCCATCAAATCTGAAAGAGCTTGAGCTTTTTTGCAAAGAAAAATGGGCAAAAACTTCAGTTTCTGTATGTGCAAAGCTGGAAGAGACATCCCCAAAAAGACTTGCAGCTGTAATTGCAGTGAAAGGTGGTTCTACAAAGTATTGACTCAGGGGGGCTGAATGCATATGCACGCAACACTTTTCACATATTTATTTGTAAAACATTTTGAAAGCCATTTAATTTTCCTTCCACTTCACAGTTATGTGCCACTTTGTGTTGGTCTATCACATAAAATCCCAATAAAATACATTTATGTTTTTGCTTGTAACATGACAAAATGTGGAAAATTTCAAGGAGTGTGAATACTTTCTCAAGGCACAATTCAGTACTTGATAAAAATCACAGGTTAACACCAAAGATGTATAAAAGTATATTGCATTTAATAAAATGATATAAGTAATATAAATATTACTGTTCCAAAGACTGATGGGCACATTTAGCAATGGTTAAAAATATTAACAAAAATATCATTAGTGCTAAATAGTTTTACCTTATTCCTTCATCTTTAATCTTTTACTTTTTTTTCTGTATAGTTTGATATTTAAGTCCATTAATCATATAATTCAGCTGCTGTCAGATCTAGTTTTCCCACATGCTGTGTCCATAAGTCACATTATGTTTTACAGGCTGTGTTTAAATACACGCTTGGCATTGTTTATACATTTAAACAGAAAGCTGTAAAACCAGCACAGATTGTGTGTCAGATGCTTGAGAACATTTAATGCTGTTCATCACAGCATATGTATGTTTGAGGTTTATTCACATTTACCTGCAAAATGGATCACTCCTTGTGTATATATTTACATGAAGAACTAAACTAAATAAACACTACAACATGTGCCTTGAACTCTAATTATGATACTCGCACTTCTTCATGTAATATAATGTCTTCCACATTGTAAAAGGTGTAGATCAAATATTATTTACGTGCCGTATATTTTATATTTTATATTTGCAAGGAGCTTATACAATCTTGTGGTGATTTTGGGGTTTCCTCTGGTCCCCCATGCTGGTATTTTAACAGGCTTTCACCTATATCTGTCCTTTTGTATGTGTCTTATATTACCGCAAATAGAGTTAAGAGATGAGACAGGCATTAATGAGAATAGTAGTGTTTCTGTAAAGCCCAATTAAACCCATTAATTTATTACTGTAACACAATCAGGCTGCATATAAATATGGCACTTTTTTTATCAGCCACGTGCTGCAGCAAAAAAAACAAAAGAAAAAAGACCTTCATTACCAACACGTAGGAATACAGTATATGTAGTAGGAGATTTACACACCCTTGCATCTCCTGTTGTCTCTGATCAACAGTGCTTTTGATTCTAGAGCAGCGCTGTAGATTGGGGGGGGGGGGATGAAAATCTTACATGTGAGACTTTTCTATATAATCCCAGCATAAACTTTTCTATGGCTAGCTGCAGAACTTAGATGACAAAAAAAAAAATATAACAGAGGCATAGTTATTACTGTATTTATAGTCCAACTACAATACACTAATTAAAGTGTTCAGTTAGGCTTTAATGCTCTGTGAAATATGTTGGTGCTATAGAAATTAAAAACGTTTTGAATCATACAGTATAGGGTACGGGCTGTCAATCATATTGTATGGGTTACAGTATATGCTGCACCTTCAAGTGAATGGACTCTCAAAGCCACACAAACCTTTACCACTCCCTCATACAACCCTTCGCACCATGTAATCTTCAGCAAGTTTCTAAACAAAAGAACAAAAATGTATTTTATTGCAGTTTACAAGTTAATAATATGCTGCAGTTGCATTCGTTTTCGTTTTTTCAGGCTTCTTTTCCTATTTTACCTACTGATCAAGCTAATAACACATTTACCTGCTGGTCATGCTAGTAACATATTTTCTGTCCTAGGATGACGACACTTACTCACTGTACTTTTATCTATGGAGCATAAGCATTGTCGCACTAGGCTGCTCTCCTGATTTGGATTATGATTTGTATTACAAATATGCTCTTCTGTTCCTCATATCCATTAGATCAGGGGGTGGGGGCGCTGGATTGCTGGAAGGACTGATAACTTTTTGTACTTGCAGAGAATGTACTTAGCCTTAAAAAAGAAAACCAATGCAGCTACTGCACATTATCTAATGACTGGTAATCTGCCTTATATTATGTTTTTGTTCTATAGTTTAGATACCTTTATTTCCTAATAATATAATTTGTAAATTCTGCTATGTACTTTCACTTTTTAGCTTTCTCCGGTGAGGTTTTACCCCCAGCACACAGGTTGGTCTTTCCCCAGTGAGTTCTCACTTCTAGAATTTACACAGTGGTCTTTTCCCTGTATCCTTCCCTTGGCACACACAATCTACATTTTACCTTCCAGAAACGCCTCAATGTGCAGCTCCACATGTCCAATACATAAATCGCATATTAACCACTTCAGCCCCGGACCATTTGGCTGCCCAATGACCAGGCCACTTTTTGCGATTCAGCAGTGCGTCGCCTTAACTGACGATTGCCCAGTCGTGCGACGTGGCTCCCAAACAAAATTGACGTCCTTTTTTAACCACAAATAGAGCTTTTTTTTCCACAAATAGAGCTTTCTTTTGGTGGTATTTTATCACCTCTGCGTTTTTTATTTTTTGCGTTATAAACAAAAATAGAGCGAAAATTTTGAAAAAAAAGCAATATTTTTTACTTTTTGGTATAATAAACAACGACACTGATCATTGCTCCCGATGAGAGGGAGCAGATGATCAGTGTCCTGTCAGGCAGAACGGGGAGATGCTGTGTTTACCCTGGCATCTCCCCATTCTAAAGCTCCGTGACACGATCGCAGGCACCTGGTGGACAACATTTTTTTTTTCATGTACCACTCCAAATATCAGTCTATATTCACTGACCCTAGTCCAAGAGTACCTTCAGCTCCACTGCCTGATTGCCAGCTTAAAGTGCTACTATGCCCACAACAGTAAAATCAGTCTGTATATACAGCAAAGCATGCTTGTTATACTCACTGTGGAACCTAAGGGGCTGATGCTCCGCATTGCGTAAAAAGGCTGTTTGATCCTGTTTTCTCTGATACTGCCCTTTTACTGTCCCCAATCCATCTGTTGATAGAACAGAGCCTTGAAGACACTCTGCACATGCTCATTTTGGTGTGTATTGCTAGAGATTTTTTATTTTTGTAAGGGTGCATGTGATCAGCACAGGGCCAATCAGCACTGTCCAGACAGATGGTCAGGGGTCATGTAGCCTCATAGGACAGTCAGAGGAGAATGTAAACTCCTCCTACAAGCTTTAACCAATGCTCGGCCGAACATTAATAGAAGCCACAAGACTGCTAAATACTGTTGATGAGAAAAGGTATTTAACAGTTTATATTTACTAAAATGATTGCATTTCCATGTTCTGTGTATTGTGGGAGATCAGAAATAGTGAATGCAGGGTCCTGGGTTTAGTAACATTTTAAAGGGCTAATTTGCCATTTAATTGATGTATTATTTCGCTCTAACCAGGCATGTACTGGCCATCAGGACTACTGGGAGTTTCCCGGTGGGCCTATGGCTCAGTGGGCCAGTCAGGTGCAGTCCTGGAGCCGCACCTCTCTGACAGTGAGTGATCGCGATTTCACTCCTGTCATGAAGAGCAGCTTCCGTCACTTGCTGGAGAGAGCATTAGGCTTTCTTCTCCCTCCAGCCTGCAGGGGGAGATAGACAGCCGGCAGACTTTCCTTCCTCTCTCCCCTTATCACTTGTCACTTATCACATGACTGGAGAGAGGAAGAAGAGAAGCTGCCTTCAGAACTGTGAGTACACGTGGGAGGGGGAGGAGATGGGAGACACTATGATGTAAAGGAAGCTGGTGATGGCACACTGATGTATGGGGCACTCTGATGGGGACTCTGATGTAAGGGGGCTGCTGATGGGACACTCTGATGTAAGGGGGCTGCTGATGGGACTCTGATTTAAGGGGCTGCTGATGGGACGCTGATGTAAGGGGGCTGCTGATAGGATTCTGATGTAAGGGGGCTGCTGATGGGACACACAAAATGTAAGTGGGCCAGTCTGGATGAAGTCCAGGGCCAAATTTCTGTTCCGGTCCAGCCCTGCCTCTAACTATGTACATAGTGACCTTCCCTGAAGTCTTTATTGTACCAAAGTTATCAGGCATGTAGCACTGAGAGTAGCTGCTGACAATACACATAACCTAACCACTTGAAGACCAGGCCTTTTGTGGCACATTTTGTGTAAAAGTTACTTATAACCCCCAAACAATATATATATATATATATATATTTATTAGCAGTAACAGGCAATAAAATGACGATCTTTTCCATTTTTTTATGTCACACAGTATTTGTGCAGAGGTTTTTCAAGCGCAATTTTTTTTGGAAAAACTACACTTTAACCACTTCAATACAGGGCACTTTCACCCCCTTCCTGCCCCGGCCAATTTTCAGCTTTTGGCGCTGTAACATTTTGAATGACAACACTGTACCCAAATTAAATTTTGATAATTGTTTTCACACAAATAAAGCTTTCTTTTGGTGGTATTTGATCACCTCTGAGGTTTTTATTTTTTGCGCTATAAACAAAAAAAGACCGGCATTTTTGAAAAAAAAAAAATATATATATTTTTTACTTTTTGCTACAATAAATATCCAATTTAAAAAAAAAAGACAATTTTTTTCCTCAGTTTAGGCCAACATGTAGTGTTCTACATATTTTTGGTAAAAAAAAACCCACAATAGGCGTATATTGATTGTTTTGCACAAAAGCTATAGCGCCTACAAAATAGGTTATTGATTTATGGCGTTTTTATTTTTATTTTTTTACTAGTAATGGCAGTGATCTGCAATTTTTATTGTGACTGCAACACTGCGGCGGACAGATCAGACACTTTTGACACTTTTTTGAGACCCTTGTTGACATTTATACAGCGATCAGTGCTATAAATAGCCACTGATTACTGTCTAAATGTCACTGACAGGGAAGGGGTTAACACTTAGGGGTGATCAAGGGGTTAAATGTGTTCCCTGATTGTGTGTTCTAACTGGGGGGGATAGGACTGACTGGGGGAGGACACCGATCGGTGTTCCCATATACTAGGAACACACGATCTGTCTCCTCTCCCCTGACAGAATGTGGATCTGTGTGTTTACACACAGATCCACGTTCCTGACCTGTCACGAGCGATCGCGAGTGCACGTGCATTGGCTCCTTGGTGATGCGGCTG
Source organism: Lithobates clamitans (assembly GCA_037952925.1). Lineage (NCBI taxonomy): Eukaryota > Metazoa > Chordata > Amphibia > Anura > Ranidae > Lithobates > Lithobates clamitans. The sequence continues at coordinate 19,056,410 of JBBGZY010000449.1, forward strand.
CCACGCGCCCCCTATGGCATGAAGCGGAAGATGTCATATGACACCCGCCCAGGATGGGAGATCCCCTCTGTGGACGTCATATGGCTATGGGCGGGATGGGAAGTTGTTAAAGTGTTTGTTACCCTAAAAAAGAAAGATCCTGTTCCTTTGCAGCATGTTAAACATCACAGTGCTTGTGCTGTGTAATTTGGCCCCCCGTATCACAGAAAAAACCTGGCTGATCCTGTTTGGCTATGCTCTCCCCTGCCTGTAAACTGACCACAGTTTATAATGGCTGCTGAGCCCTGACACCGTGATTAGTTTACGTTCCTCCGTCATCTGCTCACCTCTGTCCTCTCTCCCCCTTTCTCTCTCTGCCTGTCTGCTCTGTTTCAAGTGCCCGCCCGCTGAAATTACGTTTAATATCTTATACAATCCTGTGTGTTTCCTAATGATAGGTGCCCCTGTCTCTGTGCTTTATAAAAAAAAATGCTGCTTTTCCTGGTTTCAGAGCGCCGCTGGGTGCTCACGTGACCGGCTGGCTTACTCCTCATCTCGTCTCCACTGACATCAGTGGGGGAATCTCGGCCCAGCCGGCTGCAGCTACCAGATGAGGAGGGGAGAGAGGTGGCCGGTCACATGAGCGGCGCTCTGAAATCGGGTATAGCTGGCATTTTTTTTAAATAACACAGAGACAGGGGCACTTATCATTAGGAAATGCATAGGATTACATGAAGTTCGCAGAGTGGGTTAACAACCACTTTAATGAATTAAAAATAACAAAACACAATGTACGTCCCATTTTTTTTTTGTAAAAATATGAAAGCTAATGTTATGCCGAGTAAATAAATACCTAACATGCTGCACTTTAAAATTGGGCACGCTCGTGGAATGGTGTCAAACTATTGTACTTAAAAATCTCCATAGGTGATGCTTTAGAAATTTTTACAGGTTACTTGTTTAGAGTTAGAAGAGGTCTAGCGCTAGAATTATTGCTCTCGCTTTAATGTTTGCAGCGATACCTCACATGTGTGGTGCGAACACTATTTACATATGTGTGCGTGACTTACGTATGCGTACTTAGGGATGGGGGAGCTTTACTTTTGTTTTCTTTTTTACTTATTTATTTTATTTTTTATTTTTACATTGTCCCTTTTAATTATTATTTTTTTAAATTCCTTTTATTCCTATTATAAGGAATGCAAACATCCCTTGTAATAGAAATATGGATGACAGATCCTCTTTATGGAGAGATCTGGTGTCAAAAAGACCCAAATCTCTTTTTTGCCTTTAAAAGCAAAAGATCAAAAAAATATATTTTGATCCTTTGCTTTAAAAAAAAAAAATAATGTGTTTACTTACGCCCTAAACTGGAAGTGACATCATGACGTTGCTCCAGTCCTCCAAGGCCATAGAGGCAATTAGAGATGATCTAGTCTCTCATTGCCTCTGTGACCAGCCAGCCAATGCCAATGTAATACCTATACTGTATTACCTATTGAGGCCGGGTTTACACTGATGCGACATGACAGCTGTCCTACATTGGAGCCGACATAAGTCCGACTTTCAATGAACAGGGATCCGACTTGGATCCCCGCCAATACCAGGCACTGTTTTTGGTATGAATCTTGAGGGGGAACTCCACGCTAAATTTGAACCCACTATGGCGAAAAAACGGCGCGGGGGTCCCCCATGATCCATACCAGACCCTTATCCGAGCACGCAGCCCGGCCGGTCAGGAAAAGGGGTGGGGACGAGCGAGTGCCCCTCCTCCTGAACCGTACCAGGCCATCTGCCCTCAACATGGGGGGGTGGTGCTTTGGGGCAGGGGGGGCGCCCTGCGGCCCCCCCAAAGCACCTTGTCCCCATGTTGATGAGAACAAGGGTCTCTTCCCGACAACCCTGGCCATTGGTTGTCGGGGTCTGCGGGCAGGGGGCTTATCGGAATCCGGGAGCCCCCTTTAATAAGGGGGCCCCCAAATCCCACCCCCTACCCTATGTGAATGAGTATGGGGTACATCGTACCCCTACCCATTCACCTGGGGAAAAAAAGTGTCAATAAAAAAACACACTAGGCAGGTTTTTAAAGTAATTTATTAGGCAGCTCCAGGGGTCTGCTTTCGACTTCGGGGGGTCTCTTCCGACTTCTCCGCGCTCTCCAGCCTCTTCTTCCGGTCTCCGGTTCTTCTCCCGCTCTCCAGTGTCTTCTGCCGAGCTCCTCCGCTATCTTCTGCTCTTTTTCTAGCGTTGGCCTAGTCTTCTTCTTCCCTCCAGTCTTCTTCCGACACAACGCTCTCTCCCGCTGTAATGCAGTGTGCGCGGTGCGCAAGGACTTATATAGGGATAGGGCGGGGTCACCGGGTGACCCCGCCCCTTATGACGTCACCTCCCATCATGCTTCGGGCCGTGACGGCCTATAAAAGTCGTTGCGCACTGTGCACACGGCATTACAGCGGGAGAGAGCGTCATGTCAACATCGGAAAAAGACCGGAGGGAAGAAGATGCCGGAGAAGACCGGGCCAACGCTTGCAAAAGAGCAGAAGATAGCGGAGGAGCCCGGCAGAAGACACCGGAGAGAGCAGGAGAAGAGGCAGGAGAGCACGGAGAAGTCAGAAGACCCCCGGAGCTGCTTAATAAATTACTTTAAGAACATGTCTAGTGTGTTTTTTTTTTATTGACACTTTTTTTCCCCAGGTGAATGGGTAGGGGTACGATGTACCCCATACTCATTCACATAGGGTGGGGGATCGGGATGTGGGGGCCCCCTTATTAAAGCCCCCCGCCCGCAGACTCCGACAACCAATGGCCAGGGTTGTCGAGAAGAGGCCCTTGTCCTTATCAACATGGGGACAAGGTGCTTTGGGGTGGGGGGGCCGCAGAGCGCCCCCCTGCCCCAAAGCACCCACCCCCCATGTTGAGGGCATGCGGCCTGGTACGGTTCAGGAGGGGGGGCGCTCGCTCGTCCCCACCCCTTTTCCTGACCAGCCGGGCTGCGTGCTCGGATAAGGGTCTGGTATGAATTTTGGGGGGACCCCCATGCCGGTTTTTCGGTGTAGGGGGTTCCCCTTAAAGTTCATATAAGACCGAAGGGCCTGGTATGCTCTTGGAGGGGGAACCCATGCCGGTTTTTTATTTAAAATTTGGCGCGGAGTTCCCCCTCAAGATCATCAGAGCACAAGTCGCATGCCAAAGTCGGATCATGCAAGACGGCGATCCAACTTTGATCCGACTTCAGTGATAGTCAATGGGCTGAAGTAGGATCAAATTCAGACCAAAATAGTACAGGGAGCATTTTCAAAGTCTGACCAGTTAAGACGGCTCCCATAGGGAAACATTGATTTTCACACGTCATGCGACATGAGCTCCCAATGTCGGAGCGTTTGTCGCACCAGTGTAAACCCAGCCTCAAGCTCTCAAATATGGGGTGGGGGTGTCAAATTGGCATCATTTTGTCATCTAAAGGGAAAATTGAAAAACAAAAAATTTGAAATGTCCCCAAATAAGTCAATAAAACTACCTCCTGAAAGTTGAAACTCATGAAGTTTGAAACCCTGATTCTACAGATTGAATATAAGAGATTACTGCTATGAAAAAAAAATCTGAAAGGGAATTGTAAATTATTGCTAATGCTTACTAGGATGGTGAGGTGAAAAGAATCAGTTAGAACCACCATTTCTATTTTTTTAACGATATATTGTATTGATTATTATATTTCTGCTTTGTTGCTCTGTGTTGCTGCATATGCCATTGATCTGTGCTTTATAAAATATTTAGCTGGAAGAGCTGCAGAAGTATACAACACCATAATTAAAGTGTACTTGATGCAAAGTGAAACATTATGAATTAAAGCGGAGTTCCACCCAAGAATGGAACTTCCGCTTTAAGGGAAGGTGACCCCCTGACATGCCACATTTGGCATGTCATTTTTTTGAGGGGGAGCGGAAACCCTCTTTTTAGAGGGTTCCAGCTCCCACTTCCTCCCGGGGCAGCGGAAGTAAGTTCACCTCTCCCACCTCCCTCTCGGCAATCATCTGGGACACGTCACAGGTCCCAGATGATTGCCCGGCCAGTGTGCCGTGCGGCTCGCACATGCGCAGTGCGTGCCCAGCTGTGAAGCAACAGCCGGGCGCCCACAGTGACAATGCTGGTGCCGCAGAGAGGAGGGGGAGACGACAGGTAATTGTTCGATTATTAACAGACAGCAGCTGCAGTATTTGTAGCTGCTATCTTTTAATTTTTTTTTTTTTAAGCGGGACTCCGCTTTCATATAACAAAAAGCTGATGACTCAAGTAAGTTGTCAGCACATACTTTTATAAAAAAGGAGCCTTTCAAGCCAGCTATGCAAATACTGATACTCTCAGGGTCACTGTTTGCATAGTCTTATGTGCCCCCACCCTTTCAAAATGTGTCATTGCCTAGGCCTAAAGATGGGGAAATTCACCCCAAAAGTATTTTGTTGTAGGAAGAAAGTGGGCAGTCTTGTATTGCGAGAAGATCCAGTGTATTGGTGGGTACAGTGGTGTGGACCATCTGTGAGCAGATGGCTGCATACCGTTTGAACCGAGGGAATGCATCATAACACCGGAAAGCATTAAAGGAATCTGTTCAACATTTTTAAGTGGTGTATAAAGGTTTAGTGGGCATAAGGGACAGATATATTTTTGTAGCATAGATTTATTATATATACACATAAATCCTTGAAAAAGTGGATGCTTTTCCAGGAAGCACACTGAATGTATAATCACATGTGCCAGGAAAAAAAAAAGAATGTGCTTCGGAAGGAAGAGATACAGTATATTGCCAAAAGTATTGTGACGCCTGACTTCACACGCACATGAACGTTAATGGCATCCCAGTCTTAGTCCAAAGGGTTCAATATTGAGTTGACCCACCCTTAGCAGCTATAACAGCTTCAACTCTTCTGGGAGGGCACAAGGTTTAGGAGTGTGTCTATGGGAATGTTTGACCATTCTTCCAGAAGTGCATTTGTGAGGTCAGACACTGATGTTGGATGAGAAGGCCTGGCTTGCAGTCTCCGCTCTAATGCATCACAAAGGTGTTCTACTGGGTTGAGGTCAGGATTTTGTGCAGGCCAGTAAAGTTCCTCCACCCCAAATTCGCTCATCCTGGTCTTTATGGACCTTGCTTTGTGCACTGGTACGCAGTCATGTTGGAACAGAAAGGGACCATCCCCAAACTGTTCCCACAAAGTTGGGAGCAAGAGATTGTCCAAAATGTCTTGGAGGGGTGGCCCAATACCTATTGGCAATATATTGTAAATGAGCGAGTTTGGGGTGGAGGAACTTGACTGGCCTGACCTCAACCCGATAGAACACCTTTGGGATGAATTAGAGTAGAGACTGCGAGCCAGGCCTTCTCGTCCAACATCAGTGCCTGACCTCACAAATGCGTTTCTGGAAGAATGATCAAAAATTCCCATAGACACACTCCTAAACCTTGTGGACAGCCTTCCCAGAAGAGTTAAAGCTGTTATTGCTGCAAAGGGTGGGCCAACTCAATATTGGACCCTACAGACTAAGACCGGGATTCCATTAAAGTTCATGTGCGTGTAAAGGCAGGCGTAATAATACTTTTGGCAATATAGTGTATATTTCTAATAATTTGAACAAGGTATTGATTGATACAGATTTGGGCATTTTATCTATTATTTGGTGATGTGTACTGTAATGTTGGCTAAACCTTTTTCCCTATTGTTATAGAGGGGATTGTATCTATATTTTTAATACAAAATATAAATGTATGCATGTGTATCCTTGTGGAGCTGATACCTATTTTTGTTTGGTGTGCGCACCTAAATATTCCTACAAGAAAAAAATGGGGTGAATTTCTGTAACAAAATATGGGAAAATGTGACATACAGTACACAGTGACATTTCCCCTAAGCACATTACATTATTTCTGATGTAGATTTAAAGCTAGAGAGAAATTGTTGAGGCACATGGCATTGTAATATTTTAAAAAAAATCAGGCAGCGGATAACGCTCAATATGGAGTTACTGTAAGCGTGAATCTGCCTCAGATGCAATCAGGTATTGGATTGCAATTATTGTGTTGTAGATTGCTAGTCTAAGAACTGAGTTTGTATCTAACTGTATGAGCAGTGCAAATGCCCAACCTCTCATTGGTTTAGTAGATGAAATACTATATATAGCTTTGGAGGCGAGGGGAATACATAAAACCTCTCAGCATTGCAGTGTAACATAAGTGGTTAAGTAGGAATTTAAACATTTATGTTAAGCGGCAGTGTATCTGCCTTTTAAGCACTGTACTTCATCTACTAAATTAGGCTGCTTTCACACTGATGTGTTTCTGCTGCATTTTTACCGTACTAAAAATGCAACAAAAACACAATCCCTTTAAATCCTATGGTACTCTTCACACCACTGTACTGCGGGTGTGGTGCAGTTTTCAAAACCGCACCAAAAACGCAGGTCCCCATTGAATAAAAAATGCATCAAAAATGCATCTGCATTGCATTATGGGTATGTGTTTTGAGTCACATGTCCAAGTTTCCCAGGTGCATAGTGGGTAATAGGAACCCAGAAAATACACTGGAAATGCACTGAAAACACATAAATCGGGCAGTAAAAATGCATATGCGATTTTGCCAGTTTTTTTGCTATGGAGCATTGTGAAAGCAGCCCTGGGGAGAGGTAGGGAATCTGCACTGCTGATTAAAAGTGAAATAAAAGTTCAATTCTCAGGTTAAGGAACCTATATAGACACTACAGTACACTACCCTCCGTCTCCACATCCTGGGGAGAGGGGAATCATTAGCGGGACTTTAAATGTGCGACAAGGAGGGACATACACTAAAAGTTTGACTAAAACATCTTTAACATCCTTATTACATAGTTAAATCATCATTAAAAGCACAACAAATATTGCTGCCATATGTGATTATGAGAAAATAATGCAGCTGGCAATCTTTACAAGCATGTATGTAACCAAACAATTTTCATATTGTGGTACAGATTTAGTTTTTTCATTTGTGTTTTTTTTTGTTTTTTCTTACTTTATTACCTTTCTTCTATTTTTTCTGTATTCCCTCAAGCATATGCATAACTCATTATGGTAATGTTCAATTATCAGTCTTTTGCTTGGACCTTACATGTATATATAGCATCCACATGGTGAAGTAGGATGCGGGTGCTCTGTCAACTAGTGGGTTCCATAAGAGCCCTTGCACACTGGGGCGGTTTGCAGGCGCTATTGCGCTAATAATAGCGCCTTCAAACCGCCCCGAAAGTGCCGCTGCTTTCATCCCAGTGTGAAAGCCCCGAGGGCTTGCACACTGGAGCGATGCGCTGGCAGGACGGTAAAAAAAGTCCTGCCAGCAGCATCTTCGGAGTGGTGAAGGAGCGGTGTGTATACCGCTCCTTCACCGCTCCTCCCCATTAAAATCAATGGGACGGCGTGGCTATACCGCCGGCAATGCGCCTCTGCAGAGGCGCTTTGCGGTGGTATTTAACCCTTCCTCGGCCGCTAGCGGGGGGTAAAACCGCCCCGCTAGCGGCCGCATACCGACGGTAAAACGCCGCTAATAATAGCGGCGTTTTACCGCCGACGCCGCCCCTCGCCCCAGTGTGCAAGGGCTCTAAAGGAACCATCTGCTAATAATATTTGTAGGCTACTGTTTATCATTCAATGCATTGCTTCTGTTGTAAGTTTTTACTGTTAAAACTTTATTAAAAAACATTTGAAGGATAAATAATACAGCTTCCAAAATAGCGTAATGGATCAACATATTTTGCAGTAGACTTCCTTCTTCAGGATCCATGCCTTATGAATGCAACCAATATTTATCTGCGAAAAAAATGACAGTGATACACCATGAACAATATGACATAATTTTGAAAAATCACAAAACAATATGACATACTTTTTCAAAATCACAAAATGTAAGACGCAAACCATAATGTTCTATTACAACCAATGTAATAGCGATTTAACAGCTATGTGCTCTGCACATTTTTTTTGGTGCTACAATCTTACTTTTTGCTCTTTAAGTGTGTAAACACGCAGTACGTAAAACACATGCAGTACATTTCTGCAATGTATGCAGATTTTTTAATTGTTTCCAGTTAAGGACTCTGGAAGTACAGAAAAATAACTTTTGATAATATTTGAAATTTACCTGGTTCCTAATTTACTGTTGGCGGACAATTCCGTGCCTTTATTGGGGCAACCTGACCAACCTGCACGTTTTGAACAGATATAACAAAACCAGTTCAATAATATTAAAGCTGAACTTTAGCTATAGCAACCTGAATTGCCTCTAAGGAAGTATGCTTCACCTAGTGCAGGTAGCTGGATCCTGTAAAAACCTTCTGTGCAGTGATGGTAGGTCGTGTTCCTGGTGCTGAACCTCTTGCACTGAGGGAGGTAATCGTTTTTGGTCTCCAGGCTGAACTAGAAGAAGCTCCCGTTGGGAATCTGCCTCATTTTTCTTTCCCTGAGAAAAGTCTGTACATTGATTACACTGCATATAACACTATCTGTGAATAGGGGAGAGAATCTTGTCATTCATCAAACTCGACCAGTCATAGTTCATGTTACTTGCAGTGTAGTCAATGCAGAGGCTTTTCTCAATGGATGTGTGGGAGGATAGAGTGGGCCCTCATCATGAGTTCAGCCCAGAGGCCTAACTTATTTACTCCCTTAGCGCCAGATGTTCAGCCAAAAGAAATTTGTGATACTCACCCTAAAATTTAATTTTTGAAAGATGAGTGCAGCTAAATGTCCCAGTGTCAAAACCACTGTGAACCAAAAAAAATGTATGTATGTAGGTGTAGTACACTTCCCTAGATCCAAAAACTTACACCTGAGCTATGATAAAATAAATTCAGTATCCAACTGTATAACAATATGCATCATTTCTTCTGTGAACATAGTCTGGTTGGAAAAAGTCCATCTAGTTCAACCAGCACTAGATAATTCAACATTAGATAATTCTCCAACAAAACAATGCTTAGCTTTGTTTTCCAACAACAGAATAACACATTATTGCATCACGTTCCTTATTATTTAATATCCACAGAAGAAAAGGTGCACATTGTTACACTGTTACATAATTGAATAATGATTTTATTTTAACATAGCTCAGGTGTATGTTTTTGGATCTAGGAGAGTGAGCTACATTTACATACATTGTTTTTAATTCAATTTAATTTAAGGTTTGACCAACAAAAGGGAGCAGAGTTTGTTGTTGTTTTCAATTTCTTACCCATACTTGTAAACAAAGAGTTGTATAAATAATGCCTACTCCTAATTTCAATCATCTTGCCTCCTAAAATTATTACTTTACGTTACATTGATAATGACTTACGTTCATGAGAGTCGAAAACAAATGTTGAAATGGGTGCACTTTTTTAACACAAACATTTGTTTCTAGCAGTATGAATAGACAGACAATAATATTGAATGCCCCTGCTTTCTTGTTACTTCTTTGGGTTATTTCCTCTCCCCTTCACATTGACTGCCCCCTACGGTAATTCTCAGCATCCCTGATCTGGTTCGGCTAATGTCCCTCCAGCATACTTTTTTTTAACAAACTGTCCCCTTTCTGTCATTGTTGCCTGTCCACTACTGCAATCAATGGACTTATTATATCAAAGCTTCTGGCTAGTTGTCTGCTATTGACGCAAGCTTCAGAGTTGAGGTTAATGTTTGCCCACTAACGATAAATCACTGTTCATATGGTTTCTGACAGTAAGGTGAATTATACGGTAGCAATTAACAGTTTTTCAAGAACACAAAACTTTGCTTGAAATGTAAAAACTGTATAGGAGCTGTGCATTGGGATGGTGTGTTTGACCATTAGTAATCTCTAGCCTGTTTTTAAGGAATCTATTAAAAAAAAAAAATCTTCTGTTATAATTAAAATGTACTGTACTATATATGTATGCTATAGTTTTAAAAATTGTTGAAGTTATTACAATCTGCTTGCAATTGGGTGGCTGCAAAAAAGCAAATTATCAGTTATGTGCTACATCACAGTGACTGACACCATGGTCCATGCAGAAATGGAAAAATCTCCCATTTCATCATATTTAATTGTATTATTTATTACAGGTACTTATATAGCGATGTGAATTTACGCAACGCTTCCCATGTGTATTGCACATTCACATCAGTCCCTGCACTCAAGGAGCTTACAATCTAAAGTAGGAACAGAGTTCCGTTTTTACTTTTTGTTTCAGTAGTAATCGGATCAGATTTCTTCATGCATATCTGACAGCTAGAAGTATGAGATATCATCTGATTTTGTTAAACTATAGTAGGAAAATGTTTTATGCGTTAAGTTCCAGAAGGTTTGTTTTTTTTTTAGACATGCCAACTGTGTACTAGGTAACATTCAGGAACATCTGATGTTTAACAGGGCTTTCCCTGGATGAATTATCTCTGCTTGCTTCCCTGCAAATAAAAGCCTGTCTCCTCCACAGTCGATGGAATTTCTATATATAGCACTTGACACGTCATTTCTATAAATATTTTGGCTTGCTTGCATAGTCAGAAGCCGTAATATACATTGATCATCTAATAAGGTCATAGTATGTGACGGAAAGTGGGTTAAGCAAATCAGTAAGGAGCACCAGGCACGGTTTAAGGGGAAGAATGTATAAGCCGTATAGCAGCGTCAAGTATGTCTGAAGAGCCTTTTTAGTGCAGTGTTACATCACTAAAATATACAGGGTGTTTACAAAACAGGGGGAAGAGTTTGTAGTAGTGTAAGGAGAAGGTAGTTTGTTTTCAATCCCACACAACTTAAAGGGGTTGTAAAGGTAAAAATTTTTTCACCTTAATGCATTCTATGCATTAAGGTGAAAAAACTTTTGACAATACTGCCGCCCCCAGCCCCCCAGTTTTACTTACCTGACGCCTCGAATCTCCGCTGCTCGTTCTCGTCATCTCCATTGCAGCTCAGCCTGGTCGCTGATTGGCTGCAGTGGATGGTTTGAAAGCAGCGCAGCCATTGGCTCGCGCTGCTGTCAATCACATCCGATGACGTGGCGCGCCGGGGGGCGGGGCCGAGTGATACAGTGAGCGGCTATAGCCGCCGGCTGTATCACGGGAGCGCGCCCGCAAGCACTCACCACCATGCGAGGGAGCTCGCATTAAGGTGGTTAATGCTTGCGGGGAGCAGCTGAAACAGCCGCCGAGGGACCCCAGAAGACCAGGTTCGGGGCCACTCTGTGCAGAACGAGCTGCACAGTGAAGGTAAGTATAACATGTTTGTTATTTAAAAAAAAAAAAAATTACCTTTACAACCCCTTTAATATGTGCCGGTACTTTCTTACCTTAGCCAAGGTGATGTAATAATGTGACCTGACACAACCTAATCATAGCAGTGGCAAACCTTCATCCCTAATATATGTTTAAACAAAAAAGGAAGAAGAAAGAATGGAACTTTATATGAGGCATGCCACTGAATAAATATCTAGTTTATATTGATCATTAAATTATTTATTGTTTCCAAATCAAGTTAAAAAGTATCAGTAATCTTTGGTAAAAGACATGATATACTGTAAATAACAGTTCACTTGTATACACATACAATTATTATACAAAGTAAAATACAACATGATTAGCTGTACAAGTACATAGATCATTCATCCATTAATAATAAACATAAGCAATTGCTCTTAGTGAGCCAAACTTGTCTGGCCATCAGTTCAGAGTGTACTCGACGCACGTTTCATGGCTCACGCCACTCATCGGGAGTACAATGCTTTGAAATTAAATCAATAACATATCTATAAATATAGGACACCCTTTAAAAAGAGAACCATCTCTCAAAAAAACAGATGTTTCCCCTACTGCTAGCAGATTCTGTTACTGTCAGCATTAGACAGAACCTATTTTGAACAAAATGGTTGGCCCAAGAATACATTTAAAGGGACAATGTCATTAGAGATTAATATAGGCTGCCATAGGTGATCCAGGGAAAATCTGATTGCCTCTGGGGGGATCAGAAAGGAATTTTTTCCCCTGCAAATTGCAATTGTAGCAAATTGGAGCATGCTTTGCTGAGGCTTTGACTTCAATGTGGTCTCTAACCCACAGCAAAGGTTAGAGATGAGCATTTCTGATATTTTTCTAACGCTCATTTAGCATACTTGTTTTAAGACCGTGACCGAAACATACTGAAAGGAAAACCAGCTAGCTATCTAGCATTTTCAGAAGGAAGCCTGCATTCGCAGACCTTGTACTTCTCTCATGACAGAGTCACTATAAGTGTTGGCCCTGTATGCAAACATTGTGCCAAGCCTTTTCAAACAATACAGCTATGAATGCAGATTTGAATATATAACTTATTTTGTTAAAATCGTAAATAAACAGGACTAAAAATAAATCAAACAGTATTTTAACACCTTAGGGTCTTGTATCCTAAGTGTATATACACATTACATGTAGTTATGTCAACTAAGGCTGCATTCACACTTGTTTGACTCTAAAGTTGCACTGACCTTGGAGTGCAACTTTGACGCAACTTTGGATAGGTGCAACTTGGATACGACTTTGGCTTTGACCAGTGATAATAGACAACTGTTGCATTGTATAACATTCAGGTACAAATTTCATGCAACTTTTGAAGGTTAACATTGAAGTCTGTGGCCCTCAAGTTGCATGAAAGTCGGACCAAAGTAGTGCAGGAAAAACCTTGAAGTTGCTGCAAATTTAAGTTGCACATGTATGAATGGTTATCATGGAGAACGACTTGTCATGCGACTATGATTTCCAAAGTAGCGTGACAAGTAACACAAGTGGAGCCTTACTAGGGAAAAAAGTTAGTGGACATGCTTCGGATGTCACCCAGCCAACGGGGGTGGTAATACTCAATACATTTCTACTAATCACAGAATAGAATTACATAATAGATTTAGCACTGATAATGCAATGTTAGCAGAACTTCCTGTAGAACAATATGGCCAAGTTACATTGTGGGCATTTTAATTGCTGTACTTTGTGTAACACAATAGGGGAGAGCTACTACAATCACCCAGGATTGTAGGTGTATCCAATACACACATAGACTATAGCAGATCTTGTGATAAATGAAGCACATCCTGATTTGCACTAGAGCTGTGCCTGATTCTGTCTGTAACTTGCTTGTTAAAAGTACAGAGGTTGAACAGATATTGGAAACACTACATGAAAAAGTAGTATACCTTTGAAGTAACTAAATAGCAATTATAAACCCTGCAGCACAGGTATTGCAAAGGTTTGACTGCCAATTATCAACACATCTTGGATATAAAAGTGTAATAATTAACACTTTGATATGTGAGGTTTTAAAGCAACATGAGCCAATTAAAAAAAGTTTCAAAGAGAGTTTATATTAAGTTCTGAAATTTCATATACAGCAGCCCAAAACTGCTGAATTATTTTTATATGCAAAGAGGAACAAAGATGATTGAAGATAATTATTAATTCTAAATGTTGTCAAAGCGTTACCATACAGGATGTCATACACACACAGTAAAGCACTTTATTGCAAATCATATACCAGATAACATACAGATTAAAGCAGTCCAGAGCATATCTACAGCACAGTATGCAGAGTAAAACAAGCCAGTGTGACCTACCTCTTGACATAGAAAAATTATAAGTTGACTCTGTTTTAGCTTTAGGTCTGCTGTTAGAAAAATTATAAGTTGACTCTGTTTTAGCTTTAGGTCTGCTGTTTGCCTTTGTCACTGTATGCACACATTAGGGTTTCCATTATTCGTTCTATGATTAAAGTAGCATTCCAGCTACATGTGTTTTCATTCCAGCCCCCTGCTGTACAAAATAAATGTTCTCAATATCTATTTACCTTCTCCACACTCCAGTGCTGTTCTTAGCTTCCTTTTCCACACAGTATCGGCAGTCCTCTTTGGGCAGAAAGACAGTCAAGCAATACTTCAGGAATGAGTGGTGTACTAGCTCTGCAGTCTTCAAGGAGCAGGAGATTCCTGCAATGTGGAGGATTGGAGCAGTGCGTGAACTGTCTAAGATGCTTGCCACCCCCTTCCCCAAATACTGGAATCAGAAATTGACATTGTATTGTTTGATGTTGCTTAGTCATTGGCATGGAACAAATTTACAAGAAAAGATGTGTCAGGACATCTGCTATGCACATATTTGTCCACATCAGTGACATAATAGTTAGTAGAGCAAAGATGAAGACCAGAAACCTGCACATTCATAACAAAGTCAAAAATGGCAGCCCCATATTTATATCTTTACAGGTTTCATAACCTTTTTTGACAAGAACTCATTGAAGCTTAGATAACCAGGTCAAATGTAGGGGCATCAGCATGTGTCACATGGTTATGGTTATTACTCTATTTTGCATATCTTAAATGGGCATACCATGCCTTTAATTTCTACTGAGATCTTGTTTAGGGAGAAAATAATGGCTAAGACATTGGAGTTTGTTTTAAAATATTTTTACCCAAGACTCACACATCTTTCAAATACGATTCACACATTTTCCCATGGGATTTGACTGAGAAAAATGTAAATCGTGGGTGAAAGTGGTATGAATCTTGTGTGAAAACATTTATAAATATACCCCTTATTTCTTGTTCCATGGTAATGAACAAAACCATTTAATCTCATAGTTTCTAGCCTTAGCATTTAATATTTATGCCGGTATTGTGTAAGGAAGGGGTGCAAAATGCACCGTGAACGCCTTCCATTTTTTAAGTGGTAGATAAAAACTAATTTTAGAGGTTGTACTGTATACTTAAATGCAAACAAACATATTGAACAATATTTACAGTCAGTGGACCAATTTGAAAGCTTTGCTTTATTTTGTTACGTTATATTGTTAACAATACACATTGTTGAAATAGAAAAAATTGGTATATATAACGCCAACACCCCAAAAAGATAATCAAATAGCAGCCAGCACAACACCAAACAAGTGCAAACCAAAGATAGATACAGTATCTCACAAAAGTGAGTACACCCCTGACATTTTTGTAAATGTTTTATTCTATCTTTTCATGTGACAACACTGAAGAAATGACACTTTGCTACAATGTAAAGTAGTGAGTGTACAGCTTGTATAACAGTGTAAATTTGCTGTCTCTCACAAAATAACTCAACACACAGCCATTCTTGTCTAAACCGCTGGCAACAAAAGTGAGTACACCCCTAAGTGAAAATGTCCAAATTGGGCCCAAAGTGTCAATATTTTGTGTGGCCATCGTTATTTTCCAGCACTGCCTTAACCCTCTTGGGCATGGAGTTCACCAGAGCTTCACAGGTTGCCACTGGAGTCCTCTTCCACTCCTCCATGATGACATCACGGAGCTGGTGGATGTTAGTTACCTTGTGCTTCTTCACCTCCCGTTTGAGGATGCCCCACAGATGCTCAATAGGATTTAGGTCTGGAGACATGCTTGGCCAGTCCATCACCTTTACCCTCAGCTTCTTTAGCAAGGCAGTGGTCATCTTGTAGGTGTATTTGGGGTCGTTAACATGTTGGAATACTGGCCAACTTCCAAAGGGAGGGGATTATGCTCTGCTTCAGTATGTCACAGTAGATGTTGGCATTCATGGTTCCCTCAATGAACTGTAGCTCCCCGGTGCCGGCAGCACTCATGCAGCCCCAGACCATGACACTCCCACCACCATGCTTGACTGTAGGCAAGACACACTTGCCTTTGTACCCATCAGCTGGTTGCCACCACACATGCTCAACACCATCTGAACCAAATAAGTTTATCTTGGTCTCATCTGACCACAGGACATGGTTCCAGTAATCCATGTCCTTAGTCTGCTTGTCTTCAGCAAACTGTTTGAGGGCTTTCTTGTGCATCATCTTTAGAAGAGACTTCCTTCTGGAATGACAGCCATGCAGACCAATTTGATGCAGTGTGTGGCGTATGGTCTGAGCACTGACAGGCTGACCCCCCACCCCTTCAACCTCTGCAGCACTGCTGGCAGCACTCATACGTCTATTTCCCAAAGACAACCTCTGGATATGACGCTGAGCATGTGCACTCAACTTCTTTGGTCGACCATGGCGAGACATCTTCTGAGTGGAACCCGTCCTGTTAAACCGCTGTATGGTCTTGGCCACCATGCTGCAGCTCAGTCTCAGGGTCTTGGCAATCTTCTTATAGCCTAGGCCATCTTTGTGTAGAGTAACAATTCTTTTTTTCATGTCCTCAGAGAGTTCTTTGCCATGAGGTGCCATGTTGAACTTCCAGTGATCAGTATGTGAGAGTGAGAGTGATAACACCAAATTTAATACACCTGCTCCCCATTCACACCCGAGACCTTGTAACACTAATAAGTGACATGACTCCGGGGAGGGAAAATGGCTAATTGGGCCCAATTTGGACATTTTCACTTAGGGGTGTACTCACTTTTGTTGCCAGCAGTTTAGACATTAATGGCTGTGGTGTGTTGAGTTATTTTGAGGGAACAGCAAATTTACACTGTTATACAAGCTGTACACTCACTACTTTACATTGTAGCCAAGTGTCATTTCTTCAGTGTTGTCACATGAAAAGATATAATAAAATATTTACAAAAATGTGAGGGGTGTGCTCACTTTTGTGAAATACTGTATTTAAAAATTATGTGCAGCTCTCAAAAATAAATATGCGAACACAAAAAAAATGCAAAAAAAAATTTCCTAATTTTTACTGACAGTCTACTGACTGGAATGGTACCACCTGATTGGAAAAAAGCCAATGTAGCACCAATATTTAAGGGGAAACCTCACAAACACCCTCTTTCCTCTCTCTGATCACAACCTCATTAGTTTTACTGTATCCTTGCCTCCAACCACCCATCCCTCCAAGCAGAAAACAATTACATGTAGGAACCTTCGCCACTTTAACCCTTCTCTTCTCTATTTTGCTACTGACCACCTATATGGCATAATCTCTTCCCTGTCCTGTCCTGACCTGGCCACCTCTGTCTACAACAGTTCACACTCATCATCACTAGATGCACATGCTCCTCTAACCACACGCAGAATCAGGCCCTGACCATTACAACCCTGGCAAACTGTCAACACTAGAAATCTCAAGAGACATTGTCGTGCTCTTGAACGACTGTGGCGTAAAATCATATGCCTGCAAGATTTCCCCTATTAAATATGCCCTTCTAAAATACAATTCCTGCCCTCCATGCTGACAAACAAGCCTACTTTGTCTCTCTTATTAATACTTTGTCATCCAGTCCCTGTTGGCTCTTCTCAACTATTAACTCTCTGCTTCGCCCCTCACCCCCTCTACCCACTAACTCACTCACTGCCCAAGAGATTGCCATTCACTTCAAAGACTGTGCATACATCTTCCCCACCCAATATACCTTGCCTAACAGCACATTCAACACTCTCCTCTTTTGAATTGGCTACTACTGAAGAGGTTACAAAACATTTCTCAGATGCCCATCTAACCAATTGTCCCTTCGGTCCTGTTCCCTCACAACTACTACAGTCACCCTCTTCTTCTATCCTATGCTCCCTCACTCACATCTTTAATCTCTGCCTCTCTAGTGACACCTTCCCCTCCCCTCTAAAACATGCGCAGATCACTCCCATACTTAAAAAGCCCTCACTGGACCCCACCAACCTGAACAACTTAAGACCCATCTCATTGCTCCCATTCACCTCTAAACTTCTAGAACGCTTAGTCTATAACCGTCTTAGCTATTATCTCAGTGAAAATAACCACCTTGACCCCTTACAGTCTGGCTTTCGCTGGGAGCACTCCACGAAAACTGCCTTTTTAAAACTCACTAACGATTTACTAACTGCTAAAGCGAACAGCCAGTACTCTATACTCCTACTACTTGACCTCTCTGCGGCCTTAGATACTGTTGACCACCCGCTCCTTCTCAGTAAACTACATTCCCTTGGCCTCTGAGATTCTGCTCTATCCTGGTTCTCTGCCTACCTATCACATTGCTCCTTCAGTGTCACCTACAACTCTGTCTCCTCTCCGTTGCCCCTTTCTGTGGGGTCCCCCAAGGCTCTGTTCTTGGACCCCTTCTCTTCTCTATCTACACCTCCTCCCTTGGTCACTTGATAACCGCCCACGGCTTCCAATACTACTTATACACCGATGACACCAAAATCTGTTTACTCCTCACCTCACTCCTTCAGCCTCCTCTCGCATTGCTAAATGACATATCAGCATGGATGTCACACCACTTCCTTAAACTAAATCTCTCTAAAACTGAGCTAATAATATTCCCCCCGCCCGTGCCCCCCTCTCTGACTTTTCCATCAAAATCAACAATGCAACTATCAGTCCCTCCCCTCACATCAGGGTACTAGGTGTAATCCTAGACTTTGACTTGTCATTTTAGTCCTAAGTCCAATCGTTGTCAAAAGTTTGTAGAATTCGCCTCCGTAACATCTCTAAAATTGGCCTCTTTTTAACAAATGAAACCACCAAGCTCCTCATTCACTCTCTTGTTATCTCTCGCCTTGATTGCAACTCCCTTCTCATTGGCCTGCCTCTCCATAGGCTATCCCCTCTTCAGTCTATCATTAATTCTGCTGCCAGACTTATCAACCTTACCAACCGCTTAGTGTCTGCTAACCCTCTCCTCCAATCCCTACACTGGCTCCCAATCACCCAGCGAATTAAAATTCAAAATACTAACCACAACATACAAAGTCATTTACAACTCTGCCCCGAGCTACATCACCAACCTTGTCTCCAAATATCACCCAAATCGTCCTCTCTGCTCTTCTCAAGACCGCCTACTCCCAAGCTCTCTCGTCTCCTCCTCGCATGCTCATCTCCAGGATTTCTCCAGAGCCTCTCCCATCCTCTGGAACTCGCTACCTCCACCGGCCTGGCTATCCCCTACTCTTGCTACCTTCAGGTGATCCCTGAAAACTCATCTCTTCAAAAAAGCCTATCACATCTCCAACTAATCTTTTACCACTTCCATCAGCTCATTCCCCACAGTTACACCTTTTGTACCACCTGCCCCACCCTATTAGATTGTAAGCTCTTCTGAGCAGGGCCCTTTAATCCTCTTGTATTTTTTTGTATCATAACTGTATTGTCTCCTTTTTATATTGTAAAGCGCTGCGTAAACTCTCTAAATCCTGTATAATAATAATATTTAAAAAGGGCCCAAAATACATCCTTGGGAATTACAGACCAGTTAGCCTATCATCAATAGTATGTAAACTCTTGGAGGGGATGATAAGGGACTATATACAAGATTTTAGTAATGAGAACGGTATCATTAGCAGAAATCAGCATGGATTTGTGAAGATTTGTTCTTGCCAAACCAATCTAACCTTTTATGAGGAGGTGAGTTGCCATCTAGATAAAGGAAGGCCCGTAGAAGTGGTGTATCTGGATTTTGCAAAAGCATTTGACACAGTTCCCCATAAATGTTTACTGTACAAAATAAGGTTTGTTGGCATCGACCATAGGGTGACTACATGGATTGAAAACTGGCTACAAGGGACAGTTCAGAGGGTGGTGGTAAATGGGGAGTACTCGGAATGGTCAGGGGTGGAAAGTGGGTTTCCCCAGGGTCCTGTACTGGGACCAATCCTATTTAATTTGTTCATAAATGACCTGGAGGATGGGGTAAACAGTTCAGTCTCTGTATTTGTGGACAATACTAAGCTAAGCAGGGCAATAACTTCTCCGCAGGATGTGGAAACCTTGCAAAAAGATCTGAACAAATTATTGGGGTGGGCAACTACATGGCAAATGAGGTTCAATGTAGAAAAATGTAAAATGCATTTGGGTGGCAAAAATATGAATGCAATCTATACACGGGGGGGGGACCTATGGGGGAATCTAGGATGGAAAAGGACCTTGGGGGTCCTAGTAGATGATAGGCTCAGCAATGGCATGCAATGCCAAGCTGCTGCTAACAAAGCAAACATAATATTGACATGCATTAAAAAGGGGATTAATTCCAGAGATAAAACAATAATTCTCCCGCTCTACAAGACTCTGGTACGGCCGCACCTAGACTATGCTGTCCAGTTCTGGGCACCAGTCCTCAGGAAGGATGTACTGGAAATGGAGCAAGTACAAAGAAGGGCAACAAAGCTAATAAAGGGTCTGGAGGATATTAGTTATGAGTAAAGGTTGAGAGCACTGAACTTATTCTCTCTGGAGAAGAGAAGCTTGAGAGGGAATATGATTTAAATTTACAAATACCTTACTGGTGAATCCACAATAGGGATAAAACTTTTTTGTGGAAGGGAGTTTAACAAGACTCGTGGCCAGTTATTAAAATTAGAAGAAAAGAGGTTTAACCTTAAACTACGTAGAGGGTTCTTAACTGTAAAAGCGGCAGGGATGTGAAATTCCCTTCCACAGGCGGTGGTCTCATATAACGTGAAAAAAGTCCATAAAAATATTGGAGAGAAGATGACTTCTAAACCAAGAAAGACATTTCCATGTGACATCAATATTAGGTGAAAAGACAGCAGTAGAACCACCACCGGTTGTGAAAAGGCTTACCGAAGTATGGGGACTCAAATGGGCTTATGCTCAATGAGTCAATAGGGCTTGTGGTGTAAAACACCAATGCATAGAACGCCTGTAGTCAGAATCAAAGTGGAAAGTGGTCCATCCGTCCAGAGATCAACAGAAAACAGCAATCCTTGGAAATGACCAGCGTGATTTACTGGATCCTCTCATGCAGTCAAACAACATAGCCAAAAAGGGAGAAAAAAACTCCACTTACTGTTAACCAGTAAAAAATGTAATATGTTTATTAAAATAGAGAACACTCACATTTAGTAGGTGTATAAAGTGCCTAAAATGTACAATATGACCAACGCAATGGCATCCAAAGGGCTCAGACCAGACGCGTTTCGTCTAAGGAGACATCAGATGCCTTTTCATTACATTTATTGTCTATAATTATTCATATTTCAATTATTGATTTTTCATGTCACCCTTCCATATATTATATATGGTTATTTATATCACACAGAATGTGTAGAAGTACATAGTTAAAAAACATTTTGTGGTCATTCACGTTCTACTTCATTGTGTTTGCATATTTATTTTTGAGCGCTGCACATAATGTTTAAATAAATACACATTGTTGCATGTTGCTGCTATGCAAAAGTAATCAATTCACAAAAGTTAAAAAATAATACTTCTTGCAAAATGAGACCTGTTTTTAAATGGTGGCAAAATGTCATGTTGTTTTACGTATCCAGTTGTTGTTTTTTTAACAACTGGAATGGTAAAATTTACTTAAAATGCAACTCACAAAGAGATTACATTTTATGACTTGTTAGTGAGGTGTAGAATTATTGCCTCCTTTAGAGGGTGGCATTATGACAGATTTCAGATCTAATGATTGTTGCACTTTGTAGTGCTGGACATTTAGACTATTTAGCCTAGTACACACGGGCTTAATCTCAGGCGGAATCATTCAACATTCGGCCCGTGTGTATGGCAGACTGTCTGACAGAGGTTGGCCGGCTCATGACCGAAAAGGCCTGCCGACTGGCTCCCGTTCATTATCTCAGCTGGAATGTTCTGGTGGGGGTGCCGTCCCCCGTCATAACACAATAGAACAGGGGAGGTCGCTGTACTAACATTGTATTGTGTTAGTACTGAGGCTCCGACCTGAACTGTCAGGTTGTTTTTGTTATATCTATGGTCAAAATGAAAATCATGTATTTTATTTCCATATTTAATTTCAATTATTTTAGCCTACTCCTAGTAATTGGAATTATCTTGACATTTGAAAAGTTACTGCTCTTTTTTTTACACTGGAGTGCACAGCTCAGCTTTAGATAATTACCAAACTGATATATTACCACCTGCAGTTGCATACCAGTTGCAGCCATCAAACACATAGAGTTTGTTGCCCCCTGTGAGTCCAGCTATGACAACCCAGTATCTTACCCGGAGCCTGTGGGGCTTTTCCTTAAGCACATATGACTGGCCAGATTACTGGAGTTTCTTAATGTCTCTATTACAGTCCTGCAGCACTTGGCTCTTAATGCAATACCATGATAGATGGCTGTGGCTTCTGATAAGTGTGTTGTGGAAGGTGGATGTGGCAGCCACAGGATTGTTTTTTTTTTTTTTTAATTTTCTCTACAGTCATTGGGGAACACAGCCCCCACCCTTCTTGCTGCTGCCACATATGTAAATACTTTGGTTAGTGGTATTTGCACTGTACTAGTACTTTGCCATGTTATCCACCACTATCAAGGGGGGTTTGGCCACAAGAAGGGGCCACCCCTTTTGCGGTCTTTTGTTTTTAGTGCACTTTATGTCCAACTTCTGCAAATAGTAATAAACTCAGCTCAGGTGATTATTTAAAGCAGAGCTGCCTGCATCATTGAAAGATGAGGAGAAAAGCATTTAATGGTGAATAGAAAAAAAATATATATTTTTGACGACTCCCATGCATTTTACTTTCTTGAGTAAAATAACATATTTTCGTTATGCCCTGTGAATATTCACTGTCACACATTTCACATAGCATACTTTATGAACCTGAGAGGTGCTTAGGAGGAAGAAGAAGCACAGTCAGTACAGAAAAGTCACCACATGCAGTTATCACTGCTTGCAAGCAGCAAAATGCCATTGGATATGTACAGTAGCTCTTGTTAAAATCAAAGTTAAGCTAAAGGGATGATAGAAGAGGTCAAAAAGCATGCAGGAAATTTAGGAAATTGTTGAGATGGCCAGCAGATTGGCAACACTCACCAAGACTTTGTGTGACATTGGGTATCAGATTAATAAAAATAACTATTGTTTGTATTGCTATTACAATGCTGGTGATAAATTATTTATATGCTGTGACTTTAGATTTCCTTAAATTCATTGATTAGACACACACAGCTTTTTTCTCTCATTTTCACATGAAGTTTAAGAGATGGCCACTAAAGCTACAATTTCTACAAGTTTTTGTCCTAGTACCAATTTGAACGATTTTTTAGAGGTGGGTTACTGTAAAATTTCTGCCTGACACATTAATTGTGGACACCTATCAATGGCATTGTAGTGCAGGTGGATTCCTCCATGCCACTAATTTAATATTAAAATAAATTTTGGGTAGTTAGGAAAATCACTTGCCCGCCCTCTACTGCCTGATTATTGACCAATGTAGATTTAAATTGACCGTAATATTCCAGGTTCAGCTCAAAAATATGTTACAGCTATTTCAATAATGAAAATTTCTCCCCTAAATTTATATTGTCACCCTGGACACACAGTTTTTCCTTATATGCGTAATTTTAATATGCTTAAGCATGTGGTAAAAGTGAAAGTAAACCATCCTCTATGGGGTATTTATTCCACCCCTTCTTCTACCAAAATATACACTGCATGAGTGCTAAAAACCACCAAATGCATTTTTTGTTCACAATAAAAGATAACCTAAACTTAAGGTTGTTAAAATAACACTTACTTAACATACATACAGATCACAGCTTTTGTGAATTGCATTTTTGCAGGCAAAACAAAATGTGGTAAGGTAAGAACAATTAAAGCTGAATTCCAAGAATTCAGCAACTTTGCAAAATGTGCAGGCACACTATGAGTTAAGTCCAATTAAATGCATGTCACTTCTGGGACTTCTCTCTCTTACTTATATGTGACAGGTCTATTGCACTTCCGAAGGACACACTGCTGTTGTGACAGGAGAGAAGCACACACAGCAGCTATGCCCATCCTTCCCCTCTGCTGTCCCTTTACAGAAGCCTTTGTATTTTGTGAATGAATACAAAGGCTTCTGTGAATGGGCAGTAAGAAGGAGAGGCGTAGGCATAGCATTTCCAGCAACTCTGCCCTTGAAGGAACTGAGATCACAGTGAGCAGCATCAGAGCTCTGGAAGTTATCTTCCTGGAGCACAATAAACCTGTCAGGTGTTAATAATAATACGTCTAGGAGGTTGCAGGCACCTCGTTAGACTTAACTCATGTATGCCTGCATTTTTTACAAAGTAGCTGAATTCCTGGAATTCAGCTTTAAATTAATAATTTTTCTTGTAATGATGACCTTTGTAAATTGGCCATTGTGTTAGTGATTTTACCTGCATTAGTATAAATTTAATACAGTAATAATAATACTTTGCCTAAATAATGTCACCACCACCATTCTAGAAACTGCTGGTATAAAGCAAAGAACCTTGCAAGGGGGTTAATAAATATAGTCGTCAGGAAAGAAAAATGGGACCTGTCATTGAATTGTTTTTAAAGGCTCGTGCTGTATTGACTGCAGTGGATTAGTGATTTTACTTTGGTAGCTGCAAGCAATATAGCCTTTTAAGACGTTTAAAACAGAGAAACATGAAGCTGCTGCACAGCATCATTCCTTTACATACACTGTATGCCAGGGGTGCCCAGTGTGAATGTTAAATAGAAGCTGTGATGAAATTAAATAGTGTGTAAACTCAAAAACAGAAATGTAAAGTATTGCAGCTTACCAATCCTTAGATGTTTAGGCTGCATTCGTTTTTGTTTTATTTATTTTTTGTTTGGTTTTTTTTTGTGTTTTTTCTTTCCCCCTGGTGATCTAGCCAGTAACACATTCTCTATCTTGGGTGGCTACACTCACTCTTCCACCCTAGCTATGGAAGAGCAGTATAGCTACCCTTGGACAGCAGCATTGTCAACCTGTAGAGAGGATATTGTTTGGTGGAGTAGTACAGTGGTCTCCAAACTGCGACCCGGGGCCAGATGCAGCTTTTTGCTTGCTTTTTTTTGGCCCATTGGGCATTATTCTGCCCACTGTCAGCAGCAGTGGGGCATAGTTTTTGCCGTTGAGACCAATGATGGGGCACTATTCCTCCCATTTACACCAATTATATGGCATTATTTACTCCCTCTATAGCCAGGACATTTAGACCCTCCTAAAGTTTGAAGGCTAGTAAACAGGCCTATTGTTTTGAAAGTTTGGCGACCCCTGGACTACAAGATTTAGATGGACTTTACATAAGTGGCTAACAAAATCCAGCTAACATTTTTTAAGCAGTTAGCCTTTTTTTAATCTAACATTAATGGACACAGTCTCTCTTCTTTATTCTTGACCAAACAGGGTTCTGTAGCCCTACCTACAGAAGTAGGACACTAAGCAGCAAAAAAAACTTGGTACCTTTTATGGACAGCCCTCTCTTTGTTATAGGCACGCCAGATATTCTGTCTAATGTTCAGGAGCAAGGACCTGGTTCCCTGCTGGGATCTGTGATTCCACAAGCTTGGGTCTTTTCTTGTTTTTTCCAGAGATCTATCAACAGACGGGCTGGGTGATGGGCTGGATTACCTAGATCCAGTAGTCACACCAATCTGATCAACCAGCGCACACAGACCTTTAACTATGCTCTGGGGTGGCCAGTGAGCTAAATATCTCACAGAAACACATATGACCGGGCACCTACTGTCCGTTTCAGTGTTACCCTGGCCGACAGCCCCCCACTGCGGTAGTGAGGAGGATCTGTCATGGGAGCCTTACCCACTTTCTCTGTTGGACTGGTAAGTAGATGCCTCCTCCCTTCCATCCATGGGGCATGGGTACTACCTGAGGTGGTTGGTCTTGTGAGGTCTCTGCCCCCCCTATACCCTCTGGTATACCTCCTGCCTCCCCCACCTGAGTCTGTGCCCCCTCCTACCTACCGGTTTGGGCATCTTTTGGAGCCATGATGGGCATTTTGCCAGTGATTCCAGTGGCAATTTTTTTTGGAGGCAGACGAGGGAGCCATTTTGCTGGTAAATTTTGCCTGTTTGTACTATGGGAGCCAGCTGGGGACATCCTGGGTAGACATTTTGTGTAGCACGTTGCGGCAGCCATCTTCCTTCCCTCAGGGGTCTGATAGTGTGGTGACAGTCTCAGAGACTTCTGGTGTGCAGCTCCTATGGAGAGACAGTGGACAGCAGCACGTGGATAGCATTCAGATCTTTTTGCGATCTGAACGGGAGTGCTCTGTGGGGTTTCTCCCCCTCTGCTGGGCTGGCTTTGGAGTGTCTTCTGTCTTTTTTTCACGTTTTGGGGTCCCTGTTTGCAGCAGGGCCACCTGGTTGTGCTAGTCCTTATGGAGTCTCAAGAGTATGCCTCCCCCCTGGAGCCTCTTCTGGTGGTGGCAGGTTCTTTGGTTCCCTCTTGGTTCAGATGCAAGGTAAGCACCGTCGTCCTAGTTCATGGATGTTTCTGAGCCTAAGACGGGCTACACTACCATGGGCTCTGGGTTTTCTGCGGATCCTGATGATGCATCCACTGATTCCTCAGATGAGGAGGACAGGTCCTCTGTTTCTGTAGTTGCACAGGAGCCAGTATTAGATGCCACCCTATGATTCTGTGCAAGAAATGCTTATAATTGAGGATGCTAGGGCTTCTGATGCGGTGCTGGTCCCCTTCGGTACATATAAGACAGCTAGGTCTGTTATTTTTTTTCCTTAATCCAGCATATTTTGACTAATTTGTTTAAAAGAACTGGGGTTGTTGTTACCCCTTTAAGGAGGACCACCTGTTATGGATCCCCCATTTCTAGGCTCAACAAGGCCACTGTGATCCCAGGAGAGGAATCCCCTCTCCTCTATGGATTCTATGGACCGCAGGGCAGAGTCAGTGGCAGATTCTAGGTTCATCATCACTGGGTCAGCACTACAGCCTGTGTTGGCCACAACCCTGGTGTCCCAGACAATAACCGAATGGGCCATGGTTCTGCATCAAGCCTTAACTTCTAGTCAGGTACCCCAGGCATATGTGGAACTGGCAGACCGTTTGGTAGTGGTGCTTCGGCAGGTTTATTGGCTCAAGTGTTATTCTGCTAGCCAGACTTCCAAAAGGGCCCTGGTGAACCTGTCCTTAAAGGGCAAACATCTGTTTGAAGCTACATTGGACAACATTATCAAGAACCTTACTAGTGGCAAGAGTACCTTGCTCCCTCAGGCCAAAAAGGGAAAGGAACTGCGTTGGCAGTCTGGGCCTGCCTTCACGGCGCATAAGTGGATTTTGCATTCCTCTGGGGCCTCAGGCAAGGGCACCAAACCCTTCTACGGTTGTGCCAAGTGTTCCTGATCCCCCAGATGTGGGAGGTTGCCTTCGTCAGTTTTTGGGTCCATGGACCGCCCTCATTCCTGACAAGTAGGTCAGCAAAATCATTGTCTCCGGTTACAAAGTAGAATTCATCTGTAGGTCTGACAATCTTTTTGTGACATTACAAGGAAAGGCATGGCAGCTTCCTCTGCCACTATTTCCCATTTGGATTTGGTGAACTATTGTTCAAGTGTCTTTCTTGTTCACTTATTCTTTCTCTCCTTTTTTTTCTTTGTTCCTCCCCTCTTTTCCTCTCCCTTCCATGTATTTTTTTCCCTTCTTTTACTCCTTGGAGGGGGGGGATGGGATGAGTGACAATGCTGGGGTGAGGGTTCTGATCAGCCAGCTTAGGTGCTCTTGATCCAGGTCATCTGCTGATCTGAACTGTAGTGGGGACTTTTAATGGCAACAATAATCACAGGTAGTGTTACTCACTGTGTCTCCAGCTTCTCTGTGGCTCAGACTTTGTGATGTCTCATAGCAGTGACACCTATGCTGAAATTAAGAGATGTGGTCTCCTCCAGCCCCTCCCACTTAACATTCCTCACCAGTCAGCTGACCTCTAGTGAACGGAATGGGCGGCTGCGAAGAGGCTGACTGGACAGCCGCGGGCTCAAGGATCCTGCTCTGCTGGGCAGCCGCAAAAAGACTGGGAGAGCGGTGCGGACTTCAGGAATAGCCCAGGATTCGGTGACCCCTGGCAAATCATCATTTGACCCCCAGGTTGAGAACCACTGTTCTAGTCGGTTTTCTCACCTCTCATTGTGGCACTGTTTTGGGGCATCGCTGTTTGGTCAAGAATAAAGAGAGGCTGTGTCCATCAATGAATGTTAAAGAAAATGGGATATTTTGTTACACTCCATAAAATC
This sequence comes from Lithobates clamitans, assembly GCA_037952925.1. NCBI lineage: Eukaryota > Metazoa > Chordata > Amphibia > Anura > Ranidae > Lithobates > Lithobates clamitans. The sequence goes on from JBBGZY010000449.1 coordinate 19,084,292, forward strand.
CCTTCTTGAAGTTCATTGATGGACACAGTACCCATCCCTCCATGGTGTTTTCCTTTTGACACTGCTTTTTTGCTGCCTAGTGTCCTACTCCTGTAGGTGGCACTATAAAACTTTGTTTGATCAAGAATAAAGAAGAGCGGTTGTGTCCATCAATGAAACTTGAGAAAAGCAGTATTTTACGATGAGTAACAACAAATCCATTTTTTTCCTTTTGGAATAAAGGTTTTTACAATATGAAAAAAGGCAAAATAAGACTTACTGTCAGAATCAAACTGATAATTAAACTGTGTAGGGGGGCAGAAAAACCAACTGCTTTGTTAATGCTAGTGACAGACTGCATCTGTGTTTTGTTTTTTAGCCCTTTAGTTCTGCTCTAACTGTGAGTATGATACTATGGGTGAAAGATGTGACTGTGTCTTGTACCATCAATTTTATTACCTTCTTTCTATATAGGCTGTTTGTTCAATGGAAATACTTGATTTGTGGGTGCATTTCTCTTATATGAGAATGTCCTGCAACTTGTTACCACATTCTTTCATGTTTTATATGGGCAAATAATGTAAAAAGAGGACTTGAGATTTAATTTTTATATACAAGCTGCTTTGATGTCCAACTTCAAACAAGGGACTTCAAACAAGGGACTTAGAAGCTTTCAGATTGTTTTTTTTTTTTTCTGCACATGTTTTTAGTTGTAGATGATCATTGCACACCTCATTAATAGAATTGCTAATCTAATGTTCTACTGGGTTCATTATCAACAAAATAGTTTTTGTTATTTTGCACAAGATCATTTTAGAAATGCTTTGACAGCGCAAGCTAGCCTTTATAACAAAATCTAATGTTAAATGGATTTATCGCTGCACAATAAACTCATAAAGAGCCTGGATGCAAGTTTATCCCTTTTGTAAAGAATTTAAAGCATTTAATGGATATCTTTTTTTTTTTTTTTTAAATCCATGATCATGTATATTTATTAGCAATGTGTAGTATATCCAAGTAATTTAAAGCTGAACTCCAGGCAGACTGCTAAATGCATAGTTGAAATGCATACATGTGAACTGCTAACGGATTTGTAATTTTGTTCAGCCAGTCTGGTGATCTAGGTATGCATGCCAGACCTTCCTTCAGATTACATCACACCTAAGCAACCATTGCGTTTCACTGGCTCAATGTTGAACCTGTGCAGTGAACTACAGGAGGTTGATATTAAGACAAAGTAATTACACTAATTGTATGTAAAAAAAGAATTGAAGAGGTTTTTTTTAATGAATATATAACTGCATTTTGTATATCTGCCTGCAGATTTGTAACCAAATGGAAAGTAGTAATGTTGCCCAAAGCAACCCTTTTAAAATTAGATTTTTTTCTTTCCTGTGATTTTACGTTAATGCTGCAATCAGTTACTATAAGCAGCACTTTTGCTTTCCTTTATCCCCCTTTTTTTTTAAAAATTTGCAGAATACAAAAGAAAGGAAACTGTTCCTTGAAAGTAGGATTGCACCCCCTTAAACAAAAAGACTAAGCATACAATGGGATAAAGAATTTGGTAGCACCCACAATCCAAACACCTCTCACATGGGTAATAGGATAGTTTAAGATATTAATGTTAAAGAGACATGGATGGATAAATAGAATGTTGGGGGTGGGGGGTGGTACAACATTCTAGAAGAAAAAAGAGAGGGAGGTAACTGACAGGTCACCAAAAGTGACATCAGTCATGGCCCTCTCCATTTTAATGAAGATGATCTGGTACAAAGAATGCATTAGAAACTTCACCTGTTTTCTCAGAAGTGTAAGGTTAGTTCGTTTTTGTAGTTTGTGATTCCTAAAGATACAATTTTGTGGCACCTAAAATGTTGTTCCCGTTGTAGGCAATCATGCACCACCAAATTGTATTGTTTTTTAAGAAGAATGTGGATTGACAAAGTGTTTCCAATGCTCCGAATGCTGTCAGTAGGCACAGGTAGTATACCATCAGAGAAAAATGGATTTAGGAAGAGCCAACACTTAAGGTCAGTGCTAAATCCCCTTTTTTGAGCTGACATAGTGAGGTGGTCACTATGTTGCCTTTAAAAAAGAGACCCTACATGGCCCTTTACTGTTGGTTATCCTGAATTACAGTATTAAATGCTGTTTTTGCGATAAACTAGTGAACAGGACATTTCTGGAGTGCTGATTATATTTACACTTCTGATCAGGTTTTGCACCGCTCCATCTGTTGCAATCTTTAAAGGCACCCACTAGCTATATTGGTCAAGCGCTGGAAGAGATACAGGTCTAACATAAACTGTACCACGTTTGAAAACATTACTTTCAGATATGGCCTTGCCATGAAAATATATATTTTTACTCTGAAGAAATATATATATATATTTTTTGTTATGGCAATGTTAGGCCTGAAGTTAATTAAATCTCATCTGGAAAATGTGAGTTCATCACTTTGTATGCTAGATTTGCAATGCAATTTGCAGATAGTGCAGCTATGAGTTTAGATCTTTAAATTGTTAAGACACCATATTAATTTGTTTGACACTGTGTTCATGTGCTTGAAGCAGTGAACTGTCTTCTTTACCATCCTGTGAATGTAGGTCACAGCATTTGTCTGTTCTGTCAAGTGGAGATTAAAAAAGGAAACATTGTGTTTATAAAGTCTAATTCGCAGTTGATAAACATTAGGATTTTATAACTTTAGACAAAGTTATAGGTTTATAGGTTTACTAAATTATTTTTTTTCTGAGGTTGTTAAATATTTCTCTAATGTTTCACCAGAAAGGGAGATGCATCTAGTCTTTGATGTGCAGGTATTTACAGTATCTAATGCTTACAAAACATGTAACAGTCAATTGGTCACTTATGTTATTGTTTAAAATGATCATAAACTTGAAAACAGTTGTTAAACATAACTAAGTAAAATATTGGTTAGGCTGAATTGGATTTCACTTTTCCACCAGAGCTAGTCATTTATTTTTGAAAAAGTAGTTGTTTATTTGAACCAATTTAATGCAGTAGATTTTCAAAAATAGGATTTTTCTATTAAAATGGTCATTATGTCAATCATTTTGCTACTCTGTTTGGTCAGTGCTGGTCTCCTGAAAAAGTTAAAATACAATTAAATGCTCCTGTATGACAGTCTAAACAAATACCACATCTTTTTTATGTAAGCTGTAACAAGCAGGACATTCCGATTCCTCTTGTATTAAATTATAACTATTCTGTCTCCCTCCATTTTGTAAAGTGTTGCACAAACTGTTCGCACTATATACTGTAAATCCTGTAATAATTTAATCCACTTACTATGTGATACACAAGCCTCATAAAGTAAACAAAAAGACATCCTTTCCTGATCGTACAGTACAGAACAGGTGATTGGACAGTGGCAAAAAAAAGCTTCTGAGATCTTCCCCATGTAACCCCTCCACTCCCAGCTAGTCTCCTTTTTTGCTACTGTCTTTAGGTGATAAAACTCTTCTCTCTATTGAGAAAAGCTTACCTTCTTTTATGGAGGTTTTACAGTGGGGACGGAAAGTATTCAGACCCCCTTAAATATTTCACTCTTTGTTATATCGCAGCCATTTGCTAAAATCATTTAAGTTCATTTTTCCTCATTAATGTACACACAGCACCCCATATTGACAGAAAAACACAGAATTGTTGACATTTTTGCGGATTTATTAAAAAAGAAAAACTGAAATATCACATGGTTCTAAGTAGTCAGACCTTTTACTGTGACACTCATATATTTAACTCAGGTGCTGTCCATTTCTTCTGATCATCCTTGAGATGGTTCTACACCTTCATTTGAGTCCAGCTGTGTTTGATTATATTGATTGGACTTGATTAGGAAAGCCACACACCTGTCTATAAAAGCCCTTACAGCTCACAGTGCATATCAGAGCAAATGAGAATCATGAGGTCAAAGGAACTGCCTGAAGAGCTCAGAGACAGAATTGTGGCAAGGCACAGATCTGGCCAAGGTTACGAAAAATTTCTGCTGCACTTAAGGTAACTAAGAGCACAGTGGCCTCCATAATCCATAAATGGAAGATGTTTGGGACGACCAGAACCCTACCTAGAGCTGGCTGTCCGGCCAAACTGAGCTATCGGGGAGAAGAACCTTGGTGAGAGAGGTAAAGAAGAACCAAAAGATCACTGTGGCTGAGCTTCAGAGATGTAGTCGGGAGATGGGAGAAATTTTTAGAAAGTCAACCATCACTGCAGCCCTCCACTAGTCGGGGCTTTATGGCAGAGTGGCCCGATGGAAGCCTCTCCTCAGTGCAAGACACATGAAAGCCCGCATGGAATTTGCTAAAAAACACCTGAAGGATTCCAAGATGGTGAGAAATAAGATTCTCTGGTCTGATGAGACCAAGATAGAACTTTTTGGCCTTAATTCTAAGCTGTATGTGTGGAGAAAACCAGGCACTGTTCACCACCTGTCCAATACAGTCCCAACAGTGAAGCATGGTGGTGGCAGCATCATGCTGTGGGAGTGTTTTTCAGCTGCAGGGACAGGACGACTGGTTCAAAATAAAAAATGAATCTTGCTTCAAAATAAACAACATTTCAGCCTTTCTTGACTGGCCTGCACAGAGTCCTGACCTCAACCCGATAGAACACCTTTGTGATGAATTAGCATCATTGTTAGAGGGACAGTATTGTTATATAGACTAGCAGATTTAGATACACTAATAAATTGAAGTCAAACTCCAGCTACCACTTTATAAGCAGTTACAGCAAACTGTTTTTTTCCTTTTGGGATAAAGGTTTTACATAAATAAAAGCTGATCGTTGTAAGCACCCCTGTCAGTGTTAGATGGTTTGTCTCATCCCTGTAACTGTTACTTGTGTTGAAAAATAACAGACTCAGTGGCTGAATCGCCAGGTGAAAAAAAAGGAAAGAAAGCCTAAAAAAGAAATGCAACAACCACATCTAAGAATTGGTAAAATGCAATATAATGAGTGTTTGCTTAGGGGCTTATTACCGCATTAAGAGGAACATCATTGTGTATTTTAAGGACTACGCATGGAAAGTTTAGTTTTTTTGTTTGTTTTTTTTGTCTGGAGTTTCACTTTATGTTGCACCTTACAATGCCCACATTTTATTGGGTTGTAATTAAAATTTGTATGATCAGAGTGTGAAAATGAACAGCTATGTAATTAGTTCCTCTCTGTTCTCCAGTACCTATTCTATTACTAAAGCAGCACAATACCAACCTTATCTGTGCTGTTCAGTCTTGTCGTATTGTTTCCTTAACCTCTGCCAGCCATGTTTGAAAAGCCTTAGGTTCAGTATTCATAAATCTCATGCTCTTGTTAGAGTATCCGACTTTGACAAACTGCATTTGGAGAGTGCTGCCTTGTGGAAACAGATCTTCTCATTTATTGTCTTGTAAAACATTTCCTCTTAGCTTCTAAGAAATCTGCAGGCATTGAAAGGTATGTCTAACTTTAGCATTCAAATAATGTATCTTAAAGTGCAGCTGCATTCTAACAGAACGTTAGGAGTGACTACATTTAAAGAAAAACAGCACTAGCCACTTTCACCTGCTATGGAGGCTAGTTTTGTGTTTCCTTTTTTTTTGTTTGTTTTAAAGTGGTTGTAAAGGTAGAAGGTTTCTTAAGCCCCGTACACACGATTAAAAAACTGTAAGAAAAATACCGCTTTCGAAGCAATCGTACGATAATCGGATCCTTAGTACAGAGCTTTCGAGAGTCGATCATGCCAGTTAATCCAATATTATTAACGGACATGCACAAATTTTTTTTTGGATAATGCCAGATGGTATGATTTTCGTTTAATCAGTGCAGCTTTAGTTTGAAAATGCAATACAATTGCCTTACAACACATGACATCACTTCCAAATTTTTATTCTGTCGTACGAGAATTTTCGTGACTTTAGTAAACTCTTCAGATTCGATCTGAGATTAGCATGCAAAAAAAAACAAAACGGACGATCATTCATCCGATAATCTCATTGTGTGTACCGGGCATTACCCTAATGCATTCTCTGCTTTAACCACTTCCGGACCAGCCGCTGCAATTGTACTGCGGCAGGTTGGCTCGGCTGGGCAAATAAACAGTACCTTACATCGCTTCACCTTTTGGCTACTAGGGGCATGCACCGCCGATACCGCTGGGCACCCTCGATCGCTCGTGACAAAGCGATAACCGAGATCTGTGTGTGTAAACACACAGATCCCGGTTCGCTCAGGGGAGAGGAGACAGATCATGTGGTCATACTAAGTATGAACACCGATCTCTCTCTTCCCCTACACAGACCCATCCCCCCCACAGTTAGAACACACCTAGGGAACACAGTTAACCCTTGATCGCCACCTAGTGTTAACCCCTTCCCTGCCAGTGACATTTATACAGTAATCAGTGCATTTTTATAGCACTGATCGCTGTATAATTGTCAATGGTCCCAAAAATTTGTCAAACATATCCAATTTGTCCACCGCAATATCGCAGTTCTGATAAAAAAATCGAAGATCGCCGCCATTACTAGTAAGAAAAATAAATAAATAAAAATGCCATAAATCAATCTCCTATTTTGTAGACACTATAACTTTTGCGCAAACCAATCAATATACGCTTATTGCGATTTATTTTTTTCCATAAATATGTAGAAGAATACATATTGGCCTAAACTGAGGAAAAAATTAGTTAGCAAAAAGTAAAAGATATTGTGGGTTTTTTTTTCAAAATTGTCGCTCTTCTTTTGTTTATAGCGCAAAAAATAAAAACCGCATAGGTGATCAAATACCACCAAAAGAAAGCTCTATTTGTGGGAAAAAAAGGACGTCAATTTTGCTTGGGTACAGCACTGCACGACCGCGCAATCGTCAGTTAAAGCGACACAGTGCTGTATCGCAAAAAATGGCCTGGTCATTGTCCAGCCAAATCTTCCGGGGCTGTGGTTAGGGTAAAAAACATTTTGTTTACAGCCCTCCCTTATACTTAGCTGAGCCAGATTTCAATCCAGCATTGTGCCTAAGAGCAGTGGCTCTCTTCAGTATTCTCCTCACTGGACATGGAAGCAGCAGCAGGAACCTTTGACTCCTGCTTCTGTCAATCTCAAGAAAGCCGCGCTTTAGGTTTATATGATGAAAAACGATAAATCAAAACGTGTGTGAAATTAAGTGAGATATGAGAAAAAATATATATCACCCTACAACCAAGTGATCAAATACATACACAAAGAATATTTATATATAGCACTAAATTAGAAAGGTCATATAAATAGTGAACAAGAGCGAGAAAATAACAAAGAATTTCCTTAATACTCCTGCTTTCATGTAGAATCTATTTCACAAAGTGTGAATAAAGATGAATTTTCATCAATTAATGCGATATAGTCCACCAATAGTAGAGGAGATCGTGCTTCCCAGCTCGTAGGAACTCACGATCTCTCTCTCCTCACAAAACTGGGATGTGTGTGTTTACACACACACGTCCCTGTTCTGCCTCTCGTGCCCGCGATGGCTCGTGGTCAGTGGTCATTGCAACCACCAGTCACAAGCAAAGGCAACCAAGCTGTGCAGCGGGCGCGCGCGCGCCTGCTATCCTGCTTAAAGGGACCAACGTATAGCTACAACGGTTCGCGAGATTGTGCCGACCTGCGGCAGTATAATGAGGGCGGGTGGTCGGCAAGTGGTTAAAGCGACACAGTGCCAAATTGTAAAAAGTGCTCTGGTCAGGAAGGGGGTAAAATCTTCAGGGGCTGAAGTGGGTAAGTTCTGTGATCATGCATTGGAGATCATTTTACAATTTTAAAATATTTAATAAGTATGCAGGTACATGACGAAAACAAAATTCTTACAGAAAAAGGGTTTTACAAAGGAAAAAGAGACACCAATGCAACAGAAAATAAAGTTTTAAAAGTGTACTTAATAAATTACTTGTTCCAATCCAAACCTGTTAAGGCATGCAATTATTGATTTACTAATAACAGGTCTGGGCTAAGTAGGTTTTATGGCCCTACTGGAAAAATCTTGCATTCCTGAGTCAGGTTCTGTGAGGTGGTCACAGGCTGTAGGGTAAGCTGACTCTTATGTCTCCTATTCTACAAAATGTCATGGCTTACCTATGAATTTTAAAACAACATGGTTGTCCTGTGTCTTCTCACACCAGTTTTTGGGATGTCCCGTTCGCATTATTATCACTCTACCGCAGTGGTTTCTAACTTAAAGTGGTTGTAAAGCCTCAAGGTTTTTCACCTTAATGCATTCTATGCATTAAGGTGAAAAACCTTCTGTGCTGCAGCTCCCCCCCAGACCCCCCCTTTTTTATCACCTGAGATCCGATCCAGCGATGTGCACAAGTGCAGTGTCTCCAGCCGTTCTCTCTCCTCATTGGACAGATTGATAGCAGTGGGAGCCATTGGCTCCCGCTGCTGTCAATCAAATCCTGTGACACGGGAGCAAGGGGATGGAGCTGAGTCCCGCTGTCTGCGTCAATGAAAGGAGCAGTGGGACTCGGGAGCGAGCCCGCACGGGTGGGGACAACCGATGAAGAGGAGGGGCCTGGAATGCTGGCAGGGGACCCCAGAAAAAGAGGTTTAAGGCTGCTCTGTGCAAAACGATTGCACAGAGCAGGTAAGTATAGGCACGTTTGTTATTTTTTATTTAAAAAAAAGAAGGTTTTCCAACACTTTAAGAGGACATGTTTTTATCTACAAGTTGAGTGTCTTGTGTGTATTGGATGGGGAGGTCAATGACGCCACCCAGGATCCCCGGCCTGTTTACAAACAGAAGCCAAGGAGGATTTGTCACTTAGTGGCAGTAGTGTTACCACCACTACCATAAATCTGGCCCTACCAGAGTATGCACATCGTTTTCCAATAATGGTTGCTTCTATACATCTGCTGTGTTTCTGAACGTGATTTTATTTAATTGTTTTTCAGGTATTTCGTAGTGGTGAAGGAATGGGAATCCGATTGGACAGTGCCTCAGCCTTCCAAGGAGCTGTCATCTCCCCCCATTATGACTCTCTCCTTGTCAAAGTCATTGCCCATGCAAAAGATCAACAAGTGGCAGCAACTAAGATGAGCAGAGCTTTGGCAGAATTCAGAATTCGTGGAGTGAAGGTAAGATAGCACTGGAACCTTGCCTTTAATCCTAAAACCTTTGACACAAATAGAATTTTTTTTCATTGTATTCTGTTAAGTTAAGCAATGTTTTATACCACCGGATTTGCTGGCGTATAAGACGACCCCCCTAATTTTCCAGGTTTTTTTTCCAGTTTTTGCCTATACTCACCATAGAAGACGACCCCCCTTCCGAGGCTTCATATTTCCTCCTTCTTGCTGAAGCTGGAGCCATACCGCTCTGAGCCAATCACAGCAAGCAATGTATTTTATTAATGAATACAAAGCCTGCTCGGATTGGCAGAGAGGCTGTAACATCAGCCCGCGCCTCTCTGACTCTCAAAGCCAATACGAGCAGGCTACTGTATTTAGCCTGCTCGGATTGGCAGAGGTTGTTACTCCAATACGAGCAGGCTCTGTATTCATTAATAGAATACATCGGTGGCTCAGCAGTGTATATTGTATGTAGTCAAAGCTACATACAGTATTACCGCACATTCACCATCTGAAGGGCTGACATCCAGCGGGGGGTATTTTGTACCCGGCGTATAGGACGACCCTCGGTTTTTGGCAATTTTTTTTATGTGTAAAAGGTCGTCTTATATGAAAATACGGTAGGTGTTTCTTTACTTTGGATGCAAAGTTTGCCCTTCCATATTAAGTAAAGTGAAGGATTTCTTATTGTGTGCTATTACAATCTTATTGTGTGTAACATGCATTAGGTAATAACAAAAAAAAAAAACACTGTGCAGAAAAGTAATATAGAGCTGGTTTAACCACAAAGCAAGCACACCTGTTAATGGTATGGCTTTTTTCTGTGTGAAGTGCAGTTCCGTTATTCATTTTTTTTTTTTTTTAATAAGATTCAGTGAATTTTGAGATCAAATAAGTGAATATTTGGAAAGTTTAAGTACCTAAACAGTTATTGTAGAAATATATAGATATGAATTTAATAAGTTAATATTAGTACAGTAAAGCGATGTTGGTTTATTTCTGAAAAATATGAAATCTGAACTCCTGGGCACAAAAACGTTAAATTAAATATAAATCTTTAGTAGCCACAAAGGTTTTAAATCCACTTTGTGTGCGCCAAATACCTTTGCAGACACAGTTTTTGCCTTGTAAAAATAGCAGTGACATCTTCACTGTGCTGCATGTAGCCTGTGTAGAGAGCAGAACTGCTGTGGAACCAACCTAGCAGGGTCCACCCTCTGTAGAGTAGCAAAACAAAATATAATTCCCAGTGCTCTTACCGACCAGCCAGCAAAGAAAAGAAAAAAGTCAAATTTTACTGTGTCATAATTTGCATTAAAAACAGTCTTTCTAGCTCTAATCTATGAAAGTCTTCATGTTGGAGCAGATAAAGCAGTGGATACTAGAAAGCCAATGGCTGAGAGCGCTGACTGGAGTGTTCTGTCGGGGAGGCTGTCCCCCTGTCAGAACATGACAGTTCAGTGGGGGAGATCACTGTACTAATAGCTCCGACCAGAGCTGACAGGTTTTTTTTAATGGAAAAAAAACCTCATAGTGTGTACCAGGCTTTAGGCAGATATGCCTGGAGGGATCCTGATCCTCCTTTAAGTTACATTGACACACCATAAGCCGAGCAGAACACAATGGCAACTGAAAGCAACTAGTGTTGAAAATGTAAACTCTGTGGGGAGGAGGCGGAGTCACTGGCGTCAGACATGTCCACATGAAGCTCCACATTTCTCAGGACTCCTCGGCTGATAAAGACACCTACAAGGCATGGTAAACTGAAAACAATCTTACCATAAGCCTCCTCAGAGACCCCGGGATAAATAAAATGGTCTTTGGTGCCGCCCGAGGTAAAAATAAACGAAAGTGCCAAGGATACACAGTCAAGAGGCCCCTGTAAAATGGCACAGCCTCCTTCCTCACATACAGGCACATCTCGTGCTGCTAAGCAACTGCAGTTACCTCAGGATGCCTATAATGACTCTGACTGTGAATACAGCTCTGCTTCACAAGAAAAACAAACATATTCCCTACATCCAAATATTTTGAGACAAATAGAAAAAAATGTTACAGAAAGCCTTAAAGCAGACCTCAGACTATATAACAAAGTCTCTCAAAAGAAATCCGTGAGTTTGACCAGCGCACTTCTGACCTAGAAATAAGAGTGGATGACATGGAAACTAATGTACTGTTCCATGATAATGAATTAGAGATTCTTAAGGAAGATAACCTTATTCTGCAAACACCCTTCAGAGGACTTTGAAAATAGAGCACGTCGATCAAATCTTCGTATACGAAGAATACCTGAGATTATTGTTGACCCTTCATTCTACTATGACCTCACTTTTCCAAGAACTACTACCATCAATCCCGGTCAATTGTTTGGAGATGGATAGGATTCACAGAGCTTTAACACCACGCAAACCAGAAGGTCCCTCTTGTGATATAATTGCGAAATTCCACTTCTATCGCACCGAAGAATAACTCATGGCTGCAGCTAGAGGAAAAGGTTCCCTCATCTTTCAAGATCATCCTTTTATCAGCTTTTTGCTGACTTTTCCCCAATTACTGTGGCTAAACGACGTGCACTGAAACCCTTGCTTCATAATCTACAGCAACGCCACATCCCTTATCAATGGGGATTCACATTTTCTATCTGCTTTACCTATCAAGGTGTCAAACATTCCTGTAGATCCTTAGATGAACTACAAAACACTCTACAAGAACTACATCTTATCGAAAGATCTTCAACTAGCCCTCGTCGACACACAGCACCCCTCAAGAATCCTCCAAATCTGAAAAAGATAGAGGCCAACAAAATTCCTCTAAGAGAAGTTGATTCAATTCTCCTGATATAGATCCTGTAGACACAATGGACTGAATGACTTTCACTCCTCACCTTGAAGCATATTCAATCTTAACCACTTAAAGTGGAGTTCCACCCACTTTTACAACTCTTCAGCATGCCTCACTAAACTGTGCACTGTATTGGAATATTTAAAAAAAAAATTCTCAGCACCTACTGTATATCCGCTGTATTCATTTTTCACTTCCTCCTCCCTGGCCGTGGCCCATCGCATCATTTCCTGTTTGCAATGCCTTCTGGGAAGGGGCGGCAACTTCCTCTGACACTGCCGTTGCTATAGAAACCTGACCTGAAACCTATTGCACTGCTTGTGCTTGAACATGTGCGAGATCTGCAAGAATGAGAACCAGGAAGAAATACAGTCTGGCTATATTGTGAAATATAATGTTACGCCAAGTAAATTGATACCAAACATGTTACGCTTCAAAATTGCGCCCGCTCGTGGAATGACGTCAAACTTTTACCCTCAAAAATCTCCATAGGCGACCTTTAAAAAATTCTACAGGTTGCAGGTTTTGAGTTACAGAGGAGGTCTAGAGCTAGAATTATTGCTCTCGCTCTACCGGTCATGGCAATACCTCACATGTGTGTTCGCTTCTGCACGTGAGCTCGTCAGGACGGGGTTTTTTTTTTTTTTTTAAATGTTTAATTTTTATTATTTATTTTACATTATTTTATTTATTTGTACACTGTTTAAAAAAAAAAAAAATTGTGTCACTTTTATTCCTATTACAAGGAATGTAAACATCCCTTGTAATAGAAAAAAGCATGACAGGACCTCTTAAATATGAGATCTGGGGTTAAAAAGACATCAGATCTCATATCTACACTAAAATGCAATAATAAAAAAAAAAGTAATTGAAAAAAATGACATTGAAAAAAATATGCCTTTAAGAGGCGTGGGCGGAAGTGACGTTTTGACGTCGCTTCCGCCCAGCAGTGTCATGGAGACGAGTGGGCGCCATCTTAGCCTCAATCGTCTCTAGGCACAGTACGGAGTAGGACGCAATCGCCTCCGCCGCTACGGCTCCGGTAAGCGGTGGAGGGCACCGGATCGTGCCGGGGGGCCCTCTTCCGCCACCGATAAAAGTGATCTTGCGGCGAATCTGCCGCAGGGACCACTTTTATCAGAAAGCCGGCCGCCGCACGAAAACGGGGATACCGGGGTTGTGGCAGCTAGCTGCTGCCATAACAACGATATCCACCGGCAAAGTTTGGACGTACATTGGCGTGCGGCGGTCCGGAAGTGGTTAAGGCTTTGCCTTTTTTTGGTCACTAAGTAATTTACCACCTTCAGTATATTCTGTCTAAACTTATTTAAATTAATATTGTTCTATTAGGTTTTGAACTCCCCCCTTTAAACCCCCACAATCTCAGATAAACATATTTTATGTTTTATCCATTTACCCCCTTTCTCCCTCCATCCTTCCCTCTCCTCCCCTTTCCCCCCTTTCCCCCTCTTTCTCCCTCTTTCCCCCTCTTTCTCCCTCTTTTTCAGTATATAGATCTAGGCCGTTGGGGTCTCGAGAGATTGTCAATGCTCCCCCTATCTTTCTGTCTTAGGATAAACCTCCATTCTGACCTGTTATTGGAGGACCTCCTCGGAGAGATACTAGGCCTCCGAGTTAGCGTTTTTTTACGCACTCAGTATGCTGCCTTTTTACTTTTCTTATTTGCACAATTTACTTACTATTATGTGACTATAGGACTCTTATGCCCCGTACACACGGTCGGACATTGATCGGACATTCCGACAACAAAATCCTAGGATTTTTTCCGACGGATGTTGGCTCAAACTTGTCTTGCATACACACGGTCACACAAAGTTGTCGGTAAATCCGTTCGTTCTGAACGCGGTGACGTAAAACATGTATGTCGGGACTCTAAACGGGGCAGTAGCCAATAGCTTTCATCTCTTTATTTATTCTGAGCATGCGTGGATGCGTCAGATTTGTGTACACACGATCGGAAATTCCGACAACGGATTTTGTTGTCGGAAAATTTTATAGCCTGCTCTCAAACTTTGTGTGTCGGAAAATCCGATGGAAAATGTGTGATGGAGCCTACACACGGTCGGAATTTCCAACAACAAGGTCCTATCACACATTTTCCGTCGGAAAATACGACCGTGTATATGGGGCATAACTCTTCCTCTTTATTCTGTCTCAACTCCCCTCTTGGTTCTTGCCCCCCCCCCCCGGGTAATTGTAGACTCACAATCTATGAATGCAGTGTACTACAATATTTCCTTTAAGATTTACTGACGGCCCCCTTAAATGTCCTTACATTAAACGTACAAGGTCTAAATATCCCACAAAAGCCAACTAAAGTTTTTCGCTCCTTAGCTTCCTCAAAAGCACATGTTGCCTCTGCGAAAACAAAACAACAAGGTGTGCTAATAGCGTTTCATCGTACTACACTCTTTTCCCTTCTGAGAGAGATCAAAGACGCAGAAAGTCGTTATCTTATACTCACGGGATATCTGTTTGATTTTCTAATTACAGTGGTATTCTACTATGCTCCTAACAAAACTCCATCCTCATTCCTCTCCCATTTATTACAGGTAATTGATACTCATAAACGGGCACACTTTGAATCTGTGGAGATTCAAATCAATTCCTTTAACCCTTTTTTAGATAAATCGCCAACTCCTATTACATCTAGTTCTCAATCTCGTAAGTTCCAACAACTTCTTCAACAACAATCTTTATTAGATTCTTGGCGTGAAATCAATCCTGCTAGGCGCCAATTTACTTTTTAGTCTCATCCCAATAAATCATTATCCCGTATTGATCACATTTTGATCTCAATAGGCATGATCCCTGAACTCCTTTCTTCATCTATTCCTTTTACATGGACTGATCACTGTGCTGTACTTTCAACTTTCACTTTTCTAATACCCAAATCGCAAGATTGTACATGGAATATTAATGAACCAATCCTATCTCATCCATCACACTCCTCTGATCTAGAAATAGCCATAAAAGATTACCTAGCCGATAATGAGACCCCTGATATATCCCCACTGACCCTATGGGAAGCTCATAAACCTGTTCTCTGTGGGGTTTGTATACACCAAGCCTCATTTCTTAAAAGAGAAATAAGACAACTAAAACAAAAATTAGAAGCAGAATGTAATACATGCCACACAATCGTTCAATCCAATCCTACCCCTGTGACTAAATTAGAGCTTGATAAAGCACGTTTAAACCTTGACCTTTCTTTAATCAGAATCTGTAGATAAAATGTTATGTAAGTCTAAACATATATTTTATCTTAAAGCAAATAAACCAGACACTCTTTTAGCCCGAGCACTTAAAAAACGAAATCGCTCCTTTAAACCGATTCGACTGAAATTATCTCATGATACATTTACTAGTAATCCAGTAAAGATCCTCCACACCTTTCAAAAACATCTTGCCTCCTTATATAAAAGGAAGTATTTTTTGATCAAAATTTAGCAGAATAATTTTTTTCACAAATCAAACTTCCTACTATTCCTTTTGCCCAACGTGATTGTCCTGAAAGCCCCATTACAGATATCGAGAATAAATTATCAATTAACTCTCTTAAACCAAATAAATGTTCAGACCCAAATGGCTTCTCTGCCATATACTATAAGAAATTCTCTCATATCCTTGCTCCAATGTTAACAAACGCATTTAATATAAGGAAGAATTAATTTAGATAAAATATCGTGCTTTGAAAATATATGTAAATGTGACCCACACACTAAGGGACTTATTTCAACTCTTTACACTCATCTTATTACTAAACCCAACTCAGACCCACCATCATATGTGGCCAAGTGGGAAATGGATCTTGGGTTTTCGTTGGAAGCAGCCGATTGGGATAAGATTTGCATCACAACTAAGTCATCCTCACAAAACATAGCTGCCTTAGAGACAAATTCACAAGTACTCACACAGTGGTATTTGGTCCCTGTCAGAATAGCGAAATATGCTACAAATTATTCCCCATCTTGTTTTTGTGGCTGTGGTGATCTTGGATCACATCTTCATGCTTGGTGGGATTGCCCGGTAGCAAAATATTTCTGGAAAGATGTATTTCTTATCACTTTCTCCTACCGCCAATTCAATCTCCTATTACAGATCACTACAGCCGTGAAACAAACAATTGCCAAAGCTTGGAAATCCCTGTACTTAATAATTGCTGAAACTAAAAATAGAGTCAATCAAGCAGAGATCCATGCCAAAACAGAGGCTATAACTCAAGATAAAATATTCAACTTTGAGAATATATGGAATCCCTGGGTGACTCACTTTTTGCCTTCCAATTTGATGCTTCCCTACTAAGACCTTAGTAATCTCGATTTATACTTCCGTTCTCTGCATTCATGGTGTGTGTTTATTACCATGTACTGCCCCAGGGACCCCTACTACCTCATATTTTTTTCTTCCCTATCTATTTTTTTTCTCCTACCTAGGATTACTTTTTCTTTTATCTTGTTTCTTTCTTCTACTTTCCCCCCTGTTCTTTCTCTTCTCTTTCAATTTACTCTTTATATAGTTCTGGTAGCAGAACTTTTATTTCCTTGGTTATCATTATACCAATTGTACATAGTTCCAGTATGTAGTATAAGATTTTAGATTCTATAATAAATTTTTTATTTTTATTTAAAAACGATTCTCTTGATAATAATCAAGACCTTTTTTTTTAAATCTGAGGTCATCTTATGTTAACCTGGTTTAAGTTGGTTTTATCCCCTCTTATACAATGTATGACACAATCTTTTGAGTAGTTAGATTCATGCTAAAATTGTTTTAGTTAAACAGCCAATTTTTAGTTTATGTTGGAACTACAACTCAATATTATTACCATATATGTGATCTTTTCTTTTGCTGCCACCATATGTACTTATGTATACTAATTGTTAAAATTCAATAAAAAAAATGACAAGAAAATGTAAACTGTGAGCTTATTATCCTAGCTTCCCTCCTTCTAGTAATTTACTGATATGTAACAAGCATAGATTCTGCAGTCTGAGACATAGATGGTGCTTTATAAACAAATGTACTGTGTGCTGATTGAAACCAAATCTTATTTAAAGAGGTTGAAATGATCAATCAATTTTCACCAGACTGCTGTAGCAACCTGCTTTTACATGTGCTTGGAACATTTTGAATTAACGTGAGACATGTCTCAGATCAAAATGATTCATGCTGCATTAATACAGCTCTCTTAAGAGGGCAAGGAACGAACACTAAAGGGAGTACAAAAAACTTGCTTTATTGGTACAAAAATATACACCACACTAGTAAACCTAAAAAAAAAGGGAGGGGAAGGCACAGATATGTGGCTGACACAAACCAGTTAAATTAAAATTATGACAACGTCAAAAATTAGCGTGACGTCAGCACGTCACTTCGGAGCCGCGCGCTCCTTGAAACATTGGAGTGTGTCTGATTGACAGCATGGATTGAACAGCTGACGGCCGGCTTGTTCTCCGGAAGCTTGCGGAATCATATGTGAGGTAATGAACACACAGCAAGGGATCATCTTATCCAGCACGTATACAGCTATTTTTTAAACATGGACTGGCGTCCTTATCCACAAGTCTTCAGGGGTAGAGTAATGCTATAGGACGATGACGGATACCGCCTAACTGGTGAGAGATGCATTAACCCATTTTTAAACTGCATGTATATGGATGCGCTCTTTCAGCCCTTAGCACTCCCCCTGTTGATACCTGTATGGATATCCATCTGCATGCCACTGTCCCGCTGCACTTGATAATCTCTGAACATTCAAGTCAAGCTGCTTGTTACATTTGTTGTAATCCTGCCTATCAATGATGGTCTGTGTCTCTATATTTGATAGACCCTGCTGAATTGATACACTCAATTAACCTTAACCAGCACACTCCAATCAGTATACCAGGTCAATGGCTGATAACTGAAGGAACTTAATTACTAGGAGTCTGTATTACCAAAACCATCTGTTTTTGATCAAGCCCCCAAGTTCAGCCTCCATCCTTAACTAGTACTTATCAGTGTGTGTAATTGGTGACTGCAGTTTGGATGTGGGATGTGTAGCCGCGGCTCCCTATGTTTTTGATTTTTGACAACGTTGTCATCATTTTAATTTAACTGGTTTGTGTCAGCCACATATCTGTGCCTTCCCCTCCCTTTTTTTAGGTTTACTAGTGTGGTGTATATTTTTGTACCAATAAAGTAAGTTTTTTGTACTTCCTTTAGTGTTCGGTTCCTTGCCCTCTTAAGAGAATTTTATTCTTTTAGTTTTTCCTGTATGCTTATAGGGCTACCTGAACTGCATCCTACGTGACCCGTTTGAATGCAGGTTGACACACACTTGCTATTACCCTCTATCATTTTTATTATTCACTTAGGTTGATCCAGGCAAATAACCAATATTTTTTGCATTAATACAGCTACAGGTGGAAGATAAGTGCTAGATAGTTTGAGTGCTCCATGCCTTTTATGCGTATTGGAGATGAAACACGATTAGGCATAAGAATGACCAAGGTAATTTTGGAAATGGAGGAAAAGCAACCTGTCAGAATTGAAAAATGGAAGCTGTTATGCTTTTCCGGGTAAACAGCCAGTGACACTAAGAAGTCGAGGGGTGGTGTGTTATTCTCCTGTTTTTCAGCCTTGGTTCAGGAAGACACGTCTTCTAATACAGGAAATTAAGTAGCCACAATCAAGCATGCAGCTTGCCGAGTGGGTAAGCTGTAGACTTCACCTTTCTTCTGTGAGGAACCTGGGAGCTAAAATAAGATTTAGAAGGCCATGGCACAGCAATTATGGCAACAGGGCTTCCTTGTTGAGCACATTTCAGGTAGTTCTTCACAAGCTTTGATCTTGTTTTGCAGATAAGGAAGCAGTTTGTTATATAAGGCAAACATATGGGGGTTGATTTACTAAAACTGGGCGTGCAAAATCTGGTGCAGTTGTGCATGGTAGCCAATCAGCTTCTAACTTCAGCTTGTTCAATTAAGCTTTGATAATGGAACCTGGAAGCTGATTGGTTTATATGCAAAGCTGCATCAGGTTGTGCAGGCTCCAGTTTTAGTAAATCAACCCCATGGTGATCAAAGAAAAAAAAATCTACTCACCAGTTTGTCAGTCTTAGTTCTGGAAGGCAAGTCCTCTTCTCATATAGGAAACCTTCAGGCAGTTGGCTGAGAAGCAAAAGTAGTAGGGATGTAAGGCTGTGCTATTACCTCAGTAAGGCTTTACTCTCTTGGACCATATTCAAGCCTAAAGTGATTGTAAAGTCGTATTTTTTTTTCTATAAAAATAACAAACGTATTATACCTACCTGCTCTGTGCAGTGGATTTGCACAGAGCAGCTTGGTTCCTCCTCTTCTCGGGTCCCCTTCTGTAATCCTGGCCCCTCCCTCCTGTTGAGGAAATGTGTTCAGGACGGATGTTCAGAGACATTTGAAACGGCAAATGCCTGTAACAGCTTGTAAATGCTTTTTCTCTTTAAAATCACATTTAGCTATGTTTCGTTTACAGGCATTTTTCAATTTTGCCTATTTGGAAAAAAAAATCTTTTTTGTTTTAAACGCTTTTAAACGCAAACACTGCTAAACGTGGCAAAACTGACGTTTTAAACGTCGGTTACCATCTGTCAAGTTGTCATTCAGGAGAGGTTGTAAAAACGTCCCGTGTACATGTCTGGCATCTGAACGTGGGTGGCATATATTCCGCAGCAAGTAAACATTTTGTCCCTGAAATTGATGTATTTAAAGCAGAAAATTGGGCATCACAGTTTGTTGCGCATGGGGTTGCACAGCCACAAACCGTCAGGGTGCTCATAATAGCCTGTGTCCACAGCCAAAAGTGCATTCAGTGGGCAGGTGAGCATAAGAACTGAAGAGAGAGGATGACGCGCCAACTAAGTGTAGTATCCCAAAGATTTAATACATAGACAAGATTAAGAACACTTACAGAATAAATGATAAAAATAGGTTCAACTGTAAATGGATCTCTGGGCTGTAATCCAGGCGGCTGCCATGGTGTATGTCATCGGTGTAATGGATGATTTCAACCGCTCAGTGTGGGGAACAGGGAGGCAATGGGGTTAGGAAGTCGCACTCTGGCTGCATGGATCGTCCCACAGCTATGACGTCACCAGCAGAGACAAAGCATCAGAACTGAACCACGGAGCAATGGAAGAAGGTGACCTGGTCTGAACAATCATTTTTTTTTTTTTTACATCATGTGGCTGTCTAGGTGCATGTGCATTACTTACCTGAGGAAGAGATGGCACTAGGATGCAGTATGGGAAGGAGGAAAGCCAGCTGAAGCAGTGTGATGCTTTGGGCAATGTTCTGCTGGGAATCCTCGATCCTGCTATTCATGTGGATGTTATGTTGACACATATCACCTACAAAAACACTGTTGCTGACTAAGTACATCCCTTCGTGCAAACGGTATTCCCTGATGTCAGTGACCTCTTTCAGCAGGATGATGTGCCCTGCCACACTGCAAAAATGGTTCAAGAATAGTTTGAGGAGTACAACTACGAGTTTAAGGTGTTGACTCGGCCTCCAAATTCTTCAGGTCTCAGTCCAATTAAGCATTTGTGGACTATGCTGGATAAACAAGTCCGATCCATGGAGCCTCCTCCTTGCAACTTACAGGACTTAAAGGATCTGCTACTGACAGCTTGGTGCCAGATACCACAGCATGCCTTCAGAGGTGTAATGGCATCATTGAAGGGTCTTGGCTGTTTTAGTGGTAAAAGGGGAACCTACTCAATATTAGCTTGGGTATTTATAAAGTTATGGCTGATTGGTGTATAGCAGAAAGGCAGTACTAGACAGATGAGCTAGGATGAGAAGAAAGTATGGAAACGTTTTCAAGTGTTTGTGCAGGGTGTGTAGGTAGTTTCTGGCTAATCAAATGATGATCATCTACTATAAGCCTGTTCATATTTATGCTCCATGTGGTTTAATGCATTCCCCTGCCAATAAATAGTAAAATGGAATTAGGTTACACAATTGCTGCAGTGCGGTGTATTTTTAAATTGCATATGCTGCAATTTGGCTGTACTGATATGGTCTGTAGGAATGAATAGTATAAGACGCACTTTACAAGTGTTACACAGTGCCCTTTGCATGTGTATCTAACGTTTTTAGAGACCACAGTGTAATTTTATGCAAAAGCAGAAGTGTGAAAAGAAATTGAAGTTTGCTGAGACATGGTGATTATCACGTTTCTTTTTATAAAGCACTCTTTTGAATGACAAATTAATATTTTATCTTTAGTATCGATGCTGTGATGTTTTACACATTGCTCACATATTGTTGCATAAGTATCTTTCATAGTCTAAGCACTGGAGGAGACTTTGCTCTAATATACCCATATACATAAACATTCTGATCTGTAGAGTACTATTTAGCAGTAAATCATTTTTTCCTACACAACACTGCACATGCTGTGTTTGTATGATACAGATTATCTAAATGGCTTTAAGCATCCTTTCAGTGTTCAGATGGATGAATTTTACGGGGTAATTATGAATTCAAAAATAATTGCAGTTCTGCTCAGAGTTCTGAATAATTCATTGCTTATTCTAGTCTTAGAGTCAGCACCCCCATGCTCCAGTCAGGTTCCATAACGATGGCCTCACTCCAACTCTCACTGCATTATTTAATGTGTATGATAAGAGCAAGCTGGGAAGTTGCATTTCCATTGCTTTTTCTTTTGTTTTTATAGGACTCTGTGCTTTGTAATAACTGCAAAATTTTCTGCACCACTTGTCGTTTTGCACATCTTTAGCTCTGCATTCCTGCCCAGTGGTACAGTTTGGTGCAATGCAGTTTGACTTTCTTTTATACTTTTTATAGGGGAGTGGAGTGCAGTAGAGGTTAACTTACTTGCAAGAGGGGTTTTCTATTCAGGGAACTCTTGGGAGCCCTGCTTAGGCCTTTCTCTTTGGTGAACACGCCTTAGGCTCTGGGACTGTGGTTTCCTCTAACCCTAAACTAGAATGCATAATTGCAAAGCACTAAGAAACCAAGCTGTTGGGAAAAAAAAACAAATTAGCTACTGATATGAATAATAAAAACACTAAAAGACAAAGCTGCTGAACTAAGACTTATTTGCTATTGAAAAATGCTAAAATGTAAGTCCTAAAAAAAATTAGAAAACCGACCTGCTGAAATGAGATTCATTGTCAGTTGCATTCAAATATTTACATTATATATCCATTTTCTTTGTTGAATGTTTTACTATGAATAGTGTTTTTCTTTTAATATTCTCTAATTCAATCAAGACAACTGAAGATTTTGTGGTATATATTCATATGCCTATGTAGACATTTTTCATCCCTTTCATTATGTTTTTGCTTGTTCTTGTAGTTGTGATGGGGGGTGGGGGGGGGGGGGTTGCTGCCCCCAAAATACATTGGCTGTTTTTATTGGACATATTATCTACCAACAGTTAAAATTATCTTGTACTCCTTTATGCAGTTTTGGTCTGGTGCTCCTATATTTCTGTTGGTATACAGTTGTGCTTTTGATCCCTGACCCTGAACTTGGATGTGTGTAGACAGCACTACAGCTGGGAAAAGCTGTTTTAAATGGTAAAAAGAGACATTTAAAAGGACAGTGTGCCTTGTGCACATTGTGGACTAAACCCACATAGGCTCTAAAATTCATAGCAAGATGGTAAAGTGGGTCATACAGCTGATGCTGACCAGTGTTGAGACACAGACCTCCCATGAGGAGGCTCTGCCTAGCTAAAGAGTGCCCACTTTTTGACAGTCCAGCTTGTTGCTCAGCACAAATCCATGCAAACACAGGTGACCGCCTTGCAGGAGGTGGTCTATCAGCTCTTTCAAAGAGATCAAGCATCTGTTGCCAGCTCGTAACCAAGCAACTGTGAGGTCCAGCCACTACCTGCAAAGTTGAGTTGCAGCTTGTTAAGAAATTGCTGCACCAGGAGGATCTTTCTGCTCCCCAAGTTGTAGAGCTGGTGATGATGGACACCAACATATTTTGATAGTTCTTGACTATTGGAATTATAGTGACTAGCTATCTGGAGAGTGTTCCTCTCAGAAATACTTCCTCTAAGACAATCTCATGGGAGTGGTTTCATATGTTCTTTAGAACAGGATTTCCCAAAAAGTTCCTAACTGACCAGAACACCCCTTTCATATTTAAGCTGATTGCAGACTTGTGCAAACTGTTCCCAAAATAATTGGTTTTGAACTTCTATCACCCAAAGACTGATTGAAAGAGACATGGTAGTCCAAGGCATCAAAATACAAAGCTGCCACCTCCCCTCAGGTCCCGGTTCAACATACAGCCTAGGCGCACCAAGAGGAAATCAATGTAAGCCGGAAGCACGTAGAATTCCATGCTTTCCTCTCTTGACTCCCTGAAGCGCTGCCCCAAAGTGAGGCGGCACAACATAGAATTCCAATACTCTCATGAGTTTATGAAGCTCTGTTCTTATTGTAAGTTGGCAGCACATAGAATTTCACTTGTCTGTTAGATAACGCACAGGGCTTGAAAGACCCTGTTGACAAGAAATTGGAATTATTATTAAAAGCTTCCTTTTCTTTGGCCAGTTCAGCTATTCAGCCAGCTATTGCAGCAATTGGTATTTGCCAGTCCGTAAAGGATCAGGTCAAATCAGAACTGGTCAGCCGAGCTTCCTTGTAAAAAGTTATTGGTTGGTTTCCCGTTTCATGGAGAACGTTTATTCGATGATCACTTGGACAAATATATCCAAAAGATTTCCGGAGGGAAGAGTTCTCTACTTCCTGTGAAGAAAAGCACCTCCCTCGTTTAAAAACCCAGGGACTGCTTCC
Source organism: Lithobates clamitans (assembly GCA_037952925.1). Lineage (NCBI taxonomy): Eukaryota > Metazoa > Chordata > Amphibia > Anura > Ranidae > Lithobates > Lithobates clamitans. The sequence goes on from JBBGZY010000449.1 coordinate 19,108,040, forward strand.
TCAAATGTCTCAGCATCAGGGCGGTTCCGCCGCCAACAGGGCACTAGGGCAAGGCGCTAGGGCCAGGGACAAGCCAGAAGGCCAGGGCCAGAAAAGGCCCTGGGTCCAAAATTATTCTAAACCCAGCACCAAGCCATCCTTTTGAGGGGACGCCACCACTCCATAGGGTGGAGGGGGAAGGCTGCTGCACTTTGCAGACATTTGGAAAACAATTCAGGATGGGTGCGTCACCTCAATTATATCTCGTTGTTACAAGCTGGAGTTACCGGGGGTTCCCCCTCAGGAGTTTCTAAGATCCAGCGTTCCCTCAGATCCTCCAAAAAGAAACTTGATTCGGGCACTACATCATCTAGCGCATCAAGGAGTGATTGTAGAGGTTCCTGTATTCAAAAGGGGCACAGTATTTTACTCAAACCTGTTTACGGTTCAGAAACCAAACAGGGACACAAGGCCCATTTTGGACCTAAGGTCCCTGAACAAGTATCTATTCATACAGTCATTTCGGATGGAGTCTGTCCGCTCAGTAGTAACCTCACTCCAGAGGGGAGACTTTTTAGCCTTCATCAATATAAAGGAAGCGTACTTACACGTACCTATCTTTTAGCCTCATCAGAGGTTCCTACATTTTGCAGTAGAGTAACGCCACTTTCAGTTTGACTCTACCCTTCGGGTTTGCTACTGCTCCCCGGGTGTTCACAAAGGTCCTAGCACCAGTACTGGGTCTTTTAAGGGCCCAAGGGATCCTGGTGCCCAGGTATCTGGACGACCTTCTGCTCAGAGATCACTCAGTACAGGCTCTAGAACAGAGCATAATATACACAGTGAGGTATTTGAAAAGCTTAGGCTGGATCATAAATACCGAAAAGTCAGCCTTGAGACCAGCTCAAAGTCTAATATAATTAGTTCTGATTCTAAACACGGTCCAAGCAAGAGTATTCTTGCCACCCGTAAGATTCTGTGCCCTGAAGTATCAGGTGCGTCAGATAAGTGGCACAAGACAACCCTCCATTCGGCTCTGTATGAGTCTTCTAGGGAGGATGGTATCCTCCTTTGAGGCAGTGCCCTATGCCCAGTTCCATTCCAGGCCTTTACAACAAGACATCTTGTCGGCTTGGCACAGAGGAAGAAAAGCCCTGGATTATCCAATGTGCTTATCTCCTCAGGCATGCTTAAGCCTAAACTGGTGGTTGCAGGATCAGAACCTGCGAAAGGGAAAATCCTTTCTCTCGGTAACTTGGAGAGTACTGACTACAGATGCCAGTCTCTCGGGCTGGAGAGCGACCCTAGTGGGATTCACAGCTTAGGGAAAATGGTCAGGGACAGAGCAGACCCTGCCCATCAACGTCCTAGAATTACGGGCAGTACGTCTGGCCCTGTGGTCCTGGACTGTGGAGCTTCAGGACTGCCCCATCAGGGTTCAGTCCAACAATGCCACGGCGGTGGCCTATATAAAACACCAAGGCGGTACCAGTAGTTGTTTAGCTCTGAAGGAGGTGAACTACATACTAGCCTGGGCAGAGGGACATGTGCCAATGATATCGGCAGTCCATATCCCAGGAGTGGAGAACTGGAAGCCAGATTTTCTCAGCCACCAGCAGATCTGCCCAGGGGAATGGTCCCTACACTCAGAGGTGTTCCAAGAAATTTGCCAACATTGGGGATGGCCAGAGGTCGACCTACTGGCATCCAGGTTCAACAACAAGCTACAGCAGTGTGTGTCTCGAACAAGAGATCCTCTGGCAATTGGGGCAGATGCTCTGATAGTTCCATGGAGCCAGTACTCCCTGGTTTATGCTTTCCCTCCGATCCCTCTCATTCCACATTTATTGTGCAGGATTTAGAGAGAGGGGGTTCCATTCATTCTGGTGGCATAAGCCTGGCCCAGAAGGCCCTGGTTCCTGGAGATTGTGAGACTGACGATAGACAGATCATGGACGCTTCCACACCACCCTGATCTACCGTCTTAAGGTCCTATATTCCACCCCAATTTACAGTCTCTAAATTTGACGGCAATTTAAAGGCCCATCTCGGGACCAGTGGTGTCTACTCTAGTGAATGCTAGAAAAGCTGTCACTAAGAAGATTTATCATAATGTCTAGAAGACTTATATTGCTTGGTGTGAAGCCAGAAAATGGCATCCTCGGAAATATGTAATTGGGAGAATTCTCTCTTTTCTACAGTCAGCTGTGGAAATCAAATTGGCTTTGAGTACAATCAGAGGTCAGGTTTCGGCCCTATCAGTATTCTTCCAAAAGCCTTTAGCCTCCCATTTACTGATCTGAACCTTTATGCAAGGGGCAACTCGCTTGCTTCTTCCCCATTAGGTCACCTATGTGTCCTTGGGACTTGAACTTGGTGCTGTCTGTGTTACAGAAACAACCATTTGAACCTATTAAGGAAATTCCATTAGACTTGCTGTCACGCAAGCTAGCCTTTCTGATGGCTATCGCCTTGGCTAGAAGGGTGTCGGAGTTGGCGGCCTTTCATGCAGGGAACTGTACTTGATCCTTCACCATGACAGAGTCGTGTTGTGACCTGTTCCATCCTTTTTGCCAAAAGTGGTTTCAGCCTTTCATTTAAATCGGGATATTATTTTGCCTTCTTTTTTTCTCTCAGCCTCATTCGGTGGAAGGGAGACGACTGCATTCTTTGGGCGTTGTCCGGGCAGTCAAAGTTTATCTGTCTAGATCTGGGAAGATCCGAGGATCAGATTCTTTTTTTGTTTTACCAAAAGGACCCAAGAAGGGGCAGGCAGCTTCCAAAGCTTCCATTGCCAGTTGGGTCCGTCAATTGGTCATTCAGGCCTACGGTCTGAAACATAAAGCTCCTTCCTTCAGGGTAAGAGCTCATTCTACCAGGGGTGTAGGAACCTCTTGGGCTTTTCGCCATCAGGTACTTGTGGCACAGATTTGTAAGGCTGCTACCTTCAGTGCATTCATTCACAAAATGTTATCAAGTGGATTTTCAAGCAGCCGAGGATTCAGCTTTTGGCCGCAGTGTACTGCGTGCTGCTGTATAAGTTCTGATGGCTATTGTTTGGCAGGGTGTCTCCCTCCCCTAAAATCCTTTTCTTTGAGTACATCATGGGACACAGAGATCCCTCCCCTCTTTTTTGAGGATTTCGTGCTTGCTACAAAACTAAAGTACTTCCTGTATGGGAGGTGTTATATAGGGGATCACTTCCTGTCTGAAGACCTTTGGTCTACCAGTGTCCATTTACCTAATGATGGAGTATAACCCAGCAGGTAATGAATATTAGCCTGACTCTGTGTCCCATGGTGTACTTAAAGAAAAGGATCTTACAGGTTAGTATGACGTAAAAATCCTATTTTCTTGTTGACAAATTTACATTACCTCTGCTCGCATTGGTGTACTCACTTGGTCTGACCATGCAACTATTTTCCTAAAATTGTCACTCTCTGCTAGTCAAGGATCTTATTCCCCCTGAAAACCTATTGCCTCCATTCTCTCACTTCCAACTTATCAGAAGCACATCAATTCTGAAATGCACGCTTTTTTCAAAATTAACCAAGACTCTGACACGACCCTTCTATGAACCGCCCACAAGGCCTACATTAGAGGGTTAATTATTAAGATCTCCTCCCATGAGAGAGAGCAACAAACTGGCCTCAATATTCCCAGACCACTCTGCTGGAGACAATGTGGAGCTTCAGGATCTCCTTCCCAGATTTGGTGGTGCTGCCCTCCAATTCAGCAATTTTCATCACAAATATTCGTATTTGCTTCCTCTGTTATTGGTATTCTTATTCCAATGGATCCAAAATGAGCTTTGCTAGACATAGACATGCATTTTTGGCCCTTTAAATTCCAAACTATCCTTACCCATATCTTTATAGCAATCAGACTATCCATTACTCGCCAATGGAAACAACCTCTGACACCAGATCATTTCAGTGGTTCATATTCTAATAATAATATGTTTGCTAAAGCCCATCTTGTAACAACAAAATTAATCTGTAACTGGAACCTATGGATTACATCCTAACTGCACTTTAATTATCTGAATTTTTTCAATATCCTTTTAACAGGACACATCCTCATTAACACCTAAGAATTCCTGGGCGATGCCTATACATTTACCTATAAAATTAGACATATACCTTTCCCAAGGTAATATTTCTCCTTCCCAAGTCAATATTTCTCCTTCCCATTACCCAGTTAAGAAGGATTTATATGGTCATACCAGCTACCCTCTTATTCCTAGCTCTCACCCTCTCCTCTCTTTTTTTACATTTCCCACTCTGCTGTTTTCTTCCACCCGCCTGTCCTCTTCCCTCCTTCAGAAATGTCACGATTGCCAGATTGTTTAATATATGTATGTTCATATTTACAACTTTATATACTCTTTTAACTTGACTATTTTTGTATTCACATGTTTTTCAATCAAACCATATTGAAACTAAAATGAAGAAATTAAAAAAAAAAAAGTTTTATCACTTTTAAAAAAAAATGTTTTCATACTATCACCAGTGCAGGACAGTGTTACCATATAACTGGTGTGGTGGTGATCAGAGAATCTGACTGGTGATTGTATGTGGTATTGCAGGTAGTGTGTGTCTCCTGCGGGGCAGACCAAGGTAGGATGGAAAGAGGCAACATAATCAAAAACAGATTGCCTTTTTAGGGCATTATTCAAATATGTAAACAAAACAATTTTCATGTATGTAAACAAAAACAAAACATATTTTTTAATAATATTTTTTAACTTTTTTTTATTATTTACTTTATTACATTTCTTTCTTCCTTTTAAATATATACGTATATATATATATATATATATATATATATATATATATATATATATATATATATATATATAAAATATATTGATTTTTACATACAGTGAATATATATATATATATTTATTTTTACATACAGTGATGAGAGCAATACAGTGTCACCATAGTAACACTGTACTACTCTGGGTAGGTGATCAGGATGTTTTCCTTTTTTTTTTTTTTTTTTTTACACATTTTACTATTAAAAGCAACCATTTTTTTCTGAAATCCGAATCCCAGATGGCAAGCAATTGAGCTGCATGTTTGAAAAATACTTTCTAAGCTATTGTTAGACTTGCCAGGCTTCACACTTTTGTTGCACAGTTGCAGCAAGTTCGCATTGTATGACTTCAGATCAACTTTCTTTGCAAACATTCTGCAAGTCTGCTGCATGTTCTGGTTCAGTTATGTTGTGCAATAGTCACCCCACCACAGGGGTCACTGTGGCTAAATTTGGAAAAGTGTCAACTAAAGCTTGTGATTCAAGTGCTCTGAAAGTGTACAACTTGCTAGTGAAATTGTGCAGCAAGTTAACAAGACTTAGAATTCAATATCCTTGCTATCTGGGATTGTGATTAGTTATGATTGGCCACAGCTAATCACATAGTACAGGTGGGATGTGATCCCTGTGACCATTCATAGAGATCAACACAATATTACACAATGAATGGCACAAATCAAAGCCAATCATTGCGTATAGTTGTCATGTGATCTGTTGTGATTGGTCACATCGATCACATGGTACTGGCAGTAGGCCGGTACACTGATCTGTCACCCGCTGTGTCCGTTGGACACAATGGATGACAGATCGCACCAGAGCACTGCCCGATCCTCTGAGGATGTCGTATGCATCCACCCAGGATAACAGGGATCCCGTCTGGCCGTCTTTTTACAATTGGCCGGGCAGGAATCAGTTAAAAATGGTCACTCCCAAGTTAATGGACTTGATTAGTGCAGTATCTCACCACAGCCAAAAATATTTTTTTCTTTTACTGATATTCTGTCTTATGTATATGTATTTTTCTGTTGTAATGAATTGTATCAGTTTGTTGTCTTGTAGAATGCTGACATCTAGTGGTGGTTACTGGTTCACTACACCTTGTTTATTTTGTGATTTGGTACCTCTGGCTTTTTTCTCTTCCTGTTCATTGTGAGTTACCATGTTTCCAGGAAACTTAGAAGGGTCTTATATTAATTTTGGCAACAAAAGACACAGTAGGGCTTATTTTCGGGGTAGGTCTTACCATGTAATGTGCTGTCTTCTCTCTCCCTGGAATCCCCAGTGTGAATCGAGTTAAAATGCTTGTAAAATCCTATAATCCACTCTATTACGTTAGAGAAAGAAGAAAAGTTATGGCACTTTGAAAGAGGTCTATGACCAAAAAGTCAAGGTTACCTCCATCCCTAATTCTGATAAGAAACTACGTGAGGGGTTGGGACTTTGAATGAAGCATGCACTTTCAAAAAATAAATAATTTGTAACAAGTTTAATTCATATATAAATGAATAATAAAAACAAGACGCACATCACTGTGAGTCCAAAATTAATTTCATATATATATATATATATATATATATATATATATATATATATATATATATATATATATATATATATATACACACATATAGAGTCAATACATATATGTACACACACATAAATGCCAGGTACAATAACATATGATAGCTCAATGTAAGTAGCTTAAAAACAGATAATAACATGATAAGGTAAGTATCTAGTCTGGCATTAAATAGGCCCATTATTGCACATATCTGGATGTTTATTGTAAAAAAGATGCATAGGTATAGCATCCATAGCTCGACGCGTTTCGTGGTAAGTAACCACTCATCAGGAGAGATTGCAGCCAAAAGCCTAAAAAATCTAAATATAAATAATGGGTCAGACTGATTCATAAATAAAGCATAAAGTTGAGGGGAGGTGATATAACCTCCACCCATACTTACAGAGCTGACCATGGATCTCGGGTATGGCAGGATCACCAACGGTGGACTGGGGTCAACAACTGGCATGGGAGCTGAGGCGGCACATAAAGGTATGGTATCAGGGAAGAGAAACTGTATGTGCTGATACTGTGTGATTGGACCATCACCAAACCATCCATAGTGATATGGGATTGGTCGTCCCAAACATCTAGGAAAAAAATAAATGTAACTATGAGTGAGTAATTAATGTGAATTCCTATCATAAAATCCATGGTGATATGGGATAGATCTACCCAAACTGCATGGAAATTAGAAGGTGATATGGCTGAGAGTGTATAGAAGCCATATGAAACCAAAAATTAGAAATGTGTGCTGAGGAAAAATACAATTAAATAGAATCTGGGATGTTGAAAATTGTAAACTCTAGTACATTAGAATATAATGTACAATGTTTGTGTTTCTGTAATATAATTGTGCCAAATACCTTCGTTAAAGCGCTGCTCAGCGCTTCCGTGACCCCCCGGAGCTCTCTGAGCACTGCAGGGGGGGGGCGAAATCCCTCGTGAAAGCTGGGATAAGAGGAGGAGAGCAGTGGGAGGTCAGCTGAGTGCCGAGTGGCGCTGTACCGAATGTATTTGGCACAATTATATTACAGGAACATACACATTGTACATCATATACTACTGTAATAGAGTGGATTATAGGATTTTACAAACATTTTAAATTAGGGCTTATTTTTGTGGTAGGGCTTATATTGCAGTCCTCCTGGAAAATAACAGTAGGTCTATTTTTCAGGCTAGGTTTTATTTTCGGTGAAACATGGTAGTAATGTCCTAGCTAGACTCTCCCTTCTTCTTCCATGTTCCCTCAGTCAGTGGTAGTTCCTCAGAGAGAAACAGCTTAAAAAAGTCATCCAAAAAAAAAAGCAGGTTGATGTGATATTTGGTGCACCGACAATAGTTTATATGGGCCAATATCTTTATTTGTCCAAGTAAAAATTGTCATCAAGACTGAAAGCGAGGGTAAGTCCAAAAGTTGAGTAACAAGAATACAGTGGTCTTTACAAAGTCTTTACAATGTCTTTACAATGGATACACTTGTTGAAAGAGAATTTCAGTTGCATCTTATTCTGTCTATGAGAAAGAAAGGGAAAAAACTCAAACAACAAATAAAACTGACAGGAGGTTTTAACCTTACCCCACTCTATCCAAAACTGAAGAAATAACAAAGTTTTGGCTTTAGACATACTTTAGAGAAAAACTCCAGGCTAATAATAAAGAGAGGCGATGTTTTTGAAATGATGAACAGTGGTCAGTAAATACAAACAAATAACACGTAATCTACTTTCAGTGTGGGAGTCTCTATTCGGGGAATCCTGCTTTACTACATCAATGTTGATTTACAATATACCCAATGTGCAGTATCTGTAGAAAAATCTACAGCTTATACTGATTCAGACATGCATCTCTGTGACATACTTACTTTACTTACTGCTGTAGGGATACCCAAAAAGTTTTTCTGCCCTGAAAGCAAAATGAAATGTAGTGTGTAAATATGCCCACTTTTGATGTAGATAGAACTAATGCCCTGTACACACGGTCAGACTTTCCGACAGAATATGTGCGATCGGAGCTTGTTGTCAGAAATTCCGACCGTGTGTGGGCTCCATCGGAATTTCCGACACACAGAGTTTGAGAGCAGGCTATAAAATTTTCTGACAACAAAATCCGTTTGCGTAAATTCCGACCGTGTGTGGACAATTCCGACGCACAAAGTGCCACGCATGCTCAGAATAAATTAAGAGACAAAAGCTATTGGCTACTGCCCCATTTATAGTCCCGACGTACGTGTTTTACGTCACCGCATTCAGAACGATCGGATTTTCCGACAACTTTGTGCGACCGTGTGTATGCAAGACAAGTTTGAGCCAACATCCGTCAGAAAAAATCCTGGGATTTTGTTGTCAGAATGTCCGATCAATGTCCGATCGTGTGTACAGGGCATTAGAACTGTTGGTCTTTTAGGAGAATCTGTCAGAGAAAAAAAAACATACTACAGGTATAAAGTGTAGGCACCCAGAAGTGCCTGCAGCAGCCTACAAATTCATCCTGTGGCTGTATAAAAATCACCATCTTGCAGAAGCACTTTTGTTACTTCTCCTCTGAGTTGATTTAGGGGGAAAATTGAGGGAATATTTGAGAAGGAAATATATCTTTTCACTCTAGCTGCATGCCGCACAGGACTGCTAGTAAGTCCCCACACTATGAGCTGTTAAAGGGATTCTGCTTGCAGAAAGGCAGTGGGAGGAGTAAAAAATGAACAAAGTACACTCGCTAAGGCCCATTCACACTAGAAACTGCAGATCTACTGTGCGTTTTTTCCTTGCACGTATACACGCATATGTTGTGCCTTTTTTTTATGCAATTGACATTCGTTTTTATGTCTGCATTTGTCCTGTGAGGTCACTTTCTTTCCCTGGGCTTTTATGTGCACTGTGATGCGTTGCAGTGTGTTGAATGTGTTTGCATGCGCTTTTGTGCTTTTGCAGTGCGGAAAAATGCAGCACGCTCTACTTTTTCGCTGCACTGCAAGAAAGTAAACTATGCACCATAGGATTACCTTGATTTTTGCATGGTCTATGCAGTTGGAGTACAATCAAAAATGCACCCAACTGCATCCTAATGTGTTAGGTGTGAATGGGCCCTTAATAACATATGAGATGCTCTGACATAATCAAGAAGAGAGGGGGGGGGTCTAAAACCCCTTTGGGAGGGTTTTGGGATCACTTTAAATGTTAGTTGAATTACTATGGGTTAAATCATGGTTTGCTTTTTTTCTCCAAAAATAGATTAACATCCCTTTTCAGATGTATATGCTTCTTGCTCATCTCTCATAAATGATCATGGGTTGGAATGGCAGAGCGTCTTTAATCACTTCAGCCCCGGAAGATTTTACCCTCTTCCTGACCAGAGCACTTTTTACAATTTGGCACTGTGTCGTATTAACCGACAGTTGCACGGTCATGCAATTCTATACCCCAAACCAAATTTGCGTCCCTTTATTTCCACAAATGGAGCTTTCTTTTGGTGGTATTTGATCATATCTGCGGTTTTTATTTTTTGAGCTATAAACAAAAAAAAGAGTGCCAATTTTGGAAAAAACTACATTTTTTACTTTTTGCTATAATAAATATCCCCAAATTTAAAAAACAAAAACAAACTTCTTCATCATTTTAGGCCAATATATATTCGACATATTTTTGGTAAAAAAAATCGCAATAAGCGTATATTGATTGGTTTGCGCAAAAGTTATAGCATCTACAAAATATGAGAAAGAATGATGGCATTTTTATTATTTTTTTTACTAGTTATGGCGCCAATCTGCGATTTTTAGTGGTACTGCGACATTGCGGCGGAAAGATCGGACACTTGACACAATTATACAGCGATCAGTGCTATAAAAATGCACTGCTTACTTTGTAAATGTCACTGGTAGGGAAGGGGTTAACACTAGGGGGCGATCAAGGGGTTAAATGTGTGTTCTAACTGTGGGGATAGGACTGACTGGGGGAGGAGACCTATCGTTGTTCCTACTTAGTAGGAACAAACGATAGGTCTCCTCTCTCCTGACAGAACAGGTATTTGTGTGTTTACACACACAAATACCCATGCTGGCTCTCGTACACGCAATCGCACGTGGCCGGTGGTGATCCCGCCTGCTGGCCAAGCGCATTGGGTTCCCCTGCCGTGCAGCTTCTCTTAAAGGGGTCGATATACCCATACAGGGTTTTGCACAGCCGTGCCATTCTGCAGCAGTATATCTGCGCGAGGCGGTCGGCAAGCGGTTAAGAGATGCCAGCTGCATACGTTGATATAACTTTGCATGTAGGAAGCACAATACCCGCAGGTAACCTCAGCAGGAAAAATAACAATAAAATTATTTGTAGAAACCTTGATTGCTAAAGTAAAGGTTTCAGAGGACAATAAAAGTGAAGCAAAGTGCTCGAGCAGAAACCCAGAAAGACTTTTACTCTGAGAGTCTATTGTTACTAGTTGTGCCTCTGCTTAGACTACAGCCAGCCTGGAAGATTTGGGTTTGGACATACAGTACCAACTGATACACATGGCAGTATTTTTCCTAATCCTTCAATATCCTGTGTTTTGTTCCCACACCCTCTGCAAAACAAGTTTATTACATTGCAATTTAAATTGTAAATGTCAGTAGCTTGTTTTTGCCAAAAGATGATTATGTCTATTTGGAAACAGGTCTTTATGCATATTTTTTTTCATATGTACTTTGTAGAGCTTCCCTTTACATTTCCTATGTAAATTTACAAACTTTTGTGTTTACATACAGTTTATCTTGAAATCATACTTCTTGCAGTCTTTACACATTCTCTATCTGTTGTGGTCAGAAATGTATGTTTAGTACACATTAAACATATAGCAGGCACTTCTGTTTGTTGACAATAAAATTACAGTTAACAATTCATTGGATAGACACTTGACTGTAAGCCTTAACTGATGTGTCCTGCTGTTATAATTACATAGTTACTAAACCTGAAAAAAGACACAGGATCATAATAGATGTGATACCATTGTTAAGTAAGAACAAACTGTCTTTCCGGAAAGAAAGTGTTTTGTAATGGTCTTCATACATCATTTTTTTAATGTAGCAAGCTGTCTCATTTTTTTAACCATTAATCCTGCTTTACTTGTTTTCTGTGGTTTGAAATGTGGAGTCTGTTTTCTCTGGAGCTATGTGTAAAGCAAAACCAAACCAATTATATAATGGGGGGATTTACTAAAACGGGTACACACAGAATCTGGTGCAGCTGTGGATTTAATATAAATTATGTAGAATATGAATTATTTACATATTTATCGACGTATAACACACACCCCAATTTTAAGAGGGGAGTTTAAGCAAAAATGTTTTCACAGCCCCCTTTACAGTACACAGTCCCCCTCCCCAGTACACAACCCCCCATCCCGTATACAGCCCCCCATTCAGTATACACCCCCTCATCCAGTACACATCCCTCCTCCGCGTGCACTCCCAGAAGACCCCCAATCTCCTGGGACAGCGCTGCCAGCATTCTCTACAGTTAAGAAAAATAAATCACTGCCAGCCCCATCCACACTTCTCCTCCTGTGTCACTCATATTGTAAAATGAAGCTCCCATATACCTCAATAGCTCTGTTTTTTCCACTGACCTAGTCACATGACTGCTCTCTCTGACTTTACATAGATGGTCATGTGTCCGCTCTCCTCCTCCAATCTAAAGCTAGGAGAAGGAGAGCAGCCAGAAAAAACTGAGCTATTGAGATATTTACAAGCTTTGTATTATAATGACACTGACATAGGAGGAGCGGTGAGGGAGAAGGGGCTAGCAAGTTATTTTTTTATCAACTTTAGACTATGCAGGCAGCGCTTTCCCAGGGCCAAGAGAGGCAGGGCGGCTGGCCTGACACTCTCCAATGGGTGGCTCCCGGAGCGGACTGCCCGATCCCCGCCCCCTGTTGGTAAAACATAGTATCGGCGTATAACACAGAGGCGCTGTTTTTCCTCTGTTTTCAGGGGAAAAAAGTGCATGTTATTCGCCGACAAAAACGGTAATTCCAAGTCGTATGAATATGTTTTAATGCACAAGGAAACTCTTAATCAGCCAATCTTATCAAAAACATCTGCATTTTATTCTACTGCCCTGAGCAAATAAATAGTATAAAGTGCATTATTTATGGAACTTCTATGTGTAAGTTGCAAGACAAATAGAATAAATCTGCAAGTTACAACTAAATAAGGAAAATTACAAAAACGCAGGTGCTGAATTAGCACCTTGATGAAGACTTTTTCTTTGTCAAAGGAGTGCATAACCAATATTTGAGTGCTCAAATTTGAAAGGGAATTGTGCATTTGTGGCAGGTCCAAAAAATCTTTGTGCTAGTTTAGTAAGCCCCAGAAGATAAGTAAGCATATACCCTAATAAGCGTATCATTCTTAGATTGCCATGTAATTCTAATATTTTACCTTATAGACTGTATACAACATATAGACTGTATACTTAAAAATAATGTGCACATGAAATATATACACAATACAACATAAGTATATGGTAAGGCCAGTAGAAAGGGCATCCCAGTTAATTGCAATGTTTGGGGTTCTAAAATAAACTACAGGTTGGAAAAGATAGTAGGACAAACCTGAACAAAATCTTCAAATATATTAATAGTAAAAGGTCATGTCTGAGCATGAAGGCCTTTACATAATTATCTGAAGTGGGTGACTGGGGACAAAGAGAAGGCAAATTTATTAAATACCTTCTTCAGCTCTGTGTATACAGATGAGCATGGGGGGCGCTCATATCCATAACCGGGATGATATTGACATAGCCCCAAATGAACCACTATGGCTCAAAATTGATACGATCCAGAAATATTCAGAATAAAGGTGAATTAGGCACCTGAACCAGATGGCATTCAGCCACAGGTCCTTAAATAATTGAGCTCTGTCATTTCTAAGCCACTGTTTCTAATTTTTAGGGACTTTTTAATGATTAGCACAGTACCACTGGATTGGCGTAAGGCCAAAGTGGTGCCTATATTTAAAAAGGTGTCAAAGTCTTTACCAAGCAACTAAAGACCTGTTCGTTTAACATCTATAGCTGGGAGTTTAATAAAAGATGAGTTTTTTCTAGAAAAAAATATTTTAACCACTTAAGCCTCCGGACTATTTGGCTGGCCAAAGACCAGAGCACTTTTTGCGTTTCGGCACTGCGTCGCTTTAACTGACAATTGCGCGGTCGTACGACGTGGCTCCCAAACAAAATTGACGTCCTTTTTTTCCCACAAATAGAGCTTTCTTTTGGTGGTATTTTATCACCTCTGCAGTTTTTATTTTTTGCGCTATAAACAAAGAAATAGCAACAATTTTGAAAAAAAAAAATATTTTTTACTATTTTCTATAATAAATATCCCCAAAAAATATATAAAAAAAGTTTTTATCCTCCTCAGTTTAGGCCGATACGTATTCTTCTACATATTTTTGGTAAAAAAAAAGCGCAATAAGCATTTATTGATTGGTTTGCGCAAGAGTTATAGCGTTTACAAAATAGGGGATAGTTTTATGGCATTTTTTTAAATATTTTTTTTTTATTACTAATGGTGACAACCACGATTTGTATTGTGACTGCGACATTATGGCGGACACATCGGACAATCGGTGCAATTAAAAATGCATTGATTACTGTCTAAATTTGACTGGCAGTGAAGGGGTTAACCACTAGGTGACGCTGTAGAGGTTAAGTGTGTCCTAGGGAGTTATTCTAACTGTGGGGGGGAGGGGCTGTTTGTGACACGACACTGATCACCGCTCCCAATTACAGGGAGCTGTGATCAGTGACATTGTCATTAGGCAGAACAGGGAAATGCTTGTTTACATTAGCATTTCCCCGTTCTTCCTCCTTGTGAGACGATCGTGGGTATCCCCACAGACATCGAGTCCGCCAGACCCGCGACCGCGCTCACGAAGCTCCCGTCAGGTGCGCGCACCCCTGCAAGCCGCCTCTTAAAAGGCAATGTACAGGTACGTGATTCTGCCTGTACGTGCCCTTCTGCTGACGTATATCGGCGTGAGGCAGTCAGGAAGCGGTTAAGCAATATCTTGCATTGATTCATGAAAAACAAAAGTTGTCAAACAAATCTGATTTCTATTTATTAGGGGGTAAGCAAAACTTAAGACAAAGGAGTGGCTGTGGACATATACTTGGATTTTGCAAAAGCATTTGACACAGTTCCCCACACATGACTAATGTGTATGTTAAAGTCTACAGCCTTGGAAAAATGTGTTTGTAAATAGATAGAAAACTGGCTTAAAAAAAAGTATTCAGAGATTAGTAGTTAGTGATTCATACTCTGAATGGTATAAGGTTATTAGTGGTGTACCCCAGGGTTCAGAGTTGGGACCCTTACTTTTTTTTAAAAAATGTATAAATGATATAGGGTCTGGGATTAAAAGTACTATTTCAGTCTTTGCAGATGACACCAAGCTGTGCAGTGGAGTAACATCCTTAGAGGATGTCTCCAACTTACAAGCCAACCTTCTTGCACTGTTTAATTGGGTGATTGTGGCAAATAAGGGATTACTGTTGATAAATGTGAAATTATACACTTGTGGGCTAAAAATATGCACGCATCATACATACTAGGGGGAGTACAACTGTGGGAATAAATGATGGAGAAGGATTTGGGTGTTCTGGTAGCTCAAAAGCTTAATAACAGCATGCAATGCAAAGCTGCAAATCCTTTCTTGTATTAGGAGGTATGCACTGCAGAGAGAGAAGAGATCATTTTGCTGCTGTACAAATCATTGGTAAGACCTCATCTGGAATATGCTGTTGAGTTATGGGCACCAGTTCACAAAACTGATATCGGGAAACTGGAGAAGGTGCAGAGAAGGGCAACCAAACTGATAAGAATCATGGAAGGGCTGGACTTTGAGGAAAGATTAGAGGAACTGAATGTATTCCCTCTCGAGAAGAGGAGATTAAGGGGGATATGATCAACATGTACCGTGCCTTGAAAAAGTATTCACACCCCTTGAAGTTGTCCACATTTTGTCATGTTACAACCAAAAACGTAAATTGTATTTTATTGGGATTTTATGTGATAGACCAACACAAAGTGGCACATAACTGTGAAGTGGAAGGAAAATGATAAATGGCTTTTAAATTTTTTTACAAATATTTGAAAAGCATTAATCAGAGAAGCAGCCAAGAGGCCCATGGTAACTCTGGAGAAGCTGCAGAGATCCATAGCTCAGGTGGGAGAATCTGTCCACAGGACAACCACAAATCAGGCCTTTATAGAAGAGTGGCAAGAAAAAAGCCATTGTTGAAAGGAAGCCATAAGAAGTCCTTTTTGCATGAAGACATGTGGGGGACACAGCAAACATGTGGAAAAAGGTGCTCTGGTCAGATGAGACCAAAATTTATCTTTTTGGGCTAAAAGCAATACGCTGTGTGGTGGAAAACTAACACTGCACATCACCCCAAACACACCATCCACACTGTGAAACATGATGGTGGCAGCATCATGTTGTGGGGATGCTTTTCTTTAGCAGGGACAGGGAAGCTGCTCAGAGTTGATGGGAGAATGGATGGAGCCAAATATAGGGAAATCTTAGAAGAAAACCTGTTAGTCTTCAAAAGACTTGAGACTGGGGCAGAGCTACAATGGAATGGTTTAGATCAAAGCATATTCATGTTTTAGAATGGCCCAGTCAAAGTCGAGCCCTAAATCCAACTGAGAATCTGTGGCAAGACTTGAAAATTGCTGTTCGCAGTCGCACTCCATCCAGTCTGACAGAGCATGAACTATTTTGCAAGGAGGAATGGGCAAATAGTTCACTCTCCAAATGTGCAAAGCTGGTAGAGACATACCCAAAAAGACGTGCAACTGTAGTTGCAGTGGACGGTGATTCTACAAGTATTGACTCAGGGGGGCTAAATACAACTGCGCGCCACACTTTTCAGATATTTATTTGTAAAAAATTTAAGAAAACCATTTATCATTTTCCTTCACAATTATGTGCAATTTGTGTTGGTCTAGCACATAAAATCCCAATAAAATACATTTACCTTTTTGGTTGTAACGTGACAAAAATTTCAAGGGTCTGAATACTTTTTCACTTTTTCAAAGCACTGTATAAATACATAAGTGGTCCATTTAGTGAACTTAGTGTAGAATTAATCACTTTAAGGTCATCACAGAGGACCAGGGAAACATGTTACTTCTGAATTAAAGAGATTTAGACTGGGTTCACACTAGTGCGAATTGGATGCAGATTTCTCCACATGCAATTTGCATGACAGCAGATTGGGACCGACTCTCTATGGAGCCAATTCACATATCTCCGTTGCAGCTGCAGAGCAGATTGCACAGGAGCCCTGTGCGTCTCTGGCTCTGTTTCAGGGCCGAATTCAGTCAAAAATTTGGCCCTGACTGATGTGGAATAGACTCCCTCAAGAGCTGGTTCTGGCCAGCTCTGTGGATTGTTTTAAGAAAGGCCTGGATTCTTTCTTAAATGCACATAATATAATTGGATACTAATATTTATAGGTAAAGTTGATCCAGGGAATATCCGATTGCCTCTTAGGGGAACAGGAAGGAATTTTTTCCCCTCACTGGAGCAAATTGGATCATGCTTTATTACTTTATTTTTGCCTTCCTCTGGATCAACTGTGGGTAGTGGATAGTGTTTTCCATTTGCGGGTGTTGTCTTTTTTTGTTGTTGTTCGTTAAACTGGATGGACTTGTGTTTTTTTTTCAACCAGATCAACTATGTAACATTAAATATATAGAGCATACAACATAAGTATGTGGTAAGGCCAGTATGGAGGGCAACCCAGTTAATTGCAATGTTTGGGGGTTCTTTAACAGCCCCTTTCACTAACAGCTCTTGACCAATACACCAGTGTCCGTCTAACTAGAGGAGCATATGAGTCCCCTGAATAATACTTTGGGTGATTGTTTTGTGCTCTTAAACAAATTAGTTTACAGGATTTAGGCTCAATTTGTGATAGTAAAACACCAGGATAAGAATCCTTTTTTAAAAAAAAGTTTTTGAGAAAAACGATCACATGACTGGAAGTAAAGTTCCTTATCTTGACATTTTGTGAGGCTTTTTGTGTGCTAAATTTATATTTATTTGAATTGGGGGATTACAGTAAACTGGACAATGTTATTGCTATAATTTGACTTTCTTTTTATGTTTGCTATGTGTGCATTAGAATTGCATGGAGAACTATGTATGATGAGCTTACTTATTTTCCTTACTTTCATTACCCTTTTGCCCCATCCCCCTGAGTAGATATAGACCATCCACCAAAGCTCTTCTTGCCTAGATCTCACCACTGATGTTTGCCACATTGTGGCTAAATCTGCTGGGGGCAAAAGGATAAGGCTTTCTAATTCCATAAATATAAATAACGCCAAAACTTTGTTTACCATTTTGGATAGAGTACCAAAGAGTTAAAATATCTGTCATTTTTTCAGTCATTTCCTGTGGGACACAATTGATACAGTTGTGCTCATAAGTTTACATACCCTGGCTGAATTTATGATTTCTTGGCCATTTTTCAGAGAATACGGATGATAACACAAACACTTTTCTTTCACTCATGGTTGGTGTTTGGCTGAAGCCTTTTTTTATCAATCAACTGTGTTTACTCTTTTTTAATCATAATGATAACAGAAACTACCAAAATGACCCTAATCAAAAGTTTACATACCCCAGTACTTAATACCGTGTATTACCAGCTTTAACATCAATGACAGCTTGAAGTCTTTTGTGGTATTTGTGGATGAGGCTCTTTATCTTCTCAGATGGTAAAGCTGCCCATTCCTCTTGGCAAAAAGCCTCCAGTTCCTGTAAATTCTTGGTCTGTCTTGCATGAACTGCAAGAAAAAGAACCGCTGCTCCAGGTGTATAAAGATAAGGCTAATTGGAGTATCTTGCAGAGTGCTAGCCCCGGCCCGCCTCCGTGGGAAACTTGGAAAGAAGAAAGAATAGGCTGCACATCCTGAATTTCCAATTGCCTTTTATTTTGCTTCACTAAGATAACACCAGAAACACCAAACTGTGGTCACATAGACGCATTTCACACATACATCTTGTGCTTAATCATTACCATGAACTGCACGTTTGAGATCTCCCCAAAGTGGCTCAATGATATTGAGGTCAGGAGACTGAGATGGCCACTCCAGAACCTTCACTTTATTCTGCTGTAGCCAATGACAGGTCAACTTGGCCTTGTGCTTTGGATCATTGTCATGTTGGAATGTCCAAGTATGTCCCATTCGCAGCATCCTGGCTGTTGAGAATGCAAATGTTCCTCCAGTATTTTTTGATAACATACTGCATTCATCTTGCCATCAATTTTGACCAAATTTCCTGTGCCTTTGTAGCTCACACATCCCTAAAACATCAGCGATCTACCTCCATGTTTCACATTAGGATTGGTGTACCTTTCTTCATAGGCCTTGTTGACTCCTCTCCAAATGTTGCGTTTATGGTTATGGCCAAAAGGCTAAATTTTAGTCTTATTACTCTAAATGACTCTGTGCCTGAAGGTTTGAGGCTTGTCTCTGTGCTGTTTGGCGTATTGTAAGCAGGATACTTTGTGGCATTTGCGTAGTAATGGCTTTCTTCTGGCGACTCACTCATGCAGCCCATCTTTCTTCAAGTGCCTCCTTATTGTGCATCTTGAAACAGTCACACCACATGTTTTCAGAGAGTCCTGTATTTCACCTGAAGTTATTTGTGGGTTTTTCTTTGCATCCTGAACAATTTTCCTGGCAGTTGTAGCTGAAATTTTACTTGGTCTACCTGACCGTGGTTTGGTTTAAGACCCCCTAATTTTCCACTTCTTAATTAGAGTTTGAACACTGCTGATTGGCATTCTCAATTCCTAAAATTATCTTTTTATATCCCTTTCCTGTTTCATACAGTTCAACTCCCTTTTCCAGATCCTTTGACAATTTTTTTGATTTCCCCATGACTCAGAATCCAGAAATGTCACTGCAGTGATGAATGAAAGATGCAAGGGTATGTAAACTTTTGATCAGTCGCATTTGGGTAGTTTGTTGTCATTATGATTTAAAAAGAGTAAACACAGTTGATTGATAATAAATGGCTTCAGCCAAACACTAACCATGAGTGAAAGAAAGTTTTTGAATCATAAATTCAACCATGGTATGTAAACTTATGAGCACAACTGTATATACCTTCACTTTATGTGCTGTAGAAAATCTCTATAAAATAAGAGAAATGCCCCCCGAAACAGTTATCCCCATATGCTCACTGGAACATTTCCCCTCTATTTCTGTTTGGTGAAAATTCAAAATGATGCATTTCCCTCATTTTCAGGTCCAGCAACAGCGGTAACCAGAGTTAATAGATAGTAAATCTCCCTAGCAGGGACACAAATGGCAATAAAAACTTGACAGGCATTCTTACGCTTCCACAAAAAAAAATTGGCTTTCAGTTGACCTTTAGGTTTAAACATTCTTTCTGTCTCTGCCTCATGAAGTTGCCAAATAAAATGTACCTATAGTTGGGCAACCATTTTACATTAAAAAGATAGTTCATGGAATTTATTTTGCTTAGTAAAGCTTTTCTAGAAATTCCATATTATCTGGCTAAGGTCCATTAACCGCTTCAGCCCTGGAAGATTTGGCTGCTGAATGACCAGGCCATTTTTTGCGATTTGGCACTGCGTCGCTTTAACTGACAAGTGCGCAGTCGTGCAGCGCTGCACCCAAACAAAATTGACATCCTTTTTTCCCTACAAATAGAGCTTTCTTTTGGTGGTATTTCATATCTGCGTTTTTTTGTTTTTTTTTTGCGCTACAAACAAAAAATTTGAGAAAATTTTGAAAAAACACAATATTTTGTACTTTATGCTATAATAAATATCCCTTTTTTTTTTTTTTAACTAATTTTTTCTCAGTTTAGGCCGATATGTATTCTTCTACATATTTTTGGTAATAAAAATCGCAATAAGCGTATATTGATTGGTTTGCGCAAAAGTTATAGAATCTACAAAATAGGGGATAGATTTATAGCATTTTTATTATTATTTTTTTTTTCTTACTAGTAATGGCGGCGATCTGCAGTTTTTATCGGGACTGCGACATTATGGCGGACACATCAGACACTTTTGACACATTTTTGGAACCATTGGCATTTATACAGCGATCAGTGCTATAAAAATGCAACAATCACTGTAAAAATGTCACTGGCGGGGAAGGGGTTAACACTAGGGGGCGATCAAGGGGTTAATTGTGTTCCCTCTCTGTGTTCTAACTGAAGGGGGATGGGACTGTCTAGGGGAGATGACAAATCGCTGTTCATATTTTGTATGAACAGACGATCAGTCTCTTCTCCCCTCAGAGTACCGGGATCTGTGTGTTTAAACACACAGATCCCGGTTCTCTGTGTGTCACGTGCAATCGCAGGAGCCTGACGGTCATCGAGAACGCCCCTAGTGGCCACAGGGCGAAGAAACGTTGCATAACATCGTTTCACCCAGCTGTGCCATTCGGCCACAGTAAAACTGCAGCGGCTGGTCGACAAGTGGTTAAAGTAGAACTATAGACAAAACAGGAAGTGAGAGGAAATCCTTGCAAATTAATGAAATCCCTTGGGGTTCCCAGGTCACCAGAACTAGTGTCTCCATTTGGAAGATTTCCCCTTTATTCGCTTTCTGGAGAAAACCCAAAATTTGGGATTTTCTTTTACTTTCAATTTCACAAAAAGAAAGGGTGGATTTCCCTAGCAGGGACAAAGACAGCAGTAAAAACGTAATAGGTGTTCTAATGCATCTCCACTCTGTCCAAAACTAAAAAAAAGTTTTGTCTATACTTGCACTTTAAAAGCTGAGGTCCTAAGAAATATAGCTCATAGCCAGATAAGTCACTTTGCAGCTTTTGGCTTGTTCATAAAGCTCTTAGTTTTGCATCAGACTGGTGCTGATGAGTTCTAAATACTATTATGCAAGTAACCAGATATGGGAAGCTTTGGATGTTAGAGTGTCTAAATAGAAGTGATATAAACATTGTGTCTGCATCTTTACACTTCAGGGTCATAATTATTTTTATCCTATTTTTTCATTCCATTTCCCATTTCTAACAAAGTGTTATCAAATATTATAGTAACCTTTCTTTCAAAGTGCAAGTACCTGCATGCTATTACGTTCATTAGCTCCAAACTCACACCTCTGTGCAACCCTCTTTAAATGGTTTCTCTTTGCAACTAAAACTGGCCATACACTTATAGATTATCTGCAGATTTTCTATGGTTAGATGGAAAAAGTGGGAGATTCCTCCATCCACAAAGTTTAGGGAACATGGAGAAATCTGTTGCACTTTTTCCATCTAACCATAGAAAATCTGCAGATAATCTATAGGTGTATGGCCAGCTTAAGGGCTTACATTTTTAGATTTCAGGTTTAAACCCCACTCCTCTCCATTTTCCCTGTCCAGTGAAAGTGCTGTTATTGGCAACTGAAGCACACATATTGAACAAGAGGATAGAGGGTAGGTAGATCCTGGTCAGCAAAGTAATATTTGAATGAGAGGAGTACACAGAACCTGTTTTCTGTATGTCTTCTCTCTGTTGTAAATAATGCTTCAACATCTATGTACTTTTGTATTTAATTGTGATCATATCCATGTGTCTGAGAAAGTAATATAGAACTTTAAACCCTAGGCCGACCTCTTTTTCCAACACTTTTTTTTTTCATAAACTGTTTTGTCTCTTCTACTGTGACAATTACTATTCTTTAAATTTGCTAATGCTAAACGCCAGCCTTCCTGTAGGGGATTGCTCACACCATTTTCGTTGAGCTGCATTTTTAAGCTTAAAACCTCACACGTATGGTGTGAACAGAGCACGTGGAAAACAAATGACACTTGCCCATGAAGGCATTTTGATATTGGTATAACTCCTCCCCAAGAGCCAGCCCGCTGTTTGCATGAAAGTGTCACATTAAGGAACTGATGGATTTTTTTTTGCATCCATTGGTAATAACAATGAAAGTGCCACAGGGTTTTTGTAGTTGTGGCGTAAGGTTTCTGAGTACATACACACCACCAGAAATGTATCACAAATAACTTGTTGAGTCACCATCATGACTTAGAAGTAGCAATTCTCAGGTGTGCAGACACCAGTATTTAGCACTGGCCTACCATAGAATTATTGAACAAGCATCCAAAGTATGATTTGCTGTGTTCAGTAGGTTCCGAAAGTGTAACATTTAATTACCTACATGCTAAGCGGAGCAGTCCCACAAGGTGCTTAAACCTGCTTTGTATTGTGGTGCTGTAATTTGGTTTTAAGAAGTCTTTTTCTAAATCATTCTATATTGAAAGGGCCCAACAATATTGACAGCCTATTATTTTATTTCAACCAAAATACTATAGCTGTGTTTTTTCAAATATAGAAAGGTTGTTATGGAAGTAGGAAGAGCGTTATCATTTTTTTTCTCATGCAGTTATACTGCATCCTATAAACATGTATGCAGTTGACTAGTTCAGGATTGCATTTTTAGTGCTGGTTGAACAAAACATATGCAAGTGAACAAGTAACCCAAGATAAGCAGAAGTCATTGACATTAACAATCTGCTACTCTCAACCATATTTTCTTTACTTGTGGAAGAGCCTATTTTCTTCTTTCTTTTTTTTTTTTTTTTTTATTATTGAAGGTCAAGACACCACTTTTTCTGTAATTTTATTTTATTGGCAAATTATATAAAAAATCCAATGAGTAGAGATATTTATATATTTAACTTTTGTGAGAACTCAAACTTTAAAGTGCTGAAGTCATTTTAACTTGCTGTGTGATATATTTGCATTTATGAAAAAGGTAAACTTGCCTGTAAATCAGGAGAAAGCAGAGAGTTTAATGGCAAAATCAGAGGGTCCGCTGCTGTTCCTTTTCAATAACCTCTCTGAGCAATGTGTATACACACATACACTCATATCCACCCATAGCCCGCAGAGAAGTCAGAATTGCTGTTGTTTTGTGCTAATTATATGATTGATAAAATTTTTTTTTTTTTCAAGTAAATTAAATCAAAATCTTGTCCTTGGCTGGTGCACCAACCGGAGCTTTTTATATCCATACTTATGTACTGGGGAGGCAATGGCACCTTCTGAAAACCTGTGGATGTGTCTTTAACAGATCTTTAATTTTGCCTTATTAAAGTTTTAATTTTCCTGTTTTCAAATATGACTTTGCTCAAGGGTGTTTACATACCTCCTTGTTTGGTCGATTTATTGATTTTGACTCCAAATTATATGCTTTCTAAAGAGCACACTTCTTTAGTAGGAAAAGTGATGTTTTGTATCCATGTTAGGGGAACATCAAAGGATGCCATCAAGTCCAATGAAAATATCACATACCTCAACCAAATCAAAAATATTCCTTTTAGGATTGATGAAATGCTTCCATCAGTTGTGTGGCAAGATCCTGGCAGTTACACAATCAACCAGATTTAATGCCAAATTAAATATGTAATATTCTTCTTTCCTTGTGCTGAAGAGGAATAAGTGCTTGCTCATGGCTCATTGATAAAGAATCCTATAGTTTTTTTGTAATTTTCTGTTCTGCCCTAACAAAATGAATTCTTGTACCTGTGTCATGAAAAGGTTTGCTGTAACACTGAAATATTGGCATTTTCTACACTACACTTTCTTCAAGCTCATCTGAACCAGTAAATAAAACTGGTTTTCCTTTGGGTAGCTCAGTCCCGCAGTGCGAAAGCATGCCATGGACAGACTGACTTCTCTTTGTCCATATAATGCTTAGTCGTTTGGCATAGCTGTAACAAGTGGTGGTTGCCATCTCTCCCATATCTACAGAACAGCTACGTTTGGTTTTTTGAAGGACAAAACCCGCCTCAGGGCTTGATCCTGCATTTAGTCCCTCAAAATCTGAAACCTTAATAGTTTTGTCTTCCTGTTTCTCGGATGATTCTCTGTGTCGAGTCCTTCTACGTTGAGGTTTCACTCCATGTATAACCCTTCCAGTATCTTCTTTATACACCACTTGAGAACAACTGGCTTTGGCAGACTCATTGTTAAGTCTGCATTGCAAAAGCATTCCATTGGGCATAATCTGGCTTCCGTTGGTCTGGGAGTATACATTAGTAACTTTTGGGATGTCTGAACGAGCAGTACTGCAAACCTTGTATTTGACCATCATTACAACTGTAAAAACCAACAGGGTAACCACAATGACTCCTCCAATAATAATGGTTAAAGTGCCTCCCAGAAAATGAGCATGCAGTAAGCGGCAGTCTGGGTATGCCTCTGCTGTGGAAAATTGAACACATCCTAAGGATTTAGTAGCAGCCAAGGAGGTTGCAATATCATCAAAAATAGCCAAGATGCAAAGGTCATAATCTGCTCCTGAGACTAAGTGCCTCAAGGCAAAGTGCTTGGTTGTGGAAGGCAGAATCCTGTATAAAAAAAAAAAAAAAAAGATTAAAAAACAAATTATGTAATAATGTGATCTCAATGATAAAATAAAAAGACAGGGGATTTACAAAACCAAAACATACAGAATCTAGAGCACCTGTGTATATTACCAAATAGCATTGGTTTGTTCACTTAAGCTTTGAAAATGAAAGCTAGAATCCCATAGATTCCCATGCACAGCTCAACATTACACTACAGTACACTATTGTGATCAGTAGTTTATAGATAGTTTTAAAGGAAACAACAATATGGGTTTGTGTCAGTAGTGGGTCATTTATCAACACCCCCCCAGCTCTAAACCTCCAAAACGTACTATTACTTGTAATCATGAATAATATTAGGAATAATGGACAAAAAAGAATTAAATGGTTTCCTTACACTAGTTTTGAGCAGAGGCACGCCTCCTTACATTGAAAACCAGTAGAAAAATGCCCCCTTATTGTAGTGGTCAGTGGGGAATATGCCTTCTAACATTGCTGGTCAATAGAAGGAAAGCCCTGTTACACTGGTGGTCAGTGGAGATGTTTAATTTCTAAATTAGGGATCGCTGGAAAATTCCCCCCTAATTTAGCAGTCGATGTAGTGCCACCTGGCATTGGTGGTTACTATAATACTGACCCCTACTACTGGATTTCAGTATTAAATTCTGTTCCTAATATTGATGGTCGGTGTAAGTGGAGGATAAGTCTGTCACTGCTCAAGAAACCCCTAGCAACTTCTGGAGGAACCCTAGAGTTCCACGGAACCCTGGTTGAGTGAGGCTGGCTTTGACACAGTGAACTGCTGGCCCCTAGCCTGTCTTGCTTCATGTACAGTAATGAACATGGATTTTTTGGCCTATTGCTAAGACATTGTAGTCTACCACTTCTGTATATTAAAATCAAGCTGAACTCTTTCCATCCTTTTTTGGTTTCTTGAGAATTACTGCCAAGTAATCTATTATATCAATCATGCTCATAATCATACATGATAAGGGATTATCAATTTGAACCATATAGCTCTCAACCACTAATAGAAATTAGTTCACAGCTTCTGATAGTATTTTATTTTGCTACAAATCCATATTAGGTATAATCACTTCCTGTCATCACTATACAAATAGAGGTCTGTGGAGCCCCATCATTGTTTAATCTTTAGGGAATTAGCTTTTGCTGGCAGAGAGTTGGACCTCTCCCACAAAATCAATTCTATGACTCCTTTTTTCCCCATGTTATTCCCGTGCAGACTCTTCACTACTGTCCTGAAATGAACTATGACCCTAAAGTAATCAGACTTTTCTCTTCCAAAATATGTTAATGCAATAAAATCAAACCAGAAATTAGGGCAGCCAAAGCAGTAGTAACATTATTAGTATCTTACATGTGTCTGTACGTATGTATGTATGTATGTATGTATGTGTGTGTGTGTGTGTGTGTGTGTGTGTATATATATATATATATATATATATATATATATATATATATATGGAAATGTAATTATTCTTTAAATTATTCAAGCTTGCATATGTGAGGACAAATGTGCTTTTAGTAGACATTACATTATGACAAATACTCTGACTTGACCTTAGTTTTTCCTTTTGCTAAAGTCATAACCAGCCAAATAGATATGCTCTCACTGAATACATAAATTACCATGTTACCTTAATTACTATTATTATCCTTAAGTTATTACACTTTAAAATAATTATTATAATGCTAAGTGATTGCTAGGCGAATTTGAACGCACAATTTGGTAGGGAATGCTAACAAGAGAAATGGAGCTCATTAATGGGATGTAAGTGCATTTTTGGCAGCTTATTTTTAGGACCAATACACCCTGAAGGCCATGCTGAGCTTCAAGAAACCAGAATATTCCACTGCAAACAAAATAAGCTACTGTAATAAGTTTTTTCAAATTGTTCTGTAAACATTTGTTTACTCAGGAGGGGAAGTAAATAGCTTAGACACACCTAAATATATAGAACAAGATCTGCAACCTTAGTACTAATGTAACTTGTCTTGCAACTGCATCTTACTGAGAAACTGTATACTCAAGTATACTCTATTTAAATATTATATAATAAGAAAGAAAGCACTAAGTGAAAAAAATTGTTCAAGTATTCAGTGATCATACTAACTAGTTTCCTGCTGGATAAAGGTCTTTATCCAGCATAAGCTGAAAGAGAGGGGGAATATAATGTATTATTAAAGGTTGCTGTTTCTATGGGATTACTGTCCTTTTTTTGTTCTCAAATTGTGGTAATTGCTAATTAAAAAGTACTGTATTGGCTGTTTTTTGTCAAACCGTCATGACAGATCAACATATACTAAGGTTGCCAAGCTCTGATCTTTCTGTCAGCTTATCTTAACTTTTTTTTTCTTTGATGCAAGCCGATTGTTGGTTGATGCATTACTTCCTCATTAACATCCGATTGTATCTTTTAAAAGCACACATATACTATATAAGTTATCATTCACTACACATATGTTGAACACAGATATAAATTACACACAAATTTATCTGTAAAGCCTAGCATTTAGGTCAAACCATTCACACAAGTCCTAACTTTACTTTAAGACTGTCTTGAGTACCAAAATGTATTACCCCTTCTTTGCCAGGCCATTTTTCAGTTTCCAGTCCTGTAATAATTTAATCTCAATTATCTAATCATGCAACACTGATGATCTATAATGATAATATCTATAACACTGATGATCTATAATGATCTATAAACAGTGGGTAAAATAACTATTTGATCCCCTGCAAATTTTGTAAGTTTGCCCACTTACAAGGAAATGAAAGGTCTATAATTTTTATCATAGGTGTATTTTAAATGATAGAGACAGAATATCAACCAAAAATCCTGAAAAAAAAAACACATAATACAAATGTTATAAATTGAGTTGCAGTTCAGTGAGTAAAATAAGTATTTGATCCCCAGGCAAAACATGACTTAGTACTTGGTGGAGAAACCCTTCTCCCTTGGTGGAGAAACCCCAAGCACAGAGGTAAGACGTTTCTTGTAGTTAATGACCAGATTTGCACACTTCTCAGGAGGGATTTTGAGCCACTCTTCTTTACGGATCTTCTCTAAATCCTTAAGGTTTCTTGGCTGTTTCTTGGCAACTCGAAGTTTCAGTTCCCTCCATAAATTTTCTATAGCATTAAGGTCTGGAGACTGGCTAGGCCACTCCATGACCTTAATGTGCTTCTTCTTAAGCCATTTCTTTGTTGCCTTGGCAGTATGTTTTGAGTCATTTTCATGCTGAAAGGCCCATCCATGACCCATCTTCAGTGTTCTGGCTGGGGGAAGAAGGTTCTCATTCAAGATTTTACAATACATGGCCCCATCCTTTGGCCCCTTAATGCGTCAAAGTCGGTCTGTACCTTTAGCAGAGGAACGGCCCCAAAGCATAATGTTTCCACCTCCGTGCTTGACTGTAGAGATGGTGTTCTTAGGGTTATAGTTAACATTTTTCTTCCTCCAAACACGGCGAGCCCCCCTCCATAAGAATGCACATGTACAATCATTCCAATGAACATCTAAATGATTCAGAAAGGGATTGAGAGAAAGTGCTGTGGTCAGATGAGACCAAAATTGAGCTCTTTGACATTTACTGGACTCGCTGTGTTTGGAGGAAGGAAAATGACCGTAAGAACACAATCCCTAAAGTCAAGCACGGAGGTTAAACATGATGATTTGGGGCTGTTTCTCTGCTAAAGTTACAGACCGACTTTGCCACATTGATGGGCCAATGGACAGGGCCATGTATTGTAAAATCTCGGCTGAGAACCACCTTCCCACAGCCAGAACACTGAAGATTGCTCGTGCATGGGTCTTCCAGCATGACAATGACGAAAACATACCGCCAAGTCAAAAAAGTGGTGGCTCAAGAAGAAGCATATTAAGGTCATGGGGTGGCATAGTCAGTCTCCAGACCTTAATCCTATAGAAAATTTATTGAGGGAGCTGAAATTTCGAGTTGCCCAGAGACAGCCAAAAAACCTTAAGGATTTAGAGAAGATCTTTAAAGAAGATTGGACCAAAATCCCTCCTGAAATGTTTGCAAACCTGGTCAGCAACTACAAGAAACATCTTACCTCTGTGCTTGCCAACAAGGGTTTCTCCACCAAGTACCAAGTCAAGTTTTGCTTTGGGATCAAATACTTATTTAACTCACTGAACTGCAACTTAATTTATAGCATTTGTTTTATGTGTTTTGTCTGGATTTTTGTTTGATGTTCTGGCTCTATCATTTAAAATACACCTATGATAAAACAAATTACAGACCCTTAATTTATTTGTAAGTGGGCAAACTTAAAAAATCTGCAGGTGATAAAATAATTATTTTCCCCACTGTGTGTATATTATTATTATTATTATTTTTTTTTTATGGATAAGGTGTTATTTTGGTGGTGTTAACTAACTGCAAGTTTTTTTTAACACATGTTTACTATACTTCTGTTTGGAAAAAGGCCAACAATTATAAAAAAAAAACAGCTTCTCCTATTCCTTCTAAAATATGTCAGGACAATGTGAACTCCCCAAAAATAACCCCTTTTTGGAAAGTAGACACAGCAAGGTAATCCAGATTTCCTCATACATTTTGGAAATGAAGAAACATGCTAATTTTGAAGTGGTTAAAACATGGAGCTTGGCAATGGGGCTATTCGAAATATTAAATTCTGCTAAATTTTTAGACATTTACTGTAAATCACTTGATATTTTTTTTATGTCAAATCAATAAAGTATGACTACACTTTTTGCAAGCAAAAAAAAATCACTCATAGTGAACATTGTAAGGAATTTGGCAAACTGTCGAAACTTACTGCTGATTTTTTGAAATTTCCACATGTATATTCTTTAATACCTATATTTTTTAAAAGTGGGAATACATAGATAATCTCCTATTATCCCTTAGTAATCCTATCCCCACATTACCTAACCACCTGGTTGAATTTGCCTATTACGGAGAGCTATCAAATTTTCATAGCCTCACCATCCAAAGCAGTACGCTGGATAGTCTCCAGGAGAGCTATTTCCGATGGGCCTGTCCCACATTAAATATTTGAGAATATTTTTACCTAGAGACCTCTCTAAATTGTACAAACTAAATTTCTCTCCCTTGTTTCCCCAAATTTCAAACTGATTTGGTGTTCTGGGCCTCACATTGTTTCTCATGGATGAGCAGGTATAACCTTGTGAAACAAAATATTTTTCTTTGGATTCTCTACCTATTTCAGATGATCTCTGCACATGTCCCCACAAATTTCTTCAAATCTTTAAAATCATTACTCAATCACTTTGGGCATCCAAGCCTGCCAAAATCAAAAGCTCCTGGTTGGCATTACCTGACATCACAATTTATCATAGAGCCACCCATCTAATGCGTGCCCTGTGTTGGAGCCAACATGCTAAGATTAAACAATGGGTCTCCGTGGAGCAGTCCCACTCTCGGACCCAATTCTCTTTTACATTGCTTGACTATTGCACACACAGAACTGTGGTCCCATCCTACTCTTGCACCCACATGGAGATACTGTAGGAATTCTTTTGTCAAGTATAAAATCAAGTATAAAATAACCCCTTCCCCATCTCTTTTATTACCTATATTGGAGCATCCTGACTTCACTTCAGGTAATCAAGATAATGCATTCCATATTTTATCCTCACAGGATATGCGTCTCATGCTCCGCTTTCTTCAAAACTCCACTTGGATCTTGAGCCCTCAAATGTTAACAAACCCCTCTTTTTCCTCATTGGGACCTCTAAAAATCCTCCAACTCACTCATTTTATGATTGTTTGGGAGCCCCCTCAAAATGTTTGAACCGGAATGCCGAGTGTCAGAGTCTCTTTCCTATGCCCTTTCATTCTCCTACAAACTGATTCTCTCTGAAATATCACAGAACAAACTCAAGTTTCTGGACTAGTGGAAATCTGACCTCGGTATAGAACACAATTCTTTCCCTTTCATTACACTCCTCCATCTGTAATACATACCATAGATACCAGGAAGGTACAAACTGCTCTCTAGATGGTACCGTGACGTAGGCTCTTACATGCTATCTACCTGACCATTCTGGATACCTGCTGGCGTGGTGTGTTGCATGACAGGTGGATCTGATGCACATATTCTGGTCGTGTTCCCACCTGCATAATTTTTGGACTCAAGTGCTTTCCCTAACCCAAAGGTTCACCAACCACAATTTATCTAGAGACACAGGATTTTTTTCTTCTACACCATAATGATTTTCCTTTCAAGTCATAAAAAAATTCAATTATCATTCATTTGGTCAATGGCACTCGCTCTTGCATTCCAGCTTTGTGGAAATCTTCCTCACTGCCCATGATTTGACAGTGGCTCCTCCACATTAAAGATATCTATCACATGGAAAACTTAACCAGCTCTCTTGAAGGGACATCCACAAAATTCAATAAAATATGCTTCTATTGGTTGGACTTCTATTCAGAAGAGTATAAAATAATATCTGCCGAACCTGCCCTAGATGAGTTGAACAGCTCACCGTGACATTTCCTCAACCAACACCTCCTTACACCTCTTCGATCCCCGGAGGTATAAGGGCCCGCCAGTTGGCTTTTTCTCTGGTCTCTTCGCATTTCTAAATATTAACTGTGGATTGTGGTATGTTCAGATTTTTTTTAGACTTTAGCATGGTCCAATGGGGCTTGACCCAAGAAGCCTCACCAATGTTGCCTTTTCTTTTTTACCCTTTACTTCTTAGTTAAGGCACACCTATTTTATAGATAAGCATGTCTGTGACCAGCCTGAAAATATCAGCCTGGTCCTATGGGTCCACCATGGGGGCCTATGGATAGTGCCATCCCTGCCTTAAGCCACATTTATTCACACATCACAGGTCTGTTTTATGTAACTATTTAAATGTGTCATTAGAGAATTCCTGACAACATTGTTTCTTGTCTTCTGTATTGAACTCTACATTTTTTTAAAACCCTTTTCTAAATAAATAACAATCTGGTGATCCTAAAAGTGATAAAGAGCACAAAGAATGTCCAAGTATAAATTGTCCAAGTATGAAGACATGAATCCACCAGGCAAACGTGATGTTCACAGCTAAAATGTGTGGCTAATAGAAGAACCCTTCACCATGAACCAAATGGCCTCTCACCTGGTCACAAGGATCAAACAAGCAATCTCAAAAGGATCAGCAGATAAATGAAAAAGATCCAAAGGCAAGGGACTCCTCCAGATAACCAGGTACCAGGTGGATAACGTATTCATGAAATCAAAAAGGGGACAAACATAGTGCTTTCCGTATAAAATGCTTTATTATATAAAAATAAAATCTCACATAGCTGGCACTTCACAAGTGCCAGGACGCTGACATGGAAAATACAGAAGATTCAGTACGAACGGTGGAGAATGCGCAGTAGCCGCGGATGACGTCACAACGTCACGTTCTGGACGCGTTGCGTCCCAGTGGGCGGGGACTTCCTCAGCAGATCTGCTGAGGAAGTCCCCGCCCACTGGGACGCAACGCGTCCAGGTCGTGACTTCATCCGCGGCTACTGCGCATGCTCCACCGTTCGTACTGAATCTGCTGTATTTTCCATGTCAGCGTCCTGGCACTTGTGAAGTGCCAGCTATGTAAGTGAGATTTTATTTTTATATAATAAAGCATTTTATACGGAAAGCACTATTTTTGTCCCCTTTTTGATTTCATGAATACGTTATCCACCTGGTACCTGGTTATCTGGAGGAGTCCCTTGCCTTTGGATCTTTTTCATTTATCTGCTGATCCTTTTGAGATTGCTTGTTTGATCCTTGTGACCATGTGAGAGGCCATTTGGTTCATGATGAAGGGTTCTTCTATTAGCCACACATTTTAGCTGTGAACATCACGTTTGCCTGGTGGATTCATGTCTTCATACTTGGACAATTTATACTTGGACATTCTTTGTGCTCTTTATCACTTTTAGGATCACCAGATTGTTATTTCTTTTATCCCTGGAATTTTGTACTTTATATATTCTTTTTGGTTTTATTGGTTTTAGCGCTGCACCTTTTTGATTTATTTGTTTAGAGGGATTTGATTGTTTGACCCTGGTGTTCAGCTGCTTTTAGTTTTTTGTCATACGTGCGCTGATATATTTTCATATTCACCTTTTCTAAATAAAGAATGAATGAAAAAACTAAGTGGGAAGGCCTACCTGCTATAGTGAGATTATCCGCCCTGGAGCTAATAACAAACTGCTGAAAAGCAAGTGAGGCACTCCCTTGAGTAGGAAATGGCATTCTGAACACTGTGTCCCAAACGCCCCCCAAAATAACCTTTCCTCCTATAGTCCCAAGGAAGAAGCATTTGAAATATTTTGGAAAATAAGACTGAATTAGGTCATTTTAAATACATTGATGCAGAATGGCTTTTTTTTTTAACGATTGTATATATCATATTTTACCAAAAGTGGCGTTTTACATTAAACATTGGTGATGTTTGTGGTGCTTTACATCCAGAGAGATAATTTGTAGTTCAGTAAAATACATGGCTATGGCTAACTGCAGAATGAAACACTATATTCACAATACACATATCAGTTGTAATGGATGTATAAGAATATTGTCAGTGGAGTGACATGTAAATAGCAAAGGCATTATTATGTAGTGTGTTGTTTAGGGGATTTTTTTGTATTCACTATACATAGCTATGAAACAATCTGTGGAAGAAGCAGCTTTCAATACTTCAGCTAGGGGCCCTTTTACAGTATATCACCAGAATGTGCTTCCAGTTTTGAGCTAAAACTGCCCCCCTCACCTAATAAGCTCGTAGAACCCAAAAATCATTAAACCTGTCACTACCAATTTGCCAGTGATTTACATGTTCAACTGAATGCTTAACCTTTTGTACTGAGTATACAACTGCCAGTGTTTCAGTCAAGATGCCCACTGTAAACCATATGACACGTTGATTGATGCAGGCATAGGTCACTGCTCCATTGCAGTTGATGCATACTTATTATGCAACAGTGTATGAACAATCTTTTCTGTAAGATTCACTAGAAACATCCATGTCTGCAAGTCACATCTACTTGCTCTACTTTTATTCTCCAATATTTCTACTTAAGTAAAAATAGTTTGAAGTAAACACACAATTTGACAATATACACAATTTGTGTAGCATTCTAGAGTATCACAGAGTGTAAGTTTAAGCAACATTCAGTAAACATGGAGCACTCATGGTTGAGCATGCGGGGAGCTGAGTGCACAGATGTCACAGAGATTGACTCATGGCCACAGGAGTGTTGCTGAGCTATTGTATCATTTTTGCCATGTATCATTGTATTATTTTGTATGATTTTGTGCTGCTCATCTGCAGATTTTCCATTGGCCTTTCAGCAAAGCATATGTTGCTAGAAGTAACCTTTGTACCCTTATTGATCCAAAGATTTAAGCTTATTTTAACAATTTTGTCCGAATGACTGGACTTTTTATCAGTTCAGCGATCAATTCATTACCTTGTACAGAGGTACAGTTTGGTTTTTTATTTTGTGCAGATTAAATAGCTAAAGTCTTTAGCACCTAGGGGCCAGCAGGGAGGGTGTTTACATGTCTAAAGGGATGTTGGGAATGTGTTCTATCATAAAACGTTTATGAAAGAACAGGTTGGCAGGGTGTTGTGACATTTACAGGAGTCTGCCAGCCCCTCCCACCAAACTCAGAGCAGAGACAAGCAGACAGACCCATTGATAACATCACTGGGTCTCAAAATGTTTTTTATTGAATACAATATTACTTAATTGATACATTTTACTTGCATGTTGATCAGGGGAAGGGGAGTACAAAGGAACATACTGTTTGTATAATACAGACATTGCTCTGTTATTTCTTTTAAAGAAATGTATTTTTTGTAAGAGTTTAAAATACTTAGTGGTACTACTTAATTTTACATGTGAAAAATGCATCTATTCTTGAAGCAAACTTTAGAGCTGTTAAGCTGATGTTTGTAGTGACAGCACCCAAAACTGTTTATTTTATTTTGAGTGGAGGGTATCTGCATCAGGCATTGGGTAAAACAGTTTTTTCCATTTGCACAGCAGCCATATTTCCTACTTGTCAGGGTGTTGCCTTTTAATGCAATTTGGAGAAGCACCTCAATGTCATAAGCAAAAATAGCAGAAATTGTAAAATGAATTTCATGGAATTTTATGTGTATAGTGCTCTGCAAAGGTTAATATACTTTACTTTCATCCATACCGTTCCAATTTCACCCTCCACCAAAAGGAAAATGACTCTATTTGTGTGTAGTCTTATTTAATCAATTGAGAAAACTTGCCTTTAAAGGTAGTTTTCATCAGTAGTAAATTATACAATTTACATTATGAAGGTTTTTTCTTTTGTTCATCTTACCTGTACACCAATGTCTCATCCGCTGTGCAATTGTACTGGATCTGGTACATCCATACTACATAGGCTGATCTGTTCATGTACCACCGTACCAATGCAGAGGAAGAAGTTACATCAGATACCACTACTGCATTTTCTGTTGTCTTTCTTTCTTCTGTGACGTTGGCTGTTGTCTTGGATGATGTGGTAATGTCAGATGACCCAGGGTCCTGTCTCAGTACACTAACTGTTCCATTGTTGCGATGAGGCAAAGGAATCATTTTGAGGTCAACTTGGGCAGTTGATTCTCCAGCAGCATTAATTGCTATACAGGTATAGGCTCCATCATCCCTGATTGTGGTGACCAGTATATCCAAGGTTCCATTTCGGTAAGAAGCAGTCCTAGAAGAGTTTGGCATTATCTTATCATCTGGGGATACCCAATGTATAACAGGCTCTGGGTCTCCAATTGCCCTGCATTTTAGTGTTGCCCGTTGGCCTTCAAGTACCCAGAGTTGATGTGTATGACGAGTTATAAGAGGGGGCTCACAAGTGAACTCTTCTTCTGGTATAGACCAGAAATAACGTCCTGCTAATTGTGGAGGGGAAGCGCATGTTTCCATATCATCCTCTCTCACCAGCCGCCGTAACCATAAGAGTTCACAGTTGCAGTGAAATGGGTTACCACCAAAATTGAGCACTATTGTGGATGTGTAAGGGGTAGGGCTAACTACTCCAGTTTGGGAACGAACAAAAAAAGGGTCTGGAGGTAGTGTGTGTAGCCTATTAGATGTCATGTCCAGTCTGGAAAGTTTGTATAGTTCAGAGAATGTCCCTTCCATTACATAGTCTATGAGATTATGGTCAAGATTGAGAGTATGCAAACTAACCATGTTCTGAATAGCCTCCCATGGGGCACTAATCAAATTATTATATGACAAGTCCAGGTCCTCTAAAGTAAGGAGAAAATCATCAAAGGTAGCCACTGGAATTGTTATAAGCTGGTTATTGTTGATAATAAGATGCTGGAGATTCAGCATTCCTCGTAAAGCTTCCTCATGAATGGATGTTAAACGATTTCCATCCAAGTGCAAAGACCTAAGGCTCTCAAGATCACCAAAGGCATAAGGTTGAATGATATCTATGGTATTTCTTGATAGAGTAAGGTCCACCAAACCTGTCATGTTGAGAAAGTCTTCTTGTGCTACCACTCGGATGAAGTTGTCAGCCAACCGTAGCTCCACAGTCCTGCGGTCTATGTTAGGTGGGACATAAAGCAGCCCCTTGTTGGCACACAGCGTGCTGAGTGACTCTGAAAGGTTTTGGCAAGTACAATGAAAGGGACAAGAATGGACAATGGTCACAAGGCTTCCTACCAGCAGAACACCCCAGACCAACCTTTCCATGGTAGATGAAGTAGTAACCCTGTGAAGAAATAATAGGATGTTGTTAAATATATATGCTCTATGTGTTTACTTAATCAGTTGTATGTTAATAAAGGTATTGTTAGTTTTGGAAATCATAATTCTGTCATTCTTAGCGTGTACATTATTTGAAATTTTTCACTGCTTTATTAATTAAAAATGATTGAATAAATACACAAATACGGTATTCATCATAAGACAGGCAGCATTAAACTTTGGCCTGTGGTTGAGATTGCCCTCTGATGTCAGCCAGGCGATCACGTGACTGCACATCTGCAATGTGAAATAAGGTATTTAGCTGCAAAAAAAAAAAAAAATGCATACATTGTGTAGTATATCTTGTTATAACAGAGGGGCTGGCAGTAATTGTGATCCCTAACTTTACTGCCACATGGAATAGCGACAGGAGGGCAGGGTTTGGAGATCTGCTCGCACACTAGGAAGTGACAGGCAGGGAGGTAAGGGGAGAGAGAGAGACTCTAAACACAGCAGAATGATGGATCAGCAGCCATGCTAGGGGGACAGGGGAACAGGCAGGATCAACCAGGTATTTTACAGCATAGAAGGGGACAAATGACACCGCACAAGCACTATGTGGTTTAACATGCTTTAAAGGAACAGGAACCTTAGTTATTTTGGATTATTTCTACGTGTGTCCAATGTGTGTACACATTTACTTTGCCTTTATATTTTGCCTATTCATTTATTTTAAACTAAAGTTATTCAGGTGTTCTTGTTGCAAAATCTTTGTTTCATTTTGAAATATGCCTATGTACACAAAAATAATATAAACTCTGTACTACCACTTGTACTTGCAGGTAAGCCTACAATAAGGCTTATCTGTAGGTACTGTGAATATCTCCTAAACTTGCACAGTTTAGGAGATATGCAGACTGCATGCAGCCGATGGCATCATCGGCGCATGCGCTCTGAATGTCCAGCTTACAGTGGCTGCGAGTGACGTCATCGCGGCTCCAACCACTCACAGCGTCGGAGCCCACGAACCCAGAGGAATTACTGTTGGAAGATGTCAGCCGTCACAGCAGTGTGAGGGTGCCGCTGGAAGGGCTTCGTTCTAAGATAAGTATTTCATAATGTGCTAGTATGCGATGCATACTGGCACATTATGCCATTGTCTTACAGGTTTTTTTTTAATTCTTCAACGGTTTACGACTGCTTTAAGTGAAAGTTGCTGTATAGGAAGCACCATTAAGAGGCCAGACTTTATCTGTGGATTTAAATTTATTGTCTTCAGTGTGAAATCAAAATATTCAGTAGCTCAACTTCAGGGGTATGAAGAAGGTAGGCACAAGCGTTTTTTTTACCCCACATTGCCTGAAACAAATATTACTTTTACTTAAGTCAGTATGAAAATAGGATCTTCATAGGGCTCCATTTACGCTCTGAGGACAATGACTATGATTGTACAGCAGCCTTGGCCAACCAGGGTTCTGAGGAAGGTTGCTAGAGGTTCCTTGAACAGTGGTAGATTTCTTGCACCAACTTCACTCAGAAAAGGGAGTGGTGTGGGAACAGTTGTGCCTGTCCTCTTGTTTCCCATGTTCGTCACCACTCACACTTCATAGCTGTCAGTAAAACAGGCATTTATCCCCACTAACTATTAAATGTAAAGGGGACCCCTCTCCTACTGACCACCATTGTTAGGGAACACAATGCTCACCAGTAATGTGAGAGATCACTTTACCACTAAAGTGCAATCTAAAGTTGCACTACGCTGCTGACCAACAATGTAAGGGGGCACTACACTGCCCACAAATTTAAGAAGACATTTTTGTAAAGGACCCTAACAGCCAAAACATTATTACAGGTAAAGTGAAGAACATTGATTATCTTGTTACATTGGCATTTGAAAGTCAGTGGGATATATTCAGCAGCAAGTGAACATGTTGTCCCTGAAGTTGATTTGTTAAAAGCAGAAACAATGGGCATGCATAGGGATTTGTGCAATTTTGACAAGGACCACATTGTAATGGCTAGACGCGTGGGTCAAAGCACCTCCAAATCTTCAGCTCTTGTGGGATGGGGATGTTCTTAGTCTGCAGTGGTCAGAACCAAAGTGGTCCAAGGAAGGAAAACTGGCAAACTGTTGGCAGAGTCACTGGTGGCCATGGCTCACTGATGCATGTGGGCAGCAAAGACTGGCCTGTATAGTCCGATCAAATTCACATCGCTGAAAAAGTAAATGCTGGTTCAGATAGAAATTATCAGAACAAACAGTGCATCACAGTTTGTTGTGTATGGGGATGTGTAGCCGCAGAGCAGTCAGGGTGCCCAAGCTGACACATGTCCACAGCCAGAAGCACCTAAAATGGGCATGTGAGCATCAGAACTGGATAACAGAGCAATGTAAGAAGGTATTCTGGTCTGATGAATTAAATAATGAATTGAGGAACACAACTAGTTTGAAATGTTTACTTGGTCTCCACATTCTCCAGATCTCAATTCAGTCAAGAATCTGTGAGATGTGCTGGAAAACATATTTGATCCATGCGGGCCCCACCTCATAACTCACAGGACTTGAAGGATCAGCTACTGATGGCTTGGTGACGGGTACCACAGCATACCTTCAGAGGTCTAGTGGAGTTCATGCCTCAACGTATTTTGGTGGGTGGTCATAATGTTATGGCTAATGGGTGTATACTCTTATAGCAAGAGGTGGGTTTACACCGTATAAAGTTAAAAAACTTCTATGGGTACCATTCCTTTCTCAAATATTTATACAATCATTACTTACCCCAAAATCAATGGGATAAGTGTACCACCATGGGATTTGAAATATATCAAAAAGAAGGAATCAAATATGCAAATATAAACATATTTTATTACTTCAAAACCATCAAGCAAATAAAATTAGCTCATCCGGCGCTTATGGAAAAAAATCTGTAGTTTAATTTAGCTGCTGCATGCTCCATGTAGCAAGACCGTGTCCTCAATCAGCAATCCTAAGGATTGAATCCTAATCCTTATCACATCTCATACAATAGGTCTGGTTACTCAAAGCAGGATGTCTGTTTGCTGACTCGTTAACTCAAACCATAAGGAAAAAAGGGGCAATTCTCATAGGGTAAACCAGTTTTAAAGTTTTATTCCCATCAAAATGTCCCCCCTTTTAAGATATATGCTTACACAAAGTTCAAAAAATAAAAGCATCTCATGATAATGATCATTTTGTAATGTACAGCCTGTATCGATAGTCGCTCATCCGTGGTGATACCTAGGTGAAGATCTTTAGAAGCTGACAGTTTCAATTAAGCCGTCTGGTCACACCTAGATGCGTTTCATCATTACGTCTTTCTCAATATGTTATTTTTT
The DNA here is from genome assembly GCA_037952925.1 of Lithobates clamitans. Lineage (NCBI taxonomy): Eukaryota > Metazoa > Chordata > Amphibia > Anura > Ranidae > Lithobates > Lithobates clamitans. The sequence goes on from JBBGZY010000449.1 coordinate 19,147,923, forward strand.
ATTGAACTTTTTGTAAGCATATATCTTAAAGGGGGGGACTTTTTGATGGGAATAAAATTTTAAAACTGGTTTACCCTATGAGGATTTCCCCTTTTTTCCTTATGATTTGAGTAAACGAGTCAACCAATGGTCATCCTGCTTTGAGTAACCAGACCTATCATATGAGATGTAGTAACCCCTTAGGGTTGCTGATTAAGGACGCAGTCTTGCTACATGGTAAAGATCCATAATTTTAACAAGGTGGTTTTGTTATACCGTTCCGGTGAGTGTGTTTTTTTGAGGGGAGCGGTCTCACGTTGTGCGGTGAAGGTTATCATCTATCTGACAAGACACTATATGAATACCACTTAGGAACACCGTAGGGGCTTTGGACTCGCTCTTCAGAGGCCATATCATCACTCTTGGATGCTGATGTTTTCATCTTAAGAGCTGCTATAGCTTATGAATTACATTTATGAACTTCTAGAGCTTTGTGTTGTGATTATATTTTATTACTTATTTAAAAGCCACATTGTCACTAAAACACATCAAGTTACATTAGAAGTGTTCTAATACTAATGTACTGTACTAATGTGTATACATGAGAAAAAGTATATAAGAACAGAAATAAAAACAATAAATGAATTGCGCAAGAAAAAAGAAAATTAAACCAAAAAAAAGTGAAATAATCACTTTTACATAAAGTGAAATTATTCAATATACTCAGGTGAAAAAGTGTCCAAGTAAAAATAAAATGGAAGGGACTGACGCATAATTTCACTGTGGACTACCTTCCATTTACTTTTTATTTAAACACCTTTTCACTTGAATGTATTGAATTATTTCACTTTATTTAATAGTGATTATTTCACATTTTTCTATTTGGTTTATTTCATTTATTTTCTTGTGCAATTTATATATTGGGTTTTATTTCTGTTCTTCTATACTTTTTTCTCATGTATACACATTAGCACAACACTTGTTATTGATTGTGACATATTAGAGAGGATATCCTTTTTTGTGTTTGCTGCTCACAAACAAAAGAATATTTTCTAGCACCTTAAAACGGTTTCCACTATTTAAACAGTAGGTTAGATACTAAGTAAAGATGGCACCATCTTTAAAGGAGATGTATATACAGTGGCGGAGGTTTCCTTTGTATGTTGGGGGAGGACCCTTGAAGAGGAGATATACTTTTCATCTGTCTCATTTGGATGTATTTCCGGGGCAGTTTTTGGGCCGTTGGATTGGACCAATAGGAACATTCTGGCCATGGTATAGGCTCGCCTTAAGGGTATATAGGAGACAGTTTTTTCAGATTGGACATTATGAATAAACATGTATGGCAGTGCAGATCCTAACGAAACAGTCCTGCATTATGAAATGTGTACGAAGCGTTAAATGATAGTTACACCTACTTTGTATCTAATCTGATGTGTTTTATTGGCTAAATGGCTTTTAAATAAGTAATAAAATATGTCTTTATTTGTGTATATTTTGCTTATTTAATTAATTATTTGTGGTATCATTGTAGTACACTTATCCAATTGATTTTTGGGGTAAGTGTTATATATTGTTACATATACAACTTACAGACCAGACAAATTTTACTGTTTGCCAAGTTGTAGGTGTACTAATTTTTAGAAGGTTTTCCTGAAACCTGAGAATTATTTAAATTGGAGAAAGAGTATATTTTGACACTTTTTGATATATATTATACAAAAATTAATTTGTAGTAACCATTTGCTTTACATGAATAGAGTAATGCCCCGTACACACGGTCGGACATTGATCGGACATTCCGACAACAAAATCCTAGGATTTTTTCAGACGGATGTTGGCTCAAACTTGTCTTGCATACACACGGTCACACAAAGTTGTCGGAAAATCCAATCATTCTGAACGTAGTGACGTAAAACACGTATGTCGCGACTATAAACGGGGCAGTAGCCAATAGCTTTCAACTCTTTATTTATTCTGAGTCGGATTTGTGTACACCCGATCGGAAATTCCGACAACGGATTTTGTTGTCGGAAAATTTTATAGCCTGCTCTCAAACTTTGTCGGAAAATCCGATGGAAAATGTGTGATGGAGCCTACACACGGTCGGAATTTCCGACAACAAGGTCCTATCACACATTTTCCATTGGAAAATCCGACCGTGTGTACGGGGCATAAGTGTAATTTACAAATTAAGAACTGTAGAGACAAACGAAGAAAAGCCATATCTGTGGACCCACCACTTGCTGACCAGCCGCCGTCATTATACTGTGGCAGATTGGCACGATCCCGCGAACTGTCCTAGCTGTACGTCGGCTCCTTTAAGCGGGATAGCAGGCAGGGGTGCCGATGCTCGTGGCTGGTGGTCGCGTGCGATCGCGGGCACGAGAGGCAAAACAGGGACATGTGTGTGTAAACACACAAATCCCTGTTCTGTGAGGAGAGTAGAGTGAGATTGTGAGTTTCTAATAGCTAGGAACCATGATCTGTCATCTCCTCTAGTCAGTCCCCTCCCCACACAGTTAGAACACACACACTAGGGAACACAGTTAACCCCTTGATCGCCCCCTCTAGTGTTAACCCCTTCCCTGCCAATGACATTTACACAGTAATCAGTGCATTTTTATAGCACTGATTGCTGTATAACTGTCAATGGTTTAAAAAATGTGTCAAATGTGTCTGCCGTAATGTCGCAGTCCCAATAAAAATCGCAGATCGTCGCCTTTACTAGTAACAAAAAATAATAATTAAAAAAATGCCATAAATCTATCCCCTATTTTGTAGACGCTATAACTTTTACGCAAACCAATCAGTATCGCTTATTGCGATTTTTATTACCAAAAATATGTAGACGAATACATATCAGCCTAAACTGAGGAAAAAAATTAGCTTTTTTTAAAAAAAAAAAATGGGGATATTTATTATAGCAGAAAGTACAAAATATTGTGTTTTTTTTTTTCAAAATTGTTGCCCTTTTTTTGTTTATAGCGCAAAAAATAAAAACCACAGAGATGATCAAATACCACCAAAAGAAAGCTCTATTTGTGGGGAAAAAAGGACATACATTTTGTTTGGTTACAGCTTCTCACGACCGCGCAATTGTCAGTTAAAACCACGCAGTGCCGAATCGCAAAAAATGGCCTGGTCATTGAGCAGCCAAATCTTCCAGGGCTGAAGTGGTTAATCAATGATGTGTCTTATTTTTAGGGAGCTACAGGCAATAAAGCAAAGTAACAAAAGCATCATAAGGTTAAGGCTTATTGACGAGCGACAACATTCTGTTCCTTTCTCAAATTTTGAATTCTTTCAGATTCTGTACTTGGCAGGTCAGCATAATGCAGTATGTAAAATTAATGTTACGCATTTCTAAGAAAGCGCCTTTGCATTCTGTATTTACATCTATAAACAGACACAATGCAGTGCCAAATACAATGCCCAACAAAAAACCTGAGTCATTCTTGACACAATCTTTTTGAACATATTCGTCTGCATTCGTAGTTTATGTAACGTAAGTATATTTTATATTCATTTGATTTAACCATTCTGGTAATTTATCCACTCAAATTCTTGGTTCTCAAAAATATTGAGCATTCTGTGACTTGGTAAAGTGGACAGTTCAGACTATCAACATTAGTATTTATAGCTATGTAAGTTCTATCTTATTCCATCTTTTGGTAAAAAAAACACAGATAAAGTGAACCTGTGCCCAGACTATGCACACTCAAGTATTAACATATTCTGTACAAGCAGTAAAATATGTTAAAACAAGCCCTCATTTACCTCTGTAGCTGTAGGAATAGTGGAGAAATGTATCTTAAAATTCACAACAGAAGCTCCAAAATCTTTTACCTTTTTACCTTTTACTTTCTATAATGTAAACACATGGTAGGTGCTGTTAGAAGAAGACTGAAATCTGACTTGGTTGTGATTTATGAGGTTTAGTGACTTCATGGTACAGGCAGCTAAAGAGCTTAGGGATGGCTTGTTTTAAAGCTCCCGTACTGCTACTAAGAGTATGTAAATGTTTCAATGTCCATAGTCTTGGCACAGGTGTACTTAACAATGCAATCAGTTATGCAATTTGACTTCCTAGAGGCTTAACTGTAGACAGAATATGTCATAATATTGTGTGATTGAATTACCCAAGAGTGAAGATTTATGTTAATGGAGTGTAGAGGACGGATCTCTGCCAGACACTTCCAAATGCCTGCTTATCTTGACTGGGCAAGGTTTTTCTCAAGATTGGGTGGCCAGGATGTCTACTAGATCCCACTAGTCATTAGACCAATCAGATTAGTCATGAGATCATCCAGATCCATCAAATATATTAGCAATAGAACCCCAATTGACCTATGAATACATTTTACATTTAGGAAATACATTTTTATATTTTTTCTATATAAGTCATAAACCAGCACACTCTTGTGCTTGAAATATAAATGCCACAATCATTCTTAATGATTATTTTTTAAGGTACCTTAAAGTGGTTGTAAACCCTTACAATATATCTAGTGAAGCGACTATCCTCAGGTGATACACCGAGATGTAACAAATCATCCTACATGAGTTGTACCTGTTTATCTGCAGTCTGCTTTTCCCTACAGCTGTTCAAAGTGCAGAATTTATAAGCTTGTGTGAGAGTTCTGAAAAAAAAGGGGGGTGGGGTGCTGAAGTTACACTCTGCAGAGCTCAGTGAGGAGAGCTTTGAGAGCTGATTGAAGGGAAGGGACACACCCCCTTTACACAGTACACAGGAACAAAGCAGAGGCTGTCAATCACAGGCTGTGAGCTGGACTCCCTCCTCTGCCACTTTTTTCTCTTGGTGTCAGGAAAATGTGTCAGAAGTGACTCATGCATAGCAGAGGAATAAAGCAGCAGACAGAAATGACACCTAATGCTCTGGATTGAGACAAGTACACACTATAGAGGTTTACAACCACTTTAGCATGTACCCGTGCCCACACACTTTTTTTTTTTTTAACTTGAACTAAAGAGAGCTGGAGGACAGACCCTATCTGCTTCCAAATTAAGTCAAGGTTAATACTTCGAGTTCCTTGGGTTTTGATGTTCCTTGAGCAATAAAAGAGAAAGTCAAGGTGTGTATGGACACCTCCCAGTGGCTGCTGTTAACTGATTTCTTCTGTTTTAATCGTTTTTTGTGACCATAGTCAATTTTCCAACCAGCTAAATAACTACTTTTAAAAGAATTAAAAAAAAATCTTATCACAGCCTAAAAATCTGTCTGCTTACAAATCTCCTTGGATTATCTAAAGGAATGTTTGTTTCTACCACTGGCTGTCCTAGGGATGTGACTCCTTACTGTGGGAAACATTCACAAAAAGATTTTCTGCTTAACCGCTTGGCATCCGCGCTATAGCCGAATGACGGCTACAGCGTGGACCTGAATTCCCGGGAGGCCGTCATATGACGGCCTCCCCTGCGCACGTGCCCTGCGTGCGCCCTGCAGTAGAGCGCGCTGTGATCACCGAGTCACTGAGACTCGGGTGATCACCGATCTGTGTAAGGGGCCGGTCCCGGCCCCTTACCATGTGATCAGCTGTCAGCCAATGACAGCTGATCACATGATCAAAACAAAAGCTCTGTGATCGTTTTTTTTTTCTCCTCGCGCTGACAGTGCAAGGAGGAAAAAAAAGCCGATCACCGGCTCACCAGCAAGGGACATCGGTCCCGAAGAGGAGGAGGCAATAATGCCTCATATGTGCCTCAATTGTGCCAACAGTACCCACTGACAGTGCAACCTGACATTGCCACATCACAGTGCCCACCAGTGCCACATATCAATGCCCATAAGTGCCACCTATCAATGCCTACAAGTGCCACCTATCAATGCCTACAAGTGCCACCTATCAATGCCCACCATTGCCACCTAACAATGCCCACCAGTGGTGCCAATCACTGCCACCTAGCAGTGTACAAGATCAGTGCCCATTATTGCCACCAATCAGTGCCCATCACTGCCACCTATCAGTGCCCATTGGTGCCGCCTCATCAGCGTACATCAATGAAGGAGAAAAATTACCCTTTTAAAAAATTTTATAACAAAATATAAAAAAAAAATGTTTTACTTTTTTAAAAATTCGGTCTTTTTAAATTTTTTTAACAAAAAATAAAAACCGCAGAGGTGATCAAATGCCACCAAAAGAAATCTCTATTTGTGGGGAAAAAATGATAAAAATTTCATTTGGGTACAGTGTTGCATGACCGCGCAATTGTCATTCAAAGTGCGTCAGTGCTGAAAGCTGAAAATTGGTCTGGATAGGAGGGGGGTTTAAGTGCCCTGTAAGCAAGTGGTTAAGCAACAATAATATTAGTACTAAAGTTAGTACTCAGTAGTGTTAGCAATATTGCCAGAGCTAATATTTGCTAAAAGCTTTGTGAAATTTTGTTAATTTTTTTCACAAATTTAGCTCTTTTCCTGGGCTTTCCTTTGTAATTTCTTGGCAAGAGCTGTAACACCAAACTGAAGAAATAATTTAGAATCAACCTTTTCTTTAAATATATATTTAATGTGCTGTCATGAACACCCATTTCATAAAAAAAGTCAAACAATATTCATAATTTGTTTATTCAGTTAAAATATACTGTATGCATGCACATATACAAAACCACTTGTATATATAGCATTGCAGGTGGAGAAATTTTAGTAGTCAGTAGTCAACATCTTTGTCTTTTATGTATGTGACTGCTTGTAATATCTGAATATACTGCAATAATGGTCTACCTCACCTTGAGCCCTCCTGAATAAAATTGAATTTTCATCCTGTATCTTTCTTTTGTGGGATCAAAAGATATTTTCATGTAGGTCTTTTCTTTCTCTACTCAAGCTGTTTTCTGGCTCTGCCCTACAGGCATAACATGTTTAGATAAGGATGTGATGAGGAGAGTTTAGCCTTGAGCACTTTTTGATAGATGTACAGTTAAGTTCACCTATTTCAATCTGCCTTAAAATATATTGTAGTCCATATTTACAAACTCATTTTGTGAGAAGGCTAACTCAAAGCCCCACTGATTTGACATTTTTACGAAAGGATAAAACTGATATTTTTCTAGTATTTTAATCGATCCTATTTTACATAATAGCATTTCTGTGAGTAATTGCTCCCCTTCTTTGACAAGGGTTAAAATGACCATCTGAAATTGTAAAACCTAACCGTTTTGCAAATATTTGAAACTTTGCTATCAGACAGATTTACTTTTTTTCTCAACAAGAATTTACACATTTTTTAAAGTGTAACTAAAGGCATTTTGACATCAGAACACTAATAGAGGGGAAATCTCCCAATGGGGACACAAGTTCTGACGACACACTGGGATTCCCTCACTTCTGAGGGACTTCCTTTCACTTTCTGTTTTGGCTATAGGACAGGAAGTGAAGATAAATCTCCCCTGGGGAGCAGATGGCAAAAAAAACAAAAAACTGATAAGTTTGACATGGGAAGTTTTGACACTGATTAACAAAAAGTGAGAACTGACCATCTGAAATTCACCTATTTTGCTGACTTACTGGATATAAACAAGCCTGTGTTTTTTTTAATTATATTTTATTAAGAAGGTCCTTTTCTGCTCTATGTAGTTTTTTCTTCTAATTAAAATAGTGTACCACAATATTATAAACATGAATTTTGTTCCACAGTGCTATATTTGAACCACTACCAATACTTTGTTTTAGGATGAAATGAAAATTGTCGTTGGGCATCTTAAAAAACGCTGCACAATTTGCTCCCTTAACCACTAGCTGCCCACCCACTGTCATATGACGGCGGGATGAGGCAGCTCTCGTTCAGGGCCGCCGTCATATGACACGATTTCCTTCCCGGGCCACTAGGGTCGCATGCACCCGTCGCGTCACCGGGGACCCGATGCGCGTGCCCGGCGGCCGATTGCCCAGTAACTAAGCAGGACTGTGGATCTGTGTGTGTAAACACACAGATCCACGTCCTGTCAGAGAGGAGACCGATGGTGTGTCCCTTGTACTTAGGGCCACCGATCGGTCACCTCCCCTAGTCAGTCCCCTCCCCCCACAGTTAGAAGCGCTCCCAGGACACACATTTAACCCCTCGATCACCCCCTAGTGTTAATCCCTTCCCTGCCAGTCACATTTACACAGTAATCAATGATTTTTTATAGCCTGGATCGCTGTATAAATGTGAATGGTCCCAAAAATGTGTCAAAAGTGTCCAATATGTCCGTCGCAATATCGCAGTCACAATAAAAATCGCAGATCGCCGCCATTACTAGTAAAAAAATATATAATAATAAAAATGCTATAAATCTATCCCCTATTTTGTAGACGCTATAACTTTTGCGCAAATCAATCTATATACACTTATTGCGATTTTTTTTTTTTTTACCAAAAGTATGCAGAAGAATACATATTGGCCTAAACTGAAGAAAAAATTTGTTTAAGAAAAAAAATTGGATATTTATTATAGCAAAAAGTAAAAAATATTGTGTTTTTTCAAACTTGTCCCTCTTCTTTTGTTTATAGTGCAAGAAATAAAAAACGCAGAGGTGATCAAATACCACCAAAAGAAAGCTCTATTTGTGGGAAAAAAATGATAAAAATTTCATTTGGGTACAGCGTTGCATGACCGCACAATTGTCATTTAAAGTGCGACAGCGCTGAAAGCTGAAGAATAGCTTGGGCAGGAAGAGGGTGTTCATGCCTGGTAGGCAAGTGGTTAAAGTATAACTAAAGGCAGACCTTTTTCTTTTAGTTTTGGACAGAGTGGAGATGGGAGATTCCCTATCTCTATTTGTCCTGTTTACCATTATCATTGAAAGCGAATGTAAAAGAAAATCCCAAATGTTTGGGTTGTACCCAGAAAAGTAATAGAGGGGAAAGCTTCCAATGGGGACACTAAATCTGGTGACCTGGGGACATGGGATTCCATTAATATGCAGGGCATTCCTCTCACTTCCTGTTGTGGCTTTGGGACAGAAAGTAAAGGTAAATATCCCCAATGGGACAGAAAAAAATGTAAAAAATAAAACAGGTGTTATCCTCCCTTACTCTATTCAAAATGAAAAAAAAAGTTTTGCCTAGAATTCCACTTTAAGTGTATGTGTGGGCAAAAAAAAAAGGGTCAACTATTCAATATATTGTAATGCACACTTCCCCATATTGGCAGTGTGGAAGAATGTGGAGATACCTGATGATCCTGCAAGAAATCGGTCAGCTTCTAACTTCCTACAGTGGGCTCTCATTGCAGTCTGTGCTGCACTGAAATGCCAAGCAGTATTGCCAGTCCTTCCTAAGGAGAGAGGGAAAAATAGCTGAAATGATAGGCGGGAGGAGGGGTGCTAAGATAATTATTGTGTAAGAATTATAAAGATACCAATATGCAATGTGCAGATGTAATTCAGCAGCCCACTACAGGAAGTTAGAAACTCAGTGCATTTTTGCCAAGGTCATCTGGTATTTTTTCAGTACTTACATAATTTTTAAAGGCACATAATATAGGGAAATTTGCATACTATTGCCTACATATACATTTTAAAGGAAACTTATACTAGGGGAAATATATTAACTGACATTAATAACCCCTCTGCTTTTATATTTTGATCAAATGCAATAGGAGATTCTAAAACACTGATGGACAGGAATAGTTTGAAATTATAGCCAGGAGATCTCACTATCAGGGTATTTAATACCTATAAAAAAAGTAAGCTATGATGGTTATTATTAAAATATCATGTTTGGTTGGACTGAACCTTAAAGCTCAAATGTAGTCATCATTTCTCTTAACTAAAGTAATCTTTTCTGTGTGACTAAATGTAATGAGTTGAAGGTGAAGTGCCTAGCAGACATATATAATTCATTTTTATGCAATCTGTACAATCTTGCTTTACTTCTAGTAATTGTAACAGATAACAGGCATGTAAAAATGATCTATAACCTGCTTGCATACATGAACAAGTTTGTTGACTAATGCAGATGCTGCATACATCAGACATGGTCTTTGTTAGTAATAAATTTAACTAACATAAAAACCGGGTTGCATTTTATACAAATTAATAACTAAATTCCTCCAGTGGATTGGTACCACAAAAAATCATTTAGCAAAATGTTTTAAGATATCAAGAACTGGTAAAAGTAGGTTGTGTAGATGAATTATAAAAGTGTCCATACATTATTGGTTTTAGCATAGTCTTGTGTGGTGATGGCCAGGCCTAAAAGAACTGGTTGTTCATGAGAGCTGAATTTCCCAATATTATTAACTAGGCGGAAGCAGTTGTGCAGCATACATGAACAGATCAATATTTGTACCAATATATTTTTTATTATTCGTCACTTTCGATAAGATATTGTTAGGTCCTGGAGGATGTCTTACTGCCATATGCAGAGCTATTCTTGCCATGTTTTAAAACAACTAAATCTTAAACTAAATATTTACTTTGATCTTAATATCTGTGTATTAGAGCAAATAAAGGAAGGCTGTATAATTATGAGATTCTATTATGAGGTTTAGGGTAAAAGAGTTTAGCTAGCATACCAGACAGAAACCTGCACCTACTTTATGTGTTCTTCGGTACACTGTGTTCTGTGCTTTCCTACACCTTCTTTTAGTTGGATTATCAGTGCTCTTCTTATTTTAGCTATTCCCTTCTGATTTATCTTTGTCTCTGTTCTCTCTTCCTCTTTCCTCTCCACTATTATTTTCTCCATTTGACAGCTGTGTGACCCCTTTATCTGAGTATCTGTACAATCTCCCAGGCGGGAGTGAAATTTTGCCAGGAGCTTAGTGTCAGGGTTAATATCAGTCTGTCCCCATATCTGTCTCTAACCTTCAACATCTCATGTCAGTGCAGCAAAAAATACACCCTAGGCTGCAGTTACATTCTCTCAGAATACATAAAGCAGAGGTGTATCCCTCACTAATCAATAGGAGGAGGATGTGCCTTTACATTTATTGAGATAGGAATGCATATATGAAGGTCGTTGTAAACAGGTTTTATTCTTTTCATGGAAAATGTCTACCTCAACAACCAGTGTATCAATTTTATTGGTTTGGAGGTGCATATTGATCAACATGCAGATAACTGTGCAAGGTTACACTGATGCAACATCTTCTTAGCAAGCCCAATGTGTATACAACTTGAGATGTTTTAGAGTAAATTTGCTTGACTGGTCAGGTTGGGTCTTTTTTTTTTTTTTTTTTTTTGCTGCTTTCTGAGGTGGAAGTTCTATACATACTGGTTACAAAGCCCAGTGCAATAAATAGAACTTTTTCCACATGTAAGCTTCTCTTTTTCAAACTTGTTACATATGCCAAAATGTTGCAACAATGAAATTTGATAGTCTTACTTTAACGGCCAGATAATAGTCCATCACGGATAGAGAGCTAGGCAATATTTGCTGTTATCAAGGGTGTGTATCAAAATCCACCCAGCATTACAGTTTACTAATGAAATAAATTCTTATATAATTTTAGCTCAGCAATGCTTTTGTTACATGTAAGAGCTTTAGTATTTTGGGTCTGCTTCCAAAGCCCTTTTTAAATAAAATCCAACGCTACTGTTGATTTGTTTGACTACAGATCTAGTCACACTGGCAAGGGCACTTTTTTCAGAAACTTCCTGTGACACTTCCTGGGTCCAGCCAAAAGGTTTAGTGTGACTTAAATCAACCTTGTCGAATCCACCAAGTGTCCACTAGCTTTGAATATCTATGAAATGCAAAATGCATAGTCTTTGAAAGTATTGTTTCTATAGGTTATATTGTGTGTGGTTTTTTTTTTGTTTACATATTTCATCACTTTGAACAATAGATAATTGTAGTATAAAACTACATACACAGCTTTGTCCTATAGTTTTTCCTGCAGTATTTTTAAGGATTTCTTGTTTTCTTTTAGTGAACGGGCTGTAATAGCCCGATATACAGTATAGGGACAAATGTGTGTCAAGATGTGTTCAGTATTGTAGGATATGCTAATTGTAATGTAAAAATACCCAAATATACTGGTTCTCTTCTTTCTGAATCATAGTGTTTTAAACAGAGAGAGACATAATTATTGTAAGCTACTGTTTTCCTCCTCCTCACTTCTTCATACCTGCAAAGCAGGCTTTTTTATCAGCCTCCTTGTTGCTTAGCAAATGGTTGCTAAGCATCTCCTCTAGACATAGAACAGTACAGTGCCCAGTTGGGCTAAGCTGGACACCAAGCTGGGAGCTGCTAAGCAATGTCCTGCAGACTTTTCACTGTTAAAGGCTTGCTTATGCTCTCCACACTGCATGAATTAGCAGTTAGGCAAACATATTTTAGGGGTGAAAGGACCCAGCAGAAAGCAAGCTCTTTACCACACAGTAAAATGAAGGTTGGGATATTACAGCTTTGTGAATAGTGTTTGTGTCTGCAAATGGTATTACTGTTAGAGCGCTCGCCAAAATAATCACAATGTATTGCATGACCCACAGGGACAGAAGGCCTCAATCAATGCCTCCTAGGCTTTTGCCCATTATTGTCATGGAGCACTCCAGCAGAACTAAATTTTATATTGGGCATCATTTCTTACATGTTTTGCTTTCCAGATTCAAACTGAAACTAAATATGTTTACCTTTCTCGTCTATTACTCTTTCATCCATTTTAATCTCTGCCTTATTCTAATTTATACAGCTCTTGTTATTATATGGAGAACATCAGACATTATCAAACCATTTCTTTGTCAAGAAAACCTCAAAGCAATAAAACAAAAATTTAATTTAAGTATATATAATTGAGATACATAAAATCCCCCCCCCCCCCCCCCCATACATATTGTCATATGTGCCTCATTACTGATGCTCCACACAGCTACATTTGCAATGTATTTATTAATACCTTCTGTAGTTGCATAAAATGAGTCACAAGATATGGCAACTTTGAAGTGAATAATAAAGGTGGGAATGAAATACACATAGCTAGTGTTTGTCAGCAGAGTCATCCTTCCACCATTACAAATAGACCTTTTTTGTGTGTCTCATCTACCTTGTCGCTCCACCCACGTAATGACTTCCTACCACAGGATACCTAGAATACCTTGAAATCCCACCATTTTTATGCATGGCAGGGTTTTTCTATTTGTCCCAGGAACTTTCTATGAGGCTACATTTTTACAAGTCATTCCAAATCTCAAAGATTGTTAAGCTATCCAGCATCTGACATATTTCTTCTATAATCTTACATCAGACCCCCAGCATTTCCTATACAAAGTGTCCCCTTCTAATATGCTCACAGTAGCTGTGCCTGTCCTCCCCATACTCTTCAAACATTTATTCTTTCTTGCTTGGCTGTTTGTCCTTTTGACATTTCAAACACAGTTTCTCTGAATTCCCACAAATTCTACATGATGTACCTATGGATGAAGTTCAGAAGATACCTCCTTCCTGACAAAATGTCGCTCACTAGCACCACTTTGTCATTGCAGGAGGTTGTTAGGCAGTTTCTTATCTTTTTTTCTTCCCTATGTTCTCATTTTGCATTCTGATGTGTTTGTGTATGCCCATTTGTATATTTGTGTTTTTGCCAGTTTTACACCCTCTGCTGAATTTTCTCCTCACTGTTATCCCACACTCCTTTCCTTTACATATTTTTTTCATATTCTGATGGATGCTCATTCAACCCCACATGTAATCATTCTTTTATGAGTACTATACTAAAATGACAGAAATTATGTTCACAGGTAGCTTAGGGATACAGCTTTGATTTCAAACATTCCTGCTGGGTACCTTTATTGGCATGCAGTGTTACACACAAAGCTGTCTAACACAGGTTGTCAAATACTTAGATATTAAACAGATTTTTTTTTTTTTAAACGTGTTTTTCTTGTATTCATGGCACATTTAGAGGTTTCCTTTTCTAATACCTGTGCGTTCCTCCTTTCCTCACTGGTGTCCCTCTGTTGTGACAGCTCTGCTGCCCTTCTCACTTTTGATACGTGTAATCTGTGACAAGCAGGACATTTCTTGGGGCAGATAAGCCAAGCGCAGGGCTGTGGAGTTTTTGCCCACTTATTTTTCTCCTGTTCTCTTCACTGCAGTCCACGCTCTCTTTGTCCCTTAGATAGATCCCACAAGAGATATAGGACCTTATGTGCAGGACCAATCCTTTCACACAGCCCCATTATCCCTCAAACTGCTTTAGGGCCTGTTGTCACCCCAGACACGAGCCTTTGCAAGATCCACACAGAGATCTGTGTTCTAGACATTCGTCTTCTCTGGTGATTTCATTCCTCTCGCTTCATTTTTCTTAACTCATTAGAGAAGGTTTTAATCCCTTTTCTTTCACGCTTTCTTTTTTCAGATTGTATAAACATACTTTCCTCATTTAACAAAGCTTTATGGCCAGTGGGTCTTGGAGAAACGTTTGGTGACTGCTAATTTGGTGAAATTATTAATATTGTTGCGTTACTTTCCTCCATCCAGTAGCTGGAAAAAATATAAAATATCTGGGTCTCGGGCTCTTACCATCAATGGCAGGAAAAAAAGGTCAACAAATTTAATGACACCTGAAAACCAAGGAAAGGGTTAAATTCCTTCAACCAGTGACTGGAAATTTGCATCTATTTCTGTAGCTACGTATGCAGTTTTGTAGGATTTTAAAAATCTTCTGATAGTTTCCAAAGGACATATAAGAAAAATCATCACAGCCAGAAATCCAGACTCAAACTCCACATAGGTTTGCTGCAGCTGTTATAAAGGTTGAAATTCCGACAGGAAAGTGAGAAATATGAAAGGTTAAGATCCATGCAGAGCAAGAGGAAAACATGGAAACATTTGACAGCCATTGTAGGAGACACAGCATTTTCCCTGGGAGATCTCAAAGCTCCCAATGTCTTGCAGATGTCCTAGTCAGTTAAAATAAAAAGATGGCATTCAAAAGATGAACAAATTTGAGTTTTTTTTTTTCCCTTTTAAGCCAAGCTGTAAATAACGTTTCTTCTCCATTGCCTAGTATATCCAAATTTTCATTCTGGTCATCTTAGAGCTTTCGTGGATGGTACTGTTTACCCTTTCCAGCCCAGGTGAAAGCAGACAATGCAGAATGGATGTAACATAGAAGAGCAGAGATGTGAGAAGAACCTGATACAGCGAACAGCCAGAGCTCGGAGGGGGGGAGGGGGGTGGAAGGCAGAGTGAGAAAGGGAGGAGAGAATCAGGAGGAGGAGGGGAAAGAAAGTAGCTTTTATCCCAGCCGCACTGCTGTGCCTGCACAGTATCTTAAGCTGTGAATTCTTTTTAACCCTTTAAGTAGAATGGAGATGTTTTTACTTTTGACAGCTAAACTGTGTAATCTTAATACACAGTTAACACTGGCACAAATGTTCATTTTCCTGTTATCTTTCAAAAGATCGTCATTTTTATGATACAGAAAGAAGTGTATGTCTGTGCAAAAAAAGAAAAAAAATTAGTAAATGTTTCCATCAAATATGATATATATATATGTATAAAGATAGATAGCTATACTTGTACTATACTATACGCACATATATACTTCACACAAACACATTAAAAATAAATGCATTTTAGAAATTATATCCCCATTAATTCCCAGGTCCCAACATTGATATTCTATGATTTGGATGATGATTGTGGTTACAGCAAAAGTGATCGCAAATGGAAAAATTTGCCTTCATTCTCATTTGCATCTTGGCCAACCTAACTTGATCTAATCTTATTGTGACATAGTGTGGTTGAAAAAAGACCCATCCAGTTCAACCCACAGTGTGGGGTCATGTTAAATGTTATGCTAAACATTTATTAAAAGTGTTTTTTCTGCCTGTGTCACAATGTAGAATTATAAGAGAAAAACAGCGCTCTGTAATTATAGTGCAAATGTTCACTTTGAGTTTTACCATTTTGTTACATGAAAATCTCAGTTGCGTTATGATTTTATTATCAAACGTAAACTGTTAGGCCCCAGCCACACAATTCTACTTAACAGTACACCATGTGGGGGCCGTGTTGGCTCACAGGGGGTTACAATGATGTCCCCTTCATCAGCATGCAGGCAGTCCCATTCATGTCAATTGGGACACAGCAGTTATACGGACACAACCACTGCTCCCAATTGGACATCTGTGCCACATTGATCTCAGATTGGGAGCAACGGCTGTGTCCATATAGCTGCTGTGTCCCAATTCACATGAATGGGACTGCCTGCATGCACATGTATGGGAAACTGCACTGGTCAGCTTCTCATTTTGTCTAGGGGTGAGGAGAAAGCTTATACTCACCCAATCCTTCGTTCCACTGGAAAACGGCATTCCCCCATGGTCCAGCGGTGGACTGTTCCTAGTCTACGTAGCCTGCTGTGGGCTTAATGGCCTCAGGAACCGTCCATAATTCAAGATTGCTGGAGCACGGGGGTGCCAGACTGGTCTTGTGCCGGGAGTAATCTGTAAGTAAATCACCTTTCTCCAGTCCCCTAGACAAAAACAAGTAACTTAACCTGTGCAGTTGCAGTGTGGGCACAGCCCCACTGCATGGGAAAATTATTTTGCCCAGAGATGGGCTTTAAATACGCACATGTGATTGAGTCCACATAGTTGGGGATAAATATCTGTGGGCATGTGCAATCTAAGTAATATTTTCTTTGAGAAGAATTACTAGAATACACATTTTTCACAATTTTCACAATTTTTTTTCAATCAAAAAATAAAAATATGTCAATATCTGTATCCAAACATGCTACCGAATTGAGGTCCTATCTGTCCTAGAAAAATATTCATGTTATATATGTTAGCGTAGGTTACAAACACTGATAGTTATAAGGTGCAAAACATCTCTGAAACAAAAAAAAAATGCTCTGGGACTGATTTTGGGAGAAAAAGTACAGAGCAATGCCTGTTGAACCTGCAAGATATACAGTGACCTCTTAATTTGTGATGAGTTGACAACCTAGTTGCTGTGGTAGACTAAAATCCCAAACAGTGGTGTCAGTCATGTACAATTCTGTGCTGCTGGACTATAAAACACCTCCTGTTATGGAGATGGGGAGGTGGTATGCAGTGCACATGGTAGAGCTGGGCAATACTGACAACACTGCTTGGGATTTCAGTACAGCAGAGGCAGCTCAAACAGGAATTTAGGTGCATGCTGGATTCTGGGCAGGATCATCAATCTTTTTTCTGTACTTACTGTATTTTTGATAAGCCAATATATGGGAAAATATGTACAAATTAAAGAAATGTACTAAACATGTTTTTTTTTGTGCTTATTGTGGTTTATACTCTTATATTTGGCCATACTGTCTGATCTGTACAAAAGTATCTGTGTTTTTCTTTATTAGTAGAGTATTTAAGCCAAGATCAAATGTAGTATATTGCAACCTACCTGTCCTAAAGTGTGGTGACTGCTTTAGTTTTCTTTTGCTCCAACTAAGGTAATTTTCAGCATGCACAGAAAATATCTCTCTGATTTTACCAGAAATGCAGTGTTCTTGTCACTTCCCATGTAAACAGGAAGAAGAAAACAAGAGTATCCTTGTTTTGGCAACTATTAATTCCATCAGTTCCCATGTAATGTACTGTAAATGAACAAAGGCAGCTACGTGTGAAGTCCAGCTTGGTTGACAACAATGGCTCGCTGCACAGAGGACCAGTGAGTGTAGCCATCTGTTTGATATTGATAGGATTGCTAGGCAAAAAGGCCCGAAATAAGAAAACAAATGCATTCACCTCATCTAAGGAGTGGTAAACTGCAATGTTTAAATTTTTTGAGTTTAGATACACTTTACCTTCTCTTTTTGTTTTGGTTATTACTCAAGACTGCTATATGAATTCATTGCATTTCTTGTTAATAAGCAATCAAAAATCTACCCTAAGGAATAAGATTGCCAGCAATGACTCAGATTGTAAAGGGTTGTCCATGTGTGTGGTACAAGTTTGGCACTGTATATCCTCTACTTTTTCACGCAGTACAGTGAGTGCTTGGGACCATCTTAGGCCTCTTTTACACGAACGATCCATTCAGGTCTGCCTGTCAGTTTTTTTTTTGGCGGACCTGAATGGACGCTCCATAGACCTCTATGGAGCGTCGGATGTCAGCGGTGACATGTCCGCTGACATCCGACCCGCTCTGATCTGAAAAAGTGTAACGGAGGAAAAACCTACTTTTCCATCCATCATCGGATCGGGTGACGACAGACTCTACGGTCCGTCTTCATCCAATCCCTCATAGGGTAGAGCGGCGCTCTGACAGGTCTATCGCTGCACAGTGTTTTTCCTCCTTGCCCTCAAATTTTAGTTCCCTTTAATACCTATGTGTTGCACTAACATGATAAAATATATTTTATTGCATAATAAAGCTGGCCATACGTGGATCAAAATCCAACCAGTTCAGCAGGAAACGGACAAATTTTGAACCATGAATGACTATTCCTGTTCATGAGAAGTTGATCTATTGATCAACTTTTCATGAATGGGACTGTTGGAAAATCTCTGCTCAAGTAACGTTGCAGCCAGTGTGTGGATGAGGAAGTCGTCTCATTTTTTCATTCGGCTGGTTTGCTGAGTAATGTATGGCCAATGTGACACAACGTGCTTTGCAGTGTACCACAACACATATACCATCGCATTGTGGTAGGTTGCATTAAAAATTAGGCCTAACTTTTGCTGCAATGTACTGTGTTGGCAGCACATTGAAATTAATTAACACAGCAGGCATCAATCTGTGTGCTGTAACACACCACAACGCTTATTTGTGAAGGGGACTTTAACCTTGCCTACTTTACCACATAGTGTAGTTGCTCTATATGTACACTTGAATTTCCTGTGGCCTTAGAGCAGTGGTTCTCAACCTGGGGGTCGGGACCCCCTCGGGGGTCGAATGACGATTTGCTAGGGTCCACGAATCCTAGGCTGTTCCTGAAGCCCACACCGCTCTCCCAGCTATTTCGCGCCCGCCTAGCAGGGCTGTCCGTGGAGCCTGTGGCCGCCCACTCAGCCTCTTCGCAGCCACCCATTCAGTTCACGGCATGGCTGGGGGCAGAGACTAGAGGTCAGCTGACTGGTGAGGAATGTGAAGTGGGAGGGGCTGGAGGAGACCCCATCTCCTGATTTCGGCATAGGTGTCACTGCTGCGAGACACCACAAAGTCTGAGATGCAGTGAAGCCAGAGACACAGTGAGTAACACTACCTGTGATTATAGTAGTCATTAAAAGTCCCCACTACAGTTCTCAGATCAGCAGATGACCTAAGTTGCCTGACCAGAACTCCCCCCAGCACTGCCACTCATTCCACCCCCCACCAGCACTACCACTCATCCCATCCCCCCCCCCCCCACTAAGGAGTAAGAGAATGAATAAAAATAGAGAATACATGGAAGGGAGAGGAAAAGAGGGGGAGAAACAAAGAAAAAGAGCGAGAAAGAATAAGTGAAAGAACAAGAAAGATGGCAAGAGAGGAATGGGGGAATAAAAACAAGAAATTAGGATAGAGAGAAATAAAAGGGAAAGAAATGATAACAAAAGAGAAGGAGTGGTACATCCTAAAATATACCATAAGGGGTTTTAATACTGTACGAGTAGAAGGGACTGAGGTAAATGTCTGTGGGTTTGGGGCGCAAATTACTTGTCTTGGAGGCTGACAACCCACGCTATGAAAAAAATTTTACTGTTAGGAGTCCCCACAGCTTGGCAATTTTTATCAAGGGGTCACGGCACTAGATAGGTTGAGAACCACTGCCTTAGAGTATGCCCAGCATAAACTTTTTTCTTTTATAGTTGAAAGGTTTTAAAGTGGTTATAAATGCAAAAGCTTTTTTTACCCTAATTCCTTCTCTGCATTAAGATAAAAACATTCCAATACTAGTGCCCTTAGACCTCCTCCCTAACACCTGAGTCCTATATCGATCCAGTGCTGTGCCTGGCTTCAGTTCTTCTCCATGTTCTCACAAGCTTGGCTAAGAGCAGCGGGAGCCATTGGCTTCTGCTGCTGCCAGTTAAATCATGACAGGTGGGGGCAGGGTTGAGCGTTGCTGTGTGTGTGTGTGTCTGAGGACCCACACAGCCCGCCTTAAGATTGAACTGAAACAAGTGCTTCCATAGCATGCAACTTGCTATTGTTGTGGGAGCCAAGAGCGCTTACAGTGGACCCCAGAAGTGGAGGTTTGGGGCTGCTTTGTGCAAAACCATTGCACGGAGCAGGTAAGTGTCACATGTTTGTAAAAACAAAAAATGTGCAGTTCTCCATAAATCTTATTTAGATACCACTGTAATCATATGCATATCTCTTATACTGTTTCAAATCCACCAATAATAATGAATAAATGCATATATATCTTATACAGGATACGGTATATATACCACACTGAGTATAGTGAATTCTATATCCGACAGTGAATCCTTTTTTATAACAAACTATTAGTCAAAAAATTTGTGAAACTGTGTTCATAGAAAATTGACAGTTCAAAAACAAAATACACAGTATCTCACAAAAGTGAGTATACTCTTTACATTTTTGTAAATATTTTATTATATCTTTCATGTGACAACACTGAAGAAATGACATTTTGCTACAATGTAAAGCAGTTAATGTGCAGTTTGTGTAAATTTGCTGTCCCCCAAAATAACTCAACACACAGCCATTAATGTCTAAACCGCTGGCAAAAAAAGTGAGTACACCTCTAAGTGAAAATGTCCAAATTGGGCCCAAAGTGTCAATATTTTGTGTGGCCAGCATTATTTTTCTAGCACTGCCTTAACTTTCTTGGGCATGGAGTTCACCAGAGCTTTATAGGTTGCCACTGGAGTCCACGACTTCACGGAGCTGGTGGACGTTATAGACCTTACGCTCCTCCACCTTCCATTTGAGGATTCCCCACAGATGCTCAATAGGGTTTAGGCCTGGAGACATGCTTGGCTAGTCCATCACCTTTACCCTCAGCTTCTTTAGCAAGGTCGTGGTCATCTTGGAGGTGTGTTTGGGGTCGTTATCATGTTGGAATACTGCCCTGTGGCCCAGTCTCTGAAGGGAGGGGATCATGCTCTGCTTCAGTATGTCACAGTACGTGTTGGCATTCATGGTTCCCTCAATGAACTGTAGCTCCCCAGTGCCGGCAGCACTTGTGCAGCGCCAGATCATGACACTACCACCACCATGCTTGACTGTAGGCAAGACACACTTGTCTTTGTACTGCTCACCTGGTGGCCGCCACACACGCTTGACACCATCTGAATCAAATAAGTTTATCTTGGTTTCATCAGACCACAGGACATGGTTCCAGTAATCCATGTCCTTAGTCTGCTTGTCTTCAGTAAACTGTTTGCGGGATTTCTTGCTTTTTCATCCTTTTGACCTCTGTGCACTTCCCTACATACTACTGACCCCTGTACACTTCTATACATACTACTGACCTCTGTACACTGTACAAAGTTGCAGGAAGGAGTGATGAGAACAACATTGCTTCTCTCTATCTCTCTCTGTACTCAACAGCCCTCTCTAATTGATCCCTGGATTAATGGCTATTTCTACCCATCAGTCATAAAAAGGTGGGCTCTCATCACATGCACCCTCCTGACCCCCCTGCACTGCACCCTCCTGACCCCCCCCGTGCACTGCACCTTCCTGACACCCCCCTGCACCATGTCTTCCTGACCCCCCTGCATCACACCCTCCTGACCCCCCTGCACTGCACCTTCCTGACCCCCCTGCACCACACCCTCCTGGCCTTCTTGACCCTCCTGGCCTTCTTGACCCTCCACTATGCCTTCCTGACCCCCCTGCACTACACCCTCCTGTCCTTCCTGCACCATACGGTCCTGAGCCCCCTGCACCATACTATCCTGAGCCCCCTGCACCACACCATCGTGAGCCCCCTGCACCATGTCTTAATGACCTTCCTTGCAGCACACCCTCTTGACCCCACTGCACCGTGTCTTCCTGACCCACCCTGCACCACACCCTCCTGCCCCCCTGTACCATATTGTCCTGACCCCCTGTACCATATTGTCCTGACCCCCTGCACCATACCGTCCTGAGTCCCCTGCACCATGTCTTCCTGAACCACACCCGCCTGACCCCCCTGCACAGCACCCTCGAACCCCCCGCGCCATTTCTTTCTGACCGCCTGCATCATACCCTCCTGACCCCCCTGCACTGCACCTTCCTGACCCCCCTGCACCATACCCTCCTGGCCCCCCTGCACCATACCCTCCTGGCCCCCCTGCACCATACCCTCCTGGCCCCCCTGCACCATACCCTCCTGGCCCCCCTGCACCATACCCTCCTGGCCCCCCTGCACCATACCCTCCTGGCCCCCCTGCACCATACCCTCCTGGCCTCCCTGCACCATACCCTCCTGGCCCCCCTGCACCATACCTTCCTGGCCCCCCTGCACCATACCTTCCTGACCCCCTTGCATAGCACCTTCCTGACCCCCCTGCACCACACCCTCCTGCCCTTTTTGGCCCTCCTGACCCACCTGCACCACGTCCTCCTAACCTCCCCTGCACCACACCCTCCTAACCTCCCCTGCACCACACCCTCCTAACCTCCCCTGCACCACACCCTCCTAACCTCCCCTACACCATATTGTACTGATCCCCCTGCACCATATTGTCCTGACGCCCCCCTGCACCATATTGTCCTGACGCCCCCCTGCGCCATATTGTCCTGACACCCCCTGCGCCATATTGTCCTGACACCCCCTGCGCCATATTGTCTTGACACCTCCTGCACCATATTATCCTGACACCCCCTGCACCATATTGTCCTGACATCCCCTGCACTATATTGTCCTGACATCCCCTGCACCATACCTTCCTGACCCCCCCTGCACCATGCCTTCCTGACCTCCCCTGCACCACACCCTCCTGACCCCCCCTGCACCACGCCCTCCTAACCCCCCCTGCACCACGCCCTCCTAACCCCCCCTGCACCACGCCCTCCTGACCCCCCTACACCACGTCTTCCTCACCCCCCTGCACCATGTCTTCCTGACACTTCCCCCCTGCATTGCACCCCCCTGATCCCCCTGCACTGCACCCCCCTGATCCCCCTGCACTGCACCCCCCTGATCCCCCTGCACTGCACCCTACTGATCCCCCTGCACTGCACCCTACTGATCCCCCTGCACTGCACCCTACTGATCCCCCTGCACTGCACCCTACTGATCCCCCTGCACTGCACCCTACTGATCCCCCTGCACTGCACCCTACTGATCCCCCTGCACTGCACCCTACTGATCCCCCTTCACTGCACCCTACTGATCCCCCTTCACTGCACCCTTCTGATCCCCCTGCACTGTACCCTCCTGACCCCCCCTGCACTGTACCCTCCTGACCCCCCCTGCACTGCACCCTCCTGAACCCCCTGCACCATACCTTCCTGACCCCCCCCCTCACCGCACCCTCCTGATTCCCCTGCACCATATTTTCCTGACCCCCCCTTTCACCGCACCCTCCTGACTCCCCTGCACCATGTCTTCCTGGCCTCCCTGCACCACTCCCTCCTGAGCCCCCTGCGCCATGTCTTCCTAACCGCCCCTGCACTGTCTGCTCCTGACCCTCCTGTACCATGCCCTCCTGACCCCCCTGTGCTTTGCACCTTTGTCTTACTAAATAAACCATATACACTACTTTTCATACTGCTGACCTCTGTACACTTCTTTTCATCCTATTGACCTCTGTGCACTTCCCTACATACTACTAACCCCTGTACACTTCTCTACATACTACTGACCTCTGCACACTGCCCTCCATACTGCTGACCTCTGCACACTGCTCTACATACTGCTGACCTCTGTACACTGCCCTACATACAACTGACCTCTGTACACTGTCCTACATACTACTTACACTGGTCAGAAATAAGAGCAGACAGCCAGGCCTGAAACTAGTTGAGCAAATCAACCTGCAGTTCTAGATGTTCTGCTTTCATGATGAACTCCAGCATCAGACTTGTGGGGGTAACCAATTACTCCCCAGACATGAAAAATTGTGAGTTAAAAGTAAATGCAGAGTTTCTCATTAAAGCAAAATGTTAAGGGAGACTGAGTTTATAGTTTTACAGTAACTTTAGTTTTTATATTTTAATTAGGGGTTTGCTAGTTAATTTCTTTTTTTTTTTTTAAAGTGCCGCACCCGGCAGTGATCTTTGATCTCTTCTATGTTGTCCAGGTAGATCTTCACCTCTCAAACGTTGCCTACTTCTGCAGATGAACCTGGTAAAATGGTTGAAGGTCTTCTCTGTAAAGTCTTTGTTGTTATGAAGGACACAAACATTAAATGTGTTAGTGTATTTACATCTGCTAGTCCATCTAACACTCCCCTCCCCTCATGCTGTTATGCAAATCTATCCCCTGTGTTCCTTCATCCAAAGTGGGGACATTATAATACAGGAGGTGTATTGCTGGCCAGATTTTCACGGCAAAACAGAGGGAGAAAAAAATGTAAAAATAGAAAACGAATGCAGCCACATCTTCTACTGATTGGTAAGCTGCAATATATTAGATTTATAGTTTTGGGTTTAATACAGTTTTAACAGTACTTCCTGATTCAGCACATACTAGCTGAACAGAGATGGTTATGGTTTTTCACTGTCCTGAGGAGGCTGATAGCAGGCAGAAGACCTACAATGCTGAATGGCTCATCCAGGAAAATGAATCCCTTTAGTCACATGACTAGCTTTTCAGTATAAAAATGGTGTGCTAATCGGAAGATTCCCTGTATAAACGCTGCAATTCTTTTGGTAAAACCAAATTAAATGTATATGTATTTCAGTTGTATATTTTTTAGTGTTTCGCTTAAATGGACATGGCATATCCAAAGAAAAGACCACATCTACAATAGATAAATCAGAAAGCATGTTATATGGCATGGAATGCATAGCACATAGGTACACTAACTGCAGCACTGCCATTCTAGCACAGTGAAACATCCTATGTATTCACATTAGAGAAGAAGAAATTAACTGCAACATTATTGCTGACAAAGAAATATAGACTACTTTACAGTCATGCTCTGTTGTTAGGAGACAGAATTATTTTTAAAGATAACAAATATAGGATCCTTCTTGCCAAGCCAGTTTTGTTTCCTGTCTTCCTCCCTTTGCCTGAAAAAAAAAAAAACTCCTTTTTGCTCACTAATCTGAGCTTTTCAAAATTATTCCTGTTTATGGGACTACTATACCCTCTTTGGCTCCATATCAGTAGTCTGGAAGACTTGGGTTTCTAGCATCTAAGTTGCCTCGTTTTAGTATGTTGAACATTATAGAGTAGTGATGTAGTGCTGTCATATTGATCCACACACCCACTGAAGGAGATATTATAAGGGTTTCCCAAGCCACTTCACTGTGTCTTGGCTTTTTTTTTTTTTTTTTTTAAAGAGAAGTATGGTTTTGGGTTTTTTTCCGCAAAATGAATTGCACTCCTGTGACCAGTAGGAGAAGCCCAGCCAAACAAGCTTAGGCTGGACTTCTCCTTTAAGGTACTAGTACATATATTTTAATTTGAAATGCATTACATGGTTAGGGTGGTGTTTTGGGGGCTATTACTACTTTGATTCAGCAAAACTCTTGCATGCTCGTTCATGTGTGGGTTACCATGTGTGTTGCATGCACATGCAACCGTGTAAATCCAGCACTAATGTGTAAATAGCATTTTTAAATGAACAGACTAATTTAGGCTACAATGTGATGTTGTTACATAGTTGGTGAGATTGAATAAAGGCACCAGTCCATCCCATTCAACCTATGTGAGTGTGTATATGTCAATACCAATTCCCATATCCCTTGCATATTGCTTTTGTTAAGATGCCCATCTAAGAGTTTTTTTAAACTATCGACACTTCCTACTGACACCACTGATTGTGGAAGGGAGTTACACTTCCTTACCACTCTGACAGTAAAGCTTAGTTTCCACTAGTGCGACTTGTCATGCGACTTTGGACACATAAAGTTGCATGCCAAGTCACGGCCCATTCATTTCAATGGCACCTGTTCCCATCTATGCGACTTTAAAAATCAGCAACATTAAAAAGGTTCCTGCACTACTTTGATGCGACTTTGATCCAGAGAGTGTAAAGTTAGATCAAAGCTGCACTCAAAAGTCGCATCCTAAATTGCGCGACTTTGGTGTCACAATAGTGGAAACGTTGACTAAATAACCTCCTACGCAGCTTAATATTAAACCGCTTCTCCTCCAATTTCATTGAGTGACTGCGTGTCGTCTTATGCTTCCTGAAGTTGAATAGTTTTATTTCCCTTATGCTAGAATCACCATTGAGGTATTTGTATATTGCTATCACATCTCCTCTCAAGCGTCTCTTCTGCAGGGAAAATACGTTTATTGCATCTAGTTGTTCTTCATAACTGAGGTCCTCCAGTCCTCTTATTAGCTTTCTTGCTGTTCCCTGGACTCTCTCCAGTTCCAGCCCATCCTTCCTGAGGACTGGTGACCAAAATTGGACAGCATACTAAAAATGCGGCCGGGATATAGTTTTATCTCTTGAGTATGAACCCCATGAGTAAGTTGGAATGACGAAACATGTCAGGGGCGTGGCTGTACGGCAACCATCTGTGAGGATTAACGTCTGATGTTCTGCTGCTTCTGAGTGTGACGGGGCTGTGGCACAAGCGAGGCGAGTGAGGCAGCGAGGGCTGTTGATCCAACACACTGCATCTCGGGTCCGCTGAGACTACAACACATCGCTTTGGCTCTGTTACAAGTAATTTTATTTCCTGGAAAGCTTTTACATGATTGGAACTATGTGAGTGCAATAGTTGAGCATTTTTGTATGATTTTAATAAAGTTTTGCAGTATCACACTATTGGAAGCTTTTTTTATTTCATGTTCACTTATGGGAATACCCTCCCCTATTGATTGCTGCTGGGAGCCGAAGTTTGATTAACCCTGGTGGGTTTGAAACAGCTTGTTTGTCGAGCATGAGAATGCAAGGCATATCTTTTTGGTGAGTGCGATTTCAAAGGGAGTGGATCACGGTCACATCTTGGTGTGGTGGAAGATATTTTTATATCGTTTTGGCTTAAGAAGATTATTCACTTTATAAGAACTTTATCACTATGCATGGACGTTTTAATTAATATTTTCTTGATACTTTGACACATGGATATTGTTTATGACACTTATTATTACACACTAATGCCCCGTACACGCGGTCGGATTTTCCCACGGAAAATGTGCAATCGGAGCGTGTTGTTGGAAATTCCGATCGTGTGTGGGCTCCATCGGATTTTCCGACACACAAAGTTTGAGAGCAGGCTATAAAATTTTCCGACAACAAAATCCGTTGTCGGAATTTCCGATCATGTGTACACAAATCCGACGCACAAAGTGCCACGCATGCTCAGAATAAATAAAGAGATGAAAGCTATTGGCTGCTGCCCCGTTTATAGTCACGACGTACCTGTTTTACGTCACCACGTTTAGACCGATTGGATTTTCAGACAACTTTGTGTGACCGTGTGTATGCAAGACAAGTTTGAGCCAACATCCGTCGGAAAAAATCCTAGGATTTTGTTGTCAGAATGTCCGATCAATGTCCGACCGTGTGTACGGGGCATAAGTGTATGATTTATTGTCACTATTTTTTAATTATAATTTATTGTTTGATTACTTTTAGGTTTTCTGTCACGGATTCATATACACGTAGCGCCACAATTTTTTCTTTTAAAATATTATACCAATATATTTTTTTAAGTAGTTGCTTTAGGATATTTCACTCAGTTTCATGAGCGCAGTGGTGACACATTCAGTACAGGAGCGCGGAACTTGTGTATCAGTGGTTTAATCTATATAAGAATTGTCAGACATCGAACATGACACAACAGCGGGAGCCAGCGTCAGAGGAGGACCGGGTCTGCGGCGGAGAAGTCAGCAGCGAAGGGAGAAGACCAGGGGAAGAGCACATTGGTGGCAGAACTGGAGAAAAAAGACACGTTGGAGCTACAACAGGGGACATTCTTAAATTTTAATAAAGGACTTGTCAAAACTGTCTTTCTTTTATTTGCACTATGTTGCTTTTTTTTTTGGGTGAATGGGTAGGGCCGATAAGTAAGCCTGCAGACCCCCACAACTACCACCCAGGGTTGTCGGGAAGAGGCCCTTGTCCCCATCACCATGGTGTTTTGGGGTTGAGGGTATGGTATGTTCATGGTATGTTCCAGGAGGTGGGGGAGCGCTTGCTTGTCCTTCCCCTTTCCTGACCTGCCATGCTGCTTGCTTGGATAAGGGTCTGGTATGGATTTTGGGGGGGACCCCACACCATATTTTTTTTTTGTGGCGTGGGGTTTCCCCTCAAAATCCATACCAGACCTAGGGGGCTGGCATGATCTTGCGGGAGGACCCCACACCATTTTTTTATTTTGCGGTTCCCCTTTAAAGATCCTCAGAGCACAAATCGCATGCCTCAAGTCGGATCAGTTAAGATGGTGATCCGACTTGGATGCAATTTCCATTCAAATCATTGAATTAAAATTGTGCCCAAGTCGGACCAAAGTAGCGCAGGAACCTTTTTCAAAATCGGACCGACACAAGTCATACCAGTTAAGATGGCTCTCATAGAGAACCATTCAGTTTGACATGTCATGCGACTTGTGCTCGCAAATTCGGAGCGTATGTCGGACCAGTGTGAACCGGCCCTAACTTCATTCATATTTTTAGCCCCAAGTTCATTACTTTTTAACTTTTAACATTAAACCTGATTTGCCATGTAGTTGCCCACCCCTTTATTTTATTGAGGTGGTCTTGTATAGTTTCTGTCTATCCTGTTGTGAAGTTATTGCTCTGCTTAGCTTTGTATAGTCAGCAAACACTGATATTGAGCCATTTTTGCCAACCTCTAGATCATTTATGAATGAATTAAACAGAACTGCTTATCACCCAGACCATTCTGAGTACAGACTATTTATCCACCACCCTTTGGACGTGCCCCTGTAACTAGTTTTCTATCAAGGTACATTCTCTAAGATCCATGCCAACAGCCCTCAGTTTGTAAATGAAGTGTTTATGGGGAACTGTATTGAATGCTTTTACAAAATCCAAAAACACCATGTCCACAAGCCTTCCTCTATCTAGATGACAGCTCACTTGCTCATGAAATGTTTATAGGTTGGTCTGGCAAGAACGATTTTTCATAAATCCATGGTGATTACTACTAATGATACGGTTTTCATCAGCAAATTCTTGGATATAGTCCCTTATCATTCCCTCAGTAGTTTAAAAACTATCCATGTTAGACTGACTGGCCTATAGTTTACAGGTAAATTTCTGATGGGCACTTGTGAGGACTCATTTCCGAGCCAGCTGTTTGTGTCCATTGACACGCAGAGCTTGGCTCCGCTCTGCCCTCTGTTCCTGCTTCACTGGCTGTGATTGAGCCAATGATTCCTGCTGCTGTGTCTGAGCCAATGAGGAGGGAGAATACACAAGAGTTGCTACTCTTGTGCACAAAGCTGGAGCGGGCTCAGGTAAGTAAAGGGGGGAGTCCTGGAGGGGGAACTGCATACTAAAGGTTTTTTACGTTTATGCAGAGAATGCATTAAGGTAAAAAAACCTTCAGCCTGTAAAACCACTTTAAACGTTTGGTTACTTATGACATGCCAGTAAAGATTTCATAATATTTTCTCAAATCATTCAGTGGCAGTCACCATGATCTATTTTGCACATGACCATATTCTGAAATGTCCTTTAAAAATCTCCTAATGACTGGGATTGGCACTATTCCTTATGAGCAAAATTTTCATATGCAAACATGCATGAAACAACCATACTTTTAATGGTTATGTATGTTTTATTTAGCACAGCCAGCTCTTATGAGACAGATTTTTTTAAGACCCTCTCTTATTCACCCCCTCGCTGTTTCACTCATTTCAGTCTGATCATCATGGCTATAATTAGCAGGTCTTTGAGCAACCAGAGTTATACAGTAAGCAGTTCCCTGGAGTCGCAGAAATGGGACACTGGCGTCATCCTGTGTGTGTGCAGTTGACTTTCCTTCTTTCTTTCTTTTTTTTCTTCCTCCTTTCTTACCCTTGCTCTTTCAAACCATATTTTTGCCTTTAGATTATATTTTACTGAAAATATGTTTTCTCAGTCAGACTTACAAGAGTGGACTTGGGGACATCATAATGTTTAAAGAACAGTACGCTAGTTTAAGTACTCTCCCTAGTTTCACATTTATTACTGTCGGATGATATCCTTGGTTGTTTGTAATTTAATGGGAAATAACTGTTCTCAGAGGCCCATTAGAGCTAATCAGATATCTTCCAAGTTTGTGCAGTTTACAGATGCATTTACTTTGAGATTAATGGATTGTCTGCACAGTGGCCATTTTTACATATGCTGAAAATCCTTATTGTGCATGCGTAGCTAACATTGTATATGCTAGTATTTACTTTTTCTTTTCTTATTTTTTTTCTCTGTAGACAAATATTCCTTTCTTACAAAATGTTCTAAACAACGACCAATTCCTTCATGGTACAGTGGATACCCAGTTTATTGACGAAAACCCTGATCTCTTCAACTTGAGGCCTGTACAGAACAGAGCACAAAAGCTGTTGCACTACTTGGGTAAATCAGTTCTATTCATTCTCCTTTCTACTATGTAATCCACTACTGCAATAAGACTACATTTGGATAAGTGATAGGGGATAGCACAATTTAGTACATTGTAGTTAGATCACAATGGCATGCTAGCAATCTACTACTAGTTCAAGTAGTACTTGCTTAAGTTCTAAAGTTAACATTTTATGAGTTATAGAGCAACTCCACCCAGAATTTTCCCTTTTCAGGAGAGTATGTTTCAATATATTATAATATTGGTGGAGTACCAACTATAAAACCAGCACCTTTCCCATAAATGTAGCTAAATCAGTAATTTTAAAAAACCTATTGTCCATGAATGAGACAATGGGGTAGAAGAATTTATATGTGCCACCAAACCAAAACATATGAAGAAAAAATATATATATAAAAAAAAAATTATAACATTTTTCTCAGTACATTAAAATCACTTATAAAAACAACATTATGTTCGCTACCATCCAGGCAATAGGGGAAACACCTATATTATTCAATACAGTAGCTAAGACAAGTAGATCAATGCATTTTGCTTAACAAAGAGCTTCTTCAGGATCCACTTTCTTGTCTTCAATGTAATGTGTTGTAGCTCCAAAGTAAGGTGAATGCCGATGATGATATATAAATATCAATCCATCAGAATATGTGCCTGATGGATAATATATCTATGAATCAAAAACATAGGATTTAGAAAATACTGATTTAGCTATATTGCAATATAGAGTTTTGTTCATTATTGAGGTTCATCCTTCTGCCAGGTTTCTTATGCTAAACAGGAAACTAAGTGGGGAGATGTATACCCATTCCAAAAAGTTCTTGAAATGCTGTGATTTCAGGTGAAACATCAAGTTGCTTGTTGTCACCAACTTCTTCATGTATTGCTCTTGAGAAAATGGTATAGCAAACAGGATTTTTGGGGAAATTTATGAAGAATCCTTGGCAACACTTGGTTTTCAGCTGTGCATGCTGTTAGCCATATTTTCTCAAGAGTGGGTGGAGATATCATAAACAGCTGGAGAAAAACGTGGTGAGGATTAAAGGGGGAACTGTATAATAATCCCAAAGCAGGAATAATTCCAACAATTATGTAGCAGTCTGTCTAAAAAAATGTCCAAAAACAACGCATTGATGTTGGCTCATCCAGGATTGGTATCACTGGGAGAGGTAGTCAACACATCAGGGCCAGCCTTTCAGAGGGGAGCAGAATCAGTCTCCAAAACATGCAAACAACAGAAGAAAAGTGGTGCCTCTACGTGTAGACTTTAAAAGTTTTAATATGAGAAATAGTGAAAATCCACTCACATTTTGACAGTTAAAAACAGGCACATCGTATAGGACTCCAGTCTGGTTTATAGTCAGGGGCTCGCACTGGAGCAAATACCACCACCGTCTCTGTGTTTCCTCAGCCAGCTGGATAGTAGGATGGGGGAGGATAAGCAGGATCAAGGGCTGGGCCACAAGGTGGACCACAGCATCAAACGGGATGACATCATCGGCTGTGCTGGTGACGTGTTTCAGAGCATGCGCACTAGGATACCGAGAATCGAGCGTGCTCATTTGTCAAGCTACTGAGGGGGGAGCCAGAGGTGCCTATATATGGGGCCATCTAGTGGACAATTGGTGGAATTATGTGACACGAAATATGGGCATAATATGACATACAGTCTTCTAAAAACCCATTATTCTAATCAGCTTGAAAATCTGTTTAATACAACTCGTAGCCTGCAGTGTTATCAACCACATGCATTGATGACAACACTAAAGACATACAGTGGGGACGGAAAGTATTGTGCGTCTCAGCCCTGGGGGAGGTTAGGTTTTTTTCCACCCCTAATGAAGTATCAACTTGGCTAGAAAAGAACGAAGAAAGAATTAAGCGGGGAGAAGGAACCTAGTGAGCTTGGAACTTTTTTGCTTGCTTGGACACTCCTTTTTGGTGTTTTTTTTTTTTTTTTTTTTTTATTACTATGATTGCTACGATGTGGTGTGGGGGTGGGGGGGAGGGGGGGATTAAATATAAATCATAGAGGTATTTGCACAAAACTTATGCACAGTAATAAGCACAATTCTCTGTTGTTTTTTTTTGTTTTTCATCTGTAGGGGAAAAGTCCCCTCCTACTAGGTTTGGCGCACGGTTGTTTTCCTTAGCCTCAGAAGGGTTTGAAGGTCACAATAGAAGCCCGAGGAGTAGGCCCAAGATTGGGCATAGGGTTATTGCACAGGGGGGGGGAGAGGGGGGGGTGGGAGGAGGGAGGGAGGCGGGGGAAGGGGGTGGGGTGGGAGGTAGAGGTACATAATCAGGGAAGCGTGGTAGGGAGTATGGAGATGGGTGGACGGGTGTTGGTTCAGATGGCTAGACCAAAGGAACTGAAACAAGGTAGGGTGACACAAAATATTCACAAAAGGCGGGTGGTTTGGACTAATAGGAGACCGAAGCTTCGCAAAGGCACCAGACCCAATGGTTCATGAGTACTGTATGTAGGAGTAATAAACCCCTGGACTTGGAAAAACGGGTTAATATATGCTCATGGAACGTAAGGGGGATAAAGGATAGCCTTAAAAAACAAGTAATTTTTTCGATAGCTAAAAAGGGGAATATTAAAATACTCTGCCTGCAGGAGACCCATTTGGTAAAAGAAACAATCAGCACTTTAGGCAATAAGCAATTTCGGATACAGTTTCATTCCACTCACTCATCCTACTCAAGAGGGGTGAGTGTTTTGATAGGTACAGACCTGGCCTTCTCCTGCAGCCAGAGTAAGGTGGATGAACACGGAAGGTACATTTTTCTCTCTTGTTTAATTGAAAACAAAAGATATATACTGGCCAATATTTATATCCCCCCCCCGTTCAGTATGGTAATATTGGAAGATCTAGCCAGGTTTATAGCGGACTCCCCCGGGACCCCGGTAATAGTAATGGGGGATTTTAACATGACGATGAATAAGAGCTTAGACAGGTTCCCACCAAAATGCAAAACCAGTGAGGTCACCAAGAGCCCCCTCTTGCAATATTGTGATGAAATAGGGCTGGTGGATATCTGGAGGAGGAGGCATCCGGAGGAGAGGCAATATTCATGCCACTCCAGGACTCATGCCACCTTATCCAGAATCGACCTGGTCCTGGGTAATATGGAAGCACTAAATGTAGTGGAGGAAATAGTCTATGAGCCAAGAGGTGTCTCGGACCACACGCCAGTTATCGCCACTGTAAAGGTAGGGGAGCGATTCAGTGGGGGCGGCTGGAAGATTAACCCCTTCTGGTTCGAGCTTATAGGAGAGGAGGAGAAAGTGATGGAAGGCCTGTCAGAGTTTATTAACATTAATTTAGGATCGGCCCCATTGAGGGTAGTTTGGGACTCCCTGAAGGCCTACCTCCGGGGAGCCCTAATTCAGAAAATTGCATATATTAGAAAACAGTCACATGCAGAGGAATCAGGAGCTAAAGAAAACGCGAGATTGGCAGAGGCGCAGTTCATAGCAACACCATCCCAAGCTAGCTATGAGTGTTGGGTGAGAAGACAGGAAGAGTACAGTAGGGTACTCCGGGAAAAGATGGAAAAAATCAGATCCTTTCAGAGGCGGAGCTTTTTTGGAGAAGGGGAACGAGTTGGGAAGGCTCTGTCCCTGATAATCAAGGCAAATGGCCCCCCGAATGTTATTCCAGCAATTGAGGGGAGGGAAGGAGTACTAAAAACAACTACCCCTGATATACTGGGTGAATTCAGGTCATACTTTGAGAGACTATATAGTTCCTCCAAAACAAAAGTGGAGGGGGAAATGC
Organism: Lithobates clamitans; assembly: GCA_037952925.1. Taxonomy (NCBI): domain Eukaryota; kingdom Metazoa; phylum Chordata; class Amphibia; order Anura; family Ranidae; genus Lithobates; species Lithobates clamitans. The sequence goes on from JBBGZY010000449.1 coordinate 19,182,224, forward strand.
AGGGTTTCTTTGAGGGGCTGGAAATAACTCCAGTAACAAGGGAGGATCGGGAAATGCTGGATGCCCCATTGACTCTCACGGAGTTGCAAAGGGCAGTGGGAGACATGGCGGGCCAAAAGTCACCAGGCCCGGATGGTCTGCCCATAGAAACATTTAAAAAATATGGGGAGGTACTATTGCCCTTACTCTTGGAGGTACTTAATGGAGCCAAAGAGGATAAGATCTTACCTTCCTCTATGTCGGAAGCCATAATAATAACTTTACTGAAAGAAGGGAAGAACCCATTAGACATGACTTCATACAGACCCATCTCGTTGCTGTGCTCGGACGTGAAGATTTTGGCGAAAGTATTGGCCGCCAGGCTGAATAAGATAATTTCCAGATTGGTGCATGTGGACCAGTCCGGGTTTATCCCGGACAGGTCCACAAGTACGAATATAAGACAAGTATATCTTAACATGCAAATACCCATAGAAAACAGTGGCAGGAGAGCGGTTCTTTCATTGGATGCAGCCAAAGCTTTCGATTCTCTGGAATGGCACTACTTGTGGAAGGTGCTGGCGGAATATCAGTTTGGCTCTGGGTTCGTCCAATGGTTAAGTTTATTGTACGCGGACCCGAGGGCCAAGGTTAAAATTAATGGTCAGTGTTCAGAGTGGTTCCAGCTGAGTAGGGGTACAAGACAGGGGTGCCCCTTGTCCCCCCTGCTCTTCGCCCTGGCAATTGAGCCCTTGGCTGTTGCTCTGAGGATGGCACAGGGTGTACAGGGGTTTAAAAGAAGAGGAGGGGTGGACAAGGTAGCCCTGTATGCCGATGATATTCTGCTGTTTCTGGCAGACACGCAGGAATCATTGGAATCAGCTATGAGGATAATCGAGGAGTTTGGTGTTTTTTCAGGGCTACTGGTCAATTGGGAAAAATCAGTGATTTTACCTATAGACCCTTTGGGTGTACCCCTCCCTCCCCAAATGTCCCAAGTCAAAGTAGTCAGACAAATGAAATATCTGGGGATAAATATATCTAGCGATCCAGGACAGTATATATCTGGAAACCTCGTTCCTCTGCTGAAAAAGCTGAAGCAGAAGTGTCGAGTGTGGAGACGCCTGCCTCTCTCGGTTGCCGGGCGCTGCAACCTGATCAAAATGGTTTGGCTACCCCAAATTTTATATGTTCTACAGAACTCCCCTGTTTGGATTCCCAAGCACTGGTTTAAGAAAATTGACAGTGTGTTCAGGGAGCTTATTTGGAAAAATGGGGTGGCTAGGATCGGCTTGCGGACGTTGCGGCAACCAGAGGTGAAAGGCGGCCTGGCAGTACCAGACCCACGAGACTATTTTTTAGCAGCCCAATTGCAACAGGTGGGAGGTAGCAACAGGCTGGGGGATGAAGGAGTGGGGGGTAGTATTCTGCTGAATGACACTGCTCATGACACAATCGCGGAGGGATTAGAGGCAGACTCATTTTGTACTAAATGCCCAACTACCCGGATGATGGTTAAGGTGTGGGTACAAGTTAAAAAAATCTTGGGATATACTGGCTTTGCAGAATTCTCCCCACTTTGGGATAATAACAACCTCAATGAGCTTAAAGAGATGGGACGTTTTGAGGAATGGGACCGTCAGGGTATCCACTACTTGGCACAGATGTACAGGGCTGGAAGGTTAAAATCTTTTCGTGAGCTGGTAGAGGAATACGCAATCTCCAATAGGTCATTTTACAGATACTTGCAAATTAGGCATGCCCTAGAGGCGCAATTCGGGAAGGAAACACCAGTATGGTGTGAAATGGCCTCTTTGAGAAAGCTGGTCGACGCAGGCTCTACGAGGGGTTTGATCTCCAACATGTATGGATGCCTGAAGGCATCTGCCCAGGAAGGTATGGTGGAAAATAAAAATAGGATTAAATGGGAGAGAGATGTGGGAGTACTGTCTGACGATCAATGGGAGTATGTCTTGTCGCTAGGGCCCAGGGTTACTCTCTCTCCCTCACAGGTGATGTCCCACTTCTATTTATCCTATAGGGCATATTACACACCCCTGAAATTATTCGAGTGGGGTAAGAGACCGGACCCAAAATGCCAAAGATGTGGAGGGGGGCACGGAGATTTGATCCACATGTTTTGGCGATGTCCCAAATTGCATAGATACTGGAAGGGAGTGGTGGATAAAATAAATGCAGTGTTTGGGACGTCGCTGAGGTTGGAGGCGAGAGAGTGCCTATTGGGACTGACGGAGGATAAAGTGATTTCAAAGGACATACAGACAGCAAGGGTTAGATGCCTGTTCCAGGGAAGAAAGCTCATTGCACAGCGCTGGCAGAGAAAGGAGGCGCCGACGGTGCCAGAATGGGAGAATGCAGTAAGGGAGGTGATTTGTAGGGAAAAGTACATATATAAGAAGAGGGGTAACTATAAGAAGTTTGAAAATATATGGAAAATATGGCTAGACCAGGACAGGGTCAGAATAGAAGGGGGGGTGGGGCAGGATGGTATGGGGCAGGTCTAGTCCTAAGAAGTATGATAGAGTGAATGGTGGGAGGCTGGATAGGGGGCGGGGCGAGGGAGTAAAACAGGGGGGGGGGGGGGGAAGAAATCATTTTTGAAGTTTATATGGGTATTTATGAACTGGTATAATTTGAATTAATGGAAAGATACGGGGAAAGATGAGAAGGGAGAAAGAAGGAAAAAAGAAAAACGATGATAGTAATGCATTCCCGTCTGTGGTGATGTTCCTTGCTCTTTATGCCTTTTTTTATCTTTTTGTAATGTAAAGTTTTTTCAAATAAAAAGATTTAAAAAAATAAAAATAAAAAAACTTCCTGGTGCTTAAGTCTTTCTCCACAGAAGCTATTGTTTCTAATGATATTAGTTCACAAATTTAAAACATCTTGTGCAATTTTTAAATGAATGGATCTACTGCTGCCTACTAGCTGTTCTGAATACAGCCAGCATCTACAGGCAGCAAAGCGTATAAAATTAACAAATTGCATTGCTCCACCCACTATCCCAAGATGAAGACCAGTAAATGACTACTGTTCTAATTCTCTCCTGTGTTTTACCATTGGTTCACTGGAGGGGATTTTGACCAACCTCATCATAACCTGCTGGGTGATACATTCTTGTTGGTCTCCAACTTCTATTCCATAGAAACTTGTTTCCATGCACTACATTGATGGTGGCACCGACAAACCTGAAACAGCTCTATGCGGTTTTAAATGCATTTATAATGTTAGATTTTATCTGAACTATATACCAGTGGTTCTGGATGTACAGTTGGCCCAGAGGCATAAAGCAATGGTTTGCATGGCTCCATCCACTTTCCCAAAATGAGGAATATTTCCCTTTTATGTGGGGATTTGTGTTAGAATGAGACATGTAAATGCCTTCTGTTATAAGAAAGCTCTGCTGTGCTTTTGCACAGGTTCAGTGAGCGCCTCTTGATTCTTTATGTCCCACCTCACCATAAACTGTTAACTGTTGTGATTCTGGTTCCAGTCTTGTGTTTAACTATATAGAGCATGCCCTTGCAATCAGTGGCATCACTATGGTTGGTGTCACCTAGTGCGGATAAACATGGTGTCAACCCCCCCCTACCAACTATATTCTTCCCTCAGTATAGACCTCCCTCCACTAAGTACAGACCTCCCTCCACTAAGTACAGACCCCCTCACTAAGTACATACCCCCCTCACTAAGTTCAGACCCCCTCCACTAAGTATAGACACCCCTTCACTAAGTACAGACCCTCCTCCCTCAGTGCAGACCTCCTCACTAAGTATAGACCTCCTCCCAGTACAGACCCCCTCCATCAGTATAGTCCCCTTTCAGTACAGACCCCATTCCCCTCAGTGCAGACCCTCCTCAATCAGTATCGACCCCCCTCAGTACAGACCCCCCTCCATCAGTATAGACCCCCCTCCATCAGTATAGACCCCCCTCAATCAGTATAGACCCCCATCAATACAGACTCCCATCAGTATAGACCCCCCTCAGTGCAGACCCCCCTTTCTGCTTATGCTAGTATGGAGAGGGGGTTGAATATGTGCTGGGGTGGCGCTATGGAAGGGTAGAGGGCTTGTGCTCTTGTGGGGGGTTGGATTTTAAATTCAACCCCCACTTCTAGCATAGGACCTATCTCTCCGCTCCAAAAGAGCCCTCCCTAGCACATGTCCCCGTAATCCCCCTCCCTAATAATTCCTCCATCTTTTTTTAACTGGTTACTGTCCCTCCTCCTCTTTCCTCTGACAATGTACATACCTCAGATTAGTGCGGCGCATACACAGCTGTGTCCCTTATCCTGTATAGATGTAAACAGCCAGGAGGGGGAGGTGGCTTCAGTCTGATGTGTGTCTGTGAGACAGCCTGAGCCAGTGAGAGACGCAGATCAGTGTAGGGGTTCGGTGTTAGCAATGCCGCTGCCCACAGGTGTCACCCCTCTGGCAGGTGTCACGCGGGCGCGGCCCGTACACCCTAGCAACCTGTGAGATCCCACCTCCGGCACAATCATTGGTCTTTGCAGCTATGAGAGTCTACCTCCAGCAGACATACAATGTCTTTGCCTTGTATCCTTTTTCCAGCACACAAAATCTCCCATTCCCCCCTCTTGAGAGTCCTCATTCTGTAGTTTCCCTACACACACCACACAAATTATATTTTGAACAATGTCAGTGTCCTCCCCACAGAAATTGCCATCTGGAGCACTTAGAGTGAAGCTCTTTTCAGCAGCAGTCTCTGCTTCTCCCCACTCTGCCAAATATAAGATAATGATAACTCCTTTCCCTGTCGAGGCTTTCTCCACCAGGGCAATGAGTGCCTCTTGGTCTTTTTGCCATCAGACCTCTGTTTCTCAGATCTTTGAAATCGCAACCAAGTATTCTAAATTTATATATACTGTGTATATATATACAGCGGGTAAAATAAGTATTAACCAGGTCACCATTTTTCTAGCTAAATATTTTTCAAAAAGTGCTACTGACATGAATTTTTAACACATGTCAGTAACAACCCATGCAATCCATACATACAAAGGAATGAAAACAAATCCTGTAAGTTCATAAATTAAGTTATGTGTAATAAAATGGATTGACACTGGGAAAAAGTATTGAACATGCTAGCTGAAATGTATTTAATACTTCATACAAAATCCATTGTTGGTAATGACAACTTCATGGTGCCTCCTGTATGGAGAAACTGTTTACATACATTGCTCAGGTATGATTTTGGCCCATTCTTCCACATAAACAGTCCTAAAATCTTGAAGGTTCTGTGGGCCTCTTCTATGAACTCTGATCTTTAATACTTTTATTTGTTTCTATTGGATTCAAGTCAGGTGATTGGCTGGGCCATTCTTGCAGCTTTATTTTCTTTCTTGGAAACCAGTTGAGAGTTTCCTTGGCTTTGTGTTTGGGTTCATTGTCTTGCTGAAATGTCCACCCACTTTCCATCTTCATCATCCTGGTAGATTGCAGAAGATTTTTATCAAGAATGTCTTGGTACATTTTTCTATCAATCCTTCCTTCAATGACATGAAGCCAGTACCATATGCTGAAAAATAGCCCCACACCTTGATGTTTCCACCTCCAAACTTCACTGTTGGTATGGTGTTTTTGGGGTGATATGCAGTGTCATTTGACCTCCAAACATGGTGTGTATTATGGCATCCAAAGAGTTCAATTTTGGTCTCATCTGACCAGACTATATTCTCCCAGTATTTCACAGGCTCGTCTAAATGTTGTGCAGCAAACATTAAAAGAGCTTCAACATGCTTTTTCTTCAGCAATGGAGTCTTTCATAGTGAGCGTGCATGCAGGCCATGGCGGTTGAGTGCATTACTTTTTGTTTTCTTATAAACAATTGTACCTGCTAACTCCACGTCTTTCTGAAGCTCTCCACATGTGGTCCTTGGCTATTGGACAACTCTTTGGATAATACTTTTCACCCATCTGTCAGAAATCTTTCAAGGAGCACCTGGCCAAGGCCGGTTTATGGTGAAATGATGTTCTTTCCACTTCCGGATTATGGCCCCAACATTGCTCACTGAAACATTTAGAAGTTTAGAATTTCTTCTGTAACCAATGCACATCAGTATATTTTACAGCAATTAAAGTTGCGAAGGTCTTGAGAGATCCATCATGAGATGTTTCTTGTAACACCTTGGTACTGATGCACATTCTTATAGGCCATCAATTGAGACTGAACCAGTGGATATTATTTTGCACTGACAAGGGGCAGGATTGCTTTTTTTTTTTTTTTAGATATATTTATTGAGTTTTCAAAAGAAAAACAATATTGCAAGCCTGTGAAGGCAACAGAAATAGGCAACAATGCCTTCATAAGTCAAAAGTAGTATGAGAATTAAGCAGTACATGTAATAAAACCATTATCATTCAATAAATACCTGAAAAGGTACATAACTAAGACTAGACATGAACTGATTACCGGAATCTATCATTAAAACCTGAGGAGTGAAAGCAGTCAAACAAGCTATCAACTAAACAGCAACATTTATGTTACATATAGCACTATGGGGATCAGGGGGCCCCTAAAGTGGCAAGAAGGGGGGGGAGTACATGGGGCCACTCAGTCAGATTTGTTAACTGTAAGTTTGCCCAGAGAATTGGTGATCTCAGCTTTTAGGTACCAGTCCATATAGCGAAAAGGTTGCATATGAGAGAAATTCTTGGAGGAAAATGAGTATTTCATAAAGCGGTGCCACCTTGTGATGAAACGTTTAAGGAAGATCTAATGGTGTGTGATTTTCCAGGTTAAATAGAGCCATGAGAGCTTGATTCACTGCATTTAAATGTGGTGGCGTGGGATAAATCCAGACTTGCATAAGAGCCCTACGGGCTACCGAGAGGCAGATGTAAATCCCTTGAGGTAGACTTTTGTTTTTGTGTTGACATTCCCAAAGCCTGTGGAAAAGGGTAGGTCGGGGGATGGAGCACCAGGAGCACGATGATTGTGCATCAGGGCAGTAGGGGTGGTAGGCCCAATGGGCAATCTTAAATTGGGTTTCGCGCCATGTTTTACAGACCACCAATGAGCGGACCTTCTGGTAGCCCTCCAAGATCTATTCAGAAGCATGTTCTCTACCAAGAGCAGAAATACAGGGTTTAAAATTAATAAGACGATACTTGGATGATTGGTAAGTGATGAGGTGCGAGTAAATTTCCAAGATTGAGTATTGATCATGGAGGAGCACTACCTCGACGAAGGAGCTTTGGAAAGGGTCTTGACTTTGGCTAACAAGTTCTGAGATAACTTAACAGTTGGTTATAGTGGAAAACCTGGAACGGAGTATTGTGCAGCTAAGTCCTCAAACTATTTGAATTAGCCTGGAGTACCAACAAAGATGTCTGTGGCTTTATTGAGGCCACAAGCTTTCCACTGGGCAAATGCTCTGTGCTCGCTAGATGGGGGGGGGGGGGGGGGAGAATGGGATTGCCATGAATAGGCAGGTAGCGGGAGATGGTGGAGGGTAGACCCAGGAGACTCCAGACCTCTCTCCAGGCAATAATAGTATCTCTGATCAACAAATTGGATCTCAGAGGGGTAGAAAGTGTTCAAAGTTTAGAGTGGATGACAGCCTGAAGGTTGAACGGGGCAACCAAAGCACTCTCTAACACATAACTAGTTTAACAAGATTTTTTGGACAACCAGTCGAGACCCTGCCTCAATAGACATGCGAGATTGTAAAATTGTATATTGGGCAGGCCTGCCCCACCTTCACTCTTAGGGAGACATTGTTTTTAAATAGCAATACAGGGCTTTTTGCCATGCCAGATAAAGGCAAGCAGTACAGTATGGATTTTTTGTACATCTGAATTTTTCAGCAAGATAGGTAGAGTTTGCATGGCGTATAACAATCTGGCAAACAAAACAATTTTAAAAACGTATAAAAATAATTGTGCCTGCGCTAAAAAATGGACTAAAAGAAATGATGTGCAAAAATAGTTGAATTGAACCACAATAAATATGCTAGTAAAATCATACATGTGTAAATATATATATATATGTGCGATCTTTTATATTAAACCTCAAAGTGCATATAACATTGTGCAATACTAATATAAACCGTTGAAAGTGCACCGTGCATAAATAAATTATAAATGCCAAGTGTTATCCTGTGAAATTCAAGTGTCTCATATCAATTCAAGTGACTCATATCACACACCACACCGCACGCCATATGAGTCGCAGCTTGCTTTTTATACTTGTATAGTTTGGTGCACTGCAGCACCCACTCAATGTGAGTATTCACATCATTTTATCCTGAGGGAGCCCAGGAGTGGCCCCATTGCGTGTTTGACATAGTTTAGTTACTGTGTCACACGGTCAGAGGTGAGCGCAAGCACATGTGGGGTGTCACGGGAGAGCACATATTGTTTGCTGTGATTTGGACACCGTTCAGAAGAAGCTTGATGAACATTTATTTCCATGGACACTGGGCACACTTTTTTTAGTTTGAATTCGCTCATTCAGTTGGACACTTGAATTTCACAGGATAGCACTTGGCATTTATAATTTATTTATGCACGGTGCACTTTCAACGGTTTATATTAGTATTGCACAATGTTATATGCACTTTGAGGTTTAATATAAAATATTGCACATATATATATATATATAGATTTATACATGTATGATTTTACTAGCATATTTATTGTGGTTCAATTCAACTATTTTTGCACGTCATTTCTTTTAGTCCATTTTTTAGCGCAGGCACAATTATTTTTATGCATTATATTACACGCTATGAAACGTGGTTTAGTGTTTGCTGCTTAAAAATTATTGGTTTCACTCCTTAGAGGCATTGGTCCATCTGTGGCTCGCAGGAGACCCACATTTTTGTTTGCAATTTTAAAAAGGTGCTATCTCCTGAAAAGTGATAGGAGGTAGGCTGCCCACGCTTCCAACTCCTGTTTAATCCTAGCAATTAGTGGAGGGTAGTTGAGGCTATACAAGGAGGACAGTTCTCAATGAATATACTGAGATAGGTTATATACTGTCTGGCTACACAGAATGGAGATGAGGCCAGCCAGCTGGTGGAAGCAGTCAGGTTGAGCGCTAAAACCTCGCTTTTGTCAAAATTGATTCGTAAACCTGAGCAAGTACAGAAGGTCGCAAACAGACTCTGGAGCTTCACAAAATCCAATGGTGGCTTAGTAGAGAAAAGTAATATGTCATCAGCAAATAAGGCCGATTTGAAGGTTAGGATTGCTTTCTAATTACTGATAGATTTTAGCTGGTGTCTTGGCTTTAGGTGCCTTTTTTGCACTTCCCTTTCTTCATGTGTTCAATACTTTTTTCCTGTGTCCTTACAGTTTATTACACATAACTTATTTTCTGAACTTGTTTTGGTTTCTTTGTATGTATGGATTACATGGGTTGTTACCGACATGTTGTGAAAATTTCATATACATAAAAAATATTTATTTTCTTTCTAAGTTTTACAAGGTGGATGTTTCAGCCTCATCAGATGGCAACAAGGTTTTGCAGGGAGCTTTGTAATTTCTTCCAACTGTTCTTTCTTGGTTTAAGGTTTCAGCTTCTCTGTTGTGGATTGCTTTTGGCCATCCTATTGTATTTTATTAGCAATGCTGCATTCCCCAGTTTTTGATAAAGAAAATTGTATTTTTTTTTACCTTAAAATCTATCTCAGGGTCCATTCTGGCAGTTTTTACCATTGTGTCATAGTCCCTTTTTTGCAATTGTTCTTTTGTCCTACTGCTTGCTACAACTGACAAGGCTTGGTATTGGAAGGGTTATGGCCTCTAGGGGCTGTCCTCCAGGTTGTGTGTGCCCACATCATTTATTACTGTAATGGAATCTGGCTGCATTACATTAATTGATATGCCTCTCACACACAAGCAGCCCCCCTCTCTTACATCGCCCCCTGAACACTGTTCTAATCAGCACCACTTCTCAGCAAGCAAGACCAACACTGATTATAGCAGTGCTTAGTAAGGTGTGCTGGACCACAGAAAAGTCAGGCCGCTTCTTGAGTGAGTGGAAGCTCTGGGCCAACTGTATTTTCTAGCAACATTTTTTTTAACCCTTGCTGCAGCACTTAGCTGAATAGAAAGTAAAGCAGAGGCATATTTATTACTGTATATGCACCCTAACTGCATTGCAGTAAAAAACAGGGTGTTCACTTGGGCTTTAAGGTGCAAGATTATGGTTTAGGGGGAGCTTATGGTTTAGAATCAGTGATAGGTACTGTATATAACATAGGTGATAAGTTTTTTATAACGAAAAAAAAAATGTGGTTGCTCAAGCTTGCATATCAAATAAAACTTTTTTTTTTTTTAAAGGAACTTGGCTGTTGTGGTACCACTTACCAAGTGGTGAGACAAAGTTGTGTCGATCATAAAACTGGTGAAAGCTAGTACATATGTTAGTTTGACAGCATTCAGAAAAATGTTTAATAACCTATTTGTTAAACTGTGCTGTTATTCTAGCAGCTAATGTGCTGAAAGCAAAATTCTGTACCTACATTAAGTCATTGCATGTAATTTCAGAAGGTAAATTGCTGTATTAGTCTCTTGTGTTATCACTCTACTTCAGTTTATAACAACTGCTCTATCTGTCTCTTGTGTCATCATTATGCCTCTATTTATTCATAACACTGGGTAAAGTTCTTTGTGCAATACTTGTTTGATTCAGCTATTTTTAAAGGTTTGTTTTTTGGGCTTTTCAATTGATTATGTTTAATGATTTTCACAGCTTTCCTTCTAAAACATTATCCAGCTTATTGTTTAGCCAAGTTTTTTGAGCAATAACAGGCAAAATCCATTTGAAAATCTTTACCCTGTGCTTGGGCACAGCATAATGGGCAGTCTTACGCTGCCACTTGCAGATGCAGCCAAAGTCAAATAGATTTTTTATGACAAAGTAGCATTTAGGCAAAACTACTTTGTGAGCTAATAATTTTTATTTGACAGTTATCACCAGTTGGAAGACCAGATACTTTACAACTATTCCTACTGTTTTTTCCCCATACTAGACAGTAGTAATGCAAAAGCAGTTTAATGCAGGTCAGGAGGAGGTCAAAGCATGTGTGAAGTTGGATGGAACTCAAAAGCATGACAAACGAATCAAAATGATTATTATTATAAAGGATTTATATAGTAAAATAACAAAAGGAAGGAACTCGCCCTACCACACTCCTCCAATCTCAGCACTATGTAATATCAGGTATAAATCACAGAGACGGGTTGGTTCTGTGAGGTATAAAGATAATATAAAATGAGATATCTATGAGCAGCCACTTAACGCCCTTCGAAAAAGTCGTGATGACGAAACGCGTCAGAATGTGACCCCACGGTGACCGGAACTACATCACGACACTGTGCGTTCCAAGCCCTGGGTTACCGAACCGGAAGGAGGAAGTATTGTATGCTGTGACTACCACGATACCTCCCTCCCATGGCCCCAGGGAAAGCAACAAATGTAAGCCAATACACCTAAGCTACCTTGAGCTACATTGCCACTATTGGACTGGCACTGCTCCATAAGCTTCTCCATTTTATATATTTGTGTTTGCAAATAAACTTTTGAAAACGGTATTGGACTATGCAGAGTCTCTTACATATGTGGACCTTGGTGACGGCTCTAATATCTACCTATGAGGATTCCAGGAGTGACCAGACCATAGGATGCTAATAGAGACCTGTTAACCCCCGGTTCTGGTGAGTTTGAACCCCTTGTGGGGGTTGCGTGGAGCACGAGGTGTTAAATCGCATGGTGAATGGTGCACTCATCAAATCTGCTGCACACACTCTACTTATCCACTCAGAGACTCTGTGTCCATTATATTATATCTTGCTTTGCTCGAGTCATTATTTCTATGTACACAGCAAAGACATTGTATTAACCTGTCGGTTGTTATATACTTTACTGAGAGGAGCGCCGCTCTGATGCTTTTAATTGTTTCTCTTTTGAGTTATAATTTTACATCTCTATCTTAGGATTTATATAGTGCCAACAATTTACGTAGTGCTTTATAATGTAAGGGAGACAATACACTTACAATACAATAAAATACAAGAGGGTTAAGAGGACCCTGCTCAGAAGAGCTTACAATCTAATAGGGTCAGGTTATTGGTACAAAAGGTTGTAACTGTGGGGAATGAGCTGATGGATGCGATAGGAGATCAGTTGGAGGTGTGATTAGCCTCCCTGAAGAGATGAGTTTTCAGGGATCGCCTGAAAGCAGCCAGAGTAGGAGATAGCTGGACAGATTGAGGTAGAGAGTTCCAGAAGATGGGAGAGGCTCTGGAGAAGTCCTGGAGATGAGCATGGGAGGAGGAGACTGAAGGAGTAAAATGAGGAGTAGACAGATAGATTTGGGTGTCATCGGCGTATAGATGGTATTGGAAGCTATGGGCAGTTGTCAAGTGACTAAGGAAGGAGGTGTTGATAGACAAGAGAAGGGGTCCAAGAACAGAGCCTTGGGGGACCTTTACAGAAAGGGGCAATAGAGAGGAGAAGACAAGTTGTAGGCAACACTGAAGGAGGAGAACCAAGATAGAGCAGAATCTTGGAGGCCAAGGGAATGAAGTTTATTGAGAAGGAGCAGGTGGTCAACAGTATCAAAGGCCACAGAGAGGTCAGGCAGTAGGAGTCTGGAGTAGTGGCCATTGGTTTTAGCAGTTAGTAAATCGCTAGTGAGTTTTAGTAAGGCAGTTTATGTGGAATGCTGCGAGCGAAAGCCAGACTGTAAGGGGTCAAGAAGGTTATTTTCACTGAGGTAGGAGCTAAAACGGTTGTAGACTAAACATTCTAGAAGTTTAGAGGTGAATGGGAGCAATGAGATGGGTCTTAAGTTGTTCAGGTTGGTGGGGTCCAGTGAGTTCTTTTTAAGTATGGGAGTGATCTGTGCATGTTTTAGAGGGGAGGGGAAGGTTCCACTAGAGAGGGAGAGATTGAAGATGTTAGTGAGGGAGCATAGGATAGAATAAGAAGGTGACCGTAGTAGTTAAGAGGGAAAAGGATCCAGGGGACAATTGCTCAGCATCTGAGAATAGTTTTGTAACCTCTTCAGTAGTAGCCAGTTCAAAAGAGGAGAGTGTTGACTGTGCTCTTAGGCAAGGTATGTTGGGTGGGCAGGATGTACGCTCAGTGGAGTTGTCCTCACGTATTGCATCAATCTTGTCTTTGAATTGATTGGCAATCTCTTGGGCAGTGAGTGAGTTAATGGGTAGAGGGGGTGGGGAACGAAGCAGAGAGTTAAAGGAAAAGTCCAGCCAAAGCTCGTTTGGCTGGACTTCTCCTTTGGATCACAGGAGTGCAATCTGCTTTGCACTTCTGTGACCCGTTTAAAGCAGAGAGCAGTCTGAGGTCCGCTCTCTGCTGACGTCACGGATTTCAGTCCAGGCACCACGTCATAGCGACTATAAAGTCTGGATCCTCCAGGTGCCTGGACTGACAACCATCTCAGCCTCTAAGCGAGCTGCAGAGAGCCTGAGATGGCCCGCTCCGCCCCCTTCACAGCTCAGCATTCCAGTGAGCATGGAGTGAGATGAGCAGAGAGCTGTGACTGACAGTCTACAGCTCTCTGCTCACGGAGCTGTAAAAACCGAGCGATCGTCGATGTTCGATCGCTCTGTTTTCAGTGCAGAAGCGCCGGGGGACAGATGCAGCATCGAACCGATGTTGCATCCACCTAGGTAAGTATGAAACTGCAAAAAAAGAGAAACCCATACTTCTGTTTTAAAGGTTGGGATAAGCCGATGGGGACTGGATGACAAGATATTAATAAGAGAGACAAAGTAGGCTTGTTTGGCAGCATGGAGGCAGGAATTGTATTTTAGGAGGGCAGATTTATATAGGGTGAAGTCCTGCAGGCATTTGGTTTTACACTACAGTCGTTTAACAGAATGGCAATGTCATAGGATAGAATAGGAGGGTGACCATAGTAGTTGCGAGGGAACAGGATCCAGTGTACTAGCTATTCAAATTGATTCTAAACACAAGCTGAATGTATGCAAAACTATGCTGCATCTACACAAGCACTAAGGACACCAAGTCAGAAAAGCTCTGTTGAAACACTATAATTTTTAAGTTTAGCCAGGCGTATAGGCAACTTCTTTGGATAGTAGGAGCTGGCTTTAGCTTATGAGAAAAAAAAAAAGTAACTGGAGCATAATCCTTAAATCCAGAGCTGAATAACCAGATTGAGTAATGGTCATCTCTTTAGAGTGGGTACTCCTACAGCTTATAGTGTGTGTCCGTTGCAAATAGGATTTACGCTTCCAATTCACCCATTCATAGGGCAATTTTTGGGGCAAGTTTGTCTAGACATATTTTGGAAAAAACTGTAATGCTCAGCATTTCCTTTGACTATGGGCAGCAGATTCAAATAGCCATTAATGAAGTGAGGTATAACCAAGCCCTGTCACTATAAAGGGGTGGGTTCACAGCAGCCAAAGAGTTCAGGTGTTTGGAGATGATGTTGTGGGATAGTGTAGTCTGATAAACTTGAAGTAGATGAAAACTGAACAACATTTAGTTATCTGAATTCTATCTTTTTGTTTTTTTTAGTAGTGGTAGGGGGAGCATTACTCTCTTCTGCTTTTTTTCATTCTTTGTTGCTACTGATCTTCTCCACCCTCATTGAAGTCACATAACGGTCTATATGCAGTGCATGGTATTTCTTAGGCTAGGTTCACACATATGCTGGTTGCTGTTCATGTGTTTTCCCAGGTCATTTTGCTTTTTTAATGCATTTTTGACACATTTTTAATGCTTTTTTGATGCATTTTGCATTTTTGTGAAGTGTCTGCTGTCATAAAGGAGAAACCAGTAAAAAAACACTGAAAACCCAAGCACTGTGTTTTTAATGATTTTCTGCTGCGTTTCTATTGAAGTCTATGGAACCAAAAACGCAACCTGCTGGTGTAAAAAAGGAACGGGTTGAAGATGCACAAATGTGAACATGACCCATAGGAAGTCGTGTTAAATGGACTGTAGTGCGTTTCTGAAAAACTGAAACACAAAGAGGGGGGGAGTGTGAAAAACAATTATTGATTGCAAACCGCACTCCTTGTAAAGTGCAAGTGCAGATGACACACTCTAATGTAAACAAAGTAAATGTAGTATAAATATATGGTGTCAATAGTGATACTCATAAGTAAATATCACCTAAGTGAAAACAGCGAATAATCAAACATAGTTACATAGTTACATAGTAGGTGAGGTTGAAAAAAGACACAAGTCCATCAAGTCCAACCTATGTGTGTGATTATGTGTCAGTATTACATTACATATCCCTGTATGTTGCGGTCATTCAGGTGATTATCTAATAGTTTCTTGAAGCTATCAATGCTCCCCGCTGAGACCACCGCCTGTGGAAGGGAATTCCACATCCTTGCCGCTCTTACAGTTTAAGGTTAAACCTCTTTTCTTCTAATTGTAATGAGTGGCCACGAGTCTTATTAAACTCTCTTCTGCGAAAAAGTTTTATCCCTATTGTGGGGTCACCAGTACAGTATTTGTAAATTGAAATCATATCCCCTCTCAAGCGTCTCTTCTCCAGAGAGAATAAGTTCAGCGCTCGCAACCTTTCCTCATAACTAAGATCCTCCAGACCCTTTATTAGCTTTGTTGCCCTTCTTTGTACTCGCTCCATTTCCAGTACATCCCTCCTGAGGACTGGTGCCCAGAACTGGACAGCATACTCCAGGTGCGGCCGGACCAGAGTCTTGTAGAGCGGGAGAATTATCGTTTTATCTCTGGAGTTGATCCCCCTTTTAATGCATGCCAATATTCTGTTTGCTTTATTAGCAGCAGCTTGGCATTGCATGCCATTGCTGAGCCTATCATCTACTAGGACCCCAGGTCCTTTTCCATCCTAGATTCCCCCAGAGGTTCTCCCCCCAGTGTATAGAATGCATTCATATTTTTGCCACCCAAATGCATTATTTTACATTTTTCTACACTGAACCTCATTTGCCATGTAGTTGCCCACTACAGTTCAGGTCTTTTTGCAAGGTTTCCACATCCTGCGGAGAAGTTATTGCCCTGCTTAGCTTAGTATCGTCTGCAAATACAGAGATTGAACTGTTTATCCCATCCTCCAGGTCGTTTATAAACAAATTAAATAGGATTGGTCCCAGCACAGAACCCTGGGGAACCCTACTACCCACCCCTGACCATTCTGAGTACTCCCCATTTATCACCACCCTCTGAACACGCCCTTGTAGCCAGTTTTCAATCCATGTACTCACCCTATGGTCCATGCCAAGGGACCTTATTTTGTACAGTAAACATTTATGGGGAACTGTGTCAAATGCTTTTGCAAAATCCAGATACACCACGTCTACGGGCCTTCCTTTATCTAGCTGGCAACTCACCTCCTCATAGAAGGTTAATAGATTGGTTTGGTAAGAACAATTCTTCATGAATCTATGCTAATTTCTGCTAATGATATCGTTCTTATTATTAAAATCTTGTATATAGTCCCTTATCATCCCCTGCAAGAGTTTACATACTATTGGTGTTAGGCTAACTGGTCTGTAATTCCCAGGGATGTTTTTTGGGCCCTTTTTAAATATTGGTGCTACATTGGCTTTTCTCCAATCAGTTGGTACCATTCCAGTCAATAGACTGTCTGTAAAAATTAGGAACAATGGTCTGGCAATCACCTGACTGAGTTCCCTAAGTACCCTTGGATGCAAGCCATCTGGTCCCGGTGATTTATTAATGTTAAGTTTCTCAAGTCTAATTTTAATTCCGTCCTCTGTTAACCATGGAGGTGCTTCCTGTGTTGTGTCATGAGGATAAACACTGCAGTTTTGGTTACTGAAGCCCCCCGATTCACTCGTGAAGACTGAGGAGAAGAATAAATTCAATACCTTTGCCATCTCCCCATCCTTTGTAACCAGATGTCCTTCCTCATTCTTTATGGGGCCAATATGGTCTGTCCTCCCTTTTTTACTGTTTACATAGTTAAAGAATTTCTTGAGATTTTTTTTGCTCTCCTCCGCTATGTGTCTTTCATGTTCTATCTTAGCCATCCTAATTGCATCCTTACATTTCTTATTGCATTCTTTATAAAGTCTGAATGCTGAGGATGATCCCTCAACCTTGTATTTTTTGCAGGCCTTCTCCTTTGCTTTTATATGCATTTTTACATTGGAGTTAAGCCATCCAGGATTTTTGTTCGCTCTTTTAAATGTATTACCCAATGGGATACACTGGCTAATGCCCTTATTTAATATGCTCTTAAAGCAAACCCATCTCTCCTCTGTATTCTTTGTTCCTAATATTTTATCCCAATGTATGCCTTTTAGCAAGGTTTGTAGTTTAGGGAAGTTGGCTCTTTTGAAATTCAGTGTCTTTGTGTTCCCTTTATGTTTCCTATTTGTGTGATTTATACTGAAACTAATTGACCTGTGATCGCTGAACCTAAATTGCCCCGTATTTCCACATCTGTGATCAGGTCTGTATTGTTGGTAATCAGTAGATCCAGTAATGTTTTATTTCTAGTTGGTGCGTCTACCATCTGACCCATAAAATTGTCCTGCAAGACATTAAGGAACTGGCGAGCCTTAAATGAATGCGCGGTTCCCTCCGCTCAGTCTATGTCTGGATAATTAAAATCCCCCATTATGATAACACTTCCCATCCTTGCTGCTAATCCAATTTGTGATAGGAGATCCGTCTCCACTTCCTCCCTCAGGTTAGGGGGCCTATAGCATACTCCCAGTATTATTTTCCCCTTAGCTTCATCCCTTTGGAGCTCTACCCATAAGGATTCCACCTCCTCTCTAGCTCCCTCAGTGATGTCATCTCTCACATTCGCTTGTACATTATTCTTGATATATAGGCATACCCCTCCCCCTTTTTTACCCTTTCTATCCTTGCGGTATAGGGTATACCCTTGAATGTTTGCCAGCCAATCATGAGAGCTGTTGACCCAGGTCTCCGAAATTCCCACAAAATCCGAATCCTCCTTGTACAACAGTATCTCTAGTTCACCCATCTTGTCCGCCATGCTCCTGGCATTGCTGAACATGCCACATAGTTTAGACCTGTCGCATATTGTCCTCGTATTGGGTGTTTCAAGATTGCAACTAGGACTTGCTACTATACTCACCTTGTGTTTTTGTGCTTTGGTTAACCTACCACTAATGCCCCCAATACTACCCTCTGGAATATCTTCCGCGCTGGCTATCACTGTCTCTGGACCCTCCCCCTCATCGCCTAGTTTAAAAACCCCTCTAACTTTTTGGCCATCTTCATTCCCAGCAGATCTGCACCCTCCTCATTTAGGTGCAGTCCGTCCCTTCTATAGTACCGGTTACCGACTGAGAAGTCGGCCCAGTCCTCCAGGAACCCAAACCCCTCCTTACTACACCAGCTCTTCAGCCACTTGTTTACTTCCCTAATCTCCCTCTGCCTTTCTGATGTGGCTCGATGTACCGGTAGTATTCCTGAGAACACTACCTTGGAGGTCCTTTTCCTCAATTTAGCACCTAAGTCCCTAAAATCGTTCTTTAGGACACTCCATCTGCCTCTGACTTTGTCATTGTCAAACATCAAAGATTGTAAAATAAAAACAAAACAAGTGAAAGAAACAGTTCAAATTCAAAATGAGTTAAAAAAAAAATTAAATTCAAAAATTAAATTCAAGAAAGTGTTCAAATATGTTGAAATCGGACTCCTGGATAAATCCTCCTGGGGTTCAGCAAGGCATCAGACAACAGTAATCCACCACCATCACTGGCCACACAGCCTACTCACCAGATTGTGGTGACTCCCATGACAGGAGTCAAAGAACGCTTCAAGAACAGCCAAGGAAGCTCCACACGATCACGGCTTTGTTCAGGTGCTGGAACTCAGGTAACACTGTAGCTGCTTATATGCATGCAAACGAACTCCCGGATAGAGATGGGTCATTGAAGACCATTAGTGCCATGTATGGGAAAAAGATGAATAAACTCCCATCGTGAAGTATGCCAAAATTTATTGGATAGGCTAAAAACAAGCTAAAAAAGCTAAAAACCGCATCACCCACATGTGGGTTCGAGCGGACAAGCAAACAAAATATGTTGCGAACAGAAATGGCGTGTCACATTCGGTGCGTCCGACCGGTTTCGTCAGTGTGTTCTGATGTCATCAGGGGGGGACTGTGCATGAGCACAGGTGGGACTTTGAATGAGGCACATGCTATGTGCCTCCATCCCTGGTACAAAAAAGAGAAAAAGGGAATTTGGCACTTTGAATGAGGTTCTGGACATGGTGGGGGTATGTTGGAAGGTAACACATGTTTATTGACTTGAGATAATGTGATACAATATTTGAATGCTGGGGCTGTACACAGAAATACATGCATGTCATGGACACTAGAGACACATATTAATATCAACTTGTAAACTCAAGACAATATGGCGAATACATATGGAACATGGACATCAAGGATACAAAATAATATCAACTTAAGATACATGACAGCATGAAAAATGAATGAGCAGCTCCCAAAATTGCATATGTTATACACACAAAGGTCCTTAGAGCAGCACAGTGCAATGAAATGGCATGAAATAAAACATTTTAAACCAAGATTGCTAGTAAAACAGTGGATTGATCAATGTGCTGATGTGGGAATGTGTTGGCATCCTAGATTGCCCGACGCGTTTCGTGATTATACACTCATCAGGGGTGGATGCTCCCAACCATCTAAAAAGATTAAAATATATTTAGTCTATAATGACACTGAGCATAACAGGAAAAGGGCATATATGCCAGTCTTGGAATACTTACATGCAAGTAGGGGATAGTGGGGATGGGTAGGTTATTGGACCAAGGCCAACAAGAGGGTGTCCATCCCGAAAGCTGAGGTGATGGAGCCACGTGCAAACTGGGGCGCAAGCATGGAACTTCTCGAGGAGGCAGGTGGCCAAAATTAGTTCAGCGCCACAATGGGCGTCAGAAGATGGGAAACACCATAAGATCTGTGTTTAATAAGTAAGGTGTATGTAAGATATAGAAAATAACACTGGCCGCAAAAGCGTTCAAAAGCATTTAGATTCTTCCAAACGCAGAAAGCACATATAGTTTGCCTACAGGAAACTCATTTTACAATAAATTCTACACCCAGATATTTGAGCTCTTCCTATCCTCAGGTCTATTCGGCCTCAGCATCCACTAAACAACGTGGCACCCTGATAGCTTTTCATCGTTCAGTACCCTTTTCTCCTATATCAGAAATCAAAGACCCTGAAGGGAGATACATCATTTTGACAGGTCATATTATGGATATGGAAATAACAATACTCTCATATTATGCTCCAAATAAAAACCCTACACCCTTTTTTACACATCTCCTACAGGTTATATCCACACACAAAATAGGGACTATTGTAATGTGTGGAGATTCAAATCAGGTTCTTTTACCATTCTTAGATAAAACCCCCTACACGCCCACGAGTTATCCATCTAATCAATCCTTTTCACAGCTTCTTTTGAGATACAACTTAATTGACTCTTGGAGGGAAACTAACCCGGTTAAGAGAGGTTATACATACTATTCGAACCCACATCAAACTCTTTCACGCATTGACCATATATTTTTAACCATAGGCATGATTCCGGAGATTCTCATTTCAAATATAATTCCAATACCATGGTCAGACCACAATGCGGTTTTTACCAGTATAGCCTCCGCCATTCCCAAATCCCATGATCGCACCTGGTACCTTCCCAATATTCTGCTCAAAAATCCATCTCACTGTATCCAGGTCGAATAAGCCTTAAAAGAATATTTGTTATATAATACATGCCCTGAAATATCCCCGTTAACCCTTTGGGAAGCCCATAAACCAGTGCTAAGAGGTATACTACAAAAACAATCTGCATTGTTCAAGAGAGAACGTAAAAATTTGGCACAAAAGCTTGAATTGGAATATAATAATTCCTTTTTAAATTTTCAAAATAATCCCTCCTCGATTTCTAAAGCCCGTCTAGAAAAAGCACGACTGGAATATGACCTATTCCTTACAGAAAATGCAGATAAATCTTTACGCCGATCTAGACATGCCTTTTATATGAAGTCCAACAAGCCTAATGCATTTCTAGCACAAGCCCTTAACTCCCAATTTAAACAAACAAAACCAATAAGACTCAAAATAACCAAAGATAATTACACATGCAACCCCGTTAAAATAGTTAACAAATTTAGATCCCACTTATCATCCTTATATTTGGCAACAAATGATTATAATCCAGTAGAGGCGGAAGCCTTCTTTTCTCAAATAAAACTCCCAGAGTTAACACACGCCCAACAAGCCCTACTTGAAGAACCCATTTCTTCAGAAGAAGTAAGCTTCACAATCAAAGAACTAAAGTTAAATAAAAGACCTGGCCCGGATGGCTTTTCAGCTTTATATTACCGCACATTTGCAGAAATCTTATCCCCACTACTTACCAAAGCTTATAATACAATACTAAAAGGTAAATCATTTAGACAAGAGTCGCTTATGGCAATTATCTGTATGATACCCAAACCTAATACTGATCACACATCTTATAATAATTATCGCCCCATATCTCTCTTAAACTTAGATACAAAAATATTAGCAAAAATCCTGGCAACTCGACTTAATAAAATTATAGGTAACCTTATCCATAGAGATCAGGTAGGTTTTATGCCTAATCGTCAAGCAGGAGACAATGTACGGAGAGCAGTTCTATTGGCACACATTGCTAAGACCCGACGTATCCCCTCATGTTTCCTCTCATTGGATATTAGGAAAGCCTTCGACACAGTGTCTTGGACCTATCTTTATCATACTTTACAGAAATGGGGTTTTGGACCTCATTTTATCAAATGGATAGCCGCACTTTATAATAGTCCTCAAGCATACATAAAATATGCAGGCTATAAATCAGACCCATTTAAAATTGAAAGAGGCATGCGTCAGGGATGCCCTTTATCTCCCCTTTTATTCGCCCTTCTCATAGAACCTCTTGCCCAATTTATTAGACTAAATCCAACAATAACGGGTATAGAATTAGGAGGTTACAATCACAAACTCTGCATGTTTGCAGACAATATTTTACTATTTTTATCTTCTCCTCAGATATCAGGCCCCAATTTATTACCTATTCTTAATACATTTGCCAATATTTCCGGACTGATAATTAATCCCAAAAAATGTCTAGCCCTGAATATATTCCTGTCTGATAGAGACAAAGAAATAGTGAGGTCAGCACTCCCTTCACAGAGAAAACAATCCCATATCTGGGCATACATTTAACAGCATCCATCTCTGATCTCTTCTCAGCTAACTATCCACCCATCCTAAAACACATAACAAATTTGATGAAACAATGGTCTTTCCTTCCACTATCTTGGTTTGGAAGGATTAATACTATTAAAATGTCGATTTTACCTAAATTATTATATCTGTTTAGAGTTCTCCGATTCCAATTCCGGCTTATTATTTACGAATAATTCAAAATAGAACGAAAAAATTTGTATGGGGATCCACAAAACCACGAATTCCTATACATACTTTATACCTCCCCAAATCTTCTGGTGGCCTGGGCTTCCCCAACTTTGCAGCATACTATCAAGCTGCACATATGGCAAGCTTAATTAAGTATCACACAACTCATGACACACCCCTGTGGGTAATGATAGAAGCGGCTGAATGTGACCCTCTATCGGTCTCAAATTTATTGTGGCTTAATCCCAAGGATCATCAAGGTTTACGCAACCCCATCACAAAGCACAGTATAACCCTTTGGGACAAGCTTAAAATTAAGCATCAGTTTCAGTCTCCTCATAACCCCCTCCTCTCCTTCCTCAAAAACCCGGCCTTTTACCCAGCATGGGTTTTCCCTAAATCATTTAAAATATGGGACTCTATGGAAATATCGAGACTACATAAACTCGTCACACCTTCCAACATTATCCCATTTCCAGAATTATGTGAAACAGTTGGATTACCTCAATCAGAAACATTCCGATACCTTCAGATCAAAAATTTTTTCACACCTTTCACAAATACAAACACTCCTTTACACCAATTTACTAAATTTGAATCCACTTGTCTAAAAGATCCACATGCCAAGAAACAAATTTCTTCTATCTACTCTCATTTACTGACTAATATTAATTTAGATAAACCATCCTATGTTCAGAAATGGGAGGAGGACCTAGGGTGAACTCTTGAGGATATGGAATGGTCAAGTATCTGGCAGGCCACTAAAACATCTTCTGATAATATTTTAGCAATGGAAACAAATTACAAAGTTCTGACTCCTTGGTACTTAGTACCTTCTAGAATTGCAAAATATGTTCCAACTTACTCAGCTCCTTGCTTTCGTGGCTGCCCAGACCTGGGCACACATTTGCATGTCTGGTGGACCTGCCCGGTAGCCCAGATCTTTTGGAAAAAAATTTTTTGGCATAGCCTCTGAAATTTTCAAATTAAAAATTCACCCTGATTCCACCATGGCTTTGCTCAACTTAAAACCGGTATACCTAACACATATACAATTCAAGCTGTTGATCCAGCTACTGACAGCCGCTAGACAAACAATTGCGAAAGCCTGGAAATCCCCTTTACTAGGAGTGGTTGAGACTAAAAATAGAATGAATAATTTCATGATTCACTCTAAAATGGCTGCTATAGAAAATAATCTTATACCAAAATTTGAGAAAATATGGAACCCATGGATTAAATTTTTCACTGCATCATCTATGGATGAAAAAGTCCTATTGCCATGGTAGTGGTTAAAATTAACTGATCTTAGTCTTTACTCATCTCCATATGGCTCTCGGACCAATCTGGTGAACTCCTTCTCCCCCTCTTCTCTCTCTTCCTCTACATTCCTGTTTATCCCTACTCTCTTCTTCTCTGTCCCCTACCCCCCTCTTTTCTTTTTTTTTTATTGCCTGTGAACATCGTACTATTTAATTTAAATGTTATTTTTATAATGTAATGAATTGCTCTCATTGTATATCTTAAATCTTTAGCTTTAGATTAGCTTATTAATTCAGCAATGACATACAGTCATCAAACTCCACACACTAATTCCCTTATATGTACAATGTAATCTTTACATATGATTTGTTTTCTCTTGTTTATTTATTTATTTTTTATTATTTATTTATTTTATTTTTTTCTCTACTTATTTGTAATTTTCCTATGTAATAGCAAAATTAGACTCTGTTCATATGTGATTATTCAACATATAAGTTTTGCTGATTGTTATATATTCAATAAAATCTTTTGACAAGAAAATAACACTGGACAACGTCCAGTGGCATGTTGCGGTGATGACAAAATTACCTGGATGTTAAATAGCAAGAGACAGGGAGTCCCTGAGCAGTGTGGCGTGCTCCCATTAGAACAGGGGAAACTGTGTGCGGGCGGCATAATATACCCCCCACATACAGCCGCACATGGACTCCCAACCAACGTCACGCTGGCTAGTCACATGCAAGGAGGGGCTCTGGTCGGGACGGTAGCCACCGCCCACGAGAGGGGCTGGCCTCCATAGACTGTGAAAGCTGGGATGGAATGACGCGTATTTCTGTGTACAGCCCCAGCATTTAAATATTGTATCACATTATCTCATGTCAATAAATATGTGTTTCCTTCCAACATACCCCACCATGTCCAGAACCTCATTCAAAGTCCCTTTTTCTCTCTGAAAAACTGAAACTGTACTTCAAAACACATAGGCGTGAACCTAGCTTTAGGGCAGGTCTCCCAATCGTAAAAACAGTGGACTGTGCAATGTGCATCAACGCAGCCACTGTTGTGCCTGAATAAGGTCCTTTTGTCAGTAATACCAGCTCACTGCTGTATTCATCAGCAAAGCAGACCTAATTCCAGAATATATGCTGCCAAACGTACTGTCACTGAGGCTGGTTCTGTTTTACCACACAGATTTTCCATGTGGTCTTAAAAATTGTCGTCTTAAAAAAAATGTTTCCTTTTTTTTGCAAGGTTCCCTTCCTACAGCAGTACCCAGTTTTTAATGATAATGGCAATAACTTGCCCAGCAGCCTCAATTTGCCACAATTTGTCTCCCATTAACTGTAATGTGATTAGAGATTGTTCCTAATTGTAAAATTATTCAGGCCTATTTGCACATTTTCAAATTACTGTACCTCTCAATTGTTAGTGTTTAGTGAAGACCAGTTGTTAGATACGTTCTGTGTTTTAGTGGTTTAAGACGCACCTTGGAAGGAAATAGATCTACTGCTAGAGGACTTTAATTAGTTGAAGGATAAATCACCCTAAAATTGTCATCTCATTTTTAGGTTAATTTTTTCAAAACCAGCGCACGAAAAACTGTAACTTGGTTAGCACAGAGGTTTCCAGGAGCTGATCAATCACGTACAGAACCTGCATCAGTTTTGCTGCTTAATGGCCATAGGAGTGGAATGTACACAATAGCTTTCCATGCACTTTTATGAATACAGACAATGCGATTTCACTCTCCACCTGCTCTGAGACATACAATACATAGCAGCTAGACTCAAAATTTGTTTACTGCAGCAGATCAGGCAACAGTTGCGATTTGTCAGAGGTTACAGCATATCATTACCGCTCACTGACTGGTTGCTAGAGGTTACAGAAGATTTCTGTTTGCTGATTGGTTGATAGATATTACTGCACATTATTACTGCTCACTGATTGCTATTGGTTACTGTTCATCATTACCACTTACTTATTGGTTTCTAGAGGTTAATGTTGTAAACTTTCTATGGAGGGGCTCCTGGATTGTAGGTTGCAGTGTCCCTATGGAGGACCTATGGACTGTAGGGGGCAGTCTCTTGATGGAGGGGCCCCTGGACTGTAGGTGGCAGTCTCTCGATGGAGGGTACACTGTGCTCCCCTCCCAGCAGTGTATAGGTTAAGGTACCCACCTGGTGGGTGTGTCCTGTATGTGGCTCTCACCTGAGCTAAGCTAAGCCCAGTTCAGCTCTCCCCTCCTCCTCCTCTACAGCAGGCAGGTGCCAGTCAGGCATGTCAGTATAGGCACATGACGGCATGAGTGCTTTCTCTGTGGTGAAGGGAATGGAACTGTCACAGTGGGGTTGGGGTGGTGAAAGGAAGTGCACGGCCCCAGACTCCCAACAAGCAGAAGCACCCCCAGTGGAAGTGAAGCTGTGCAGAGAGAGGCAGATGACAGATCACTGCCGTGACAGGGCTTCAGCCAGTAATAGAGGAGCAATATTGGCAAATGTGGCCAACTGCTCCTTCCTCAGTGCCTGCCCAACACTGCTAGTGTTTTTTGGTGGAACTGTGGAAGTGCCTGCCAGTGCTAAATATATTGTTGGCAACCCTGGGCCGGGGCAGCTGCCCCTTTTGCCCCACCTTAAAGACAGCCCTGCTCCTGCATGTAGCAGAAATTTAGTGGACAAGAAACTTCTGTGCATTTTCTGTCCTTGCCAAACCTTCAGTTTGTGGAAACAACTTGTATTCAATTTGTAAATTAGACAAAAACAAAACAAGTGAAGCACACAGACTAGGGCAAATAAAGCGGTTGTAAACCGCTCAATTTTTTTTCTTTTTCCTTACCTGCAAGGTAAAAGCATAATGTGCTGGTATGCATCGCATGTTAGCGCGTTATGTGAAACTTACCTGAAAATGAAGCCTTCGAGCGTTGCAATGTCATCACTGGAGGCCGCTTCCATCTTCACCCATTTTGCTTCGGGGTTCCCGGACTCCAGCTCTGTGACTGGCTGGAGCCGCAATGACATCACTCCCACGCATGCACGCTGGAGCTGCCGGTCACGGCTTAGGGCTCTGAAGAAATGGCACAGGTGGCCGTTCCATCAGTTTGCATATGCCAGTGGTGTCACTGGCTGCATGTACAGTAAATTTCTCCTAAACAGTGCACGTTTAGGAGATATTTACACTACCTATAGGTGACAAGGATGGGAAGTGTCATCATAATGGGGGATTTTAATTATCCAGATATAGAGTGGGCGGAAGGAACCGTGCATTCCTCTAAGGCTCGCCAGTTTCTAAATGTCTTGCAGGACAATTTCATGGGTCAGATGTAGACACACCAACTAGAAACAAAGCGTTACTAGACCTACTGATTACCAACAATAGAGACCTGATCACGGATGTGGAAATACGGGGCAATTTAGGAAACAGCAATCACAGGTTAAACATTAGGGGAATACAAAGACACTGAATTTCAAAAGAGCCAACTTTCCTGAACTTTGCTAGAAGATATTAATTGGAATAAAATCTTAGGAACAAAAAACATGGAGGAGAGATGGGTTCGCTTTAAGAGCATATTAAATAAGGCATTAGCCAGTGCATCCCATTGGGAAATAAATTTAAAAGAGCAAATAAAAGTCCTGGGTGGTTTAACTCCAATGTAAAAATGCATATAAACGCAAAAAATACAAGGCTGAGGGGTCATCATCAGCATTCAAACTTTACAAAGAACACAACAAGAAATGTAAGGGTGCAATTAGGGCAGCTAAAATAGAACACAAAAGACACATAGCGGAGGAGAGCAAAAAAATCCCCAAAAATTCTTTAAGTATATAAACAGTAAACAAGGGAGCACAGACCATATTGGCCCCATTAGGAATGAGAAAGGGAATCTGGTTACAAAGGATGGTGAAGGTATTGAATTTATTCTTCTCCTCAGTCTTCACGAGGGAATCGGGGGGGCTTCAGTAACCAAAACTGCAGTGTTGATCCTCATGACAGATCACAGAAAGCATCCTCAAGGCTAACAGAGGACAGAATTAGAAATAGACTTGAAAAACATAACATTAAGTCACCGAGACCAGAAGGCTTGCACCCAAGAGTCCTTAGGAAACTCAGTCAAGTAATTGCCAGACCATTGTGCCTAATTTTTACTGACAGTCTACTGACTGAAATGGTACTAGCTGATTGGAGAAAAACCAATGTAGCACTAATATTTAAAAAAGGGCAGAAATACATCCCTGGGAATTTCAGACCAGTTAGCCTAACATCAATAGTATGCAAGCTCTTGGAGGGGATAATAAGGGACTATATACAAGATTTTAGTAATGAAAACAGTATCATTAGCAGTAATCAACATGGATTCATGAAGAATTGTTCTCACCAAACCAATTTATTAATCTTCTATGAGGAGGTGAGCTGCCATCTAGATAAAGGGAGTCCCGTAGACATGGTGTATCTGGATTTTGCAAAAGCATTTGATACAGTTTCCCCATAAACCTTTACTGTACAAAGTAAGGTCTGTTGGCATGGACCTTAGGGCAAGTACATGGATTGAAAACTTGCTACAGGGGCAAGTTCAAAGGATAGTGATAAATGGGGAGTACTCAGAATGGTCAGGGGTGTGTAGTGGGGTCCCCCAGGGTTCTGTCCTGGAATCAATCCTATTTAATTTATTCATAAACAACCTGGAGGATGGGATAAACAGCTCAAGCTCTGTATTTGCGCATACTAAGCTAAGCAGGGCAACAACTTCTCCGCAGGATGTGTAAACCCTGCAAAAAGATCTGAACAAATTAATGGGGTGAGCAACTACATGGCAAATAAGGTTTAATGTAGAAAAATGTAAAATAATGCATTTGAGTGGCAAAAATATGAATGCAATCTACTCATTGGGGGGAGAACCTCTGGGGGGAAATCAAGGATGGAAAAGGACCTGGGGGTCCTAGTAGATAATAGGCTCAGCAATGGCATGCAATGCCAAGCTGCTGCTAACAAGGCAAACAGATTATTGGCATGCATTAAGAAGGGGATTAACTCAAGAAATAAAGCAATAATTTTCCCACTCTACAAGACTCTGGTCCGGCCTCACCTGGAGTATGCTGTCCAGTTCTGGGCACCAGTCCTCAGGAAGATTGGGCTGGAAATGGAGCGGGTACAGAGAAGGGCAATAAAACTAATTAAGGGAATGGAGGACATTAACGAAGAAACGTTACGAGCACTGAACTTATTCTCTCTGGAGAAGAGACGCTTGAAAGGGGATATGATTTCAATTTACAAATACTATACTGGTGATACCACAATAGGGATAAAACTTTTCTGCGAAAGGGAGTTTAATAAGACATGTGGCTACTCATTAAAATTAGAAGAGAAGAGGTTTAACCTTAAACTGCGTTCTTTACTGTAAGTGCAGGAAGGATGTGGAATTCCCTTCCACAGGCGGTGGTTTTAGTGGGGAGCATCGATAGTTTCAAAAGGCTATTAGATAAGCACCTGAACGACCACAACATACAGGGATATACAATGTAATACTAACATATAATCACACACATAGGTTGGACTTGATAGACTTGTGTCTTTTTTCAACCTCACCTACTATGTAACTATAGGTAAACCTTATTACAGGCAGTCCCCGAGTTGCAAACCTCCGACTTGCCAACGACTCCTACTTACGAACGGGAGGCAGCGTGATGTTCTGCGCATGCACGGCCACTTTTCGACGGCGGGCACCTTGGAAAACATCGGAAAATTCACTCACATGTTCCCAATAAAAGTTGTGCCTGTAATCACCTTACAGTAATGTAATCCCTTAAAGCCTGGCCTGAGCTACAGTGCATCACACAGGAGCCCGTCTTCTCACTCACAACGCTGTGCTGGTAGACCAAGGAAATTTTCTGTGTCCGCTAACAACGTTCGAATGCTGTGCTAGCAAAGCTTGTGGAAGAAGCCGTCAGTGTTGGCGGCCATAGTAACAGTCAGGCATTTCCTTGTTGGGCTTGGAAAGCGTGGTGGGCTGCCGTGATGATTACACGTTTTGGGGGCGTTTCCCCCCTTGCTCAAATTTTCCAGCACCATCCTCTATGTTTACCTAAATAGAGAGAGACAAAGCGCTCAGAATTAACCACTTGACGGCTGCTCTGCAGTGTGTTATTACATAAGGACTGATGTCACTGTTCGCTCTGTATTTGTTGACTCCAGAGGTGCTGGACCTATATCAGACAAAAAAAACCCAAAACAAACCCGCACCAGCCTGCAAAGTCCCTGATTTTAAAAATATTTGCATAAAATTTACACCTAAAACATACTCCAAGAACAACTCTACATTTATGATGGCAATTTGCATATACTCCAGAATGTTAGGAAGAGTGATCTTAATGAAAATAAACTTAATCCTATAAAGACCATTTCCACTGCATTTGTGGAAAAAGCTTCAGGGCGCCCCAGAATGTCCATCAAGCACCCGGAGCATCTCCTGATTCAGCTGCGGCAATGGGGCACCACCAGTGCAGAGCTTGCTCAGGAATGGCAGCAGGCAGGTGTGAGGCATCTGCATGCACAGTGAGGTGAAGACGGATGGCCTGGTGTCAAGAAGGACAGCAAATAAGCCACTTCTCTCCAGGAAAAACATCAGGGACAGACTGATATTCTGCAAAAAGTACATGGATTGAACTGCTGGGGACTGGGGGAAAGGCATTTTTTCTGATCAATCCCCTTTCCGATTGTCTGTGACATCCGGAATAACCTTGTCTGGAGAAGAAAAGGTGAGCGCTACCATTAGTCCTGTGTCATGCCAACAGTAATCATTCATTTGTGGGGTTGCTTCTCAGCCAAGGAAGTGGGCTCACTCACAATTTTGCCTAAGAACACAGCCATGAATAAAGAATAGTTCACAAACATCCTCCAAGAGCAACTTCTCCCACCCATCCAAAAACAGTTTGGTGACAAACAACGCTTTTTCCAGCATGATGGAGCACCTTGCCATAAGGCAAAAGTGATAACTAAGTGGCTTGGGGAACAAAACATTGAAATTTTGGGTCCATGGCCAGAAAAACTCCCCAGATCTTAATCCAAATGAGAACTTGTGGTCAATCCTCAAGACATGGGTGAACAAAAAAAACGCCACAAATTTTGACAAACTCTAAGCATTGGTTATGCAAGACTGGGCTGCCATCATTCAGGATGTGGCCCAGGAGTTGATTGACAGCATGCCAGGATGAATTGCAGAGGTCTTGAAAAAGAAGGGTCAACACTTCACTAGTATCAACAGAAAAAGAAGGGTCAACACTGGTATTCATGAAAGACAGAAGTTGTCAAACAAACCTGATCTCTTTTTGAAGAGGTAAGTAAAACCTTGGACAGGGGGTGGCTGTGGATGTAGTATACTTGGATTTTGCAAAAGCGTTTGACACAGTTGCCCACACATGACTAATGTGTAAGGTGAAGTCTACAGGCTTGGAAAGATCAGTTTGTAAATGGATATACAACTGGCTAAAATACAGAATCCAGAGAGTAGTGGATAATATTTCTTACTCTCAATGGTCTAAGGTTATTACTGGTGTACCCCAAGGTTCAGTTTTGGGACCCTTACTTTTTAATATCTTTATAAATGATATAGGGTCTGGGATTAAAAGTACAATTTCAGTCTTTGCAGATGACACCAAGCTATGCAGTGGAATAACATCCTTACAAGTTGTCTCCAACTTGCAAGCCAACCTCAATGCACTGTTTAATTAGGCGACTATGTGATAAATAGGGATGAGCCGAACACCCTCTGGTTCGGTTCGCAGCAGAACATGCGAACAGGCAAAAAATTTAGCAGAACACACGAACACCGTTAAAGTCTATGGGACACGAACATGAATAATCAAAAGTGCTAATTTTAAAGGCTTATATGCAAGTTATTGTCATAAAAAGTGTTTGGGGACCTGGGTCCTGCCCCTAGGGCACATGTATCAATGTAAACATTTTTTTTAAAACGGAAGTTTTTTCTGAAGCAGTGATTTTTTTTTTAATGCTTAAAGTGAAACAATAAAAATGAAATATTCCTTTAAATATCGTGCCTGGGGGGTGTTTATAGTATGCCTGCAAAGTGGTGCATTTTTCTGTGTTTAGAACAGTACCACTGCAAAATTTCATTTCTAAAGGAAAGATTGTCATTTAAAACTGATTGCGGCTGGAATTAATTGTCATGTATCAGCAATATAGATAAAACTCATTGAAAAAAAGAGCAGGGGATCCTCCCAGTCCATTACCAGGCCCTTTGGGTCTGGTATGAATATTAAGGGGAACCCCGAACCAAATAAAAAAAAAAAAATTGCGTGGGGGTCCCCCTAAAATCTATATCAGGCCCTACAGGTCTGATATGGAATCTAAGGGGAACCCTGCGCCAAATTTAAAAAAAATGGCGTAGCCCCCCAAAATCCACACCAGACACTTATCCAAGCACGCAACCTGGCAGGCGTGTCGTGTAAAAAAAAAATTATATATATATATATATATATATATATATATATATATATATATACACACCTTTCCCTTCTTTAGCCTCTGACCAACCCCCAAGCACCTCTCAGGGTAAGGATGAGCTTGAGCGTTTGTTATTTTTTTAAACAATAATCTTTTCTTTAGCCAGCCAAATCCACTAGTGCCTCTCACTGTAATGCACCGTACACACGGTCGGACTTTGTTCGAACATTCCGACAACAAAATCCTAGAATTTTTTCCGACGGATGTTGGCTCAAACTTGTCTTGCATACACACGGTCACACAAAGTTGTCGGAAAGTCCGATCATTCTGAACGCGGTGACGTAAAACACATACGTCGGGACTATAAACGGGGCAGTGGCCAATAGCTTTCATCTCTTTATTTATTCTGAGCATGCGTGGCACTTTGTCCGATCGGAATTTCCGACAACGGATTTTGTTGTCGGAAAATTTTATATCCTGCTCTCAAACTTTGTGTGTCGGAAAATCCGATGGAAAATGTGTGATGGAGCCCACACACGGTCGGAATTTCCGACAACACGCTCCGATCTGACATTTTCCATCGGAAAATCCGACCGTGTGTACGGGGCATAAGGATGAGCTTGGGTGTTTTCTGTTATTTTTTAAATGATAATCTTTCCTTCAGCCAGCCTAATCCACCAGTTCCTCTCACTGACTGAAAAGAACCGCGTTCCGGTTTGATGTGGCCCCCACTTGGAATTTACATATATATATCCATCTGTGGCCCCCAAGCTCGAGCGTGTTATTTTTTTTTGCTGTGAATATATCTATCTTCTTTAGCCTGACAAATCCCTAACCGCCGCGCTCATTGTTAGGATGACCTAGGGTGTGTGGCTGGGGCGTGTTCAGAAGTCGATCTGCCTGAGCCCGCAAGGAAGCTGACAGCGTGCAGCGCCACCGCCAATCACAGGCACTGTGACATTTCCCCGATCTCTGCATCTGCAGTCCACCGATGCAGAGATCGGGAATAGTCACAGTGCCTGTGCTTGGCTCTGCACGCTGTCAGCTTCATATCGGCTCTGGCACATGGACTTCTGAACACGCCCTAGAAACACGCCCAGCCACACGCCCCAGCTCATCCTAACAATGAGCGTGGTGTTCAGCTAAAGAAGATAGATATATTCACAGCAAAAAAAACATAACACGCTCGAACTTGGGGGCCACAGATGGTTATACTTGGGGGACCACAGATGGATGTATATGTAAATTCCAAGTGGGGCCCCATCAAACCGGAACGCAGGCCGGACTTTGCCTGTTATAGAGGGTCAATCAGGCTTAATGTATTAATCCCAGTAGAGACCACCGACAAGGGACATGGAAAGAAACCGCATCAGGATCAGTTCAAATGTATCCAAAAAGGACTCCTCCCACACCATGAACATAAGCCGAATTACAAAAATTATATAAGCGCTGGATGATGTAAAACCCCTTTAAAATTGAATTTATTAAAAGTATTGCACTTACATGTATGGCCGTCTCAGCAGAGGCTGAGACGTCCATTACTCCAGGTACCTGACGGATCCAGACTCCCAGAGTCGGGATGATGCGGTGCCTGGAATGATCTGTGTGACGTCAGTAGATAACGGACTTCAGACCGCTCTCTGCTGAAAATTGGTCACAGGAGTGCAAAATGAATTGCACTCCTGTGACCCTTAGGAGAAGCCCAGCCTAATGAGCTCACACATAGGTTGTCTTTTTTCAACCTCACCTACTATGTAACTATATGTAACTATACTGTATGGACTTCTCCTTTAAATGTGACAAATATGCAAAAAAAATAAAATCAGGAAGGGGGAAATACTTTTTAACAGCACTGTATAGAGAGAGATATGTACAGTATGTATGTGAGGATTAGCACCAAGAGTTTTTAGCTTTTTCTGTTTGGGAGCTTTCTTTACCTACTTTTGTTAAGAATAAAGTTCTTTAAACTCAAATTTCCCACCCAGGGTTTCAGCATCACGCAGTGTCCAAAGTAAAACTACAGCCTCCTGGCTATACAGCAATCCCAACATAGGATTCAGGGGCAGTCAGCCTAATAAATCTCAGTCTTTATGGCCAGAATGCCAGGAGTGTTCACCCTCTTCACCTGAAACATCCGTATCCTCCAGGTGTTGACCTGGTCAGCACACAGACATACACTTCTAGTCTGTATGTGCACCTGCTGCCCCCTAGCAGCACAATGGTTTCTTTGGGGGATGGAGCCCTGAACCATATTCAGCTCCCATTCTAAGAGGGCTGTGCACACCTTTACAATCACAATGCTGTTTGCTTGCAAAATGTGAACCCAGGGTTTGTCAGCAACATATCCAAATATGGGTCCTGGAGCCCAGATATACCAATCCAAAACTGAAAACCCAATTTTTTTATGTTCAGAGCGCCTCAACCTACATGAGACACTTCTTACTCCTTGATGGGGCACATATATTTATTTCTATTAATTTATTTGTCTAGACAGCTACAGTAGAATATATATTCATTTTTTTACATATTACTGTATGTAATTATTGCACATTTGTCATTAGCTGTTAGTTACTTAGAAATTGGGAGAACATGACTGCCAAATAATTTGTGTAAATGACTTAACTAAGATGTCATTTTCTAGGTCACGTGATGGTGAATGGTCCAACTACACCCATTCCTGTTAAGGCCAAGCCATCTAATATTGATCCTGCCGTGCCCCTTGTGCCATTAAGTAAGTTTTTTTTTTACTTGTGGAATTCTTTATGTACTATTCCAATAACAAATGTTTAACCACTTTAGTGATATTAAACTTACATTAACAACTTTACATATATCATCCTAACTGCACATATAGTTAACAATAGTGGTTAGGAGGAAGTGGTTAGGAAGAAAAAAAGTCTTCAAAATACTCCTTTTTGAGCCCTTATACTGTAGTCACGTAACTTTCATGTTACAGCTACAGAGAGGAGCATGCAAGACGCATCAGTTTATGTTTTACTTTATAAACAAGTGTAAAACGTGCTTGACATATGTAGCCTGAATGTACACACACCCACAGCTGCTGCTGTATTGAAATAACACTGGCAGGGAAGCAGTGTGAATGTGTGTCATGTGGGGTGACTAGCAGGGAGATTAATGTCTGTATCAATCATTCCTGCCTGATCCACCCTGTTAGATGAGGAGAATACTGACAACTTGGAGGAGGGAAGAGGGAGGGCTTGTTAATTTCCAATCTAGAACCGCCCCAAAAAATGATGAGATGGACACGTGGGGCAGCTAGAATAGGAAAAATATAAGAAGTGAATGGATTCCCTATTATACACCGGAGGAGAATGGGCAGTAAGGGTGGCAATGCAACAGCCAGATAATCGGATGCTATTATTTTGCCACAGAAAATAAGGAGGTGAAACTAAATGGCATGATCAACCAGGTATTTTGTACTTTATACAACTTGAAAAATTTGGAGCATTGGGTAGTAGGTACATAATGTAATATAAAAGAAAAACTGATTTAAACATTTTGGGGGTTTAGTGACACTTAAGGATCATGAAAAAAAAAGTTTGTATAAGACGGTATAAACTTTATAGATGCATCTGTAACTTCTTCAATCAAAATGATTAATACTGTCTCGAATTATCCACATCTATAGATAAGTGGATCGTTTTAGGGTTTCTCAGCCAGCGGTTTTCCCAATGTAGTTCACAGTGTGCCGATCCAACTTAAAAAAAAAAAATGAGTAAAGTGAAACTCTAGCCAAATTATTATTGGTTCTATTGATTTACACGTTGTGGCTGCATTAGTTTTCTTCTTTCAGATTTTTATCCCCCTTTTTTTACCTGGTGATTCTGCCATATTGTATTTATGGAGGCACAGCACTATCGCCCTAGGATAGGACTAAAGAAAACTTCACTCCTAACCAGAGGGGAGGGATGTCCATAGTCCACAGAGAGATCTGGGAGCAATTCTAAGGGATAGAAATGCAGCACAGTTAGAGTGCACACAAAGTGATTAGCTCACAAGTTTTCTGGCAAATACAACAGGTATTTTATAACGATAACAAAACAAACTAAGTGATATGTTTAATAAACCAAATAAGAAAAAAATAAGACACGTTCATTGTTAGGGTTTCAATGTGTTTATTAAAATAGAAAATATGTAACTATTTCAATGAAGATATGTACCCAACATAATAGGGGTATGGCAAGAAGGCTGTGAGTATGCAAGACCCCTCTTGCAATTTTAAAGGATAACTTAACCTTTTGTAACATTTTATATATTCTAATGTTTAGGGTATAACATGTTGCAAATGCACTGGCCCCCGCAATACTCCCTCGAGTCCCCGTTTTGAGTGGCCGATCTTCTCCCCCCCACTCGTTGCCACAATCAAGTGTTCTGTGAATGGGAAAACCACAAGTTCTGACAGCCTTTGCGGCTGTCAGCTTGTAGGTCTCAATGAATTATGAGGGCGCTGATGAGCGCTGTAGGTAGTTCAATGAGCTTCCTGTCAGAGTGTAACTGCCTGCCCGTATCGATGGCATTATACCCACGATCTGCTACCATAGGTCCCTAACAAAACAAATCATAAATACATATTTTTTTACCTGCAATAAAGTGATTCTTTATTGATTTAAACTTATTCTTTAAAACATGCAGGCAAGATCTGACTTTTCTTCAGATACAGACCTTGTGAGAGCATTGCAGGGAGTTCCAAAGCTTGTAAACATTAATGTGTAAGGCCTCATTCACACTGGACATTTTTACAGCTGCTGATTTTGGCTTCAGGCATTTTTTTCTGCAGACAGTAAACTCCCCAGCATGCTATCCTATGTGTCCATGCACACATAGGCTTTTATCAGCAATTTTTGGCAGAGGTGTTTTCTGGCTGGGAAAAATAAATCCCCAGCACTAGTGGGGTTTAAGAGGAGTTTTTCAGCTGTAAAAAAGCTAAAAGCTCAAAAACGCTGAAAAACGTTAAAAAACTGCGTTTATCAGGGTTTTTGAGCCATAAGCGGGAGTATAGTTTTGATTTAAAAAAAAAAACACTACAGCTAAAAAATGCTGAAAAAATGCTGCAAAAATCATTCTACAGCTACAGCTTTCTACAGCTAACGCTACTGGCATTTTTATAACGTCCAGTGTGCATAAGGCCTAAAGGTTAGCTTTGATTAATGGCATGGCATCAAATAAGCCTCACAGATATGTGTTTGTGTGTGTAACAGGTTACTATTTTTTTATTCATATGTGCTAGGTCAGCCACCACCTGGATTTAGGGATATCCTGCTACGAGAAGGTCCAGAGGGGTTTGCCAAGGCTATACGCAAGCACCGTGGACTTCTTCTGATGGACACAACCTTCAGAGATGCCCACCAATCTCTTCTTGCCACCCGCGTTCGTACTCATGACCTAAAAAAGATCTCTCCTTTTGTCTCTCATAACTTCAACAATCTCTTCAGTCTGGAAAACTGGGGAGGTAAGACATAATAATGATAATATATTTTTAGATTACCAATTATTATTCATAAAATCTTCTGCAATATTCTGTCTGTATTTCTAGTGCATTTGTTATTTGCTTTTCCTGTACCTCTTAATGAGTCACTGGGCATGGTAACTATGCTGGATCAAGGTATCCAGATTTAGACAGTTGGACATCTTTTCAGTGCGCCAATAAAGAGGACCTGTAACAAGTGACATGGACTCAGTGTTTGTATATAATGATGGCAATAGTTTGACTAACCAATCAGATTTGTTTTAATTCCTCAATGAATTAAAATCTGAATTGGAGGTCATGAGTAAGTTACTCCCGTTTTAATAAACACACAACAGAGTAGCATTTCAATCATAGTGGAGCACAGCATTTTTTTCAGCATATTCAAAGATCAGATCATGGAGTTTTTCTTGCCGTGTTTTTAGCATGAACTGTATCACTGTCTTGATCATTTTTTTTCATAGGAAATATTATTGATGACAAATTTTGGCTTTTTTTAATCTCCTCTAGACTAGTTTTAACACATTTCAGCTAAGCTATTTCAGTGCTTTGACATTCTGTTTTCATTACATTTTATGTCCAAACTCTCCTGGTTTTATATATGTTTACTTAAAGTTAGATGACATTTTTTCTGTTAAATGTCAATGGTATGCGTGATTTTGTTGTAGTGTGACAGTATTTATGGTCTCTTTCTAAAGGTGCTACTTTTGATGTTGCCATGCGCTTCCTTTATGAATGCCCTTGGAGACGTCTGCAGGAAATGAGGGAGCTCATTCCTAACATACCCTTCCAGATGTTACTGAGAGGGGCAAATGCTGTAGGATATACAAACTACCCTGATAATGCCGTGTTCAAGTAAGTAACAGGAAAAGTGAGAACTCTCTCATATATCCTGCTTTTTTGCTTATTACTTTTTTTTTCCTAATTTTTAATATTATTATTATTATTAATATAATAATTTTTAATAATAATAATAATAATAATACATGTGTTTGTCAATTAAAATGTGAACAGACAGCATATAAAAGATGCTTAGTTTTGGGGGTTTGTCCCTAAGACCATCTGCTTAACATATATTTTGGCGTTTCATAGGCCTATAACTAGTCAGGTAGTGGTATGTGGATGAAAAGATAGCAAAAAGCCCCCAACTAAAATATGGCATTGCTTTCTTAAGACAAAAGGTATATTTTTGTGTTGATCACTTTCATCAAAACTCCAAAATACTAAGGTTTTTTCCTTCTTTTCGGAGAGTGGGCGGACTTCTGTAATCATTCTTGTCTGCTACTTTGTACCTTGTGCTACTGTAGTATAGCACATATATAGCCATTTAATCTAAATTGTATACAGCTGGTTCAGGTTTTTTGACTACCATCAGTGAACAATATAAAATATATGGCATCTTTATAGTAAGGCTTGGGAAAAATTAAATCATGTTTATGTTGAAGTGGCCTAAAGGCTCTTCTTTAAAATGCTGACAAATACAGCACTGCCTTTAACCACTTCAGCCCCGGAAGGTTTTACCCCCTTCCTGACCAGAGCACTTTTTACAATTTGGCACTGCGTCGCTTTAACTGTTAATTGCGCAGTCATGCAATGGTGTACCCAAACGAAATTTGCGTCCTTTTCTTCCCACAAATAGAGCTTTCTTTTGATGGTATTTGATCACCTCTGCCGTTTTTATTTTTTGCGCTATAAACGGAAAAAGACCGAAAATTTTGAAAAAAAATGATATTTTCTACTTTTTGTTATAAAAAAAATCCAATAAATTCAATTTTAGTCATACATTTAGGCCAAAATGTATTCGGCCACATGTCTTTGGTAAAAAAAATGTCAATAAGCGTATATTTATTGGTTTGCGCAAAAGTTATAGCGTCTACAAACTAGGGTACATTTTCTGGAATTTACACAGCTTTTATTTTATGACTGCCTATGTCATTTCATGAGGTGCTAAAATGGCAGGGCAGTACAAAACCCCCACAAATGACCCCATTTTGGAAAGTAGACACCCCAAGGAAATTGCTGAGAGGCATGTTGAACCCATTGAATATTTTTTTTTTTTGTCCCAAGTGATTGAATAATGACAAAAAAAAAAAAAAAAAAAAAAAAATTACAAAAAGTTGTCACTAAATGATATATTTCTCACACAGGCCATGCGCATATGTGGAATTGCACCCCAAAATACATTTAGCTGCTTCTCCTGAGTACGGGGATACCACATGTGTCGGACTTTTTGGGAGCCTAGCCGCATACGGGGCCCCGAAAACCAAGCACCGCCTTCAGGATTTCAAAGGGCATAAATTTTTGATTTCACACCTCACTACCTATCACAGTTTTGAAGGCCATAAAATGCCAAGATGGCACAAAACCCCCCCAAATGACCCCATTTTGGAAAGTAGACACCCCAAGCTATTTGC
The DNA here is from genome assembly GCA_037952925.1 of Lithobates clamitans. Lineage (NCBI taxonomy): Eukaryota > Metazoa > Chordata > Amphibia > Anura > Ranidae > Lithobates > Lithobates clamitans. Next base: position 19,222,291 of record JBBGZY010000449.1, read on the forward strand.
TGAGAGGCATGTCGAGTCCATGGAATATTTTATTTTTTGACACAAGTTGCGGGAATGTGACAATTTTTTATTTTTTTTGCACAAAGTTGTCACTAAATGATATATTGCTCACACAGGCCATGGGCATATGTGGAATTGCACCCCAAAATACATTTAGCTGCTTCTCCTGAGTACGGGGATACCACATGTGTGGGACTTTTTGGGAGCCTAGCCGCGTACGGGGCCCCGAAACCAAGCACCACCTTCAGGATTTCAAAGGGCATAAATTTTTGATTTCACACCTCACTACCTATCACAGTTTTGAAGGCCAAAAAAAGCCAAGATGGCACAAAACCCCCCCAAATGACCCCATTTTGGAAAGTAGACACCCCAAGCTATTTGCTGAGAGGCATGTTGAGTCCATGGAATATTTTATATTTTGACACAAGTTGCGGGAAAGTGACCATTTTTTTTTTTTTTTTTTTTTTTTGCACAAAGTTGTCACTAAATGATATATTGCTCAAACATGCCATGGGCAAATGTGGAATTACACCCCAAAATACATTCTGCTGCTTCTCCTGAGTACGGGGATACCACATGTGTGGGACTTTTTGGGAGCCTAACCGCGTACGAGGCCCTGAAAACCAAGCACCGCCTTCAGGATTTCTAAGGGCATAAATTTTTGATTTCACTCCTCACTACCTATCACGGTTTTGAAGGCCATAAAATGCCAAGATGGCACAAAACCCCCCCAAATGACCCCATTTTGGAAAGTAGACACCCCAAGCTATTTGCTGAGAGGCATGTTGAGTCCATGGAATATTTTATTTTTTAACACAAGTTGCGGGAATGTGACAATTTTTTTTTTTTTTGCACAAAATTGTCACTAATTGATATATTGCTCACACAGGCCATGGGCATATGTGGAATTGCACCCCAAAATACATTTAGCTGCTTCTCCTGAGTACGGGGATACCACATGTGTGGGACTTTTTGGGAGCCTAGCCGCGTACGGGGCCCCGAAAACCAAGCACCGCCTTCAGGATTTCTAAGGGCATAAATTCTTGATTTCACTCCTTACTACCTATCACAGTTTTGAAGGCCATAAAATCCCAAGATGGCACAAAACCCCCCCAAATGACCCCATTTTGGAAAGTAGACACCCCAAGCTATTTGCTGAGAGGCATGTTGAGTCCATGGAATATTTTATTTTTTGACACAAGTTGCGGGAAAGTGACAATTTTTTTTTTTTTTTTTTTTTTTTTCACAAAGTTGTCACTAAATGATATATTGCTCAAACATGCCATGGGCATATGTGGAATTACACCCCAAAATACATTCTGCTACTTCTCCTGAGTATGGGGATACCACATGAGTGGCACTTTTTGGGAGCCTAGCTTCATACGGGCCCCAAAATCCAATCACCGCCTTCAGGATTTCTAAGAGCGTTAATTTTTGATTTTACTCCTCACTACCCATCACAGTTTTGAAGGCCATAAAATGCCAAGATAGCACAAAACCCCCCAAAATGACCCCATTTTGGAAAGTAGACACCCCAAGCTATTTGCTGAGAGGCATGGTGAGTATTTTGCAGCTCTCATTTGTTTTTGAAAATGAAGAAAGACAATAAAAACATATTTTTTTTTTCTTTTTTCAATTTTCAAAACTTTGTGACAAAAAGTGAGGTCTGCAAAATACTCACTATACCTCTCAGCAAATAGCTTGGGGTGTCTACTTTCCAAAATGGGGTCATTTGGGGGGGGTTTGTGCCACCTGGGCATTCCATGGCCTCCGAAACTGTGATAGGCAGTGAAGAGTGAAATCAAAAATTTACGCCCTTAGAAAGCCTGAAGGCGGTGCTTGGTTTTCGGGGTCCCGTGCGCGGCTAGGCTCCCAAAAAGTCTCACACATGTGGTATCCCCGTACTCAGGAGAAGCAGCAGAATGTATTTTGGGGTGTAATTTCACATATTCCCATGGCATGTTTGAGCAATATATCATTTAGTGACAACTTTGTGCAAAAAAAAAAAAAAAAAAAAAAAAATTGTCTTTTTCCCGCAACTTGTGTCACAATATAAAATATTCCATGGACTCAACATGCCTCTCAGCAAATAGCTTGGGGTGTCTACTTTCCAAAATGGGGTCATTTGGGGGGGTTTTGAACTGTCCTGGCATTTTATGCACAACATTTAGAAGCTTATGTCACACATCACCCACTCTTCTAAGCACTTGAAGACAAAGCCCTTTCTGACACTTGTTGTTTACATAAAAAAATAATTTTTTTTTGCAAGAAAATTACTTTGAACCCCCAAACATTATATATTTTTTTAAAGCAAATGCCCTACAGATTAAAATGGTGGGTGTTTCATTTTTTTTTTTCACACAGTATTTGCGCAGCGATTTTTCAAACGCATTTTTTGGGGAAAAAACACACTTTTTAAAATTTTAATGCACTAAAACACACTATATTGCCCAAATGTTTGATGAAATAAAAAAGATGATCTTAGGCCGAGTACATGGATACCAAACATGACATGCTTTTAAATTGCGCACAAACGTGCAGTGGCGAAAAACTAAATACATTTTAAAAAGCCTTTAAAAGCCTTTACAGGTTACCACTTTAGATTTACAGAGGAGGTCTACTGCTAAAATTACTGCCCTCGATCTGACCTTCGCGGTGATACCTCACATGCATGGGGCAATTGCTGTTTACATTTGACGCCAGACCGACGCTTGCGTTCGCCTTTGCGCGAGAGCAGGGGGGGACAGGGGTGCTTTTTTTTTTTTTTTTTTTTTTTTTTATTAATTTTTTGATTTTTTATCTTATTTTTAAACTGTTCCTTTCATTTTTTTTTTTTTTTTATCTTTTTTATTGTTATCTCAGGGAATGTAAATATCCCCTATGATAGCAATAGGTAGTGACAGGTACTCTTTTTTGAAAAAATTGGGGTCTATTAGACCCTAGATCTCTCCTCTGCCCTCAAAGTATCTGACCACACCAAGATCGGTGTGATAAAATGCTTTCCCAATTTTCCAATGGCGCTGTTTACATCCGGCGAAATCTAAGTCATGAAATGCTCGTAGCTTCCGGTTTCTTAGGCCATAGAGATGATTGGAGCCATTCTGGTCTCTGATCAGCTCTATGGTCAGCTGGCCGAATCACCGGCTGCATTCTCAGGTTCCCTGTTGGGACAGGAGAGCCAGAGAAAAACATGGAAGACGGTGGGGGGGGGGGGGGAATCCCTCCCACTGCTTGTAAAAGCAGTCTAGAGGCTAATTAGCCGCTAGGATTGCTTTTACATGAAAGCCGACCGCTGGCTGAAAAGAATGATACCAAGATGATACCTAAACCTGCAGGCATCATTCTGGTATAACCACTCAAAGTCCAGCAACATACCAGTACGTTGCTGGTCCTTGTATTGTAAACTTTTTTTTCATGCAGCCTGTGGGCTGAACGAAAAAAAGATATTGATCGGTGGGTATGCCCACCATTAGAATACCTCCCTTCATCCGCCCACTTCTAATGATGGGCATACATGCACCATTTATATATGCCGAAGCATGGGGGCATCCTCCCGCAAAAGGCAGGAGCAAATTGCTCCTCCACCCACTACTGCCCCCACGCTTCGGCATATATGCTGAAGTATGGAACTGTGGTGGTGAAATCACCTCCGACAGCGCTGGAGTCACGGCTTTATATATCGTGGGAGCAAACGCTTTTGCTGTCAAGATAAATAAATCCGCGCTGCAACTGAATGGCGTACCTGCTAAGCAAATGATGGTTAACAAAAAAACAAAGTAACATTACAGTATAACAGTATACCTTACCATACCTGCAAAGCAAATACAAAAAAAAACATAGTAAAAAATAAAACATTTAACGCAACCTGTGCCTACCTAAAATATATATATGCCGAAGCATGGGGGCATCCTCCCGCAAAAGGCAGGAGCAAATTGCTCCTCCACCCACTACTGCCCCCACGCTTCGGCATATATGCTGAAGTATGGAACTGTGGTGGTGAAATCACCTCCGACAGCGCTGGAGTCACGGCTTTATATATCGTGGGAGCAAACGCTTTTGCTGTCAAGATAAATAAATCCGCGCTGCAACTGAATGGCGTACCTGCTAAGCAAATGATGGTTAACAAAAAAACAAAGTAACATTACAGTATAACAGTATACCTTACCATACCTGCAAAGCAAATACAAAAAAAACATAGTAAAAAATAAAACATTTAACGCAACCTGTGCCTACCTAAAATATATATATGCCGAAGCATGGGGGCATCCTCCCGCAAAAGGCAGGAGCAAATTGCTCCTCCACCCACTACTGCCCCCACGCTTCGGCATATATGCTGAAGTATGGAACTGTGGTGGTGAAATCACCTCCGACAGCGCTGGAGTCACGGCTTTATATATCGTGGGAGCAAACGCTGTTGCTGTCAAGATAAATAAATCCGCTCTGCAGCTGAATGGCGTACCTGAAAACAAAAAAGTGGTTAACAATAAAAAAGTATAAAAAAAATTGCATACCTATAAAGCAAACCTGATAAAAACATAACAATAAAACATTGCAGTATAGAATACAATAGAAAAGAGCAGAACAATAGAGAGAGAATAGAGAGAGAGAACAATAAAACGACAACTATTTTTGGTTTTTTTATTTTATATTTTTTTTGTATTTTTATTTTTTTATTTTTTTTGTATTTTTTTTTTTTTTTTAACACTTTTTTTAGTAACTTTAACTTTTAACTGTAACTGTACCAGGTTTGGGTCTCTCAAAATGCGATGGCATCTTGGGAGACCCTGTGTTAGTGTGCCTAGTCTGTGCCGTGCTGAACCCTACGCTAATACTCCACTAGTGTATGGTAGCGTTCAAAACATTCACCAATGCATAGACCAGGATTGTCAGGACAGGAGGGACAACAATACCGGGTGTCACGCCTAAATCCGCGCTTGCTGCAGACACGACATCTTTTTTGGGGGGCTCGTTGGGTAGGGGTACTCTGGAGGACATAAGGAAAATGCCTCCCATGCAGCCGGCTTACTGCATTTGGATTGGGAAGGTGAGGTGGAGCACCATCTGGATACAGAAGGGCTCTGACGATCTCTTCCTGGAATTTAAGGAAGGATCCAGTCCGTCCTGAAGCTCTGTATAGCACATGAGCATTCAGCAAAGCCAATTGAAATAAGTAAACAGACACTTTTTTGTACCAGCGTCTGGCCTTACGGGCAACTAAGTACGGCGCCAACAACTGGTCGTTGAGGTCCACCCCTCCCATATTAAGGTTGTATTCGTGGACACAGAGGGGTTTCTCCACAACACCAGTCGCCGTAGGAATTTGGGTCGTCGTGTCTGCATGAAGGGAGGTGAGAACGAAAACATTCTTCTTATCCCTCCACTTCATAGCGAGCAAATTATTATACTGCAAGCAGGCTCTCTCCCCCAGCCTAAGACGGGACTCTACAAGCCGCTGGGGAAAGCCCCGGCGATTAGGTCGCACGGTGCCACATGCTCCAATCTGATGATCAAACAAGTGACTAAAAAGTGGCACGCTCGTATAATAATTGTCCACGTACAAGTGGTACCCCTTTCCGAATAAGGGTGACACCAAGTCCCACACTATCTTGCCAGCGCTTCCTATGTAGTCAGGGCAGTTTATCGGCTCTACGTGACTATCTTTGCCCTCGTAAACCATAAATCTACATGTATAGCCTGTGGCCCTGTCACAGAGCTTATACATCTTGACCCCGTATCTGGCACGCTTGCTGGGAAGGTACTGTTTGAAGGACAAGCGGCCAGAAAACTTAATCAGGGACTCATCAACGCAGACAACTTGATGGGGGGTAAACAAGTCTGCAAAACGTTGGTTGAAGTGGTTTACGAGGGGCCGAATTTTGTAGAGCCGATCGTATGCAGGGTCTCCACGAGGACGACAGAGTTCATTGTTGTTGAAATGCATGAACCGCAAAATCTGCTCGTATCGTGCCCTGGTCATGGAGGCAGAGAACACGGGCATATGGTGAATTGGGTCAGTGGACCAATATGACCGCAACTCACTCTTTTTGGTTATGCCCATGAGGAGGGAAAGGCCCAGAAAGGTCTTAAATTCGGAGACCGTAATTGGTCTCCAATCTCTGGCAAGGGTGGACTGGGGAATAGTGGCGATGTGTTGACCAGCGTACAAATTGCTTTGGTCCACAATAGATCTATAGAGATCTTCGGTGAAAAACAGTGAATAAAAATCCAGTGGCGTAAAGTCAACTGTTTCCACCTGAATTCCGGGTTGGCCAGTGAAAGGGGGAAGTACGGGTGCTGCAGAAGTGGAAGGTTCCCAATTCGGATTGGCCAATGCAGCAGGAAGGGCACTATGGGCACGACGGGCCTGTCTTTGTCTTCTTGGTGGCAGCGGGACACTACTACTGCTTGCCACCTCGCCAGCTTGAACTGCACTTATGGGACTCGCCACGTCACCACGTGATACTGCAGTGCTGGATGTACGACCAGGGTGTACTAGGCCGCTGGTGCTTGCCAGTTCACCAGAAGGAGTAGCGGCACTAGTACTTCTCTGCTCCATACGAGAGCCCTGCGGTTCATGCACTTCAAGGACAGCATAAGTTCGGGGTCTGGTACGCCTGACCCTAGCAGGGACCACAACTCCGTCGTCAGAGCTATCTGTCATGGAGCCGCTGTCCTCTACAGGTTCGTATTCTGAGCCTGAACTTGACAGATGAGTGACTTCCTCTTCACTATCTGTCATACTCAGAATCCTGTAGGCCTCTTCACTAGTGTACCTTGGATTTGCCATTTTGGCCTCTAAATTTAGGGGTACACTAGTGAGACTCACAGGCAAAAAAGCTCCTGACTGTTAGCGACTATCAAAACGCTACCAAAAAACTGTTAGCGATCGCAGGGATCAGGCCTGACTCTGCGACCGCTGCAGTTGTGTGCTTAGTGTTTTGTAAGTGTCAGTTATCGATCGATACTGCACTTGGGTGGGCTGGGCTGGGCTGGGCGCAGAGGCAAAACGCAGGTGCTAGCAGGTATCTGGGCTGATCCCGCTAACACTGTGTTTCAGGGAACCCTAAACTGCTGGGGAGTATAGATCTGATCGGATCAGATATCGATCCGTTCAGATACTATAGCACTAAGGGAGGTGTATGCTGCGTGCGTGGGTTTTAGCGGTACTAGCGCTAACCTGACGCTGCCTGGGGCGACGCAGACCTTATCAGATCCTAAAAACTTAACTTCTATCACCGCCGGGCAATTAGGGGGTTAAACCTTTATAAGGTAATAAACGGCGGGTGCCCTAAAACTATAATAAACTATAATAAACTGTAATAAACTATAATAAACTACAAAAAACAAACTATCTAACCAGCGTCACCCGTAACACTTATACGGTGATCGCTGGTGAAAGGGTTAACTAGGGGGCAATCAGGGGGTTAAAACCTTTAGCAGGTAGTATATGGGGGTCCCTGTCGCTATAAAACACTGACAGCAAACCTATATACTCACCTCCCTAACTAGCGTCACCTGTGTCACTAATACAGCGATCAGAAAAACGATCGCTTAGCAACACTGGTGACGGGGGGTAATCAAGGGGTTAACTTTTATTAGGGGGGGGTTAGGGGGTACCCTGGACCTAAGGGGGGGTACCCTAGACCTAAAGGGGGCTAACCTAACTGCCCTAACACTTATAACTGACAAACTGACACCAATGCAAAAAAAAAAAAAACACTGCTATTGGTGTCAGAGTGACAGGGGGTACAGGGGGGTGATCAGGGGGTGATCGGGGGGTGACAGGGGGGTGAAAAGTGTGCCTGCGTGTTCTACTGTTAGTGTAGTGTTGGTGCACTTACTTGGATGTCTTCTCTCCTCTGCGCCGGACGAAAAGACCGACTCGAGGAGAGATGACATCACTTCCTTTCCCTCTGTTTACATTACAGAGGGAAAGGAAGCATTTTCATTCGCCGGGAGCGATCGGGAGGGGGTGGCCATCAATGGATGGCCTCCCCCTCACCTCCCATCGCCCGCGAACGAGAGCCGACCGTCTATGGCACCGGGGGGGGGTCCGATCGGACCCCCCACCCGCGGAAGGCAGATCACGTACGGGTACGTGATTTTGCCTGTCCGTGCCACTCTGCCGCAGTATATCTGCGTTAGGCGGTCGGCAAGTGGTTAAAGAAAACTTTTCCTGGGAGAAGCTTGAAGGCTGAAAATACGGTCTTTGCTGTCTGAAAATACTAGTTGCTTGGTGTCATGCTGACCACCTTGCTTCTTTAAAGCCCAACGCCAGGCCCACCCTTACATTATTGCAATGCACTTTAAAGTACCATATACACATTAGTGAGTTACAGTGCTATTCATATTCACACTAGAGAATGCACATGTGCGGAAGCACAACTCAACACATATTAATGCACTGCCATGAGTTGGGGTGCGCTGCATTGCTAAAAATGGTGCATGTTCTTTTTTTTTTCTGTTCCATTGCTTTGGCAGCCCATTGATTTGAATGGCCTGCCTTAATAGGGCACACTTTAATGTGGAACATAACAGGTGTTAGCACACCAGAGCAGAAAGGTGTAATATAATGAACCAAGAGTAAAAATTAAAATTAACAACGAATACTTGTTACTGTTCCAGTTGGAGAGAGGGACGAGACAGGGTTGCCCCCTGTCTCCCCTTTTGTTTGCCCTCGCAAGGGAACCCCTAGCAATTATGACTAGATTAAGGCCAGATATACAGGGGTTTCGGTGCTAGATGGAAGAGGACAAGATAGCACTGTTCGCAGATGACGTCCTGTTCTTTCTTGGAGATATTGAAGCTTCGCTAAACCCAGTGATACAAATGATGGGAGAGTTTGGGCGTCTCTCTGGTCATCAACTGGGACAAGTCGGCCTTGTTACCGATCGACCCACTTGGTGACCAGATACCACCGGGAATTTCTCACTTAAAAGTAGTGACCAAGCTGAAGCACCTGGGTGTTTGGATGGATTAAAAATGATATAAACCAATATGCTAATAATAACTTGGCCCCATTGCTATCGAAACTAAAACAAAAGGGAGACATCTGGTGCTGTCTCCCCCTATCCGTTGCAGGGCGCTGTAATCTAATAAGAATGATATGGCTACTGCAGATATTATATAAGCTTCATAATTCTCCGACCTGTATATGTCAAAAGTGGTTTAAGAAAATAGAATCTCTTTTTAGGGAATTAATTTGGAAAATGGGCCAAGCTAGGATTAGCCTGCAAACTTTGCAATTACCGTTTAAAGACGGTGGTATGGCGATTTCACACCCGAGACTATATTTTGTTATCATCCCAGTTGCAACATCTAGTGGGCTGTGGAACCATAGATGGCAGGAACCCTAATAATAGGATGATGATAAAGAGGGTCCCACACAATACATTAATGGGGGCACTAGAGGCAAATTCCTTTACTCATAGAGTCCCGACGATAAAATTAGTTAGCAAAGAGTGGCAAGCAACGAAGGCAATAATGGGGTATAATGGGCCAACAGAATATACCCCTCTATGGCATAACAAAAACCTGGCTGAAATTAGGGGGATAGAGAGACCTTGGGAATGTAAAAGGCAGGGAATTAGCCGCCTGATTCAGTTATTTGAGGGCAACCTTATGAAGTCTTTTTTTAGATCTAAGGCGGGAATTTAACATATCAAACAAGACGTTTTATAAATACCTACAGATTAGACATGCCATTCAAGCATAGTTCAGCTCTCAAATTATAGAGTGGATCCAGATCCCCATACTTTTGAAAATTATTAATTCAGCCTCTACTAAAGGTCTAATCTCCAAGATGTAGAATAGCCTGGGGGAGAGAATTATAGGCAGAGTGGGTCCTCTTAAGAGCAAAGAGGGGTGGGAGAGAGACGTGGGGACAATTACTATGACACAATGGGATAAGATTTTATAACAAGGGGCCCTGGTCTCGATCTCCCCCTCACAGAAGCTTTCTCATCTGTTTCTAATCCATAGAGTCTATTATACCCCCCAAAAAACGGTTAAACTTGGTTGGAAACAAAATGAGTGCCCCAGGTGCAAGACGACAGGAGACCTTATTCATATGGCATGGAAGTGTCCAAAGCTCTTTAGATACTGGGGGGGGGGTATAATTACTAAGATAAATAAAAACTTTAGGAGCTCACTAGTACCTGAAGCCAAAATATGCCTTTTAGGGTGTCTGGAGGAAGATAGAGTCCTGCCCGGTACCACTGAGGTAGTGTTGAGATGTTTGTTCCAAGCAAGAAAATTAATTGCACAGAAATGGCAGGCTCAGTCCCCCCCGACGGTGGGGAGTTGGATCGAAACTATCAATTCCCCGGTCTGGAGTGAGAGGATGCTGTATATTAGACAGGAAAATCTCAAAGTTTGAGACAATGTCGAGACCTTGGCTGCAGAAAATGGGATGCCCCGTATGAGTCTCTTCGCCGTTTCTTTCTTCTCTCTTTTCCCTCTATCATAAGGTCTCTTCCCTAAATTCTCCATCTGCCAATGGTAAGGACTTCATCTTTCTCTTTGGCCACAACGTTAGGCAATTGATATGACGACAGGCATAGACAATGTTTGAGTGATGTGTGCTAGGGGGGTGGGATTAGGTTGAGTTAGAGGGAGGGTGTAGGGTTATAGTATGCAATAATGTTATTAATTGTTTTTTGCAATTTGCAATACTATATGACTATTTATGAAACTATATGTTTTTAATTTTTGCATTATGGAAAATAATAAAAAGAGAATAGAAAAAAAAGAAAGGTGTGGATGACTCCTTGGGCAGTCGCCCCCTTTGGAGGATATTTCCCCACCTAATACTGTGGTAACAACTCTAGAATTTCGAATTCCCTCTCACTTTCTTAATGATAATGTTTACCAGAACAAATAAAGAGGTTGTATTGTAGCAGCAGGGACACAGATAGCAATAAAAAGTGTGTCTAATTTTCCCTACTCTATCCAACTCCTTATGCCCCGTACATAAGATAGGATTTTCGGATGGAAAATGTGTGATAGGACCTTGTTGTTGGAAATTCCGACCGTGTATAGGCTCCATCACACGTTTTCCATAGGAATTTCCAACACACAAAGTTTGAGAGCTTGCTATAAAATTTTCTGACAACAAAATCCATTGTCGGAAATTCCGATCGTGTGTACACAAATCCGACGCATGCTCAGAATAAATTAAGAGACGAAAGCTATTGGCTACTGCCCCGTTTAAAGTCCCGACGTACGTGTTTTACGTCACCGCGTTCAGAACGATCGGATTTTCTGACAACTTTGTGTGACCGTGTGTATGCAAGACAAGTTTGAGCCAACATTCGTCGGAAAAAATCCATGGATTTTGTTGTCGGAATGTCCGATCAATGTCTGACCGTGTGTACAGGGCATTACTCTCTTGATCCGCACACTAGTTCTGGGTCAGTGACTAAGAAAGTATCAAAGCCATAGGGTCAGTATATAACAGCCAAGCAGCTAACATTTTTACAAGGAGGTGAACAATTACCGCCTCATTTTCTAAAATCCCTTTTTTTTTTAAACAATAACAAATATACTCAATAAGTCAATAGTCATTCAAATTATAAATGTATGTTATTTGTGCAGCTGTGCGTGCAGATTATGAAAGCAAGAATTTCCCAGCATCAGCAAAATTTTTATTTATTTTTTTTATTTTTAGTTGTGTATTTTTACGTGGATATGGTCATATTAGCTATTCTTTTCATACAAACAGCCGATGAAGATAATGGGGGAATTAAACTTGCATGAGTGGTGTGCATCACATTAACAGAACAGATCTTTTTCAGCCATCTCTGTACTACCCATGTAAGTTTAGGTTTCAGGGTTGAATATGCTTGTGCCATTCTTTATTAATTCCACCATTGTCTTTACTTTTATCTACAGGATGTAAAGGTTATAGATTTAGTAGTGATATTTTTTAATAGTTAAATTGATGTGGCAGTAACAATATACAACCTATATATATATATATATATATAGGCGTCTCAAGTCTTCTGTATGTGTCATTAGATCAATAGATCATTGAATCATTAAAATAAGTAGAATCTGTGCTATGGGATTAATGTGCTGCCTGTTTTTTTTTTTTTTCCTTAGGTTTTGTGAAGTGGCAAAAGAGAATGGCATGGATATTTTCAGAGTATTTGACTCTTTGAATTACCTACCAAACATGATCTTGGGTATGGAGGCAGCAGGCCAAGCTGGTGGAGTGGTAGAGGCTGCTATTTCCTACACTGGTGATGTTGCAGACCCCACTCGCACTAAATACACATTGGACTACTATGTGAATCTGGCTGAAGAGCTTGTGAAAGCTGGAACTCACATTTTATGCATTAAGGTATAACAGTAGTAAACTATAAATGGGTCGTTATGCTTACAGTGGTTCTAAAGGCAGGACATTTTTTACCTTACAGCATTCCCTACATTACAGTGAAAAAAAAGTCCCGATAGTTTTATGCTCCCCACCTCCCAATATACCTGTGTCCTATGTTGATTTCTGAAGTGGCACTGGTTCCTAGACACAGAGGCAGCAGCGGGAGCCATTAGCGTCTGGTGCTGTCAATCAAATCCTGTGAGGATGGAGTGCCGGGCTGGCAGAACCATGCTGTGTTTGTCTGTTGAGGCACACATCGAGGCTCTTGAGTGCACCTGCACACAGTTTGCTATGGGGGCACAAGAAGGAGGAAGAGGAAGAGCTGAGAGCACCAACAGGAGACTCTAGAAGAAGAAATTCCAGGGATGCTCTGTGCCATACTATAGCACAGAGCAAGTAAATACACCATGTTTATTATTTGAGGGGAAAAAAAACCTTTATAACTGACAGGGAATATCTATTTCCCCAAAGTTTCAGGACCACAATATACTGCATATAACTCAAAATGACCACAATGTAAAACTGTGGGTGGGCAGTCAGGGGGCTGTAACAATGGGGATTAGAGTGCTCACCCTCTCCCTCACAGTTCATTGAGAAAAGGCAGACCGTACTTGTAGTGTGGGTGGAGCCCCCACACGCCCATGCTGTTTTTAAATTATTACAGCGGGTGCGGGGAGAAGATACCTCACACACTTTCACAGGGAGGGGTTATGGGGGGGGGGCAGGAACTGGAACATGATGTTACATCCTCCACCCTAAATACGTCACCCTAAACTGTATCATTAGCAGTAATCGGGATGGATTCATGAAGAATCATTCTTGCCAAACCAATCTATTAACCTTCTATGAGGAGGTGAGCTGCCATCTAGATAAAGGAAGGTCCGTAGACATGTATCTGGATTTTGTAAAAGCAACAATTACTGTACAAAGTACGGTCCATTGGCATGAGTACATGAATTGAAAACTGGCTACAAGGGCGAGTTCAGAGGGTGGTGATAAATGGGGAGTACTCAGAATGGTCAGGGGTGGAAAGTGGGGTCCCCCAGGGTTCTCTGCTGGGACCAATCCTATTTAATGTGTTCATAAACAACCTGGAGGATGGGGTAAACAGTTTGCTGTCCAGTTCTAGGCACCAGTCCTCAGGAAGGATGTACTGGAAATTAAGCGAGTACAGAGAAGGGCAACAAAGCTAATAAAGGGTCTGGAGGATATTGGTTATGAAGAAAGGTTGCGAACACTGAACTTATTCTCTTTGGAGAAGAGATGCTTGAGAGGGGATATGATTTCAATTTACAAATACCATACTGGTGACCCCACAATAGGGATAAAACATTTCCGCGGAAGGGAGTTTAATAAGACACATGGCCATTCATTAAAATTAGGAGAAAAGAGGTTTAGCCTTAAACTGCATAGAGGGTTCTTTACTGTAAGAGCGGCAAGGATGTGGAATTCCCTTCCACAGGCAGTGGTTTCAGCGGGGAGCATCGATAGTTTCAAAAAACTATTAGATAAGCACCTGAACGACCACAACATTCAGGGATATACAATGTAATACTAACATATAATCACACACATAGGTTGGACTTGATGGACTTGTCTTTTTTCAACCTCACCAACTATTCAACATGTAACATGTTCCAAAAGTAAACTTAAAAGTGGTTTGTGTCATCCATGTTATTTCTCCTGGAGGGTTTGTGCTGTAAAAAACAACTGGATCTCGATTACCAGATGAAAATAGATTTGGCCAGTTCCTGCTGATCCATCTATGGGAAGGCTGGTTGTACTGGTCGATCCATCAATCGACTTCAGTACTGGCAGCCTGTTGTTTTTTTTTTCCTGTGATCACTCCCGGCAGCTATAGCTGCTGGCAGTGATCATTGTATTCTGATGGCTGGGAAACCTCCCACTGTGAGAATCTAATAGTACAGCAGGAAAGCTTCCCCCATCAACATCGAGCAATTTTTACAGGTTGAAGGAAATAAAATTGTATAACGTATGGCTTGCCTTAGTCATCCATCACATCTAATTGGTAAGATGCAATATTATAAATGTTTGCTTTTGTGTTTTGTTTTTTTTATGCAAAGAAAAAGTTTATTAAAGTAAACATATACATACAGACCGAGGCTTCACAAGTAGTCAATTACAGAGCATAGTAAACATAATCACACTGCGAATTAAACATAACTGGATCTCTAGTATGGTGCAATAAAAGACTATCCCTCTCATCCGAGTCTTTCCCTCTTGGAGCCCTATTATTCTTCATAACCTATGTTTCCCATTCCAATGTTGTTGAGATTAGTTTCAACCGGCATTCAGACCTAGTAACCTACCCATAACCAGATCCACCGGGACAAGCCCAGGTAGATCAAGCCATGAGCCCTCTGAGTTTTTCAAACTATTGGGTGCATCCTATGTTGGTATATGACTTTTTCCATCCGGAGTATATTTCCCACTGCAGTGATCCATTCCTTAATTGTAGAAGGGTCCTCTGACTTCCAATATATCATTATTAACTTACGCGCCAGTAATAGGGTTCTGATAACTGCTACTCTAGTACACTCTTCCCATTCAAACTCCTCCAGCAAATTGAGCAAACAGGGTTTTGGGTCTAGAGGCATAGAGATCTGAAATATCCTGTGTATGGTGTCCACCACTCCCTTCCAATAGGAATGTAATTTTTGGCACCTCCACAGTAGATGGATCAGGTCACCACAGTCTTGTTTACATCTAGTGTATAGCGGGGTGAGCCTGAGAGCCATAATATACATTCTATGGGGGGTATAGCACACCCTCAGTATGATGTACAGTTGCGTTAGCCTCTGCAAGACATTCAGTGAACAGATTGGCACCGCCTGGAGAGCTTCCTCCCATTGGTCCCCATCCATCTGACCTACATCTCCCTACCATTTATCCAGCATTCGCAGAGGGTGCATTTTCAGAAAATTCTGCAATAACATACTTTAACATTGTGATATAAATCCCTTGGTGGTTGAGGCTCTTTTGAACAAGTTAAACAATGGTGTCGGAGAAGGAGACCATTCAGAAAATCTACTTTGAGCTGTCACGGCATGCCTTAATTGCATAAAATAAAAGCTCATGGCAGACGGCAAACCAAACAGCTCCTACAGAGCTTCAAATGACAACAGTACTCCGTTATGGAAAATATGTCTATTGTATAGCACCCCATACCTCTTCCATAAGGACACGTGTTGCAACTTGGAAATATCAAGGTAGGTTCCATTAGACCAGATTGGGCTAAAGTCTGTGTATCCAAGGGCAAGTGCTCAAAGGTAGGCTGACACATTTCAAGGGGTCAGCCTACCTTTAAGCACTTGCCCTTGCATGGGCATGTCTAACTTCTAACTCTTAATGTGTATTTTGTAACTCAGTTTTTATGAATACGTAGAAATTTTTTGTATGCATTTATCTATTTTGTATATGAATAAATTGTATCATCTTGATTCAAGCGTTAGATCACGCGCCTTCCACCTCTCTTTTTTCACTTGGCCTTCTCCGGACCACCCCTGGTCAGTTTAGGCAGCGGGACATGCATGATCATCCTCTAATTTCCATCTTTTGAAAGTACTACCATTCTATAGCCAAACCGCCTTCACGAGCACAGGAGAAATTCTTTCTCTGATCACATTTTCATAAGGCCTCGGAGGGCACCTGGTTGCAGCATGCGACCTGGTGTATGATGAGCCCTCTCGACAGTAAAGAAAATGCGTCCTTTTCAAATATTTCAATAAGCCACCCTTCAAAAAAGGAGGTTGGGTCTCTCCCCTCGGTTTTCTCCGGCAGCTCCACTATGCGTATATTGTTACATCTCAGACGATTTTCCATGTCATCAGCTCTATTCTTGGTGTCTTTGGCTGGCTGATGGGTGACATGGGCTTCCCGAGCCACTGGTGGCAATTTATCTTCGATGTCGCTTATTTCTGCGCTGCACTACAGTCGCGTGTTCCCGGATCTTTTGAAGATCCTGCCTCAGCAGGGATACGTCCTCTCTTAGGCCCCCAAACTGTCCCTAAGTGTATTCACTGAAGCTGTACACACATGCACTGCTCTGAGTATTTCAGCCAGAGTCGGCTGCTCGGGTTCTTCAGAATCAGGACCTGTGGGCAGAGAGGGGAGCAGCTCTGCAGGGAACTCAGGCTCTACATGCTACGCTGTGTCTCCTGCAGACTGCCCCAGTGTGTCATGTGCTGACAGGTGTAAAGACTCTGCGCCCCGCCGCAGTCTGGTCCTGATGTCCCCCCAGCTTTTCAGTATAGTGCAGCATATCCCTCAGGTACTCCTTACCCTGGTTCTTCTGTGTCTTTTTGCTGCCGCCCTCTTTAGCTTTCTCAGCACCCCTCAGCGTGCGCTGTGCCAGGGCCCCGGTTGCTCCATCTCGGATTTCAGGACCCGAGAAATCGCCATTTTGCGGGTGCAGAGGGCCGGCGGGTAGACTGGAAAGCCATCTGTCACCACTGGATCACTTCTGGGAGATAATCAATTGCCTATGCTGGAGCGGAGATGTGAGACACGCTTCCTCTCACATGCCGGTCCTGGCCACACCCCTCTTGCTTTTGGGTTTAATACTGCTTTAACTTGAGCAACCTCTCATGCTGCTTTTATGAATAAAGCCTACAGTGTGCTTGGAAAGTTTCTTACACAGTTGGGTTTACATTTGATTGATAATTCTTAACATATTTATTGTTTTACTTTATAATTATAATCTAATACTTATCTTTTCTAGGATATGGCAGGACTGTTGAAACCTAAAGCCTCAGATTTGCTAATACGAGCTCTCAGGGACAAGTTCCCAGACATCCCAATCCATGTACATACCCATGATACAGCTGGAGCTGGAGTGGCCTCTATGCTGGCCTGTGCCGAAGGTGGAGCTGACATTGTTGATGTGGCAGTTGATTCCATGTCTGGGATGACTTCTCAGCCTAGTATGGGAGCTATGGTGGCTTGTACAAAGGGTACTGCGCTTGACACAGGTAATTCTTCATGCTTAAAACATTTTTGTGTTGATAATACATTTTTTTTATCTATATTTCTTGTAACTAATTGAGGTTTTGCATCTAGGTCGAGGCCTTTAGATGTGCTTCTAGTCACAGTCTATAAAGTAATATTTTGGTCAGCAAAATAAAACTGTTGTGCATGCTTTTTATTGCAAAAGAAACCTTACCTGATCCCTACGTGTGTGTGTGTGTGTGTGTGTGTGTGTGTGTGTGTGTGTGTGTGTGTGTGTTATGAACAGTAATCCTTACCCTTACTTTCCAAAGCTAACAAAAACAATATCTTTCCTGAACTTCAACTATACCAATTTGGTTAAATTTTTTGACCTACCGTATCTCTTTTCTCAAGTAAAATCCTAGTCGGCAATTCATCTTAACTCTAATTTACCCATTCTAATTAATCACCAAGTACCAAGTTGGATTCATTCCTGGCTGTCAAACAAGAGATAACAATTGTAGAATTGTTATGGATTTGCCAAAACAAGAAATAACCCCTCAAAAAGCTTTTGGCTCTACATCTTGCGTAAATGGGGTTTTGGTAAGATTTTTATAACACTGATTCAAGCCCTATCTGCTCACCCACAAGTCTTATTAGTTGTGAGATAGGTAGTTGAAGAGGTTTTGTTCATCATTTAATTTTATGCCAAAGGAATCTTACACCTTCTCATATTGTGGGATCTACATTTCTCTAATGGTCTTCCTGAGACAGTCTCTTATAAGGAGAGTATTTTATTGTTTCCATTATAAGGACACTGGCCTTATAAGTCAGATCAGACATTTCTGTCCAATTTTTGGGTAGCACTAGAAATTGTGGAATAGTATGCACTCCTCTAACTTTCCACTAGTGTAGATTGACCAAAAAACTAAGAAAGATGCCTAAAAAAATCATGATAAAATGTTGCCTCTTTGGTTAGGGGGTGTGTGATCTTTCCAAATTACTTATCCACTGGGCTCAGAAATCTGGACGCATGCTCTGGCCTCATAGCTTTTGTCATTATCACATAACAGATTAATTTTAAAATGAAAACTCCACTTTTTCACAGCAGAACATAAATTCATTGTTAAACGATAAGTTCATCTTTTGTAAAAAAAAATAAAAATAAATCTGATATTGTAGGTAAAAAAATGTACAATTCTTTTTTTCTACACTGCAGCCTGTAAAGCATTGCACCCATGAACACTGGATCGCGGGTGCAATGTCAGGCTCTTGCAGACACTCAGTAAAGCTGCCTGCCTGTACCTCCCATGGGGCAGAGTGTTACTAAATTTCAGGAAGAATCTATGAACTGCGAGAGTGCTCACCAGTGCCTTCGCAGTTCATTGAGAATTGCAAGCCGTTCGCTGCAGCAGAAGACAGTATTTGTAGTCCATATATTCACAGATCTGTTTGAGTGAATGAATGACACGGCTGTGTGGGCAGAGCCCTGCACAGCCATGCTAGCTTTAAATTGTGACAGCGGGTATGAGGAGAGGATCCCTCCACTATTGTCACAGTGGGGGATCAGGGGCCTGAAGGGACTGGAGCACAGTAACATGCTACATATAAATTTCTGAGATTAATTTATACCTCACAAATTTTTTTTTTTAACAGATGGCATTAGCTTTCTGCACACTAAATAGTGCCTGAACACCCAAAGCCTAAAATATCAAATTAGGTGCGCTATCCCTTTAAATATCAAACCTATAAAATAAAGTGCATCAAACATACATGTGCAATAATAATAAATAATACCTAAAAACTAAATTTCATAAACACCCACTAAAAGAATAAATAAATCCAGTCACTATCCCTTTAAATATTATGCACAGCCACTCAAATATATACACAATATTGCCAAAAGTATTGGGACGCCTGCCTTTACACACACATCAACTTTAATGGCATCCCAGTTTTAGTCTGTAGGGTTCTATATTGCCTCTGGTGGATTTATGCACTTTGTTACAGATCGGGGACTGTTTTCACGGACTTTCATTTATTATGAAATTTTTGTTTTCTTTTTTTCTTAAGAAATATTTATTATTGCACTTATACTACATTGTCAAAAGTATTGGGACACCTACCATTACACGCACATGACCTTTAATGACATCCCAGTTTTAGTCCGTAGGTTTCAATATTGCGTTTGCCTACCCTTTGCAGCTATAACAACTTCAACTCTTCTGGGAAGGCTGTCCACAAGGTTTAGGAGTGTGTCTATGGGAATGTTTGACCATTCTTCCAGAAGCGCATTTGTGAGGTCAGGCACTGATGTTGGATGAGAACGTCTGGCTGGCAGTCTCCATTCTAATTAATCCCAAAGGTGTTCTGTCGGGTTGAGGTCAGAACTCTGTGCAGGCCAATCTAGTTTCTCCACCCCAAACTTGCTCATCCATGTCTTTATAGACCATGCTGGGATGCAATTAAAGTTCATGTGCGTGTAAATGCCGGTGTCCCAATACTTTTGGCAACATAGTGTAAGTACAATAATAAGTAATTCTTAAGAAAAAAAGAAAACAAAAATTTCATAATGAATGAAAGCCCTTAAAAAACAGTCCCTGATCTGTAACAAAGTGCACAAATCCACCACAGGCTATTGTCACCAACTTCAGTGCACCATCACCACAAAAATGCAGACCATCTGCTCACCAGAGCAAAAGGCCTCCAAAACCATGAGGCCAAAAGCTCCTTTATTCAATAAAGGCAATAACCACCTTCTACCAAGATAGGTACATGGGATTGCTCATAACCACTCCATATGGAAAACTCCTTAATATGAATGAATAAAATGGTTGACCGCCATTGTACCCAGTGGAGCAGCTAGGAGCTGCCGGATTGAAGTTTTCCCATACGGAGTGGATAAGCAGTTCCTTTTACGTACCCTGGGAGAAGGTGGTTATTGTCCTTTTTAATAAAAGAGCTTTTTTGCCTCATGGTTTTGGAGGTATTTTGCTATGGTAAGTTGATGCTGTGCATTTTTTTGGTGATGGTGCACTGACATTGGTGACAATAGTCTGCGGTGGATTTTCTTTGTTGCAGATCACGGAATGTTTATTATAAACTTTCATTTATTATGAAATTTTTGTTTTTAAAGAATTCTTTATGATTGCACCTATATATCTGATTCACTGTGCATGATAGTTAAAGGGATAGTGCACTAGATTTGTTTATTCTTTTAGTCGGTTTTAATTAATAAAATTTGGTTTAGGTATTTTTTTTATTATCATTGCACTTTGCACATGTATATTTAATGTACTTTATTTTATATATTTGATATCTAAAGGGAAAGTGCACATAATTTGATATTTTATGTTACATGTTACACCCTGTTTATGGATGTAACCTGTTACAAAAGGTGAACCTGAACTTTAATAATTTAAATTCCTTATATGAATCTGTGTCTAGAATGTATTTATTATGTTATTTCCCTGGTAACTTGAGTTGGAAAAGGGTTTAGAACCTTTCAAAATAAAAATGCACTCTGCTTCCCATGTGTGATTTTCCTTCACTTTTTGTATTCTCTCTGGCATGATACATCAAGACAGGAAATTAGGAGAAATCTCTCCAATGGAAACTCAGACTTCATTAACCACTTCCCGCTGCCTGTACACTTATATGCAGCCTTCCTGAAGTGGGTCTTCTTCCATGAGGCCACATATACATACATGTGTTTATGCTCCCAGTGCTGAAAGCCCTAGGTCTTATATTAACGATTGGAAACTGGGAGGCCCAGTTCCCAATCAACTGATCTCTGTGATAGCTATCACGGTGATCAGTCACTGCACGGCCCACCCCTGTGATTTTTTTTTTGTTCTCCCTGCCAGAAGAGAAACCAGCAAAAGTGTGTAAAATAATAATAAAAAAAAAATAAAGATGAAATAGCTGGATCAGGGTTTGATCTAAAACAATTTTTTTAATTTGTATCGGTGTCAGTTAGAGTCAGAGTGTTTTAGGTAGGCTTAAAAAAACAAAGAGAGAAGCAAAATGCGCACCATTATTTCTGGGCCCTGACAACAGAGAATATAAGATGTGATATGATATTGCTGCAATTTTCAGAAGCAGAATTTATTATATTATATATATATATATATATATATATATATATATATATATATATATATATATATATATATATATAATTTTTTTTTTGCTATTTTGAGCCAGTCTTCCCTTTTAAAAAAAAAAAAAAAATCAGAAGACATTCATTATCATTTACTGCCAAATGAAAGCCCAATTTGTCCTGCAAAAAAAAAGGTATAATCAAGCTGGATACACTAAGTAGTTGCGATGATGTGTACAATTTTAATAACACATGTCAAAGATGCAAAACTGTGTTCATTTATTAGGATTTGTTTTACCCTCGTCATGAAGGTTTTAAAATGCTTACCAAGGTTTTAATCCTTTCCTTCTCAAGTAAAACACAAGACAATCAATATTTAAACAGTATAAACGCGATATGGATACACTGACAATACACATAACAAGTAATTTGTTTGGTTTACACCTACAAAAGTCAACACAGCATGACAAATTATCAGCCCCTGATATTTATGGACAGTTGTAAAAGCCACTGATTTTTCCAAACTGCCTGCATGGGAGAATTTAATGGGTTGTAAACCCTCACAGTTTTTCACCCTAATGCATTCTATGCATTAAGATGAAAAACCTTTTGTGCTACAGCACCCCCCTCCCCCTTTTTCTTACCATAGCCTGATCATTCCAGCGACGGGGGCGAGCACAGCAGCTCCAGCCTCTGTCTAAGGTCCTCGTTGGATAGATTGATAGCAGCAGGAACTATTCGCTCCTACTGCTGTCAATCAAATCCAGTGACACAGGAGCCGGGGGACGGGGCCGAGTCCTGCGGTCTGTCAATTGACGCATGAGTGCCCTCGTGGAAAGCGGCTCTCCGTGGGGGCACTCCAGAAGAGCAAGAGCATCAACCCCAGAAAAGGAGGATCTGGACCACTCCATGCAAAAAAAACTGAAGCTTTCCAATAACTTTAAAGTGGTTGTAAAGTCTCAAGGTCTTTCATCTTAATGCGTTCTATGCCCCCCCCCGAGCCCCCCTTTTTCTTACCTGAACCCGATCGCTCCAGCGACGAGCACGAGCCCAGCAGCTCTAGCTGCTGTCTCGGGTCCTCATTGGATAGATTGATAGCAGCAGGAGCCATTGGCTCCTGCTGCTGTCATTCGAATACAGTGACATGAGAGCTGGGGGCGGGGCCAAGTCCTGCTGTCTATGTCAATGGACACAGCAGCAGGACTCGGGCGTGCGCCCGCACGGGTATGGAAAGTGGCTCTTTGTCAGGGCCGCTCCATGCAAAACCTTTGCACAGAGCAGAGAGCAAAAACAATCCTGGACGGCCGCGCACCAATAAGACACCTTTATTGTAGATAAAATCCAATACAGGCAGTTCGTATTAGCAAAGGCAGAGATAAATATTGACGCATTTCACACCATGTATTGGTGCTTAGTCATGGCTATGACTAAGCACCAGTACATGGTGTGAAACGCGTAAATATTTATATTTGCCTTCGCTAATACGAACTGACTGTATTGGATTTTATCTACAATAAAGGTGTCTTATTGGTGTGCGGCCATCCAGGACTTGTTTTTGCTCTCTGATTCATTGCAGAGCCTGCACCTGAGTGTTCCTACAACTGCTTTTTAAAGGTATGCTTTAAGAGGATTTGGGTTTGGAGCTGCAATTAACTTCCTGTTACTTTGCACAGAGCAGGGTAAGTATAACATGTTTGTTATTTTTTTAAAAACTAACCTTTACAACCACTTTTACCTCAGCACCTCTTCTGTTTTACACACTTCAAATAGGAAGTGAGGGGCAATTTTTGTAAGGGGTACAGGGAGCAATAAAATGGGCACAGAGGAAGCAATATGCACATGATAGAGGTTCTAAACCTTCCCCACTCTGTCCAAAACTTAAAAAACTGAAATGTTTTGTCTGCTTTAGGTACAATAATTTCATTGGATTTGTAAAGGGTGTGTTTACTTCAGTGTATGTTTATTTAGTTTTGACACTTGGTAATGTGAAAATATCATCATATGATTTCCATGTAAATCTAGTTCTAAATGTGATAGTTCTAAATGTGATGGCTTTTTTAAAGGATTATCCTTTGCTCATGGAGGGAATCCACTTCATTTTGCCTGTGTAATAATGCCCCCCCCCCCCCCCCTGCTCTCCCTGGCAGTCATTTTGGCAGGCTGTCTGGGTTTTAAAAGCAACAAATTGCAAGTGTTATGTGTACCATGGGAGTTTTGCCTCTTAAGCAGTGATTAGCAGCTGGCATCTAATTCTGCATGAAAAGCCTGGCATGGGGCACAGTTGGGCTGCATGCTGTGTGTTTTCTTTAAAACATACTCACAATTTCTATAGTAAGCAAGAAATCTGGGTGCTGATATGTCAGTTTCTGTAAAATTAGTATACACATTCTATACTTACCAATGTGTATGCTTCATCCTTGTATACAGACATGTGTTAAGTACACCCTGTTGACCTTTTCAACGTATTTGAAGAGGCATACATCTTTATTCAAACAGTGCCTACACATAAAGGTTATATAGTTGAACATAAAAAACACAAGACAAATATATGCAACACAAATATTAGATGTAATGGTATACTGTGGAAAAGGTAAAGTAAACTCTTGGCATTATTAGCTAGTATTTCCCCATGTAGCAGAAATGATGACTTGTAGGCATTTTACATAACTGCCCACCAGTCTCTGACATTGACTAATTTAAATTTTTGACTACATCTTTATGCAAAATTCCTTTAGTTGTAAGATGTTTGTGGGTTTCCTTGCGTGAACTGTCCGTTTCAAAATTACCCAAAAATATTTAAAGGTACCGTATATACTCGAGTATAAGTCGAATTTTTCAGCACATTTTTTTGTGCTGAAAGTGCCCCCCTCGACTTATACTCGAGTCAAGCACTTTTCTGCAGCAAAAAATGTCATTTTCCGAACCGACTTTGGGGCCCCATATCTCAGGGCCACTTGGTGCTAGAAACTCCAAATTTGGTATGCAAACCCAGTGAACCTTGTACCATAACATATCCAAAGCTGAAGTTCCTAGCACTAAGTGGCCCCGAGATACGGGGCCCCAAAACTGGTTCGGAAAATGTGATTCTCTGCTGCAGAAAAGTGCTTGACATTTTCTGAACTGATTTTTGGGGCCCTGTATCTCAGGGCCACTTGGTGCTAGAAATCCTGGCTTTGGAAATTTTGGAAATTGGTGCTAGTTCCACTGGGTTTGCACACCAAATTTGGGGTTCTTAGCACTAAGTGGCCCTGAGATACGGGGCCCCAAATTTGGTCAACTGTGTCTACCTGCAGCAATGTCATTTCGGGACCCTTTGGGTTCAGAGACCCCAAATTTTGGCTGCAGCTAGGGGGCATCTAGGAACCCTTAACTACCGAGTTTGAAGTTCAGGGGACCTATGGCTGCAAATGGGCACAGTGAGGCATGCAAATGGGCACAGTGAGGCTGCAAATGGGCATTGTTGACCCTCTTTTCCACTTACAGTAGCTGTGCATTTCTCACCCTCGTCTTATACTCGGGTCAATAAGTTTTTCCCATTTTTTTTGTGGTAAATTGGGGCCTCGATTTATACTCGGAACGACTTATACTCGAGTATATACGGTAATCAAATTAAAAGTCTTGACTAGGGCAGTCTATAACCCTCCACTTTTTTCTTTTTAATCACTTCAGCCCCGGAAGGATTACCCCCTTAATGACTAGGCCATTTTTTTGCTATACGGCACTGCTTAATTTTAACTAACCATTGCGCGTTGGACGTTGTACCCAAATAAAATTGATGTCCTTTTTTCCCACAAATAGAGCTTTCTTTTGGTGGTATTTGATCACCTCTGCAGTTTTTATTTTTGCGCTATGAACAAAAAAAGAGCGACAATTTTGAAAAAAAAACAATATTTTTTACTTTCTGCTATAATACATATCCAAAACAAAAATGTAAAAAGGCTAATTTGTTCATTAGTTTAGGCCAATATGTATTCTTCTACATATTTTTGGTAAAAAAAATTCCAATGAGCATATATTGATTGGTTTGCGCAAAAGTTATAGCATCTACAAAATAGGGGATAGATTTATGGCATTTTTTTTTTTTTTTTACTAGTAATGTCAGTGATCAGTGATTTTTAGCGGGACTGCGACATTACAGCGGAGAGATCGGACATCTAACTGACATTTTTGACACTTTTTTGGGAACCAGTAACATTATTACAGTGATCTGTGGTAAAAATATGCACGGACATTGTACACTGGCAGGGAAGGGGTTAACATCAGGGGCGATCAAGGGGTTAACTGTGTTCCCTGTTTGTGATTATTGACTGTATGGGGCACTGTGTGACTAGGGAAACACACAGATCCATCTTCCTGCTTAGCAGGAAGACAGATCTGCGTGTCATCCCCTGACAGAAGGGAACGATCTCGGGCAGCTGGCAGACATCGAGTCTGCCGGACCCGCTGATTGGCTGCTCCCCCGCTTGCCAATCGGAGCACGCACCTCCGGCGGTACGCACGTGCCCACGAAAGCTGGTGCACGAATCGCCGTGCTGGTTTAGTGATTTGCGCAGCCTAGCCACCTTGCCGCAGTACATCTGCGGTGGGTGGTCGGCAAGTGGTTAAGCCATGCCACCACCACAATTTACAGCTATGAGTTTTTTTTTTTTTTTTTTATACTCTCTTTGGGGTTAGTAACACACGTCTACAGTTACTGTGCCCAAATAAATTCTTTTTTTATTAATCAGTCTTCTGCACATTGTTTCAGAAGGCCTGGTAACAATATCAAACTGTAGTCTTGCTCTAATGTTCTTTATGGACAGCAAAAGTTTTTTCTTAACACACCTCTCGCGCAGTCTAATTTGGCACATTCTCTTTATAATTGTAGTTGCATGCATTTGACTGCTACTGAGCACCCCACAATGAAATTTTGAGGTTTTTGGAGACGACTTTTAGTATCAAACGTGTGCTCTTGACCTAAATTTGGTGGGCTGGGTAGTCCTGAAAAAATTAGCAGTTTGAAATCTATGCCACTAGTAGGTTTTTCCTTACAGTGAATTGATGGATTTTAAATCATTGTGATCTTTTTAAATTGCATGACAAACACATAGGTATCCACACCTTTCTTTATTTGGGCCTTAGAGAGCTCTATTGATCTTGGCATGAACTCTGGACCCTGGAAATCTGAAGGTTAAAGCTTATCAATGGTCATAATTTAAAAGCATATGTTAATTTCCACATTTTATTTCAATTATTTCTAGCCTGCTTCTATTAGTCTGAATGATCTTGATGTTTAAAAACTTACTTTGCAAAGATCCCCACGCATTTACTACTACTACTGTGAGACGTGTTCACTATGCCCTGTGACGAGGCACTACTGTTTCACATATTCTACAGAGCCTGCCTTCTGAACTACAGAGGTGCTGAGAGGAGTAGTTTCAGGAGTTGGAGTTAGTAAAGGTATTACTGGTTGCAGACAGCAAGGTACCATGGGATATGTAGTTCTTATAAATAGAAGGCATCAGCAAAGGAGAAGCTGCAAAGCATGCATGGAATCCAGGAAGTTGTAGAAAGAAATGGACAGCACACTGGCAGTACTCACAACAGGAAAGATATTTCAAGTAAGCTTATACTGGATTGTCAAATATATATATATCATTTGTATTGCTTCTACAATATTGACATCACAAAATGAAAAGTGTATGAGTTGACCCTAGATCACCTTTAAATAAGAAAGGTTCCACCAGCTACTCCCGAAGGAGATTCTAAGTTTTGGCGCCTAATCTTGAACTCCTAATTCTAATTTCATGCATTTGAAGTGGTAAATGAAGGGGTGTGCTTACTGTTTCAATATTACAAATCTGCATTTTTATTAATTTAGATTATGGAAATGAATACACCATGCTGATTATACTGTATATGTTGTTTACTTTTTCACATGGCTGTATGTGAATTTGACATATATGCAACTATGTATTGAAGGCCTCACTTGTCTTCTCATTTTCTGTATGTGCTTATTAGGGATAGGCTTTATGTTCGACTCGAACATTGGCTGTTCGCTGAATAGCGAACAATTTGGGGCGTTCGCGGCAAATTCGAAAGCGGCAGAACACCCTTTAAAAGTCTATGGGAGAAATCAAAAGTGCTAATTTTAAAGGTTAATATGCAAGTTATTGTCATAAAAAGTGTTTGGGGACCCGGGTCCTGCCCCAGGGGACATGTATTAATGCAAAAATAATTTTAAAAACAGCCGTTTTTTTAAAGTGAAACAATAAAAGTGTAATATTCCTTTAAATTTCTTCGTACCTGGGGGTGTCTATAGTATGCCTGTAGTGGCGCATGTTTCCCATGTTTAGAACAGTCTGACAGCAAAGTGATATTTCTAAAGGAAAAAAAGTCATTTAAAACTACTCGCGGCTATAATGAATTGTCAGTCCGGCAATACACATAAAGGTTCATTGATAAAAACGGCATGGGATTCCCCCACAGGGGAACCCCGAACCAAAATTTAAAAAAAAAAAAGTGGGGGGTTCAACATGGGGACATGTTGAACAACATTGGGAGGGTGCTTTGGGCTACCCGAAAGCACCCTCCAATGTTGAGGGCATGTGGCTGGGTACGGTTCAGGGGGGGTATGAGAAAGAAGGGTCTGGTATGGATTTTTTCGGGGACGCAATGCCATTTTTAAAAAAAATTTGGCGTGGGGTTCCCCTTAAAATCCATACCAGACCTGAAGGGTCTGGTATGGATTTTGAGGGGGACCCCCATGCCATATTTTTTTTTAAATTTTGGTTCGTTGTTCCCCTGTGGGGGAATCCCATGCCGTTTTTTATCAAAGAACTTTTATGTGTATTGCCGGACCGACAATTCATTATAGCCGCGAGTAGATTTAAATGACTTTTTTTCCTTTAGAAATGTCATTTTGCTGTCAGACTGTTCTAAACACGGGAAACATGCGCCACTTTACAGGCATACTATAGACACCCCCAGGTACGAAATTTAAAGGAATATTACACTTTTATTGTTTCACTTTAAGCATTATTAAAATCGCTGCTCCTGAAAAAAACGTCAGTTTTTAAAACTTTTTTTGCATTGATCCATGTCCCCTGGGGCAGGACCCAGGTCCCCAAATACTTTTTAAGACAATACCATGAATATAAGCCTTTAAAATTAGCACTTTTGATTTTTCATGTTAGTTTCCCATAGACTTTAACAGTGTTTGCGTGTTTGAACAAATTTTTTGCCTGTTCGCATGTGCTGGTGCGAACCGAACGGGGGGTGGTGTTCGGCCCATCCCTAGTGCTTATGTGCTGTGCATTAGAACACTGTGTGTAAATCTGCATTGATAATCTGACATATTAAAGTGTATCTGTAGCCCAAACTTTTTCTCTTTATTCATTAACGTACAAAGGATTTTGTTAGTCTGAAGACAATTGAGTTAAACTGCCACCTTCAAAAATAATTGGACACTGACAAACAAAAAAAGCCATTGACCAGAAAAATATAACCCTGTCCACTCCGAGCATTCTTCAGTTTTTCCTATTGTCCTAGGATGATGGACATCTTTTCTCTATTGAGAAAAGTGTATCTATTTTTTCTATGCTTTTTACAGATTTTTTTTTTTTACTTCAAAGATAACTCCATATTGTAATTAAGGCTGCATTCACACCTGAGGGTTTTCAGCTCATGAAACGCTTGTGAAATGCCCCAAAATAATGCGCGAAAAAATGCCCAACAAGCAAAATCCCATTCATTTCAATGGAACCTGTTCACATCTGAACGTTTTGTCACCTGAAGCAAAACGGCTAAAAAAACGCCCTGAGCTCAAAAAGAACACGAGCTTCTTTGGGGCAGATTACAGCTGTTTTTCTGCCTTTTACATTGATGACCTGAACAAAATTGCGGTAAAATTGCTGTAAAAACGCGCAACTTTGAAACACTCAGGTGTGAATGCAGCCTTAATGTTATTTAATATTACCTTTTATTTTCAATCTGCAGCACTGTAATTTTCTGTAAAATACAATGAAATATGGCAGCCTCAAGGCGTTCTGTGCACGGATGTTGAACAGAACGCCCCCTAGAAATGTAATTTCCTGCTTGTGTGATTGGCTTACTGATTTTCCCAAAGGTCTGCACTAGGATACAAGTCAAATTTTTGGCATCCCCTGCAGCAAAAATGTATTGTAAACCTGGCCACCTCCAGCCATTTAAATCTCTCCTGCTTTCAGCAGCTGGTTTGTGAGTTTTTACATGCTGTCATCAATTAAGATGTCACCGCACTGCACTGCATACTGCAGTGCAGCATGTTGAATCCCAAGTACAAGGGGAGCAGTCCTGATTCTTTGGTCTCAACAGCTCATGATCTGTTAACAGTTTATGGGCAACCTGTAGTGTCCCTCCTCAGAGACCACAGTACAAGGAGTATCTTAAAAGCATACCTTGATAGGGTCAGATATGTTGAAACATGTTGTGCTGTGGCTCAATGTAAGTAGTAAAAGTGATTGGTGATAGTGAGTGGACCAGAGTTGATTCTATACCGGTGGCCGAGTGCTTTGGTGAGAACCCAGTAATTGTCAGTGTGTGCTGTTGCCTATGCTTAATGTAAATCGAGCTATGCGGAATTTTTAGATGTGCCTGTGTCAAGAAACTTTCTGGTGAGATATGTTCTAGTGGAATAAAGGTTTTATTTGAGTTTTACTGTGGAGCGTTTTTCCTTTTCATGTGTTTCTTGACCATTAACACCAGCTTTGGAGTTGCTAAGTTGAATAGAGGTGAAACGGAGTTAGTTGAGAAGAGGTGTGTGAGGGTTTCTGGTGTGAGGACATGTTGTCTGTCTGAAAAATGACAGGCAATATTGTCTGGTGAGTGTTTTACCTTCATTGGGAGAAGGAATCTGCACAGTGTTACCACTTTTGGTGTGGTGGAAGAAGACATCCATGCTATTATGTAAAGAAAAAAGGGAAGAGGGAACTCAGCTCCTCCTCAAAAAAATCCGGTGTTCTCAGGTGAATAATTATCGGCCATACAGCAGCCTCACCCGCTAGAGATTCACCCGGTTCCACCGTCAATTTGGATTGTCCTAATATATATATTGGTTTTGGAGACCCCTAAATGTGGTTGTCCTCTGAATTAAACACATTACCATAAGAAAATTGTGAAAAGGCCACACAGCAATTCTTCAGAGAGGACAAACCGGTAGAAAAACTATTAGTCATTTATCCATATAGAAAAAAATTACAAAAAATATTTTAACAAAAATGAATAGAAAAATTATAAATTAAGGTACTACTATCCCCAACACATATTTAAAAAGACCTAGTCCATGCTATTATTTACATTTGGACCTTTATTGTTCGCTATATTATTGGACTTACTAATTCACAATGGTGATTTGAGAAATGTGTTTGTTTATTATGTACACATTTATGTGATGTTTATGTATAGTTACATATGTTTATTTGTGTAGATTTTCTACACATCTATATCATTTTTAGGGTGAAATCACAGCACTACTTGTAACTTATTATTAACTTCCAGACACCGGCATTCACTTCCAGACACTCCAAGACCATGAACAAGTCCATCAGCTTTGTTTTTGTATTTTTATTGAGGGATTAGAATTCAGATGGGGTTAAGGAATTGATGGGATGCCCAGGCAAAAGATTCTTGCATGGTTTGGGATCATTTAGATCCTCTCCTCCTGCCAACAGTTTAGGCAGCGCTTAACAATGTAGAGGGGGGACAGCACAATTTTAATACAGAAGGGTCAGGAGGGCCCTGCTCGTAGAGCTTACATTCTAAAGGGGGGGGGTGGTACAGAAGGTAATAGATGCGGGGAATGATTTGATGGGGGTGGCTCCAGGACAGTTAGGTGGGTGTGGGAAAGGCTTCCCTGAATAAGTGAGAAAAAGTACCTCTTTACAGGCAGGGACTGCAAGCCCCTATAGTGTAGCAAAGAAAGTTCTAGTGTTAGCTGCCTTCTTTGGGGGACTACTGATCCCAGCCCTCTGCAGACCCTGACAGCCCTCCCAGCTGCAGCGGCCCGACTTCACTGCCAGCAACATCACAATCTCTCCCGCTGGCTCTACATCCAACTCAGACTGCACACTCAGAGTCCGCTCCAGCATGCCTCCCAGCTCTCCCGACTGTGCTTGCCACTCACCGACACCTGGTGGATTCCTCCAGGAGACTTTCCTGGCAGTATTGCCCGCTGTCCTCTCCTCCTGCTGGGCTGGGCTGATTCTAGGTAATTAAGGAGGCCTGCCACCTGCCAATTCAGGTTGGGGATTGGTCAGGGCTCCTTAGAACACCCCAGACAGCTCCACCCTTCTTCCCCACCTTCCTTCTAGAAGCCTCTAGAAGCAGAAGGGAGGTAACCAAACGATGAAACTAGCTGTGAGTCACCATCCTACTGTAAGCCACTCTCAGCCCCACAGATCAAAACAAACAGGCCTAGCTTCTAGCTAAGCCTTCCTAAATTTACCTGTTCTAAAAAAAATTCACTTTAGCACCTACACTAAGTAGAGGGTGCTACAGTTTTTTGGAACAGAACAAGGAATATGTCACCAGCACAACAGGAACTCCATAATAAGGTTCAACAATTTATTGAGGACCCCTTCATCAAGCAATTGATAACACACGCCCCCACATCCTAATGACGTCTTAAAGGGATATTAAAGGCTCACTTTTTAAAAAATAATAAACATTATTCCTGTGCCACTTCTACAAAGCTTCACACAGAGCATGGCTCGGTCCCACCCCCACCCCCTCCTCACTGCCTGTGATTGACAACTGTGTCTCAGCCAATGAGGTTGGGGAGACCAGGAGAGCTGCTGCTCTGTAGCATGTCACTGGATCGAGCTGGGGCATGGGTAAGTATTGCGGCAACTTGGGGGGGGGGGTGGGATGCTGCGCATATACAAATTAATATAGACTTAATAGGTTTTTTTTTTTTGTTATTTTTACCAAAGACATGTAGCAGAATACATTTTGGCCTAAATTTATGAAGAAATGTGATTGGATATGTTTTATAACAAAGGAATATATTGTTTTTTGTTTTTTTAATCTTTTTTCATTTATATAGCAATTCATTTTAATGGTTCCCACAAAGTGTCAGTGTTCGACTTTCCGCCACAATATCACACTACCGCTATAAGTCGCTGATCACCAACATCACTAGTTTAACAGTAAATACAACTTCCAGTATATATACCATAATTTTTAGACGCTATAACTTTTGCTCAAACCAATCAATATACGCTTATTGGAAAAAAAAATGTTACCAAAAATATATAGCAGTATACAGATTGGTCTTTTTTTGTTTATAGTGGTAAAAATCAAAAACACAGTGATTAAATACCACCAAATAAAAGCTCTATTTTTGGGGAAAAAACTGACAAATTGTATTTGGATACAGTGTTGCATGACCACGTAGTTGTCAGTTGAAGTAGCACAGTGCTGTATAGCAAAAAATGGCCTGGTCATGAAGCGGGTAAAACCTTCTAGAGGTCAAGTAGTTAAAAGTCCCTATAGGTCATCAGTTTGGAGTTTACTTTGAATTAGAAATTGATGGCAGCAACATGTCTCAAAAAAGTTGAGCTAGGGTCATGTTTACTAAGATGTAACATCCCCATTTTTTTTTTTTTTTACCAAAAGACTGTAAATGTCTGAGAACTGAGGAGACCAGTTGCTGCAGTTTTGGGAGAGGAAATATTTTGAATTGGTGAAAGGTCCGGACTGTCTGGGTGGGAGCATATGCTGCTCTAAGCCCTGGATATATATTTCAGCATTGATTGTGCCTTTCCAGATGTGCAAGCTGCCCATTCCAGATGTACTAATGCACTCCCATACCAGCAGAGATAGTCTTTTGAAATGCGCACTGATAACAAGCTGAAAGGTTCCTCTCCTCTTTAGTCCGAAGATTGCCAAAATAATATCAAAATCTGAACGCAGAACACTTTGCAACAGGCCATTTTAAATATGCTTTGGCCCAGAGAAGAAGGCAGTGTTTCAGAATCATGTTTAGATATGGCTGCTTCTTTGCATGAGGGTAGATCTTTACCTTGCATTTTTGGATGGCATGGCAAACTGTTTTCACAGACAGTGATTTTTGGAAGTATTCCTGAGCCCATGCAGTGATGTCAATCACAGAATCATGTCTTTTTTTAATGCATTGCCATCTAAGGGGCTGGAGATCCTGGGCCTCCAATGATGAGTTTCGACCTTGTGCCTTGCAAACAGAAATTTCTCCAGATTCTCTGAATCTTTTGAAGATATTATGTACTGTAGATGATGATCTATTTAAAGTCCTTGCAATTTTATGTTCAGGATCAATATTCTGAAATTGTTCAACAATTTTTAGGCGCATCTTTTAACAATTGGTGAACCACTGCCCAATTTTATTTCTGAAATACCCTGACTCTCTAAGACCCCTTTCACACTGGGGTTGCCCATGTTTTAGCGGCACTTCAGGAGAGCATTTCAGGTGCTTCGGAAGTGCGCCCATTCATTGCAATTGGCAGTGGCGTTTTGGGAGCACCGTATACAGCGCTCCCAAACCACCCCAAAGGTGCTGCTTGCAGAACTTGTGTGAAAGCACCCATTGCAATGAATGGGGGGCAGTTTTCAGGTGCTTTACAGGAGCTATTTCTATCGCTAAAACGCCTGAAAACTGTCTCCGTGTGAAAGGGGTCTAAGATGCCTATTTATACCCAGTTATGTTACTGACCTGTTGCCAGTTTATCCAATTAGTTGAAAAATATTTTTTCAGCTCTTCCTTGTTAGTATCGCTTACTTTGAGAGCTTTTTTTTCCCCTGTCTCAACTTTTGAGATGCGTCACTGCCATCAATTTCAAAATTATCTTATTTTTTTTCTTAAACTGGTACAATTTCTCAGTTTAAACACTTGATATATTTTCTATTGTCAATAAAATATGGATTTATAAGATTTGCAAATCATTGCGTTCTGTTTTTAATGTAGATCTTACACAGCCATAAGACATGTTTTGTGCTTGAACACAAATTCTGACAAATGTATGTGAAGATTTACTCTTCTATATAGGCTGTACTAAGAGGTCAACAAATGACACCATAACACTACATGATCATTGTAAATCTTATGCAGGTGAAGACCCCAAAGTGCAGGTAGGAAGGTTTACAATTGCTTTAAAACTACTGAGCAGCTGCTAGTTCTTAAGTGAGCCTATTTCTCATTTTCACACCTCTTACTGTGAAGAAGCTTTTCTGTATGTGGAGGTTAAACCTCTTTTCTTCCAGATGAGTGCCCCCCTACACCAAGTTTACTATATGGACTTATTATGTTGGGATCTTCTCTCCCTGTGTCTGCTGCCACAATTCAAAAAAGACCTCTGTGGAAGGAAAACTACAATATCCAACAGACTTTGCGGCTGTCGGCTTATAGTTTTCAATGAACTAGCATGGCACCATAAGTGCTGTGATAGTTCATTGAATCTACCTATCAGCATGTATCAGCTTCCTCATGCGAGGAATCTGCAGATCTGCAGGAAACCTGCATGATATCAGCAATCTGATGATGCAATGCTTTGCAATGAAATGTCAAATAGTGAACTCATCCTTTAATTACCTCTTTTAAAGAGAGAATAAATTCAGTTCTGCTTTCATATAGCTAAGGTCCTCCATGCCTCTTAGTTTGGTAGCTCTTTTCTGAATTTTCCCCAGTTCCCCAATATACTTTATCTGAACTGGTGCCCAAAACTCCAGGTCTCTTTGTACAGGGGCAAAATGATCTCTTAGTCCGCGTACACACGAGCGGACTTTTCGGCAACAAAAGTCCGACGGCCATTCCAGCGGACTTTCGTCAGACTTTTGACGGGCTTCCGACGGACTTTTGAACGAACTGACTTGCCTACATACGATTACACCAAAGTCCGACGGATTCATACGTGATGACGTAGGTCTGGACTAAAATAAAGAAGTTGATAGCCAGTAGCCAATAGCTGCCCTAGCGTGGGTTTTTTTGTCCGTCGGACTAGCATTGAGACGAGCGGATTTTTCGACCGGACTCAAGTCCGTCGGAAAGATTTGAAGAATGTTTCAAATCTAAAGTCCCTCAGATTTTCGACTGGAAAAGTCCGCTGAAGGTCCGATGAAGCCCACACACGATCGGATTGTCCTCAGGACTCGGTCTTTCGGACCAGTCCGGTCGAAAAGTCCGCTCATGTGTACGCTGCATAACTCTCTCTCTGTATCCTTCTCTCTTAACTATCTCGCTCTTGTCTCCCTCTCTCTCTCTCTCTCTCTCTCTCTCTCTCTTTCTCTCTCTCTCTGTTCTCTCTCTCATATCTCTCTCTTATCTCACACTGAACATTGTGGATGTAACCTACAACCTACATCTCTCAAATATTTTAGAGAATACTGTGGGATGACTTAATTAAGTAGTAATTCTACCTCTTTGAAACTGTATGTACTGTGAACTCTGTTTAGTGATATAATTTTTTTTTTTAAATTGTCTGCTGTCTGTAACCATAAAAGGTTGTAAATGTGTTCTAAGAAGAAATGAAATATATTTAGTAATGTGTTTATTACATATCCAAAAACTTGAAAGTTTTTAGTACTGCATGGCTTGTGATTGTGCCCATTTAAAAAGCAGTGCTATGCATTGCAGGTACATGTGGCATCATGCTAGACAAACTTGTAACAACGAATACAGAAAAAACACATTTTTTAATGCCAGCATGTGATTGATGTCCACTGTCCAGCAGCAATATAATTTATACCTGTTATAATGTCAATTGTCTTGGCATTGATGCCATTTTTGTCAGTAGTTGTTAGCAATCATTGCGGTTATTTATTTTGTCAGTAGTCGTTAGCAGTTTTTGAGGTTATTAAGCTATAAGTGATGCTGCTTCTGACTTGGGTTGGAATACCATTGGTAACTATTGGCAGGAATCCCAGAAATGAAGGAAGTCTTTGCTGTGTACAGTCATCCCAATAATAAGCCACTACTATATCTGTTGCTGTTAATCAGTGATATCCATAGTTCTCTTTATTAACATTTTTTGGTAATCGTTATGTAAACTGACTATCATTTATTAGTAAAATTAATGTACAAATCAACTTGAGATATATACTTTTTAAGGTCTGAGTTCATGTATAATGGGTGCTATACTTTCACAAAGTTGAAAAACTCTCCCTTATTGCTTTGCAGTAATTTGATTTAAATTTGTGATTGTTCATTGTATAACAATATCTGCCATAATTGAAATATATACAGTTATGAAGCTGTTTCATTACATTTCCTCCTAATTTTTAAATCAGGAAGGAATTGCCTGAGTGATAGCACATATGCCTTGCAGTCTTTGGTTTGAATCCAGGCCAGGACTTTATCTTCATAGAGTTTGCATCTTCTCCTGTGCTTGTTTACTCTAGTTTTCTCCTCCATCATGAAGACATGCTTGTGGTTAAATTGGCTCCTGTCTAAACTGGCCCTAGTATGTGTGCGCATATGTATATGTGTGTGAGATAAGGTTTTTTAGGTTCTTGATGAGGGAGACTTATGGGAAGGTACAGTATGAAAAGGGTGTATAAATTGAATGATGATGTCTGTAATAAATAAATACATGTGGAAAATGTGATATACACACACAAACCCTAGGAGGGTGCCCTCTTATTTTTCTATGATGTTGATATTAAGTGCAGCTAAGTTCCTGATCGATATCCCCGTCAGCCAGTGGAGGTACACCGTTTCCCAAATATAAAAATGAGTAATACATAGGCATTATGTGCAAATACCCATAAATGACACAATTTCTTGGAATACATTGAAAGGCAAATGGATGACATAGAATATCTCATAAAAGTGAGTACACCCCTCACATTTTTGTAAATATTTTATTATATCTTTTCATGTGACAACACTGAAGAAAACTACACTTTGCTACAATGTAAAGTAGTGATTGTACAACTTGTATAACAGTATAAATTTGCTGTCTCCTCAAAATAACACGCAGCCATTAATGTCTATACCGGTGGCAACAAAAGTGAGTACACACCACCAAATTGGGCCCAGTTAGTCATTTTCCATCCCTGGTGTCATGTGACTAGTTAGTGTTACAAGGTCTCAGTTGTGAATGGGGAGCTGAAAAAAAAGAATTGTTGCTCTTCATAAAGATGGCGTAGAACGTAAAACAGCATGGGGGGCAAGCCAATACAGTTATTTAACAGGATAGGTTCCACTCAGAACAAGCCTTGCCATGGTCAACCAAAGAAGTTGAGTACACTTTCTCAGAGTCATATCCAGAGGTTGTCTTTGGGAAATAGAAATATGAGTGCTACCACCATTGCTGCAGAGGTTGAAGGGGTGGGGGGTCAGCCTGTCAGTGCTCAGACCATACGCCGCACACTGCATCAAATTGATGTGCATGGCTGTCATCCCAGAAGGAAGCCTCTTCTAAAGATGATGCACAAGAAAGCCTGCAAACAGTTTGCTGAAGACAAGCAGACTAAGGACATGGATTAATGGAACCATGTACTGTAGTCTGATGAGACAAACATAAACGTATTTGGTTCAGATGGTGTCAAGTGTGTGTGGTGACAACCAGGTGAGGCGTACAAAGACAAGTGTGTCTTGCCTACAGTCAAGCATGGTGGTGGGAGTGTCATGGTCTGGGGCTGCATGAGTGCTGCCGGCACTGGGGAGCTACAGTTCATTGAGGGAACCATGAATGCCAACACGTACTGTGACATTATATAAAGTAAATTACCGCGCTGTGATATTAAAACTAAAAAAATATATACCCAGAACAAAAAAGCTGCTGCTGAAGTGAGATACACACAACAAATAATAAACAATAAAAAGCAGCGCTAATCCCCGAAATTAAATAAATGCAGTGAATAATCAAACGTTAGTGTAAAATTA
This sequence comes from Lithobates clamitans, assembly GCA_037952925.1. Classification (NCBI taxonomy): domain Eukaryota; kingdom Metazoa; phylum Chordata; class Amphibia; order Anura; family Ranidae; genus Lithobates; species Lithobates clamitans. Next base: position 19,260,595 of record JBBGZY010000449.1, read on the forward strand.
AACATTCAATAAATCAATATAGCAGAAAAGAACTAAAAAGTCCATCTTCTTATTCATCGGTGAAAAATTAAAGCAGCATGAATCAAAATGGTGACACAAAGTTCATAACGTGCATGACAGGATTGGTGGCCCACGGTAAGAACTTCAACCTCCACCACACCACCAGTGCTAGGAAAAATGCTCGCTTACCAGATGGCAAGCAAAGAATGCTTGCGGCCTATACCCGGCCAGGGCCTTTATCCAATGTAGGGACACAAGAGATCACCAGAGGAACCCGTCTAGGGGGTCAGCATGGAAACGCCAAACTTGTCAGCCAAAGACCGTAACCAGGTAGGATACCGTAATGTTCAGTTGTTCCCAGAATATAAAGGAATCACCATAGCGTAACATTGTAAAACATCATTTATTTAAAAGAACGAAAAGCCACTTACAATAGACGTAGCAAATAAAAGCAGTTCAGCTGGCCGGCTTGTACGGACACCCGTCCCTTCGAACACAGCACGCGAGACGTCAGCACGTCAGCTCCTCCCGACGTGCGTTTCATCATATAATGACGTCGTCTGGGGCACGGGCGACGCACTGACGTGTCGCGTATAAGTAGGTAAACACAAGGAACCAAGCCTCGAAGTGAAACCTGATCCGGAAATCATCCGCGTTCCACCTCAAGATCTGGAGGAAGTTACTAGCGGCCATTTTAGCTATTGGAAGTTGCTCTCAAATAGTGACCAGACAGAGTAACTTAATTAAACAGGTATAAAAGTAAATATTCTTACAGCCTATGAGTAACAGACAGATTGTATCTCCTATAATAGGAGGTGGAACAATCCACCTAGGGAGGACTTATAATAACATAACTCCATACTCAGAAAATTAAAATTAATAGAAACTAATATAAAAAACAATTAATTTAAAAGCCATCTATAAGAGGCAAAAATAAAGGACCAGAGAATCATATGAATCTAATAGAAGGATAAATAGCTAATAAAGCCATAAAGGAATAACCTTTTAGGACCAAAGGTTAAAACGTGAGAAAACTTAGCTGGCTCCAAATAACTATGGATACACCTAACTACATTAAGTGGCATCATCACCAGCCATTCCCCCACAGGGATCTACCTGTCCATAAACATCACACCATCAAACTACAGGTGAGGTCGGGGATGATTTCTTTCAGCTCACAATGAGTTAGTTTCCAGAACAGGAAAAAAATTTTCATATTCCTAAAATATTACATAATAATAATATTAGGTAAAAAACCTCCAATATACATAATCTCAAGAGTTGTCTATGAAAGCGTTAGTATCAATATCAACATTGAGCCCATGGGGGGTATAACATTTGATTTTATGGATCCATAGCATCTCAAGTCTAGAGATGCTCCTGACAAGAGAGCTACCCCTCCAATGGGGGTGGTATTTATCTATCCCTAGAAATATCGTATTCGAGGGATCTTTATTGTGGGTGGTGAGATAATGTTTGGAAACCGAATGTTTTGGGAATCCGTTCTTAATATTGGAGATATGCTCGTTTAATCTGACAGAGAGGGGTCGTCTAGTCCTGCCCACATACTGCAACCCACAGGGGCACTGAAGCAGGTAGACGACCCCCTCCGTCGAACATGTTATGAATGGCTCAATCTCATGTTCCCTCTGTGTGGTATGGGAAATAAACCTATGGGTACATCTTGGTGTACCTCTATTAATGGAGCACACTCTACACCTCCCACATTTATAATAACCAGTGAGAGTACCAAAAAAACTCAATCTAGTAGCAGGGGGATCAATAACATTAGGGGCCAGTCGGTCTTTAAGACATGATGCTCCTCTGAAAACCACTTGAGGTCTAACAGGTAAAATAGACTTGAGAACAGGATCATTATTCAAAATATGCCAGTGTCTATGCACCAAATTCCTAATTTGGTTATGTTGTACTGAATAGGTAGTGATAAATGGGACCAAAGCAGAATTTCGCTCCCGGGGCGGTCTGTCCCTTAATAAATCACTCCTATCCAAATTTACCACTGCATGAAGGGTAGAATTGAGGGTATCTAACGAATAGCCCTTTTCCAAAAATGTTTTAGTAAGAACATCAGCCTGTTCCAAAAACTCAGCAATATCAGAGCAATTACGCCTCAAACGTATATACTGGCTCTCAGGAACAGAACGAAGCCATGATTGATGGTGGCAGCTATCCACAGAAATATAAGAGTTACGTTCCGTGCTTTTAAAAAACGTAGAAGTGCAAAACTGATTCTGGCGGATAGCTATATTAAGATCTAGGAAGCTAATAGTGGACTGACTGGCCTTAAAATTCAGAACAATGCCTCTATCGTTCTTATTAAGGTCTCCCATAAATTGGTCCAAATCACTCCGGGTACCGTCCCAAAGGAGGAGGACGTCATCGATTTGTACCTGGCCCATAGCTTGAGCTTAGGCCTACGGCAAACATAGATGACGTCCTCCTCCCACAAAGCCATAAAAAGGTTTGCAAGGCTGGGGGCATATTTAGCCCCCATAGAAACTCCCCGATCTTGACGGTAGAACTGCTTGTCGAACCAGAAATAGTTATGTGATGCAGCATACCTCAGAAGGTCCATAATAAAGTTAATTTGCTCATCAAACAAATCAGAATCTTTCCTTAGATAGTATTCAACCGCATGAAGGCCCAAATCATGAGGAATTATTGTATACAAAGATGTTACGTCTGCGGTAACCATCCACATGGACGCAGTAGGGGTATACTCAGACAGAATATTTATCACATGTCTGGAATCTTTAATTAGGGAAGGCATTTTTGCCACCAGGGGTTGCAGGAAGAAATCGATGTACTTGCCCACCCGGGACGTAAGGGAGTCAATCCCACTAACAATAGGACGTCCCGGGGGGCAAGTGGGGTGCTTATGCACTTTCGGCAAATAGTAGATCACTGGCGTACGAGGTGCTTTGGAGATAAGATACAGCTTCTCCTTTTTGTTAATAATACCCTGTGTGAAACCACCATCAACAATCTTGGTTAATTCACCCAGATAAGAGGTTTTAGGGTCTCTTTTCAACGGGGTATAAGTGTCTCTATCACCAAGAATCCTATATATCTCCGCTAAATAGTCACCTCGATTTAAAATGAAGATCCCCCCTCCTTTATCAGCGGGTCTGATAACTATTTCTTTGTTGCTACATAAAGAGTCAAGTCCTAACTGGAGTTCACGACTCTATCTTGCCTTCTTAATAGGCATTTCCTCAAGGTCTCTTAGTAGGACATCTCGGAAAACTCTTATGGACGGTGCCATTGCCCCCGGAGGGTTGAACAGGGAGGCGTTGGCAAGTCCCGTATGTTGGTAATCGTTAAACCTCTGTCTGTGATCTACAATCGGGTTGGAAAGCAGGTACCTTTTAATGTTAACTTTTCTAATAAATTTGTGAACATCCATATATGTTTCAAACTTATTAAGTTTGCGAGGAGGTGCAAACTTAAGACCCTTATCTAATATTTGTTTTTCATTGGCATTAAGGGTGACTGAACTTAACCACTTCCCGCCCGCCCTATAGCGGATTGACGTCCGGGAAGTGGTTCTGTTATCCTGACTGGACGTCATATGACGTCCAGCAGGGTAACATGCCACAGCGCGCCCCCGGGGGCGCCCATCGCGGCGATCGGTGGAGCGGTGTGTCAGTCTGACACACCGCTACACTGATCTTGGTAAAAAGCCTCCGGCGGAGGCTCTTTACCACGTGATCAGCCGTGTCCAATCACGGCTGATCACGCTGTCAATAGGAAGAGCCGTTGATCGGCTCTTCCTCACTCGCGTCTGACAGACGCAAGTAGAGGAGAGCCGATCGGCGGCTCTCCTGGCAGGGGGGGTCTGCGCTGATTGTTTATCAGCGCAGCCCCCCCGCAGATCACCACACTGGACCACCAGGGATCACCACTAGGACCACCAGGGAAGGGGCAACATGTGGATGGCCAAGTATGTACCCCATGGCCATCCACATGTGCCCAGTGTGCCAAATCTGTGCCAATCAGTGCCCACAAATGGGCACTGATTGGCACAATTATGTTGCAGTGATGCCCAGCAATGCCACCCTTAGGGGAATCACTGCAAACAAGTAATGCCATCAGTGCCACCCATCAGTGTCCATTTATGCCACCTGTCAGTGCTCATCCGTGCCCATCAGTGCCCATCTATCAGTGCCCATCTGTGCCAACTATCAGTGCCCATCCGTGCCCATCTGTGCCAACTATCAGTGCCCATCAATGCCACCTATGAGTGCCCATCAGTGCCGCCTATAAGTGCCCATCCGTGCCACCTATGAGTGCCCATCAGTGCCACATACCAGTGCCACCTATCAGTGCCTATCAGTGCCACCTATCAGTGCCCATCAGTGCCGCCTATCAGTGCCCATCATCAGTGCCCGTCAGTGCCACCTCAATGGTGCCCATCAGTGCCGCCGTATCAGTGCCCGTCAGTGCAGCCATATCAGTGCCCGTCATTGAAGAAGAAAACGTACTTATTTACAAAAAGTTTTAACAGAAACAAAGAAAAACTTGTTTTTTTTCAAAATTTTCGGTCTTTTTTTATTTGTTGCGCAAAAAATAAAAACCGCAAAGGTGATCAAATACCGCCAAAAGAAAGCTCTATTTGTGGGAACAAAATGATAAAAAATTTGTTTGGGTACAGTGTAGCATGACCGCGCAATTGTCATTCAAATTGCGACAGCGCTGAAAGCTGAAAATTGGGCTGGGCGGGAAGGTGTCTAAGTGCCTGGTATTGAAGTGGTTAAGTTGAAAATTCCTGCTCCAGCTATAGTTTTATTCTTTTTTGTTCGTACTCGTCTCCCCCCCTGGTTCCTCTCCTTGATCTACAGCCCTCTTGACACCCTGGTTGGGCCTGTGAAAACCCCACTGTTGGGAATCTTGGTTTGAGGGTCCAGGGTTGGCATAACTCATCCCTCTATCTCTACCCCATTGATGGGAAGGACCAGGAAAATCCCTATTACTTAAGGGGTATGGAATACCATTTCCATCTTGGTGTTCTGATGTTGGGCCATCAAGGTCACGTAGGGGGAAGAACCTATTTTGAGTGAGGCCTCCATAGCCAAAACGATTGTGGTCATTGTTTGGACCAGATGAATTACGATATTCATCTACAGGAAAATGGGGGGAACATTGTTCAGAATATGATGAAGAACTCTCTCGAACAGGGGGTGGACCCCTAGGTCCCATACCTTTTATAGTAGTTCTGTCCCCGAGTCGAGGGACCACCAACCTGGCTATAGCCTGAACCATAATAAGTGGTATCCTGTGGGTAAGGGACACGTCCCTGATTAAGATTAGGACCTTGATATGGGGTATTAGAATTCCGCCCACCCCTATTCCCCTGGTTAGATCTAGACAGTCGCTGAGGGGGTCCAGACTGTTGGTTTTGTAGTGGTCCTCCTCTCCCTTGATTATAGGTTCTATGAGGAGATTGGAAAGACAAATATTAGATAAGGGTCTTAAGTTTGCACCTCCTCGCAAACTTAATAAGTTTGAAACATATATGGATGTTCACAAATTTATTAGAAAAGTTAACATTAAAAGGTACCTGCTTTCCAACCCAATTGTAGATCACAGACAGAGGTTTAACGATTACCAACATACGGGACTTGCCAACGCCTCCCTGTTCAACCCTCCGGGGGCAATGGCACCGTCCATAAGAGTTTTCCGAGATGTCCTACTCAGAGACCTTGAGGAAATGCCTATTAAGAAGGCAAGACAGAGTCATGAACTCCAGTTAAGACTTGACTCATTATGTAGCAACAAAGAAATAGTTATCAGACCCGCTGATAAAGGAGGGGGGATCGTCATTTTAAATAGAGGTGACTATTTAGCGAGATGTATAGGATTCTTGGTGATAGAGACACTTATACCCCGTTGAAAAGAGACCCTAAAACCTCTTATCTGGGTGAATTAACCAAGATTGTGGATGGTGGTTTCACACAGGGTATTATTAACAAAAAGGAGAAGCTGTATCTTATCCCCAAAGCACCTCGTACGCCAGTGATCTACTATTTGTCGAAAGTGCATAAGCACCCCACTTGCCCCTGGGATGTCCTATTGTTAGTGGGATTGACTCCCTTACGTCCCGGGTGGGCAAGTACATCGATTTCTTCCTGCAACCCCTGGTGGCAAAAATGCCTTCCCTAATTAAAGATTCCAGACATGTGATAAATATTCTGTCTGAGTATACCCCTACTGCGTCCATGTGGATGGTTACCGCAGACGTAACATCTTTGTATACAATAATTCCTCATGATTTGGGCCTTCATGCGGTTGAATACTATCTAAGGAAAGATTCTGTTTTGTTTGATGAGCAAATTAACTTTATTATGGACCTTCTGAGGTATGCTGCATCACATAACTATTTCTGGTTCGACAAGCAGTTCTACCGTCAAGATCGGGGAGTTGCTATGGGGGCTAAATATGCCCCCAGCCTTGCGAACCTTTTTATGGCCTTGTGGGAGGAGGACGTCATCTATGTTTGCCGTAGGCCTCAGCTCAAGCTATGGGCCAGGTACATCGATGACGTCCTCCTCCTTTGGGACGGTACCCGGAGAGATTTGGACCAATTTATGGGAGACCTTAATAAGAACGATAGAGGCATTGTTCTGAATTTTGAGGCCAGTCAGTCCACCATTAGCTTCCTAGATCTTAATATAGCTATCCGCCAGAATCAGTTTTGCACTTCTACGTTTTTTAAAAGCACGGATCTTAACTCTTATATTTCTGTGGATAGCTGCCACCATCAATCATGGCTTCGTTCTGTTCCTAAGAGCCAGTATATACGTTTGAGGCGTAATTGCTCTGATATTGCTGAGTTTTTGGAACAGGCTGATGTTCTTACTAAAACATTTTTGGAAAAGGGCTATTCGTTAGATACCCTCAATTCTACCCTTCATGCAGTGGTAAATTTGGATAGGAGTGATTTATTAAGGGACAGACCGCCCCGGGAGCGAAATTCTGCTTTGGTCCCATTTATCACTACCTATTCAGTACAACATAACCAAATTAGGAATTTGGTGCATAGACACTGGCATATTTTGAATAATGATCCTGTTCTCAAGTCTATTTTACCTGTTAGACCTCAAGTGGTTTTCAGAGGAGCATCATGTCTTAAAGACCGACTGGCCCCTAATGTTATTGATCCCCCTGCTACTAGATTGAGTTTTTTTGGTAATCTCACTGGTTATTATAAATGTGGGAGGTGTAGCGTGTGCTCCATTAATAGAGGTACACCAAGACGTACCCATAGGTTTATTTCCCATACCACACAGAGGGAACATGAGATTGAGCCATTCATAACATGTTCGACGGAGGGGGTCGTCTACCTGCTTCAGTGCCCCTGTGGGTTGCAGTATGTGGGCAGGACTAGACGACCCCTCTCCGTCAGATTAAACGAGCATATCTCCAATATTAGGAACGGATTCCCAAAACACTCAGTTTCCAAACATTATCTCACCACCCACAGTAAAGATCCCTCGAATACGATATTTCTAGGGATAGATAAATACCACCCCCATTAGAGGGGTAGCTCTCTTGTCAGGAGCATCTCTAGACTTGAGATGCTATGGATCCATAAAATCAAATGTTATACCCCCCATGGGCTCAATGTTGATATTGATACTAACGCTTTCATAGACAACTCTTGAGATTATGCATATTGGAGGTTTTTACCTGATATTATTATTATTATGTAATATTTTAGGAATATGAAAATTTTTTTCCTGTTCTGGAAACTAACTCATTGTGTGCTGAAGGAAATCATCCCCGACCTCACCTGTAGTTTGATGGTGTGATGTTTATGGACAGGTAGATCCCTGTGGGGGAATGGCTGATGATGATGCCACTTAATGTAGTTAGGTGTATCCATAGTTATTTGGAGCCAGCTAAGTTTTCTCACGTTTTAACCTTTGGTCCTAAAAGGTTATTCCTTTATGACCTTTATAGCTATTTATCCTTCTATTAGATTCATATGATTCTCTGGTCCTTTATTTTTGCCTCTTATAGATGGCTTTTAATTTAATTGTTTTTTATATTAGTTTCTATTAATTTTAATTTTCTGAGTATGGAGTTATGTTATTATAAGTCCTCCCTAGGTGGATTGTTCCACCTCCTATTATAGGAGATACAATCTGTCTGTTACTCATGGGCTGTAAGAATATTTACTTTTATACCTGTTTAAGTTACTCTGTCTGGTCACTATTTGAGAGCAACTTCCAATAGCTAAAATGGCCGCTAGTAACTTCCGCCAGATCTTGAGGTGGAACGCGGATGATTTCCGGATCAGGTTTCACTTCGAGGCTTGGTTCCTTGTGTTTACCTACTTATACGCGACACGTCAGTGCGTTGCCCGTGCCCCAGACGACATTATATGACGAAACGCGCGTCGGGAGGAGCTGACGTGCTGACGTCTCGCGTGCTGTGTTCGAAGGGACGGGTGTCCGTACAAGCCGGCCGGCTGAACTGCTTTTATTTGCTACGTCTATTGTAAGTGGCTTTTCGTTCTTTTAAATAAATGATGTTTTACAATGTTACGCTATGGTGATTCCTTTATATTCTGGGAACAACTGAACATTACGGTATCCTACCTGGTTACGGTCTTTGGCTGACAAGTTTGGCGTTTCCATGCTGACCCCCTAGACGGGTTCCTCTGGTGATCTCTTGTGTCCCTACATTGGATAAAGGCCCTGGCCGGGTATAGGCCACAAGCATTCTTTGCTTGCCATCTGGTAAGCAAGCATTTTTCCTAGCACTGGTCGTGTGGTGGAGGTTGAAGTTCTTACCATGGGCCACCAATCCTGTCATTTTCTATGCACGTTATGAACTTTGTGTCACCATTTTGATTCATGCTGCTTTAATTTTTCACTGATGAATAAGAAGATGGACTTTTTAGTTCTTTTCTGCTATATTGATTTATTGAGTGTTTAATTTTACACTAACGTTTGATTATTCACTGCATATATGTACTGTGACATACTGAAGCAGAGCATGATCCCCTCCCTTTGGAGACTGGGCCACAGGGCAGTATTCCAAAATGATAACGACCCCAAACACACCTCCGAGACAACCACTGCCTTGCTAAAGAAGCTGAGGGTAAAGATGATGGACTGGCCAAGCATGTCTCCAGACCTAAACCCTTATTGAGCATCTGTGGGGCATCCTCAAATGGAAGGTGGGGGAGCGTAAGGTCTTTAACATCCACCAGCTCTGTCATGTCTTCATGGAGGAGTGGAAGAGGACTCCAGTGGCAACCTGTGAAGCTCTGGTGAACTCCATGCCCAAGTGGGTTAAGGCAGTGCTGGAAAATAGTGGTGGCCACACAAAATATTGACACTTTGGGCCCAATTTGGACATTTTTACTTAGGGGTGTACTCAATTTTGTTGCCAGCGATTTAGGCATTAATGGCTGTGTATTATTTTGAGGGGACAGCAAAGTTACACTGTTATACAAGCTGTACACTCACTACTTTACATTGTAGCAAAGTGTAATTTCTTCAGTGTTGTCACATGAAAAGATATACCGTATATACTCGAGTATAAGTCGAATTTTTCAGCACATTTTTTTGTGCTGAAAGTGCCCCCCTCGACTTATATTGGAGTCAAGCACTTTTCTGCAGCAAAAAATGTCATTTTCCGAACCGAATTTGGGGCCCCGTATCTCAGGGCCACTTGGTGCTAGGAACCCCAAATTTGGTGTGCAAACCCAGTGGAACTGGTACCACAACATATCCAAAGCTGAAGTTCCTAGCCCTAAGTGGCCCCGAGATACGGGTCCCCAAAATCGGTTCGGAAAATGTCATTCTCTGCTGCAGAAAAGTGCTTGACATTTTCTGAACCGACTTTGGGGCCCCATATCTCAGGGCCACTTGGTGCTAGGAACCCCAAATTTGGTGTGCAAACCCAGTGGAACAGGTACCAAAACATATCCAAAGCTGGGGTTCCTAACGGGGCCCCAAAACCGGTTCAGAAAATGTCATTCTCTGCTGCAGAAAAGTGCTTGACATTTTCTGAACTGATTTTTGGGGCCCTGTATCTCGGGGCCACTTAGTGCTAGAAACCCAAGCTTTGGAAATTTTATGGTGCCAGTTCCACTGGGTTTGCACACCAAATTTGGGGTTTTTAGCACTAAGTGACCCTGAGATACGGGGCCCCAAATTCGGTCAACTGTGTCCATCTGCAGCAATGTCATTTCGGGACCCTTTGGGTTCAGAGACCCCAAATTTTGCAGCTAGGGGGCATCTTGGAACCCTTAACTACCGAGTTTGAAGTTCAGGGGACCTATGGCTGCAAATGGGCACAGTGAGGCATGCAAATGTGCACAGTGAGGCTGCAAATGGGCATTGTTGACCCTCTTTTCCACTTACAGTAGCTGTGCATTTCTCACCCTCGTCTTATACTCGGGTCAATAAGTTTTTCCCATTTTTTTTGTGGTAAATTAGGGCCACGACTTATACTCGAGTATATACGGTAATAAAATATTTACAAAAATGTGAGGGGTGTACTCACTCTTGTGTGATACCGTATTTCCAATGACCACTGCTGGCTCCCATCTATCTGCACACTATCAGTGCTGGCACTTCCTGGTTTTCAGCTTATGGGTCGGCTTACTCCACTCCCTGACAGACCCATACACCTGTAATCATTGGAGATGTGTTATCCATTTGCCTTCCATTGGACTCCATGAAATGGTGTAATCTACTGGTAACTGCGCATAATGCTTATCTATGTTTTACAAATTTTTATACTTGGTAAACGGTGTACCCCTACTGGCTGACGAGGATATCCACCAGGAACTTCGCAGAGCTTACTATCATCAACATTATGAAGAAAGGTTGCGAGCACTGCTCTTATTCTCTGGACAAGAGACGCTTGGGAGGGGATATGATTTCAATTTGCAAATGCCGTACTGGTGACCCCACAATAGGGATAAAACTTTTTTGCGGAAGGGAGTTTAACAAGACACGTGGCCACTCATTAAAATTAGAAGAAAAAAGGTTTAACCTTAAACTACGTAGAGTGTTCTTAATTGTACGAGCGGCAAGGGTGTGGAATTCCCTTCCACAGGCGGTGGTCTCAGCGGGGGGCATCGATTGTTTCAAAAAATGATTATATAAGCACCTGAACGACCGCAACATACAGGGATATACAAGGTAATACTGACATACTGATGGACTTTTTCTTTTTTTCAACCTCACCTACTATGTAACTATGCAACTATGTAACATTGATGGATAAGAGTTCTCCATCTGCTGTATTTTATGAGTATGGCCATTGATTCAGCTCCCAAGTAGACCACTGCTGGTCCTCATTATACATATTGACATGTGTTAATTTTTGTGTATGTGAGTGCAATACCTACCTTTCCTCTCCTTTGTACCTTACCTTTCTGATAGCATGTAGGGACTGTATCTTTACGTATACTACGCTTAGACAGTGGTACTCTCTCTCCCTCACCCCCTCTTTTTTGCCTTATGCAGCGTACACACGAGCAGACTTTTCAACCGGACTGGTCCGACGGACAATCCGATCGTGTGTGGGCTTCATCGGACCTTCAGCGGACTTTTCCAGTCGAAAATCTGACGGGCATTAGGTTTGAAACATGCTTCAAATCTTTCCGACAGACTTGAGTCCGGTCAAGAAATCCACTCGTCTGTATGCTAGTCTGACGGACGAAAACCCACGCTAGGGCAGCTATTGGCTACTGGCTATCAACTTCCTTATTTTAGTCCGGTCGTACGTCATCACGTACGAATCTGTCAGACTTTGGTGTGATCGTGTGTAGGCAAGTCCCTTCGTTCAAAAGTCAGTCGGAAGGCCGTCAAAAGTCTGATGAAAGTCCGCAGAAATGGCCATCGGACTTTTGTTGCCGAAAAGTCCGCTCGTGTGTACGCGGCCTTATAAATAAATATATACATTTATATAGAACAGACTTTTCCCAAATAATGATATAAACAATATCTTGCGATGTGTAATACTTTCTGAGAGGCTTTATCACCTCAGCAGAGAGGACAATTGGGGTGTGTAGGTAAAAAAAAAAAAAAAAAAGTGTATAGTAATTTGCCAAGTTAAAGTGCACGTAAATTCATTCTATGCAAATGGGACAGTAAAATCAATGTTATTAGGCAAATTCCTTTATTGGTTAAATGTTTTTCATTTGTTTAAAATGTAAAATACCACAGTTGTCCACTAGATGGCATGAAGTATCAATAGAAATGTTCTGCGATTTTTGGTATTTTTTAGCTGTATGTATGAAGGCGATATGATCTTGAATTATGGATAGAGCATGAGAGAAGGCTGAATCTGCCACAGGATGGACGTCATCCTGAAAAATGGGCGTGTATGCGTTAGTTATTATACAACATAGAGCAGTCATTGTAGAGAATGACTCCCACTACATATCTGGCACACTGTTATAGATTCTATACTTTGGTTTATTGTTAAGCCAAGAAATAGAAAGTTGAACATTGTTTCCTTTAGGAACCATTAGATGAAGCTGATCTGCCTATTTTAATAGCTTAATCCAAGATGTATTACCTTATAGGTGTTGCTGCAGTCACTCAGCTGACACACATTCCCCTAATGTGGGATACTTATTAAGACCCCATTCACACAGGGGCAACACGACTTGCAGGTCGCCTCACCCGGGCGACTTGCAAAACGACTTCTGTATAGAAGTCTATGCAAGTCGCCCCAAGTCGCCCCCGAAGTCGTACAGGAACCTTTTTCTAAGCGTCGCTCCCCTTAGAACGGTTCCATAGCACAGAACGGGAGGTGACTTCTCAGGCGACTAGGTCGCCTGACAAGTCGTCCCTGTGTGAATGGACTCTAAGGCCACATGCATACTGGATGTTTAGCCCCAGTGTGTGAGATTCTGACATTTTTTTGCAGGTGGAAGGCACAGGTGCACTGTTCAGCCTTGCTGTCGGCAGCCTATAAAAGTCTGTAAGAGGCTGTAAGGTGCTGCAGCTTGTTGGTACTAGTTGTACCAATGTTTAGGGCAGTAAGCCCCTAGGGACGAAAGTTTGGAATGCCACAAGTCTCTGCTGTAAACATTGGTACCATTTGGTGCACCATCCAGCCCCAGCAGCTTCCAGCTTCACTATTGGCAGCAGGCCTGGGTGGTGCATCTGTGCTATCTTTTGACATGAAAACACTGAGATTAGCTGCACGCTAAAGTATGCAAAGATTTTAACAAGCTTTGTTGCAAATTCCTGTTTCTGCTATGGAGAAAAAGCTGTTTGTTTGTCTTTGCATGTCGTTGTGCATAGTAATTCTGAATGGAAGTTACTTTTTCATTATTAATCAGTTGATGCACTTGCAGTGTTATAATGAAGAAAACTGCAGGGTTCTCAATCCCTTTACAAGTAATTAACCCTTTGGGGGTATCTCACCAAAAATGACATTTTTGTTGTCGAGGATTCTTAAAATCTGACTTGTATCTTAGTACAGACTTTTGGGGAAATAAGTGAGCCAATCACACAAGCAGGAAAGTACATTTCTGGGGAAGTTCTCTAAATCAACTGTTTACAGAAGCCTTCTAAATCAACTGTTTACAGAAGCCTTCCAGGTTCCCATATTGCATTGAATTCTACAGAACATTATGGTGCTGCAAATTAAAAAGGAATGGCCATTTTTTCATAACATTAACCATTTAAAGACCGGAAGGATTTGCCCCCCTAATGACCAGGCCATTTTTTGGGATACGGCACTGCATCGCTTTAACTGACAGTTGCGCGGTCGTGCGATGCTGTACCAAAACAAAATGTATGTTCTTTTATTTAGCACAAATAGAGCTTTCTTTTGGTGGTATTTGATCACCTCTGTGTTTTTTTTTCTTTAATTGTACATCACGGGACACAGAGTCATAGTAATTACTATGTGGGTTATAGTCCACCTACAGGTGCTGGACACTGGCACATCCTAAACAGGAAGCTGCCTCCCTATATAACCCTTCTAATCCAAGGGGCATCTCAGTTTTTTCACCAGTGTCTAAGGTGTTGGTCACGAGTGAAGATGTGCTGTGCTGAGCTCCACTGGAGCAATCCTTGCTGGGGCTAGCTATGCAGCTGGATCCATTCAAAGTGTCTTTTAGGCCAAATTGAATGGTACCTGGGCCTCGTGTCCGAAGAAACAAGGTCTTTGCTTGTAAACGCTTCTCTTTTTAGAGAGCTGGACCCTGGGATCCAGTACTTTTGGTATTAAGGCCATAAAGTTTTACTGGCGGGGTGCTATTACAGGTCCAGGATTGTGGGTTCCCCAAGGGGCCCCGGTTCCCGAAGGTTTGTTAACGGAACACACCATGAAGGGTGAAGATTGGGTCTGTTGGTTTTACCACAGAAAGCCCTGTGGCGGGAAAGGTAAGTGGAGTTTTCTAAGTAATTTTTTAATTTTCTTATGAAATGTCTTCTTTAAAGTAAATGTTGTCATGCCTAAGTTTCACCACTGAGGGCTGCATGGAGCATGTGCCTTCTCATGCTTTGCTCAGAGATCACGTTGTGTCACAGAAGCAGCAGACTTTTTTCCTCCGGCTAGAAGGCAGACCTCTGGTAAGTTTGGGGGGGTTTGGCGTCCTCCAGACACCCCCACCTGGGCTGAACTCTTCCCCTCTTCGTGAGGCTGAGTATAAGGGAGAACAGAAAATGATTGGCAATGCCATTTTCTTTCACCACCCCTACTCGGCGGCAGCTTCCAGGTCTCCTCCTCGCCATCACTCCCTCACTCACAAGCCGATCCAGTCGGATCAGAAGCCCGTGCTTGCATGAAAAAACTTTTTTTTAAAGAGAAAGGAGGGGGACGCGATGTGAGATCGGGGCAGGGCTTAGCGCAGCGTTGGTGTCCTCCAACGTGGGAGTGTGTTTTTAAAAAAATAAATAAAAAACTCCATTTGTGCTGGCTACAAAATTGTCAGAGAGACATAAGAGCAAAGAGGAGCATGAAAGAGGTTTTGGTGGCACAGACATTTCCTATTTGACACATTTACTATTTGCATCAGGCTGAGCATTAATAGCAGCGGCAGTGGCTGGACTATTGCTCAAGAAGTGGATGCGATTTCTTCTGGTAGTACCTCTGCTTTGTTCATTGGGCTAAGGTCAGAAGGGGGGGTTGAAACACCCCCAAAAAAGATTCTCTTCCATTGCCCAGGACCCTCAAACTGAAGAACTAGGGGCGGGAGAAGACATATTCCCTGCGGGAGAATCAGCTGTTTCAATCTTAAGATTGATGGTGCAATTTCTTGCTGAATGGTCCTCTCCACATTTATGTACCCTTAACTGAGTGTTTTGGTTCGCTAAAGCTTCCTCAAGCTGTGCATGCCTTTTTCTGTCCATTCATTGTTGGAAAAGCTTTTTTGTATCTGAGAGGATAACCCAGATAAGCATTATTTTCCCTCCTAAAAAGTTTTCACACTTTATCCTATGGTGGAGGAAATTCACTAAGTAGGGTATGCCAGCAATTAATGCTGTTATATCCTCTGTGGATAAGAGTTTGACTTGTCTGGCAGACAATGCTCAAATGCTTAGGTATCCAATGGATAAAAAGTTGGAAGTCCTATTAAAAAAAACAAAACACTTTTTTCTCTGGCAGATTGAGTGTCTCAGCCTGCGCTGACAGTAATCGGTTAATCTTTGAGAGACCAGTTTAAACAGGTGTTCAAAGTTATCCTGCTCAAAAGGCCCAGGGTCTGGCAGCTTTATGTTTGAATAGTTTCTTTGAGAGGTTCTGTCCTTCAGGCCTTGCGCCCTTCCCTAAGCACCATGCAGAAGCTCCTGGCTAGTCTTCCTTTTGTGGTGAAACAGCTATTTGGGGATGTTTTGGATAATACATCCAAAGAAATTCTAGTGGAAAAAGTACCCCTTTTGCCATTTAAGAAAAGGAGTAAATGTACTTTCGTTTTTAAAGCTCCTTCTTCTGTGCCAGGAGCATCAGCCTCCAGGCAGTCACGACAGCTTCCGCCCTCAGGTTCAAAAGGTACTCCTCAGGGTTATCCCCAGGGACAAAAGAGGTCTTGGGGGAGGAAACCTACAAGATACTGAAGCCTCCTTATGAGGAGGCGCCCCTGCTCACTCAGTAGGGTGAATTCTCCTGCAGTTCTCAAGGATCTGGCAGGAAGAGTGTCAAGACGAATGGGGGACTTCCTCAATAACTCCAAGGTACCAACTGGATTTCCAAGAGTTCCGGTCTCCTCTTTTTTTCAGATCAATCGTTCCTAAGGATCCAGAGAAAAAAGTCTTTCTCTCAAGCATTGGACCATCTTTTGGTAAAAAGTGATTATGGTGGCCCCCATGTAAGAGCAAAGGTTGGGATTTGGTTAAAACCAAATGGACATTCTGGATCTCAAAAATCTAAATTCAATTCCTGAATATAACCACTCTTTTTTTGCATGGAGTCAATCCAATCAGTTATCTCCATCCTACAAGGAGGAGAACTTCTGGCGTCAATCGACGTCAAAGATGCATACCTCCATATGCCTGTTTCCTCGCTCACTAGTAATATCTACTTTTCAAGGTGGAAAATCTTCATATTCAGTGTGTAGCTCTGCTTTCCGGTCCAGCTACTGCACCTTGAGTGTTTACAAAGGTTCTGGCCCCTCTTCTAGCCAGATTAAGGGCCCAAGGTATAAGGATTATGATTTACCTGGATGATCTGTTCTTGATAGTCCAGTCGGTAGCCCGCTTAGACCAAAGTATGTTCACCACATTCAACTACCTGGAATATCTAGGTCGGTTTGTCAGCCTAGGAGAAATCTTCTTTAATGAAAAGGACTAAGATACTTGGGTCTGATCATAGGTACACCCAGAAAAGGGTATTCTTGCCTCAGGCAAAGATCAGCGCCATAAAGGAACTGATTTATGTGGTCGAAGCAAGATGAATTCTTCTATTCAATTTTGCATGAGGTTGTTGGGAAAGATTGTGGCTTCATTCAAGGCCGTTCCTTATGCTCAGTTTCATTCGAGACTGCTACAAAACATTATCCTATCGGCTTGGAACAAAGGGTTCAAGCTCTAGATTCCCAATGTGTCTGACTCCAAAGCCTACGGCCACATTACCCTGAAAGCGCCGATCTCGTCTGATCTTGGAGGCTAAGCAGAGTCGGGCCTGGTTAGCACCCAGATGGACCACCTGGAAATACCAGATACTGTAGGCTGGGTATGCCGGAGCCTCAGTTTATTGTTAATCTGCAAAGGGGAAAATCCCTGCTTCAGTTACCACGGAAGTGGCCCAGATCAGAAATGACCTTGCCCATTATCATTCTAGAAATTCAGGCAGAGCACTTGGTTCTGAGGGCCTGAACGTTCAGTTTACGATATTGTCCTGCCAGGATTCAATCCGACTATGCCACAGAAATGGCCTATATTAATCACCAAGGGGGCACAAGAAGTTGTGCGGCCCAGAGAAAGGTGAATCATATCCTATCTTGGGCAGAAAACAATGTACTTTGCCTATCGGCGGTCTTCATTCTAGTAATAGAAAATTGGCAGGCGGCCTTCTTGAGTCGCCAGCAGTTGTTCCCGGGAAATGGTTCCTTCACCCCAATATCTTCCTGTCAATATGTCAAAGATGGGGGATCCCAGACATAGATCTGTTTAAGTCCAGGTTCAACAAGGAAATCGTCAACTTTGTGCCAAAAACAAAGGATCCGCTAGCATGCAGAACAGATGCATAGCTATTCCCGTGCAATTGGTTCTCACTGATTCATGCATTCCCTCCTATTCTGCCTGCGTCCACGACTTCTTTGCAGGATCAAGCAGGAATGGAAGTCAGTGATTCTTGTGACCTCCAGTGGGGCCCAGGAAATCTTGGTATGCATGGATCGTAAAGATGACAGTAGGGGACCCATAGACTATAGATTGTCCATTCGCCCCTGCATTTAGATTCAGTCATCAAGTATGTCATCACGTATGGATTTTCAATCCCCAAATCTACTGTTCATCTTACCATGGATACTATAATTATGTATCTCATACTAAGATAGAGAAATGTATTCTCTTATCTGTTGTGTCTTTAAACCTTGATTGTGTCCTGAAGAAGCCTAACGGCGAAACACATAGACGCACAAGGGCTCACTGCACATAAATACAGATGCACATATATAATGGTTTTATCCTCCTTTTTTGATATTGTATAATATTTTCAATAAAATCGATTGCTTTCATTAGATTTTCTCTTGATTGTTTCCAAGCCGTAAAAGTCCGCTATTTTGGTAATACACAGTAGTACCTATTTTTGTCACCCCTGAACCCTTGGGACTTGAATTTAGTTTTTAGCAGCATTACAAAACAGCCTATTTTTTTGGACCGATACGACATGACAAGGAAACTATTTTTTCTGGTAACCATATCTGCTGCAAGGAGGGTATCAGAATTGGCTTCTTTTTTTGTAAAGAGCCATATTAATATTGTTCACAATGATAAGGTGGTATGGCGTCCTCATCCTAACTTCTTACCGAAGGTAGTATCAGGTTTTTATCTAAACCAGGATATTATTCTATCTTCATTTTTTTCCGGAACCCTGTTCTATGGAAGAAAAATCACTATATTCTCTTGATGTGGTGAGAGGAGTCTACTTAAAGATGACTGCTCAGATTCGGAAAACAGATGTTTTGTTTGTATTGCCTGAAGATCCTAAATGAGGACAGGCAGCATGGAAATCTACTATTCTAAATGGATTTGACAAGTAATCGTTCTAGCATAAGGTTTAAAGAGGTAGTTTCTACCCTCTCAAATCAAAACGCACTCCTCTAGGGCTGTTAGTGCTTCGTTGGCAGTGCATCACCAAGCCTCCATGGCTCAAATCTGCAAGGCCACAACTTGGTCTTCAATCCATTCATTTACCAGATTCTATCAGGTGGATGTAAAAAGACATGAGGATGTCGCCTTTGGGCGCACTGTACTGCAGACAGCAGTATAAGTCCTCTGATCTCATGGTGCCCTAATTCTGTTGTGTCTCCCTCCCTTCAGTTGGCATTGCTCTGGGACATCCCACATAGTAATTATTATGGCTCTGTGTCCCGTGATGTACGATTAAAGAAAATAGGATTACATATTACATATAACAGCTTACCTGTAAAATCCTTTTCTTCTGAAGTACATCACAGTATACAGAGGTCCCGCCCCTCTTTCTAGTTTACACGTGTATTGCTTTGCTACAAAACTGAGATGCTCTCGGTATGGGAGGGGTTATATAGGGAGGCAACTTCCTGTTTAGGGTGTGCCAGTGTCCAGCACCTGAAGGTGGACCATAACCCACATAGTAATTACTATGGCTCTGTGTCCCATGATGTACTTCAAAAGAAAAGGATTTTACAGGTAAGCTGTTATAAAAATCCAATTTTTTTGCACTATAAACAAAAAAAGACCAACCATTTTGAAAAAAAAAACAATATTTTTTACTTTTTGCTATAATAAATATCCCAAAAAAAAAAATAATTCTTTCTCAGTTTAGGCCAATATGTATTCTACATATTTCTGGTAAAAAAAATTTCAAGCAATAGGCGTATATTTATTGGTTTGTGCAAAAGTTATAGCGTCTACAAAATAGGGGATAGATTTATTATTATTTTTATTTTTTTTTACTAGTATTGGCGGTGATCATTTAGCGAGACTGCGACATTGCAGCGGACAGATCGGACACTTTCGACACTTTTTTTGAGACCATTGACATTTATAAAGTGAGCAGAGCTAAAAATAGCCACTGATTACTATATAAATGTCATTGGCAGGTAAGGGGTTAACACTAGGGGTGCGATCAAGGGGTTGAATGTGTGTCCTAGGGAGTGTTTCTAACTGGGGGGGGTGGAACTGCCTGGAGGAGGAGACCGATTGCTGTTCATAAGCAGTATGAACAGCAGATCTGTCTCCTCTCTCCTGAAAGAACGGAGATGTGTCTGTTTACATTAACAAATCTCCATTCTGTCTCACTTGGGAGTGATCGCGGGTGCCCAGTGGACAAAGCGGCCACCGAGCACATGCATCGGCTCCGTTGCCGCGCCTCTGGCAGCACACGCCTGCCCCCTAGAGCACTTAATGCGGCCGACGTACGGCTATGGCGATTCGCCCAGGGGAGCCAACCTGCCACAGTATAACTGCGACAGCTAGTTCTTAACTGGTTAAATTACAATATGGCTTGTGTAGCAATTGTATATGCTATAGTATTTTATTAATTTTGCCATATTTTCCCCATGAGAATGCAGTTACTCTTTAAGTATATGTTTAGGAACTCCTTTGCCAATGCACCTACTTAAACTGAAAACGTGTTTTATTAAGCAAATTCCCCTTTTCCTCTCCCTTTTTTTGCTTCCAAAATACATGCTAAAATAGCTTTTTCTTTCATTCTACATCAATCAACCAGAACTTTGTCAACCCACCTAATATTGAATAGGTCCCCCCTTTTCTGCCAAAACAGCCTCTTTTCCTGCCAAAACAGCCCTGATTCATCAGGGTATGGATGCCAATAGACTTCAAACAGTATGCTGGGGTATCAGACCAGATCAGCTTCTTCCATTGTTCTGTGGACCAGTTTTGATGCTCACATGCCCATTGTAGGCGCTTTTGGCTGTGGATAGAGGTCGGCATGGGACTCGTGATTGGTCTGTGGCTATGCAGCCCCATACACAACAAACTGCAATACCCGTTTTTCCTGCTTTTAACACATTGACTTCGGGGGCAACCTGTTTAATTGATGCCTAATATATCCCACCCACTTTCAGATGTCATTGTAACAAGATAATCATTGTTAAGCATCCAACCTGGCAGTGGTCATAAAGGTATGGCAGATCAGTGTATATTAAGGTACATTTATATCTCCCTTTTAACAATGTATATTATTCCATTCTCTCTCTGTCTTATGCCTTTCCTTTTTTGTGACCTCTCACTACTTGCCTTAATTTCTTATCCCTGTTTGTATTAAAAAACAAACAAAAAAAAAATAGTTAGTGTAAATTTTAAGAAGTTGGAAAAAAGAACAGGCACAGCAAATGGCTGTTTTCAATAAACTTTAGTTTGTGTTTTGTTCTGTTATGGTAATCTATTGTGTTGTGTACATGATATAAAGTTTACATTCTTTTTATCTAGGAATCCAGCTAGAAAAAGTGTTTGACTACAGCGAGTACTGGGAGGTCACTAGAGGTCTTTATGCTGCCTTTGACTGCACAGCGACCATGAAATCAGGAAATGCAGATGTGTATGAGAATGAGATCCCTGGTGGCCAGTACACCAACCTTCACTTCCAAGCTCATAGTATGGGGTTGGGCAACAAATTCAAGGAGGTGAAGAAGGCATACGCAGAAGCAAACAAACTTCTTGGAGATGTCATCAAGGTACTAACATTTCTTGTATGATTTGAAGAAGAGGATTTGAAAAAAGTACTTGGTATGCGTGGGATGGCAAATCATAACTAGTCCTTTTTCACATAAAATAACTGTTTATGGCATGGAAATGGCATTGTCAGCCTTACCATGCACACAGATTTTCTCAGCTATTGAGGCAACAATCCAAGTGCCAGTAGTGATTGTCACTTGGGTCAGTTAACTATCTACACCCACAAACATTAGCTGCCATCACATGTTGTAACAGGAATATGCACCATTCAGTAAAGTATCTGCTGTCACATTTCTGACCCTTAGGAAATGCCTGAGACACTCGCTGACACTCAGACAGGAAAGTAAATGAGTTTAAAAAGTTTAAATATTTTATGTCATAATGTATGGTATAAGATTTCCTATCATTTGAGCCCAGTCTTGCCACACAGAGTTAATCCAGCTCTGAGCAATCCTCTTTTATTGTTCAGTGAGATAAATCTTGACAAACAGAGAAAAACTTTGTCAAATCCTCCCCCTTGCTGTGAGTGACAGGTGATTTACATATCTCGTGCACTAGCCTAAGACACATGCAGTATGTTTTAATTCCCTCCCCCACTCCTTTCTTCAGCAGCTCTGCAAGGATTGGCTGTTCCACACCTCAGCATGATTTGGCATGCTGAAGTCATGTGGTTACTTTCCTGTCTTTTCACTGGATGTTTCACTGGAGATCATAGCAGAAGTTCAGTGTAAGAAATATACACAGGAGAAAATGCATATTGACAAGGGGAGTGTACAGGTGGGCGGGGAGTCTACTGACATCACGACTCCACCCACCGAGCTCCAGACAACAGACCCACCCACAGAATATGCAATTTTTCGGCTCTCATAACAGACAGAGGAGAGACATTTGACAGGTAAAGATACATGCAGGAGGCATGTATATCCTTATAGATAACCCCTATGGCAGTAGTTTAGAAAGGATGACATTGGGTTTACATCCACTTTAAGGGTGGAAGTTAATTGGAGCTGATTGGATTATCTAAGAGTTGTTAATGGGTTAAACACAGGGACACAGGATTCAAATTAGTAACTGTGAGTTATAGTGCCACCAATACATAGAGAAAATCTGAAGGCCAGCACTAGGTGATTTTAGTTTCAATAGTTTTTTTATTAAGATATAAAAACAGTACATAGTTGTACGAACATACGAACATTCTATAGCATCACTGATAAGTTTGCACATTATACAGTTCAAAATGGTTTACTATTAATCAGCTTTATATAAGTATATGTTGACAATTGGTGAGTGTGAAGTTGTACTCAGCAACACTTAGTTGTTTTATAATGTGACTTATATAAAATATCTGTACCATATGGATGCTGGTAGATAAACTGGAAGTCCCGACACTCCAAAACTTTGTCGTGCCAGGTGAAACATGACCGTTGCAGTGTCAAAAAAGGAGATAACAGGAAAGGAAACAACAGGAAAGAAAAAAAAAAGAAAAACAGAAAAAAAGCTGCAATATATACTTCGTGTATGTATAAAATGCAGCACTAGGTGATTTTAACCCCTCTGACACTGGACATTCTTCAGTTTTGCTTAGTGTCATTAAAGTATAACTAAGGGCAAAACTGTTTTTTTGTGTTTTAGATAGCGTGCAGAGGGATTAGAACACTTGCCAGTTTTTATTGCTGTCTGTGCTCCCCATTAAGGAGATTCACCCTCTCTATTTGTCCTGTTTACCATTATCATTGAAAGTGAAAGTAAAAGAAAATCCCCAATTTTGGGTTGTCCCCAGAAAAGTGATAGAGGGAAAATCTTCCAATAGGAACACTAGTTCTGATGACCTGGGGGTCCCCAAGAAATTTCCTTAATTTTGCAGGGATTTCCTCCCACTTCTGGTTTGGCTATTGGACAGTAAATGAAGCGAAATCTCTGTAGTGGGACATAGATGGCGTAAAAAAAAATCTGACAGGAGTTCTAACCCTCCTTTTCGCTATCCAAAATGAAAAAAAAATTGCCTATAGTTCCACTTTAATAGGATGGATATCTTTTTCTCAGCTCTGTTGTTCTACTGTTGTTCTACTGTATTTCAAGAAGTTGTCTTTCCAATCAACAGCTGTGATAGATCCACACTTTCCAACCCTTTGTAATCTTGAAAATTTTCCCCAGTTGGTCATTGAGCACAGATTTTCTTGGGTGATACATGGGGAATTGTTTGCCACAGTTAGCTGCAGGAAACCCTGGACAGGGCTGCTGTTAGAAATCACAGTTATCTCTCTTTACCTAAATCTCTTTGAAGCCTCTAAGCTTCAGACCCTGATGCGGTACTTACAAAACCCTGGGAAACCAAACACTTTGTGCTAAACAGAATTTCTAGAACTCCTCAATCTGCATCCTTGATAATCCTGTGTACCTTTTAGCTCTTTTCCACAGTGGCAGGGATTGGCATAGTCACAGCGGACACAAACACAACATAACTTACAAAATTCCCGCTAAATCTAAAAGGTAAAGCTGTATTAATTTAATAAATAAAGCTCTATATGAATGAGGTCTTGGGGCCAGTGGTGTAGCATGGGTTGTCAGCGCCCGGGGCAAGGCAAGTAATTTGCGCCCCCTAACTTGCGGACTTTTAGCACTCCCCGAGTCCTGTTCCTTTCCTTCCTACAATAGTACTAACCAACTTGATTCCTATACTGACCACTACACTACACTGTCCACTACACTGTCCACTACATTTCACTGACCACTATAATGTCCACTACACTACACTGATCACTATACTGTCCACTGCACTATACTGACCACTATACTGTCCACTACACTACACTGACCACTATACTGTCCACTACAATATAATGTCCACTACACTATACTGTCCACTACACTACACTTACCACTATACTGATCACTACACTACACTGACCACTATACTACACTAACCACTATACTACACTGACCACTATACTACACTGACCACTATACTACACTGACCACTATACTACACTGACCACTATACTACACTGACCACTATACCTCACTGACCACTACACTGACCACTATACTGTCCACTACACTGAACACTACACTGTACACTACACTGACCACTATACTACACTGACCACTATACTACACTGACCACTATACTACACTGACCACTATAATACACTGACCACTATACTACACTGACCACTATAATACACTGACCACTATAATACACTGAGTTGGGGCTCATTCTCATGGGCACTGGGGCATGTACTGTGTGAATCAGTGGTTGGTTTCTGTGGCTGGAGCCACCTATGTGCAGGCAGCCTATAATACACAGCAGCTGTACAAACACAGCCAAAAGCATGTGGGTGCAGATGTTCTGCCCTGAACACATATAGTGCATTTGGGGCCACTCTCCCACGCTATCACACCTGTAAAATTAGGACCTACAGCTGTGTTTGAACAGCCACTACATCCACATAGACTGACAGGCAGCTGCATGAACAAACCACTAATTCACATGACTAGAGTACCTGTGTGAATAAGCTCTTAGGGCTAATTCATATATGCGGTGGGGTAGCAGTAAAATCCCATGGCTGAGATGCAATTCTACCACTCCCAACCACTACCCCCTTTAACTGCAGAGGCAGTGGCTGGGGGTGTACAGACGCCATGGCCATGATGCTTTGCTTCATGGTTGTGGCAGGAATTATACCCCCTGTCAAATGCGACCCATCAAGTTAATGGCGCTGCTCTGCAAGCGCCCCACAACCACATGCAATGCAGTTGTGATATCATAGTGTGGGGTTTAAGGGGTAAAGCAGGCAGTGAGGAGGCTACATATACAAGAATACACTACTTCATCACCTCTCAAATGCTCTCTGAAGAGCGATCTAAATGTGGAGAGAGCAAAGTATGTGTGAAAGAACCCTTGATTTTGATTTTTTTTAATCAGTGGTGTTGTGGTGGAGCTTTGGTGAAATATAGTATCAGAGGTTTAAACAGACTGCTGATGTCTCACTTTTGAGGGACTGAAGACACAGATTCCTAAATCTTTCTCTGCAGCTTCAGCTGCTCTGCAGGAGGTGCTCTGTACAGAGGCGTCCTGTTCTTTCACAAACTAAAGCATAGTAATCACAGTTTACCATGCTTCAATTATAAGTCAACTCAGGAGCGATTGGCAGGCCCGGACTGGACATAGGGCATACCGGGCAAATGCCCAGTGGGCTGGGGCCATCGGGCTCAACTTCGGGCCCCAGTCTGATGTCTGTTGATGACCGGGCCACACAGCGAGAGGTAAGCGGCAACCGCAGCCTGGAGAGGGTTAACACAGGCCGTGGTCGCCGCTCACCTCCCGCTTTGCGGCCGTGCCTGTGTCTCCTCTCCAGGCTCTCCTGCCCTGCCTACGATGTCATCTATCAGCAGAGCAGGGGCAGGAGGAGCCGGAGATCTGTATCTGTGGTTGCTAGGCAGCAGGTCGGATCCAATCAAAATAGCTATCGCTGCCCGCGCACGCGCGCTGCAGCTGGCGATAGCTAGGCAACGGGGACGCTGCCAGGGCTGGGGCCGCTGATGTCATGGAAACGTATGACGTCAGGAGACCCCGCCCACCTAGGCAGATTACAACCATTCAAGGGGAGTGAAGGAGGAGCTTAAGTACACAGAGAGAAGTGAAGCCATCAGATCAGGCATGCATACGAGGAAAGAAGACACAGAAGGAATACAGGTAAACAAGAAAAGGCAGACCAAGAAGTAATGGAGGACACAGGAAAGTGTAAATAGATAAAGATGAATGGCGGGAAAAAGGAGATAAGGAAGGGGGATGGAGGGAAGAACATATAGAAAGAAAGGGGGGATATATAAAGAGAAAAGAAGAGAAAGAGAGAAAAAAGGAAAAAAAAACAGAAAAAGAGAGACAAAGGAAAGGAAATTAACCACTTGCTTACTGGGCACTTGAACCCCCTTCCTGCCCAGACCAAATTTCAGCTTTCAGCGCTCTCACACTTTTAATGACAATTGCGCAGTCATGCTGCAGTTTACCCAAAATAAATTTTTATCATTTTTTTCACACAGATAGAGCTTTCTTTTGGTGGTATTAATTGCTGCTGGGTTTTTTATTTTTTGCTAAAAAACAAAAACAAAAGGGGACCAAAATTTTGAAAAAAAACAAACAAAACTGTTTCATAGTTTGTTATAAAATTTTGAAAACAGGTAATTTTTCTCCTTCACCGATATGCTCTGATGAGGCGGCACTAATGGGTACTGATGGGTGGCACTGATAAGCGGCACTAATAGGTGGCACTGATAAGCGGCACTGATAAGCGGCACTGATAAGCGGCACTGATAGGTGGCACTGATGGGCACTGGTAGGCACGACTCCATGATTATAGCCCGTCACCAACCACCCTCGCGAAGGGCGGTTGCTGGAAAATGGGCTGCTCAGTCTAAAATGCCCGGGCCTATTTTTTGTCCTCTGAGGCTCCCTTTAGCTTAAGGCCGGGGAGAGGCAACTGTGGCCACTGCAAAGAAGCCACAAGGGAATCTGTTTCAGTGATAAGGCAGTACAGCTGACCCTCATACTCATCAGATGCTTGGGCCAAGGCCCGTACAGGAGGGCTTGTACTGTGCTCTGCAGTATGTGTCAGACCATGTGGGCTGTGATGTCACTGAAAAAGCACTTTCAGGGCCACAGCTATGACAGCTGCTGACAAGCTTGGCCCTGCTTCTAAAAACTCACTGTGATGTGAGTGTGATGATGGTGCAGCCTGTGATAGGTGTTAAGCCTTTTTACTAAAATGCCACATTTGCTGTCTTCACTGTCTTTTCTGTTCTGCTCTCTCACTGGGAGTAAAGAGTTAAGAATTCTTTGGGTTCAAGCTGCTAATAGCACAGGGAGAAAGGGAGGGGGGGGAGTAAGCGCACATAGGGACACTTTGGGAAGAGTCTCCTCTCATAAGTTGTACCTGTTTATCTGTAGCCATTTCTCCGGTAGCGCTTTCTAAAACACACAGATTAAAGGATTTTTCTCAGCAGCAGAAAACCGGGAGCAGGGATCTCACCTCACACACGTTGCTGAACTGTAGCATAGAGCTGCCTGTAATCTGATAGCTGAATCTGGGGAATGGAACACACCCCCCTGTACACAGGCTCATAAAAAAACATACAGAGCTGAGGCTGTGAGACACCTGCTGTGTGCTGGAGGGGGGCAGGCAATCTCTCGGGAGGTTGTTCTGTCCACTTAGAGTTCTTTCAGTGACTCATGCAGAGAGAGCAGAGATTAGAGAGGAACCACACTCGGTGCTTTGAACTGAGGATAGTACAAGGTATAGAGGGATGTGGTTTGTTCATTTTTCATGTCTGAGGTCTACAACCGCTTTAAAGATGTTTATATTCAATATACAGTAAGTGACTACAACTACATTCAGAAAAGGCTGAATACAATTTTAAAAAATGGTCGGTGTAAAGTTACTTCTGGGTTGTATTTTAGTAAATGGGACCTCACAAATAATTGAGAGCTTCTTTCTTGAATTAGGGTTAGAATGTTCATGCAAATCTATTTTGTTTTTATGTCTATTAACTTTAAAAAAAAAAGTGTTCTAATTTCCCTCAGTGAGAAAGAGCCCTAAACATTTTTATAAGGGTAAGGGGTCATTTGTGACAAGATGTTTTGGTATGCAGTAATTTACTGAACGACTTTTACATTCCTTTGCATACCAAAATTATTACATTACAAATTTGTTTAATGCATGCCTTATATTGTATTATGACTCCTCCAAATTCTCTCCTGACCAACGAACAGTATTATGCAGGGTTGGCCTGTCCATTAGGAGCTCAGGGGCATCGCCTATCCATGCGTCCGGCACCCTAATCTACATGCAGGGCACTGGACGCATGGATTCCAATGGGGGGGTTTGTTTTTGTTTTTTTACGCACGTGATTAGATCCAGAGACTCTGATGCAGCATACACACAAGCGGACTTTCCGACCGGACTGGTCCGACGGACCGAATCCGGCGGACAATCTGACCGCGTGTGGCCTGCATCTGACTTCCGAAGGACTGTTCCGGTCGGAAATCTGACGGACTTTAGATTTGAAACCTGCTTCAAATCTTTACGTCGTAACTCTGCTGGACTCAGTTCTTGACGGAAAGCCCGTTCGTCTGTATGCTGATCCGACGGACCAGATACGATGCAAGGGTAGGGTACTACATCTCGCGCTCGCTGCAATAGGAAAAACAAATTTTCCTATTACGGCGAGCACGAGGCGACGATGTCCCTTAGGTCTGGTATGGATTTTCAGGGGAACCCCCAAATCCGATAAAACGGCGTGGGGTCCCCCCAAAATCCATACCAGACCCCTATCCGAGCATGCAGCCTGGCCGGTCAGGAAAGGGGTTTTTAAAGTAACTTATTAGACAGCTCAGGTCTTCTTCCGACTTCGGGGGTCTCTCTGGCCTCTTCTCCTGGTGTCCGGTTCTTCTTCACTCTCTCTGGCCTCTTCTCCCGGTGTTCGACCTCTTCTCCCGGTGTCCGGTTCTTCTGCCGGCTCCTCCGCTATCTTCTGCCGCTCTTTTGCTAGCGGTGGCCCGGACCTCTGCGTCATCTTCTTCCCTCTTCTTCCCTCTTCTCTTCTTCCGATGTTGACACGACACTCTCTCCCACTGTAATGCTGTGTGAGAGCTCCGCAATGACTTATATAGGCAGTGACCCCGCCCCCTTCTGACGTCACAGTCTCGGGGCATGCTGGGACTGTGACGTCAATAGGGGACGTGGTAACTGGGTGATATTAATAATTAAATAAATTTTGCGCAATATTCGTAAAAGTGATGGGTAAGTGGGGGCAGAGTGGGATTATCAATCTCTAGGTTGGACCATATACTTCATACCCCTAAATGACATTAGAGTGTAAGTGCTGTATTGAAGTGACAACTTGCCAGTATCTAGATGCCAAAGCAGGGGGGGGGCAAATAGAAATGCTAGCAAGGTTATAATACCATAAATAACCGTAAATGGATCCTAGTGAATAAAAATCCTTGTACAAAGTGTTATAACATTGAATAAATTAATATAAAGTGCAACCGTATAATACCATAAATAACCGTGAATGGATCCTGGTGAATAAAAGTCCTTGTATAAAGTGTTATAACATTAAATAAATTAATATAAAGTGCAACCGTGACTGAATGGCCGTGAATAGATGCTGGTGAATAAAAGTTTTTGTAAAAAGTCCTTATGGCATTGATTAAATTAATATAAAGTGCAACCCATCATAAAAGTGAATGATTAGCAGCAAATTGATATCAAGAGTGCACTAAACTCAGTGTAATCACAATTCATCTAACTGCGCCTTTAAAAATAAAAACTCAAAATAGCAGCATTGCAGGATTCAAAATGTGCAATTCATAAAATCTAGGATAGATGGCGCTGTTGAGGAGATAGAAAGTCCTTCTATTCGGATCTGTGTGTGTTCTATATGATGGTTAAATGGTTCCTACGGTGGTGTCCTCTAGTGCAGTCTCTCTGGACTCTCACCTTAAATTAGTACAAATCGAGCTGTGGAAATAAGATCCATGCAGTATGGAAGCGCTGTCTGGACACTTCTCCCTCTGTACTACTTGACTCTCTGGATCTTCTCCAATGAAAAATGAGCGCTGAGTAAAACCCACAAAACCACAAGTAAAATGGCCGTTTTGTAACTTCCGGTTGCAACACATGAACCGCAGCTCGATTTGTACTAATTTAAGGTGAGAGTCCAGAGAGACTGCACTAGAGGACACCACCGTAGGAACCATTTAACCATCATATAGAACACACACAGATCCGAATAGAAGGACTTTCTATCTCCTCAACAGCGCCATCTATCCTAGATTTTATGAATTGCACATTTTGAATCCTGCAATGCTGCTATTTTGAGTTTTTATTTTTAAAGGCGCAGTTAGATGAATTGTGATTACACTGAGTTTAGTGCACTCTTGATATCAATTTGCTGCTAATCATTCACTTTTATGATGGGTTGCACTTTATATTAATTTAATCAATGCCATAAGGACTTTTTACAAAAACTTTTATTCACCAGCATCTATTCACGGCCATTCAGTCACGGTTGCACTTTATATTAATTTATTTAATGTTATAACACTTTATACAAGGACTTTTATTCACCAGGATCCATTCACGGTTATTTATGGTATTATACGGTTGCACTTTATATTAATTTATTCAATGTTATAACACTTTATACAAGGATTTTTATTCACTAGGATCCATTCACGGTTATTTATGGTATTATAACCTTGCTAGCATTTCTATTTGCCCCCCCCCCCCCTGCTTTGGCATCTAGATACTGGCAAGTTGTCACTTCAATACAGCACTTACACTCTAATGTCATTTAGGGGTATGAAGTATATGGTCCAACCTAGAGATTGATAATCCCACTCTGCCCCCACTTACCCATCACTTTTACGAATATTGCGCGAAATTTATTTAATTATTTATTCAGTAAGCGGTTGTGTGAGCACTCTTAATTTTGCTGCAATATTCACATTTAGTATTTATTATTTTTTATCACCTAGAAAAAATTAATTTTTCTCTCACATCTACCAGCGCGAAGGAAATTCTTTATAATAACTGGGTGATATTGACCCCGCCCCTATTGACGTCACAGTCCCAGCATGCCCAGGGACTGTGATGTCATAAGGGGGCGGGGTCACTGCCTGTATAAGTCATTGCGGGGCGCTCACAGAGCATTACAGCCGAAGAGGGAAGAAGACGACGCAGAGGTCCGGGCCACCGCTAGCAAAAGAGCGGCAGAGGATAGCAGGGGAGTCGGCAGAAGAACCGGACACCGAGAGAAGAGGCCGGAGAAAGCAGAGAAGAACGGGACACCGTGAGAAGAGGCCGGAGAGACCCCCGAAGTCGGAAGAAGACCCCCGGAGCTGTCTAATAAATTACTTAAAAAACCTGTGTAGTGTGTTTTTTTTTATTGACACTTTTTCCCTAGGTGGATGGGTAGGGGTACCATGTACCCCATACTCATTCACATAGGGTGGGGGGCCAGGATCTGGGGGCCCTCTTATTAAAGGGGGCTCCCGGCTTCCGATAAGCCCCCCACCCGCAGACCCCGACAACCAACGGCCAGGGTTGTCGGGAAGAGGCCCTTGTCCTCATCAACATGGGGACAAGGTGCTTTGGGGGGGCTGCAGGGCGCCCTCCTTCCCCAAAGCACCCACCCCCCATGTTGAGGGCATGCGGCCTGGTACGGTTCAGGGGGGGGACGCTCACTCGTCCCCACCCCCTTTCCTGACCGCCGGGCTGCGTGCTCGGATAGGAGTCTGGTATGAATTTTGGGGAAAACCCCACGCCGTTTTTTTTTCAGCGTAGGGGGTTCCCCATAAAATCCATACCAGACCTAAGGGCTTGGTATGCCCCGCGACGGGGCTCGCAAGGTGCCAATCTCGCCGATAAAAGCGGCAAGATTGACATCCTTTTCAAGTCCCGTCGTACCCGAGTCACGTTCAAAATGAACAGACTTGTCCATGTGTGGGCAAGTCCATTCATTCGGAAAGTCCGCCATAACTCCGTCGGGAAGACCGGCAGACCTGGTCTGTCGGAAAGTCCGCTTGTGTGTAGGCAAGTCGGTCCGTTCAGAAAGTCCTTCGGAAGTCTGCCGGAAGTCCGTCTGGAAGACTGTCAGACCTAGTCTGCCGGAAAGTCCCGTCGTACCCGAGTCACGTTCAAAATGAACAGACTTGTCCGTGTGTGGGCAAGTCCGTTCATTCGGAAAGTCCGCCATAACTCCGTCGGGAAGACCGGCAGACCTGGTCTGTCGGAAAGTCCGGTTGTGTGTAGGCAAGTCGGTCCGTTCAGAAAGTCCGTCAGAAGTCTGCCGGAAGTCCGTCTGGAAGACTGTCAGACCTAGTCTGCCGGAAAGTCCGGTCGTGTGTACGCTGCATGATAGGCTTCAAAAAAGGTTGGGTTCGGGGCGCAGAGCATTGCGTCCGAAGCCCACCCAGTTGTGTGAAAATAGCGAATTAATATCCCATCCAAGCAGGAAGCGGGTCCTGAGGCCCATTTCCCAATTGGCCAAAAGGAGAAGCGATTCTATTGCACCACAACGAGGAGAAGTGAGGAGGAAGGAGACGTGGAGGCCACTGGAGGAGATGCAGGGGACAAAGCCGTCGCCTGGAGGGGAACGCTGCCCGTGGGTAAGTGCGCAGGGCTCATCGATCGACCTGGACATCCCCTTTGCATGGTACAGCAGACGCCCCAACTACAGTGGAGAGAGAGAGAGCAAGCACATCGGAATTCAAGAGGTAGAGAGGGAGCACCCGACCCGAAAGAGTATACCCCCAACCCTCATTGGTATTATGAATATTTTTGAATGCAAATGAACAAAACTTATATAATCAGGCCCAGCATGTTTTTGGTTATTATTGCACTTTGATTACGCATTTCTTAGTGACCTCCTTATAAAGAGCTTTAATTTTTTTGGATAAACATCCAGAAACAGTACATGTATATGCAGTGTAACACTTTTTTTAAATAATATAAGTATCAGTGAGGATGTCCACTAACATAATTGTTAATCAAGCAATCACAGATGCAACTGAATACAGAAATCCGACAACTAACTGAGCATTATTAAATGATAATAAAATCACATGAAGTATAATGAAGGAATATTAATTTATATGGATATAATCCATGCAATTCAGTCAGCTTGGATGAAATAAACCAAAACTACTTAGCGTCAGTAAGTCTTGCAACTGAAATCCTTTAGTCTTATGTACTCAGCTCTACATCAGCACTGTACTGTTAAAATCTGGCAAAGCTGACTTCAAAGGGATATTCAATGGACATATTATCAGGGTATATCCAAGGAGAGGTCCAAAAAAAAAACACATGCATGATTGACATGTTTAATATTCCTACAGACTTATTTTTAGTAATTCACATTTTGTATGATCCCAAGTGATATGTTGGTATATGGTAATAAGCATTGTTTTTACAATTTGCATATTTCTTGCATAAATGTAATGATTATGGGTAATCATTAGCTAATAACGTCTAAATGATGCATGTTGAACTAAGGTATGTAATGATTCTCAACAGTGATATCCCAGACTGAGTATCTTCACTATCATTCACTGATCATATATCAAGCCAATCATATGTATATGTGGTCTGTTTTGTTATATATTTCCTGCATACAGACAGCTAAACCATTGTTTATGATTTTTAAATCTTTAAAACTAGATGTAATGTTTCTGTTATAAAGGCTTACCAGCTGGACCTGTTATTAAGGCTTCTTAGCTTGACCCTGTACAAAGCATATTCCAGTTTTGACTGCAAACCAATATAGTTCAAAGTATATATAACGTAACTTATTCAAGCACAAAGGATCTAAATAAATTCACCTTTTTTTTAGGTAACTCCCTCCTCCAAAATTGTTGGAGACTTGGCACAGTTTATGGTACATAATGGACTTTCAAGAGAACAAGTGGAAACTATGGCAGATGAATTATCCTTCCCATTGTCTGTAGTGGAATACTTGCAGGGCTATGTTGGAATTCCCTATGGTGGCTTTCCAGAGCCTTTGCGATCAAAGGTAAATGCTTCATTCCATTTATATGAATCGTTTAGTCATTACAATTTATTATAATTTACAACCTTTATTAAATGCAAAGTATGGTATGTGTTTTCTACATATTTTTGGTAAAAAAATTACAGTAAGCGTATATTGATTGGTTTTCGCAAAAGTTATAGCGTCTACAAAATAGGGGATAGATTTATGGCATTTTTATTATTATTTTTTTTTTTACTAGCAATGGCGGTGATGAGCGACATTCCGGCAGACCGATTGGACACTTTTGACACTTTTTTGGGACCAGTGTCATTATATTACATATTACAGTGATCAGAGCTAAAAAAAATAAGCACTGGTCACTGTATAAATGACACTGGCAGGGAAGGAGTTAATACTGGGCGGCAAACAAGGGGTTAATTGTGTCCTAGGGAGGTGTTTCTAACTGGGGGGTGGACTGACTGGGAGTACAGAGAGATCACTGTTCCTGATCACTAGGAACAG